>CM070838.1:7992978-8621314 GCA_036326025.1 Chrosomus eos | reverse complement strand
TTAATTACATTTCTTTTAATCATATGAAATTGAACAAACTTTTTTGTTAAACAACGAGCTGCACAATGAGCTTTACTGTTAAAATTAAAACATGGAAGAAAAATTTATTATTCCTTAAAAAATAAAGTTGAGATCATAATTTATTTGTATTAGTGTTAGTATTATTAGTACATTGAGATGCATCTAAATTCTACTGTACAACAGTAATATATTTCTGTCAAGTTAAACCGAACTTTTATTTTGACGGGTTGCCGTGAAGACCTTTGAGTTTCTGTTTATGACATGACGATATATTTCTCAAATGAAGCGGTTAAATGCTCACGGAGTTACTTTAAGAGCGGATCTAGAGTCTGGAGAGGAAGTTTATGCATTTGTGTCCTCATATAGGCAAAACAACCTTTTACTGTCAATGAAAACAACAGGTCGATCGTCACGCGTGCGTGTGTGTATGTGCACCAGCTCGAGCGCGTGTGTGTGTGTGTGTGAAATGAAACTGCGCGTCTTCTGCAGTTCATTCATTCACACAGTGATTCATATTTAAATAGTATTTTAGCCGTTTAATATTCACACACTAGTCTGTCGTGATTTGATTTCAAGTGTACTAAACTGCTCTATCGCGAAAAGCATAGCCGCTAAAGTTACTACATGGAGCTCTTGCGTCCATTTTTTTTTTTTTCTCGGGGAATTTTTCATTCAGGGGGGGCGGGGGGCAGTTTTGAGGGGGCGGGCCGCCCCCCCAAAACAATGGTAGGGGAAACACTGATAACAACAATTCAGAAATCGAGAAATCTGGAGAAATTATAACCTGGCAATGAAAATTACACACAGCGGTTGTGTGGGAGGTCAACCTACAGACTCCTTGAACTTTTCTGCTCCTTTACCTTGTAAACCCAACTATTCAATATTCTTTAATGGTCTTATATGTCATTATAATTAGATTTTGGTCCCCTAGAGGGGTTCACAGCTTGAATGGGTTCTTGTTTTACATACAGGAGGTTTGAATGGAGGATCTGAGAAAGGGAACACCTTTAACTTAAAGGACACATCACTTTTCTCATACTTTAAAACTTCCTTTAGCTTTTCATTATCGTTGGGAGATTGACACCTGTCACATTCTGTTCTGTCTTGTCTGCACCTGTTCTTGTTTATCCTTGATTAGTTAACCTTCATCCACCTGTGTCTAGTTAGTTCCCTCATTTACCCTCTGTATATATTATCCCATTCATTTCTGTCCTGTGTCGGTTATTGTTCGTGTGTACATGCTTTATGTCTCACGCTGTTACATTAAACCTTGTTGTCTTTTTGGGAAATACCTTCGTCTGCCTGTTTGTTCTGCCTAGTCGTGACAGAATAACCGACCTACAAAAATTTACGTGATGGACTCACCCACGCTGCTACAACTTCTCCTCCGCCCAGAGAGCAGGCCATATCTGGGGTACCTAACCTGGATGCTTCGGAACGGCGGCTTCTCTTCTCCAGCCAGTGAGGCCGAGGCACCCACCGAGGTGATGCCAAGGCTAGAGATTTACAGAGCCCCGGAGTTGACGCAAGCGAAGAGATCCATCACAGAGCCAGGAGTGGACTATAACTTGATCGACCTGTGGTCCGCGGATCCAATTCCCACCCAAGTCCCCACCCTCACATCATCATCTTCGCCGGTCCCGTCCGGTAATCTTCTGTCCATATCCCTGCCTGTCCTTACCCCGTCTCCATCGCTGGTCACGACCAGTGCCTTGGATCCGTCAGCACCACTGGCATCGTCAAGCTCCTCGGCTCTGCCACCGCCGCTCACTCCGTGCGGCTCATCCTCCGTACCTCGGGCTGTCCTGCCACCAGTTTGGCTAGAGGCCGAGTCCCCGGCTGCACCTCAGGCCTCCAGGCCCACACCACCATCTCGACCTGTCAGCCCATCGCCTTCACCTCGACCCACCACTCCTTCATCGCCTCTGCGGTCCGTCTGCCCGGAAGCTCCGCTGGGCTCGATCGCCACTCCAGGTCGGCCTTCAGTGGTCGACGTCCAGCAACAGCCACGGACTTCCGGGATTCGGGCTGCACCCTCACCCTGCACCCCTTCGGCATCACTGGACTCCTCTCTTCCTCCGACCTCCCCGTCGGCCTCCCTCACCACATCTTCACCTCGGTCATCCATCCTCACATCACCGCCTCAGTCCTGCGAGTCAGCGGCTTGGCTCCTGTCCTCCAGGTCAGCGATGTCGTCACGGTCCGTCACCCACTCGGTTTCACCGGTTCCTTCACCTCTCACCATGGTTCCGCCTCCGCCGATCGGCCCCAGGGTTCCGTCCGCCCCCACTACCTGGACTCCACCCTGGTTCCTCCCCCCGTCTGCGCCACCATGGTGCCTGTGGCCAACGCCCCCAAGGTCCAGTCCGTCCCCAGCTCCACGCCCTCAACCAAAGCCTCCGCCTTTTTTTTGTTTTCATCACGGCGCGAGGACGCGCCTTTCCGAGGGGGGCGTAATGTCACATTCTGTTCTGTCTTGTCTGCACCTGTTCTTGTTTATCCTTGATTAGTTAACCTTCATCCACCTGTGTCTAGTTAGTTCCCTCATTTACCCTCTGTATATATTATCCCATTCATTTCTGTCCTGTGTCGGTTATTGTTCGTGTGTACATGCTTTATGTCTCACGCTGTTACATTAAACCTTGTTGTCTTTTTGGGAAATACCTTCGTCTGCCTGTTTGTTCTGCCTAGTCGTGACAACACCGTGTTACCAGGCGCTCTGAGACACTTAAAATGAGATCAAACATGTATAGTTACTTTTTGTACACATACTATTTTATGGGTTTTCAGTGAGTTCTGGGTGAGGAGGAGAAGAAGGGGAGATGATGAGACTGTGTGCTGTGTCTCGGATGTTGCTGTTACATATGCATAGGGAGTTCAAATGTTAATTCTCACGAGAGCCTTCAGCTCAGACGAACTGGCACCCGGCTTACACTACAGTATAACATAATTCAACATTTCAATATGTAAATAGCTAATAAAACAAGAAGCACAGGAGTAATCACATCTCGACTCACCATAGACAGAAACACTGAATGTTTTTGATCTCAGTTTCGCTCCACTTATAAGTAGTTTATAATCTCCAGTATGTTCAGTTCTGATGTTTGTGATGGTCAGAGATCCAGTTTGATGATCCAGCTTCAGTCTGTCTCTGAATCTCCCATCAGTACCATTATATGTGGAGAAGACTCCGTATTTTCTACTGATTTCAGCTATAATTGACTTTTTAGCTCCATATTGCCACAGTATGTTGTAGTCGTCTTCATGTATTTCAGTATCATCAGTGTTTAGAGTGACAGAATCTCCCTCCATCACTGACACTGACTGTATTTCCTATGTTTCGGCAGCAAACACACCTGAAGAACATGAACAGGTTTTCAGATTAATGCTCATGTTGGTTTAGAAAGCCTGAGATCAGTTTGTAACCTTTAACAGCAGCAGAGACACCAAACAAAATTAAAGTCACATAAATGAACAAGACAAGGCAAGTTTATTTATATAGCACATTTAATACTATGGCAATTCAAAGTGCTTTACATAGAAAGGAATTAAAATAGACATAGAATACAGTTATACAATGAATTAAAAGAGTACAAATATGATACATATAAAGGCCCAGATAAACTTCTCATCTGGCAAATCACCGGTGTATCATATTTTGCACAGCTGCTTGTTTTACCGTGAGATTTTCCCATTACACTGTGTGTCTGTGGTGTTCTTTCAGCGAGCATAAGAAAACTATTTTACGTCTCCAATGAACCCGATTTCCCCCTAAAATCGTACAGGAGGAGCTCAAGGACTGACTCACGGGGTAACCTCGGGTTCACTGCCCCATCAGTCGCACCCCAAAGAAGTGTGTGTGCGTGTGGTTCACTGCCCCATCAGTCGCACCCCAAAGGTTTGTTCGGAAGCTCTAGGAATGGAAGTGTGTGTGTAGAATGGAAGTGAACAGACGTGAGAGAGTCAATAATTTCATCTTTTAATGTGTTTTACAATGATCCGCTGTAGAATCAAATAAAAATTGAAAGTTTGCAAATAAGTTTAAATATGCTGGATATATTCAACACATTTTTAATTACTGAATTTCCATGACTTTTATAGTTGTTTATGATTATGCAGAAGTATTTAAAATGAAGAAAAAAAAAAAAAATATATATATATATATATATATATATATATATATATATATATATATATATATATATATATATATATATATATATAATATATGCATACCTTAAACAACAAGAGAGATTTGATCAAAGCAGATGAAAATAATCTAATTTGAACCGCCGCATGAGTTACTCTGTAACGAGTCAATGTGTTTAAGTTCTGTTTTGTGATCTTGGTTTCCCCTGTCTTTGTGGTTTTTGGTTTAGTCCTGTTAAGTTTTCCCGCTCCTCGTTTGTGTTCAGTTTCATCACCTGTGTTCTGTTAATTATCCAATTATTCCTTGTATATTTAAGCCCTGTGTTTTCCCTGAGTGTTTGTCGATCGTCGTCCATGTGTGGTTGTGTGTAACCCCTGAAGCCCTGGAGTTTCTTTCTTGTTTCATTTTGGAGAGTTTCAGTTTGTTATTAAAACTCTAATATTGAAGCTTCTGTGTCCTCGTCTTCGGTCACCTGCACAGCAACCCTGACAGAACGATCGACCAGTACAAAAAAAAAAAAAACCCGAAGATGAGCCAAAGAAGGAAGATGAAAGAGGTGAGCCCTTTCGAAAACCCCATCCTCTTCCAGAAAGAACGCTCACTCGAAGAGTATGTGGGGCTCTATTTAGAGCTATATGATGATGTGTCGTTGGAGGAGGAGGAACTGAAAAAGAGTTTCTGGGGTGGACTAAAAGACCCTCTCGCCCAGATAATTTTGGTAAGGGACCTCAATCTATCCTTCCTGGAGTTTTTGGATCACACGCTGTGGGCCTGTGGATCCAGCTACCACTTGGAGGATCTCCCACTCCAGCCAGAGACCATCCAACCAGAGCCCGTCGCCAGCCCGCCAACGCCTGAGCCCATCACCTGCACGCCAACGCCTGAGCCCATCACCTGCACGCTCACACCAGAGCCCATCGTCTGCCCACCAGAGCCTGCACACCGCATCAGCCCTGCCGCCAGATCGGTCCCTGGACTTCCCCGGATGATATCCGGTATGACTGATCCCCCACTGATATCGGTGCGATTGGCCAAAAAGAAGGCTCCCAAGGCTGGGGTTCATGTCAGCCACATCCAGCCAGATCCTGAGCCCGTCGCCTGCCCGCCAGAGCCTGAGCCCAGCCCTAAGCTCCCTGATTTGCTGGCCCCGTCCAGTTCCGAGTCCCTTGAAATGCTGGTTCCGTCCAGTTCCGAGTCCCTTGATGTGCTGGCCCCGTCCAGTTCCGAGTCCCATGTTGACCCAGCGCCAGAGCCAGAGCCCGTTGACCCAGCGCCAGAGCCAGAGCCCGTTGACCCAGCGCCAGAGCCAGAGCCCGTTGACCCAGCGCCAGAGCCAGAGCCCGTTGACCCAGCGCCAGAGCCAGAGCCCGTTGACCCAGCGCCAGCGCCAGAGCCAGAGCCCGTTGACCCAGCGCCAGAGCCAGAGCCCGTTGACCCAGAGCCAGAGCCAGAGCCCGTTGATCCAGCGCCAGAGCCAGAGCCCGTTGACCCAGAGCCAGAGCCCGTTGACCCAGAGCCAGAGCCCGTTGACCCAGAGCCCGTTGACCCAGACCCAGAGCCCGTTGACCCAGACCCAGAGCCCGTTGACCCAGAACCCGTTGACCCAGCGCCCGTTAATGTCAAGTCAGTTCCCGATCATGAGCCTGTCCTCCCCAAGAAAATTTTGGGGGGGCGCTATACGCCTTCACCGTGGCCGGCCAAAGACCCACGGAGGCCTGAAAAAAGTTCACCACCAAGGCCACCTGATGGGTCTTCACCACCATGGCCACCCAAAGGGTCTTCACCGCCGTGGCCACGCCCACAGTCTGCACCGCCGTGGCCACGCCCACAGTCTGCACCGCCGTGGCCACCTGAAGGGTCTTCACCGCCGTGGCCACCTGAAGGGTCTGCACCGCCGTGGCCACGCCCACAGTCTGCACCGCCGTGGCCACGCCCACAGTCTGGACCGCCGTGGCCACGCCCACAGTCTGCACCGCCGTGGCCACGCCCACAGTCTGCACCGCCTTGGCCACGCCCACAGTCTGCACCATCGTGGCCACGCCCACAGCCTGCACCGCCCTGGCCACGCCCACAGCCTGCACCATCGTGGCCACGCCCACAGCCTGCACCGTCGTGGGCACGCCCACAGCCTGCTCCGCCGTGGCCACGCCCACAGCCTGCTCCGCCCTGGAGGCTTCCTGGACCTGCACCATGCCCTCGTCAGCCTCCAGGGCGCCCACCCTCCCACCCCTTTGGATGTTATACGGCGCGAGGACGCGCCTTCGGGGAGGGGGGAGGTACTGTAACGAGTCAATGTGTTTAAGTTCTGTTTTGTGATCTTGGTTTCCCCTGTCTTTGTGGTTTTTGGTTTAGTCCTGTTAAGTTTTCCCGCTCCTCGTTTGTGTTCAGTTTCATCACCTGTGTTCTGTTAATTATCCAATTATTCCTTGTATATTTAAGCCCTGTGTTTTCCCTGAGTGTTTGTCGATCGTCGTCCATGTGTGGTTGTGTGTAACCCCTGAAGCCCTGGAGTTTCTTTCTTGTTTCATTTTGGAGAGTTTCAGTTTGTTATTAAAACTCTAATATTGAAGCTTCTGTGTCCTCGTCTTCGGTCACCTGCACAGCAACCCTGACATACTCTGAGATGTGAATATTTATAACTTACCGATCAGACGGCAGAAGCACAAACAGAACAAAACAAACACGTGAAACATTTTCCAATGTAATAACACTAGCACAACTGATCTAAACAAACACAAGAGAAGTAATGTGGGAGCAAGTCCTCCCTCGACAAATTCTGACCCTCCTAATGCGTACACACACACAGACACAGACACAGAGACAGACGCACACACACGCACGTCTGGTTCGCTATCTTTGTGGGGACTCTCCATAGGCGTAATGGTTTTTATACTGTACAAACTATATATTCTGTCCCCCTACACCACCCTTGTCCCTAACCCTACCCATCACAGGAGACATTCTGCATTTTTACATTTTCAAAATACATTACTTAGTGTGATTTATACTCTGTTTTCCTCATGGGGACCACTGGCTGCATGGTCCCCACAAAGTAGGTGATCTCAGGTATTACTATACGTTTGGGGACATTTGGTCCCCACAATGTAATATAAACATGGCCACACACACACACGCGCACGCACACACATGCACGCACGCACGCACGCACACACACTTTTAAACTATGTTCCTATGCCCAATTTACATTTACAGAAGATTACAAATGATTTCACGAGTTCACATCTACATATAATTATTATGGTAAAGGTTATGCGTACTTGGCGTGCTGTCCGGGTGGAGGGCTCCGAGCACGGAATTTCTGCCTGAACCCAGAGTACTCCCCCCATAAAGCAAAAAAGCAAAAGGACAGCCACCAGACTAAAGACCCCCCAAAGACACAGCGAATTTGGCGGGCTGGCTTTTCAATAAGTTTGATCACTTGACCGGGATATCTCCATGGTGTTAACGGGTAAGTCCCGCTGACCGATGGACGGGGAGCGGCGGGAATCGAAAAACGGCTGACCGGGAGGGTCCACGTAGCTTCTGACGTGAGCGGCTCAATGGCGTCAGGGTATTGGGCTCTACCGGCTGCCTGCGAGGTGGAATGAATTTGAAAATGCTGGCTGGGCAGGAAAGATAGATGCGTGTCGAGTCCGCTGAGAGACCAGTGCTCGCTGGACAGAGGTAATGGAAAGGGAGATACATGCTGTGTCCGCTGGGAGACCAATGCTCGCTGGACGGAAGAGAGTAGAGATAAGTACACAGTACGTCCGCTGGGAGACCAATGTTCGCTGGATTGAAGATGGTAGAGATAAGTACACAGTACGTCCGCTGGGAGACCAGTGCTCGCTGGACGGAAGAGAGTAGAGATAGATGCATGCAACATCCGCTGGGAGACCAATGCTCGCTGGGACAAGAAGAAGAGTAGAGATAAGTACACAGTACGTCCGCTGGTCGACCAATGCTTGCTGGACGGAAGAGGGTAGAGATAAGTACACAGTACGTCTGCTGGTCGACCAATGCTTGCTGGACGGAAGAGGGTAGAGATAAGTACACAGTACGTCCGCTGGTCGACCAATGCTTGCTGGACGGAAGAGAGTAGAGATAGATGCATGCAACGTCCGCTGGGAGACCAATGCTCGCTGGACGGAAGAGAGTAGAGATAGATGCATGCAACGTCCGCTGGGAGACCAATGCTCGCTGGACGGGAGAGAGTAGAGATAATAAGTACACAGTACGTCCGCTGGGAGACCAATGCTCGCTGGACGGAAGAGAGTAGAGATAAGCACACAATGGGCTCTATCTTGCACCCAGCGCAATTGACTTTGTACACTGACGCATGTATCATTCCTATTTTGCACCCGCGCAAAGCGGGCTTTTCCCTCCACAGACGCGCGTCGGTAAACTAGGAAATGAACTTGCGCTCCCTGGGCGGGTCGGCGCAAAAACGAGGCGTGTTTCGGCGCAAACATTCCCTAGTGCTATTTTGCACTTCCAGAAAACAATTCCGCCACTGACCAAAAAAAACCTGGTCTAAAGTCAATGGCGCGTTGCGCGTTGTTCAGAATGCTATTTTAAGTGCGCATGCTTGGCCATAATGTAGCGGGTGCACAACGCGCACACACTTTGATTCTCTCATCAACACAGATGCAGCAGTTTTTATTTTTGCAAATCATACATTATAACAAGGAAATATATTACCATACGAGGGAAATCATTGTGGTGTCCATGAAGATGTGAAAAAATAGGCATAAATCTAGCTTACACATTTACCAGTGTATATTGGTAATTTTTCAGGCAAATTGTAGTAATGACGGATCAGATCTGTTTGCCCAATAGTGGCAAGACACATATGTATATAAGGACATCTGACAAATTATTTTGTCCGTCATGAACTAGGAAAAAAAAAATCGGAAGACTGTGAAATCACCTTTACCATAATGTAAGTACATTAAAAACCTTACTCTTTAACTTACCAGTTAAGTTGAGCTTTCTCATATTTTTTTTCTATTGATTTGGGTGGTGTTGTCCCATCCCCAATGTCAATTCTCTTTATTTTACGGCCCTGACGAGAACATCGATCTCCTCGGCTGTGAACCGATTCTGAAGCGCGCCGGGTAAATGCGCCATAATAATAACAATCCGCCATGTGACATGTGCTCCTGCTCTTAAAGGGTATGTTGGATGACACTCTGATTGGTTTATTTCACGTTACGCCCAAACCACACCTATGAATAATGAAGCTACTTCAGACCAACCTCTTTTAGATTTGCGCCAGGCGCAAGAGGCATTTATCCTCCCGGGAAAATAGCAACAGCGCCGGGATCCGCCCACAAAGTTACTTGCGCTTTGCGCTTTGACACTTGCGTTTCAGATCGTGCGCTGGGTGCAAGATAGGGCCCAGTACATCCGCTGGGAGACCAATGCTCGCTGGACGGGAGAGAGTAAGTACACAGTACGTCCGCTGGGAGACCAATGCTCGCTGGACGGGAGAGAGTAGAGATATAAGTACACAGTACGTCCGCTGGGAGACCAATGCTCGCTGGACGGAAGAGAGTAGAGATAAGTACACAGTACGTCCGCTGGGAGACCAATGCTCGCTGGACGGGAGAGAGTAGAGATATAAGTACACAGTACGTCCGCTGGGAGACCAATGCTCGCTTGACGGAAGAGAGTAGAGATAAGTACACAGTATGTCCGCTGGGAGACCAATGCTCGCTGGACGGGAGAGAGTAGAGATAAGTACACAGTACGTCCGCTGGGAGACCAATGCTCGCTGGACGGGAGAGAGTAGAGATATAAGTACACAGTACGTCCGCTGGGAGACCAATGCTCGCTTGACGGAAGAGAGTAGAGATAAGTACACAGTACGTCCGCTGGGAGACCAATGCTCGCTGGACGGGAGAGAGTAGAGATAAGTACACAGTACGTCCGCTGGGAGACCAATGCTCGCTGGACGGGAGAGAGTAGAGATATAAGTACACAGTACGTCCGCTGGGAGACCAATGCTCGCTGGACGGAAGAGAGTAGAGATAAGTACACAGTACGTCCGCTGGGAGACCAATGCTCGCTGGACGGGAGAGAGTAGAGATAAGTACACAGTACGTCCGCTGGGAGACCAATGCTCGCTGGACGGGAGAGAGTAGAGATATAAGTACACAGTACGTCCGCTGGGAGACTAATGCTCGCTGAACAGAGAAAGAAGCAACAGATGCATGCTATGTCCGCTGGGAGACCAATGCTCGCTGGACAGAGAGAGGCATCAAGTAGGGGTTTTAACGGGAATATTAATTCTGAATAGTGAGGTACTGGAGAACAGATATCACTGCTGCTGCAGTGGAGAAAATTAGCCAGAGAAACAGAGCTCCTGCAGGAGCAGAGGAGACATCACTGCTGCGGCAGTGGAGAAACTTACTTGGAGATATTGATCTCCTGAGGGAGCAGAGGAGACATCACTGCTGCGGCAGTGGAGAAAATATCCAGAGAAACAGAACTCCTGCGGGAGCGGAGGAGACATCACTGCTGTGGCAGTGGAGAAAATAGCCAGAGAAACAGAACTCCTGCGGGAGCAGAGGAGACATCACTGCTGCGTCAGTGGAGAAAATAGCCAGAGAAACAGAACTCCTGCGGGAGCAGAGGAGACATCACTGCTGTGGCAGTGGAGAAAATAGCCAGAGAAACAGCTCCTGTGGGAGCAGAGGAGACATCACTGCTGTGGCAGTGGAGAAAATAGCCAGAGAAACAGCTCCTGTGGGAGCAGAGGAGACATCACTGCTGCGGCAGTGGAGAAACTTACCTTGAGATATTAAGCTCCTGCGGTGTGAGGCTGATAGAAGGGAGGAGGAGTTTGGGGCCTGGCAGACTGAAAGGGGAGGTGAGAGATTAAATCCTTGCAGGATTATGCGTATCTGAAGTTTAAGTGGCCGAGCAAAGATAGCAGTTCGTGTTTAGAACAGTTTGGACTGTCAGGGAAGGTGGACGAGATCAGAAATATCGGTTATTAAACGTTTGAATTTTTTTTTTTATTTTATTTTTTTTTTGGTTTCTCAAAGTGATAACATGCACTTACATGATGAAACGTTTTAGAACCTGCGTATATTCGCCTCTGACACATCGGTTTGATTCAGTAATCATTCCCAGGTAGCAAACAGACGTTGGGCCAACAACTTACGTGGGTTGTTTGATGTTGGATGATCATCAAACAGCAAAGTACCGTCCGATTTAGATGATTGTTTGTTAATTTATCCGTTGCTGGTTTTTAGTGGCACACACATATTCATTTAGTCGTTAAGTAATTCGAAAATCTTTCTAAGTTGTGTAGGAACCCTCAACATGACAGTTTATTTTAATTATTTATATGGCTATGGGTCACATTCCCTGCCGATTTGCTCATTTTGAATCAGAAAAAAAAAAACAACAGTGAAGGTGGGTTTAAATTACTTTAAAAATTAAATAAATAAAAACATTTAAGTTTCTAAGCGATTTTTGTAGATACTTTGCAGGACAGTGTTAACAATAGGTTCTTAATGATTCTGTGTGCAATCTGCACGTAAAGTGCGACCTACTGTTTACGTGAGTTTATGCCACAAGGAAGCATCGCGTTAATGAAGGTAAATCATTTGTACTGAAATTATTTAAAACGAGTGTTCCCCCGATCAAAACATGAGTATCCAGATAGCATAACTGGCTCGTGATTCAACAACTGAAGCGATGCGAAGTTCAACCAGGGATGGAAAACGAAAACGTTTTTGAGCTGAGCACTCGCGAAGTTGACCCGGCAGATGTTGAGAGTGTGGACTGGCCGGCGGCCGTGACTGAATCTGCAGCGCGGCTTACTTAGGGCCTGCTGCGGCGGCCTGGCGCTGGAGGAAGGCCCGTTCCTTCGCGTGAAGAGGGCGGCATTGCCTTATTATCCATTTCTCTATGGCAGGAATTATTGATTGGACGGTCCAGTTTAAAGAAATACGCGGGAATAGATTGCGGATGTTTCGCCCGTGGTGGCGAGGACCCGTTTGTTTGGCCTGACGCCCGCGAGATAACACCAAAGGATTGCGGCAAAGATTCCTGATTCTTTCTGGCGGACGAAAGATTCTTCATTGAACGGGAAGAGCTCGATTCGGACATGTTAGGAAGGTGCTGCGGGGCCAAATGCTGATAAACTGTCAAGGAACAGAGGAGGGTTCTGCTGTTATTTATCTTGTCCTGAGTTGATTACTGATTGATCTCCACTTGTGCTGATTGGGTTAATTATCTGCACCTGCTCCTCAAGAACCTTTTTAATAAAACATCATTTAAAAAATCATTGCTGGTACTCAAGTTCCCAGCATACACTGGGACAGGAATGAATGACATGGTTACTGTGAGTGAAGCTCATTGTTGTTACTGTTAGGCTACTTATTATGAGCAGCTCCTCATCTTTCCAATTGAAACTGAGTTATTCCAACTTTAGTTTAATAATAGTTTTAATAGATTAAAAATTATGCATTTAAATTGCACACAATTAGTTGCCTACTGTGTTAAGTAGGCCTATGTAAAAATAGAAGAATATTGTCTCCGTATTGGATGAAATACTTTTCATGGTAAAATAAAGCTTAATTAATTTAAAAGGGTTGTTTATTTATTCAGTTAGTCTACTCAATTTTAGTATGGAAAAAGTTACAGAGTTAAACTCGTACATGTCTAATGAATCTCACAGTTCTTCACAATCTTCTGAGTCACACAGCTCACACTGAAACTGCTGCGGTCGGTTTTCTTCAGAAATGTGGTTTGATCTGTTGGTGGACAAACATCTTAGGTGAGAAATGTTCATTCAGAGCTGGTGTGTTTAGTTTGTAGGTGAAGAGCTTCTTCCTGTCATGCTTTTTAATCTACACAAACATGTTGAGAAACTGAGGTGAGAAAAGCAATAATATACATGATCATATAACACTGTCATGCAATAGTTTAGCTTGTTAAAGTAATCTGTTTTGTATTTTTTTACATTCTTGTACTCAGTTTCCACTGAGGTGCTTTATTACAGGTGAAAATTTGTCAACAGCTCCCCTTATATGCATGCAGTATTTTACAATATTTTTGTTCAGATTTCATTGTAACATATTTGAATACTGTATCTGGATAATGAAAGCTGATGGAAAACTCTCAGGTCTAGTAAATAAGAGAACATGAAATTTACACTCACTGTTAAAAAAAAACACTTTTGTTCTATTGACTTAATTGCTGTTGTTTATGTAATAACTAAATTATGGTTTTTTAACAAAGTTCTGTAGAAACACGTTCAAATTATCTATCCAATCACCATGTCATTCCAGCTGTCAACAATCAGTAATCAACATGTCTACCCAATCAGCAAATTGAGTGTAGGCCGATAGAGAGCACAAGTTATATGTGTAATTCAGGGCACAATTCAAACAGGATCCAAATATTGTCTTTCGCCATTGACTACCATACAATATTTTTCAGAAATAAGGTCCCATGGTGGTCGACCTGAAGGGGAGGGACTTAGGCTCTCTATTCATACTTTGCACGTGACGTCATAAGTACTGGCTGGCGGGCAATTGAACATCATTCTCTAGCAATGAAACCCAGTACACTAATCAAGGATCTTGCCAGGACTTCGCCAGTTTTTATATACAAAAGTTGGTGTTTTGAGGTGTAAACGACATGCCAGATAGTTGTTGTGCAATTGGATGCACTATGTCAATCGTGTAATCTTAACATAAACGTGCTTACACGTTTATGCCTGTAGGTGGCGAAAACGCGTTCATCTGTACGTGATTTGATTTGATATGATAGAAAGTGAATGGAGAATGAATGACACGTTAATGTTGTACTGCGTCTACTTATTACTTACTTACAGTTACTCCAAGTCTGGTAGAGACTTTGCCAGCTTCAAAGCAATGAAAACATCAGCGGGGGCTGTGTATGGATCACACGTTCCGAGTATGTTAATCTTGAAAATTTGCAAGGCTGCGTTTACCCTGGCTGGCCACTGTTTGTCGCCATTTTGTCAGCGTTTGTTGCCCACCAGGTATCCATGGTAGTCACGTGACTGCGAAGTATGTATAGACCTTTTCAGCGCTTAGTTCGATGTCTTTTGACTTCCGGTCTGTATTTTCACAGCGATCTTGCATAGTTATGAATGAACGGCTCGTTAAAAAAATTTCCAAGGTCCATTTGTTAAGACATATGCTTTACAATGCCTATGATAAACATTACAATGTTCATGATAACTTTTGTTAACTCTACAATAAGTAAATCAACTTCACCAGCTAATTACTCCTGGACAGCGATGCCATAGAAATATACAGAGCGACCGCAAAAACGGAAGTTCAAAGACAATATTCTAAAGATGGCGGCGCCCTCGTTTCTCTGGTGCATAAGGTCTATAGGCTATATATACGCAGTCGACTCACCTATGTTCCTCGACAGTTTTCAGCATCCCTCCACTACCCTGTCTCCTCACACTCGCCTGCCTGGTTACTTTCCTAACCAGAAATAGGTTCGGGCCAAAATCCCGAGCTCGGAGCCCTCTCCTCGGACAACATGCCAAATACACACACTACTTTACTCTGATCTGATTATTTGTAAGTGTGAAGTTGTGCAAAACATTTTCTAGAGGTTTATTTAGTAGGCCTAGTATTGGCGAGATGAAACCCCATGAAGTATTGAAGCTTTCAGCCAAGCGGTTCACAAAAGGGTTCATTCTATTCTAGACGCTTCATTTACTCACAATATCACCTGGTGGTCAAAGAGTGTAAAACAAGAAGATACATTACAGATGACCTGATGATCTGTGATACCCTGTATTTTGCACCAGTTTAGGCTTAGAAGTAACGTGGGGGGAAAAAATATACATAGACTAATCTACAGTATATGAATAGAATGTGTAGTTTCTGATGGTATGTAATGATTTTATAATATAAAATCAGTATATACCACCAGAAACTACATGACAACTACCGACAAATTTGTCCTGCATGCAAACCACATAATAACATTACACTAATTATTGGATAGTCAAACTGTAAATATAAAAATAAATTAAATATGTTTTATTAAAAAAAATGAAATAAATGTCCCAGTCTTTTAAAGGGGTGATATTCATAAGGGGTTTAAGGTTCTGTGAAAATGTGCAATGATTTATATGATTGTATGATATATGAAGTTGGGATGTTGCATGTTTGATGTTCTTTAAGTTGTTGAAGATCTTCTATGAGAATCATGTATGTTTGTCTGATGAGTGGAAGTGTGAAGTTCTCCTTCCTGTTAGAAGGGATGGAGTGAAGGCTGTCTCCCTCCACCCTGAAAGTGTATGTTTCCGCTATCACAGCACATCACAGTAGATGGTAAGTCTGTGAGAAAGCATGACCTCTCTGCTTCAGTCTGTCTCTGAATCTCTCATCAGGGCCATTATCATATGTGGAGGAGATTTGGGTCGCAATGCTGCATTTTAGCTATCAGAGACTTTTGAACTCCATATTTTCACACTATCTTCTTCTTCATGTATTTTAGTGGCATCAGAGTTTAGAGTAACAGAATCTCCCTCCATCACTGACACTGACTGTATTTCATTTGTTTCGACCCCAAACACACGTGAGAACATGAACAGAAAAATAACAGATGTTTATTTAAAATGATATGATCTCTGTCTTCAAATTATTTAAATTATGTTTTTAAATATTGCTGGTAAGGATTTGCTTTTGTAATCATTGAAATTAAAATACCTTTACCAACAAGAGAGATTTGATCGCAGGGGATGAAAATAATCGTATTTAATCCGCTGCAGGAGTTTATTGATATGTAAATAAACGTCACAAATATGTTTATAACTTACCGATTAAACGGCAGAAGCACAAACAGAACTAAACAAACACTTGAAACATGTGCAGCTGTTCAGTGAAACGCCTGATCTAATAAGACTATCAATGAAAGCACAACAGATCTAAAGAAAGAAACACAAGCTTGTGAATCCTCCCCCGACCCTCCTAATGACCCTAATAACACACACACACACACACACACACACACACACACACACACACACACACACACACACACACACACACACACACACACACACACACACACACACACACACACACACACACACACACACACACACACACACACACACACACACACACACACACGTTACATATGCATATGTCATATAAAAACTACATATCATGATAACATAGAGAGTAACTTTTGTGATTAAAAATTGTTGTATTTATTTATTAAGTTCTCAATTATAACGTATGGGGGAAAGTACAACATTAAAACCGTGAATGATCTCATAGTTTACTTAAACTTTAATCTACAGAAACATGATGAGGAACAGTTGACAGAAAAACAATAGAAATACAATGAAGATATTTAACACTGCCATTCATAAGTTTAGTCTATAAAAGTTATTTATTCTTTTGTTTTTTTATATCATCTTAGTAAATAAAGCATTCACATTCAAGAGATTGTACTGGCATGCTTAGAAATCAGGATGTGTTTTGAATGATCATTAAGTTGTTGAAGATCATGAGACTCTTGTACAGTATGTTTGTCTGAGAATGAAAGTGTGAATCAATGATGTTCTTCTGCTGTTTGTTTGCATGTGTTACATTTACAGACTGAAGCTGGATCATCAGACTGGATCTCTGATCATCACAAACACCAGAATCACAGACTCTGGACTCTATAAACTACAGATGACCATCAACAGAATCCTAAAGAGCTTTTTCTTTAAGGAATGTTAAAATAATGTGTAGTATTTTGAAATCAGCCCAATATTCAATTCAGATTAATGCTGCCTTTCCCAAAACAAATTGCTACATTCCACATATAGTTATTAATAATCGGTGAGTAACACACTGAATAAAATGTGAAATTAGAAATGCCAGGAATAGAATTTCCTTTTAATCATATAATCATTTTTAAAGTGTAGAGCTCACGCCCAAACTCATGTAAATATACTGTAGGACACACATCCTGATGGGTCACACATATCATCACTAAAATAGTGTTTCCTGTTGAGCTCACAGTGATGATGCTGTTCTTCAAAAACACACCGGATGGAGCCATTTATCAGTTCAATCAATATCATAAAACTGATGATCAATGTAGAAAAGTGTAATTTATCAAAGGATTCACCTTTTGACCTTTACTCAAGCCAACTGTTCAAATCAGTCCTTAACAATATAAACCCAGTGTGTAATTAACTATAATTTTAATATATGTAGCTGATTTTTGGGTATGACTCTAGAACAGCGGTTCCCAAACCTGTCCTCAACGCACCCCAACACTGCACGTTTTCTTTATCTCCCTAATCAAACACACCTGATTCAACTCATCAGGTCATTATCACATGGGTTAATGAGCTGATGAGTTGAATCAGGTGTGTTTGATTAGGGAGATAAAGAAAACGTGCAGTGTTGGGGTGCCTTGTTTGGGAACCACTACTCTAGTCTAGAAGATGCTCTAGCGGTGGGCAGTCGTGATTTAATGGTTAGAGAATCAGACTGGTAATCCAAGGGTTGTGGGTTTGATTGTGTCCTTAATCAAGGCATCAAACCCACAATCACTGCCTGGGCGCCACAGCAAAAATGGCAGCCCACTGCTCCAGGTGTATGTGTCCATGGTTTACAGTGAATGTGTGTGTGTGTTTACGACTCACTGCTTCTAATGTGTGAGTGTGAGCACTTGCTTGGATGGGTTACATGCAAAGGACAAATTCCAGTTATGTGTTACTCTACTCAGCCTTCATTTTCACTTCACTTTCATAAGGCTTGTATGCATACTATAGATTATCATCCATTGTGTACGTCTTACCATTTTCACTTACTGGGCAATAAACGGGTTAAGAAAAGCATCACCATCACTAAGCTTCCAACAACTCTTTCAGTTTTTATCTAAAAACAATTTCCTAGAACTTATGTGTTAGAATAGTTTATAAGATCAAGATTATAATCATAACGATGCTGTAAAAGTGGACAGAGTTTACATTTTCGGCATGTTGACGTTTAATCTCGACAGCCTCTGTAGTCCCATTTAGCCACTTGTTAGCAACCGCCTTTTTCAAGACACGTATCAGCCTAAACAATCACGAGTGGTATAATATTGATGTATTTTATGTCGTAGAATAAAGCGTGAAAGTGTCATGAGCTTGCGTTCACCGCAGACCTTATTTCAGCCATTTAACCAAAACCCCATTCAAAAAACCCATTGACTTCGGGACAATGGAACTGGAAGAGCTCAAATCCAAATCGCTTCCGCATTTTTACTAGAGTTGTTCCGATTCCGATACTAGTATGCCGCCGATACCAATAAAAATTCTGGCATCGGTATTGGCAAGTACTTCTACCCATGTACCGATCCGATACCATTTTCTTAAACACTATCTAGTTCTGCACGCTAGCTTTGCTTGACGCTGCAAATGCTTGACGCTGCAAATCCAGTGCAAATTGGAGATCAATTCTTCTTCGCTGCTCTAAACAGTGGTTGCTTGTGGAGACACAGGAAGTGGTGCTGTTGCCACAGGCAACCACTGTTTAGAGCAGTGAAGAAGAGAACACGCGCGCGAAAGCAGTATGTCCGCTGTTTAGCTGTTTAGCAGTATTTCATGCTGGACCGAACAGCCAGTAAAACGGCGACATGTCTCATATGCTATACCAGAGCCCGTCTAACGGATTTAATCAGACATTCTCTCGACATACTGCAATTTCGAGGGGTGGAACAAGTATTAGTGTAGTTGACCACTAGCAGTGTTTTATTATGATTACCCTGTTTTTTATATTTTTTATTTTATGTGACTTTTATTTTGACATGCTATCTGCAGGGGGGACTATTTTTTCTCTGTGTTCATCTCACGCACACGCTCACTCATGAAGGGGATAAACGCGGGTAGGCACGATATGAGACAATGCCTGTCTGAGGTCGGAAAATATTACTGCAACTTTAACCTAAAATGTTGTGTTATTGCTCTGTACTTATTTGTTTGGCAGTAAAGGTAATTCACGAAGTTTGTCCAAGTTAAGTTAATGGTGGCAGAAACCCCCCTGGATCACTACTTTTAGCACCTTTTGATATGCGGAGCGAGGTATGTGGTTCATTGTAATGTACCATTTCATAATAATTAATTTCATACGTTCATATGGTAATGAGGTTCATTTCATGATGATTGTTACCTGCTATGCTGTTATCAATGTGATGCTATTTTGCATTTGTCAAAGGATTATTTTTGTATCTGACTAAACTGCTTTTGTTATTTTCCTTTTAAGTTTTCACGGTGTTGGGGTTGACGCTGAGCACAGTGTTGGTGCAAAGCACGCTCGCCCATTAAAGTACACCCGTATGGAAACACTCCCAAGCCTGTTTATTTCAAATTGAAGGGCTGCTACTATTAGCAACTTTAACACGAGTAACTTAAGCATTTGAAGACGCGTCACCCCGCAGAACACGATTACACAAAGACAAGTGAAGAGAAGGATGAGCCGCGCCAGAATCAACAATCTCTGAAAGCTTAATTCAAACAAAGAGAAAAGTTTTCAAAAGACAGCCAACGAACCGAGCGATAAATATAACCGACAACATGTATCGAGTTTATTGTTCTGGATGACCAGCCACGGTCAAAACTGAAATGCCGTTTATTTAACAAAATTGTTTATGGACTTTAAATTATAAAGAGATTATTTTCTTATATTATTCATATGTCATTTTTTAGATTCCTAGATTTATTTGTTGCACTTTTTTATACAGTTATATTGTAAAACTAAAATACCTTTTTCAGTTTACAGTATTAGATGTGTGGTTGCATTTTAAGTTCTTTTTCACTTAAGAAAGATTAAATTTATTGCTGTGAAATGTATGTCAGATAATAAAAATACTCTAGTTCACTGTATGTATTTGTTCATGTTTAATTAAGGGATAAGTCTGAAGCACACCATAAAATAATTCTATCAATTCATACAGTGCTAGTATGAATTGCAGCTGTATAGATAATGTACACACCCAGGTATCGGATCGGTACTCGTATTGGCCGATACCCTGAGTCCAGGTATCGGAATTGGTATCGGGAAGGGAAAAAGGGTATCGGAACATCTCTAATTTTTACCTACAAAGTGACATCATACCTGTACCACTCTGTTGCAGGTTTGAAAAACCCGGTCTCACATGTAGTGTCTTCTTTCATTCTGTGAAATATCACTCTTGAAGTCTTAATGCCAGAATAAAACCGAGTTGGTCTGCAGAAACACAATTGCCGGCCTCTCAAACAATCTCTTTATACAGTTTTCGTTTAGCTCTCCACCCAGGTGGGATCAATAAATCTTATACATTTACAAACTCAGCGCCAATATTGTTTATTAATTCTTCCATTTGCTGATTTTGAAAAGTAGAACGAGAGACCCCAACCTATTTATATTAGAGGCTCGCACAGTCGATTGGGCAGAGCAAGAGGCGATTAATAAAAATCTTCCACAAATACCTGTTCCGACTTTCTCTCCATACACCAATCAACACGTCCAGCACCCCCACCCCCACTCTCCCCCCTTTCTGCACTTTGGGTCACTGAAGAGATTGTGTGTTGGGTCTTCCGGAAACAGAAGACAAGGAAAACACCAGGCCTAGATGGTGTCTTTATGAAATCCTGTGCTGTCCAGCATGGCCCCTATCTTCACACAGATCTTCAACAGATCACTGGAGCGGTGCAAAGTCCCTTCCTGCTTCAAATGCTCCACCATCATCCCCATCTCAAAGAAACCCAAAAATCACAGATGACTCCAGACCCTAATGACTACAGACCTGTTGCCTTAACGTCCGTGGTCATGAAGTCATTTGAAAGTCTGGTGCTGGACCACCAGAAGGATATCACTGGACCCTTGCTGGACCCACTGCCGTTTGATTATCGAGCAAACAGGTCTGTGGATGATGCGTTCAACATGGGACTGCATTACATCCTGCAACACGTGGACAATCCAGGGACTTATGTGAGGATCCTGCTTGTGGACTTCAGCTCGGCCTTCAACTTCATTATTCTAAACCTACTCCAGCCCAAATTAACCCAGCTCTCTGTGCCCTCCCCATCTGTTAGTTGATCATCACCTTTTTGACAGACAGACAGCAGCCAGTTAGGCTGGGGAAATTTTCATCCAACACCCTGGAAGGAAACCCTAAAAGCCAGTTGCATTCACGCCATGGCGGATTCACTATTTACATGGCGGATTTGCAAATGGGAAAAACTAAATGAAAAACTGAGAGGAAACGGATCTGCTTGTGCGCAAGGTTAAATTGCGCAAGCAGACCATCTACGGGACAAGCTGGATTCCACCAAGTCTTTATGTACACAATATTAATCTTTTACCTTGTAATCCTTTTATTTTTAATATTTGGCATGTTTGTCTGCTGCCCTGTGTATGTGATAAGCAGAGTGTGTGTAATAAGCAGAGTGTGTGTGTGTCATAAGCAGAGTTTAAGCGTGTTGTGGACCCGCATATAGGCACACATTACTAATGTGCACTTTAAATAACAAAAAATATATTGGTCAATGGCAAAGTCTATTTCAGTCGCCAAAATAGCAATGTGCCAACAATGCGCCCGAAACACACCTCGTTTTCAGACCAGCAGCCCATGGGCACACAAATGCATTTGCTATTTAAACAACGTGACGCAGGAAGTGAAAATGATAACTGCGTCAGACTGAAACTAGCAAAAACTGCTGCCAGATTTATTATTTCTTTTACACTCTTTGAAGATCTCAAATTACAATAGGAACAATTATTGTGTGGAGAAATATAATTACCATGTTCAATCGCTCTATGGCAATGGATCTTTTTTGTTTTTCCAAAAAGTGAATATTATTAATAACCCATATAAGCAGTAGTAATGATGCTTGACAAGGCAAATACCGCATTTATTCTGGGTGGGAATGTGATAAATCCCTCTAGTGGTCAAGTGCTGTCATAGTTATAGCTGAGAGTGTTTAATTATCTACTTTCTTTAAGTTTCAGCCCATGTAGAAGTATAAAGAATCGGAAACAATATCTCAGCGTTGAACTTGTAACACCTGCTTTTAATGCAACATAAAGAATTAAGGGACCAGAGACTTCCACGTTTCAATGAGCCATACAGTCAGTAAACATGTAATATATATCATTCAGTTGCGAGGGAAACATAAAATAGTTCAGACTTTTATAGTAGCGTCTTTGGCTACCAATAGCTAAGAGTACATTTGAGTTTAGGAACCTCAGGTTCCTGCAGGGCAAAAACAAAAGACAGCATCAGTGAGAAAGCTTCTTCTTACCTCATACTACTTATCTTATCATTTTTCTGCTACCAGGTAGCTCACCGAGTAGCACCCCCAGTGACATTATTAAATATTGCATACAGAAAGCTAATGGGACAAAAGTAACCGTAAAACTGTCGTTGGGATAGAAATGCAGTTAGGGGTGTTTAGTTTAGTTTACAATACAGAAGCATTAGATGGGAACACATGGGTTTGATGAATGATATCATTTACGATAAAGTATAGTTCCGTTTCTATTATGTAGTTTGTATTTTTTTATTTACTCGTTTTTTAGTCTGTAGCCTTCCTTTCTGCGTTGCACTTGTAGGTGTGACTTTAAAGTGGACTTCACTGTTTGCATTGCATAATCTACATCGAGGTTACAAGTAAAATCTGTAACTTCATTCTATTATGATATATATTACCGTTTTGACTTAATTGCGATATTAATTGAGAAACAGCTCGTAAATTAAGTCAATTGGGTGCATCAAAATAGTTAAAAGGGGCCGATATGAAACTTAAATGTATAAATAAACTGTGTAATCTGTATATTTCCTTTTTTTTTTTTTTATCATGTCCTAGTCCTCCATTTCATAAAGTTCATGTAGGCCTACGTGCATCGAAAAACGAATTAGGCTATAAAAAAAGACTCGCCCCGTACCCTTACTATTTCTGGGGACAGATATTTATAGAGGTGTCGAAACCATATGAATATTATTGAGTGCAGTCATCCAGTTTCATTAGGCTATGCACCGCAACTTCGGCAATGAGGCTACATGTACAACTGTATTTATAAAATAAAATAAAATAAACTCTAATGGAACGTCGGTACGTACAAAATGCGTCCGTACGGCTCCGTTTCCTTTCCCCCTTCTGCACTGCAAAAGTCTTGTTGTCACCACCATCTTTAAGGCGAGGAGCAGCCAACGCAAAATCTACACAAGCCTTTTTTTGTTTGTTTGTTTGTTTTGTCTGTGTTCGTTTGGTTTACATTAGCTTCGATGTCGAACATCACATTATAGCAAAAATGAAACAAGCTGTGTTGTGTTGTTGTTTTTGACAGCGTATTTTTTAGCTACGTCATTGTACGTTACTTTCGCTTTCACTCTAGGAATTTATCTAAATATTTCATCTTGATTTATTTTCTGGAGAAACTGCAGAAAATAATGTTCGGAATTTTCCCCACATTGTGCATTTTCCTGCTGTCAGGGTTGGGTGCAGGTGCTGAAGACGAGGACACGAAAGCTTCAATATAAATGTTTTAATAAACAAAATGAAAACTTTCCAAACTTAAACAGGAACAATAACTCCAGGAAATCAGAAACACAACCACACATGGACGACGATCGACAAACACTCAGGGAAAACACAGGGCTTAAATACACTGAACCAAATGAGATAATTAACAGAACACAGGTGAGAAAACTGAACACTAACGAGGAGCGGGAAAACTTAACAGGACTAAACCAAAAACCACAAAGACAGGGGAAACCAAGATACAAAACAGAACTCAAACACATCAAAACGTGACAGTACCTCCCCCCTCCCCGAAGGCGCGTCCTCGCGCCGTATAACATCCAAAGGGGTGGGAGGGTGGGCGCCCTGGAGGCTGACGAGGGCATGGTGCAGGTCCAGGAAGCCTCCAGGGCGGAGCAGGCTGTGGGTGTGGCCACGGCGGTGCAGGCTGTGGGCGTGGCCACGACGGTGCAGGCTGTGGGCGTGGCCACGACGGTGCAGGCTGTGGGCGTGGCCACGACGGTGCTGTGAGACTCTCGGGCGTCCAGGGCGGAGCTGTGAGACCCTCGGGCGTCCAGGGCGGAGCTGTGGGACCCTCGGGCGTCCAGGGCGGAGCTGTGGGACCCTCGGGCGTCCAGGGCGGAGCTGTGGGACCCTCGGGCGTCCAGGGCGGAGCTGTGGGACCCTCGGGCGTCCAGGGCGGAGCTGTGGGACCCTCGGGCGTCCAGGCGGAGCTGTGGGACCCTCGGGCGTCCAGGGCGGAGCTGTGGGACCCTCGGGCGTCCAGGGCGGTGCAGGCTCTTCAGGTGGCCACGGCGGTGAAGACCCTTCAGGTGGCCGTGGTGGTGAAGACCCTTCAGGTGGCCGTGGTGGTGAAGACCCTTCAGGTGGCCATGGCGGTGCAAACCCTTCAGGTGGCCATGGCGGTGCAGACCCTTCAGGTGGCCATGGCGGTGCAGACCCTTCAGGTGGCCATGGCGGTGCAGACCCTTCAGGTGGCCATGGCGGTGAGGACCCTTCAGGTGGCCACGGCGGTGAAGACCCTTCGGGTGGCCATGGCGGTATGGACCCTTCAGGTGGCCATGGCGGTGTTATCTTTTCGGGTCTCCGTGGATCTTTGGCCGGCCACGGCGAAGGCGTATGGCGCCCCCCCAAAATTTTCTTGGGGAGGACAGGCTCATGATCGGGAACTGACTTGACATCAACGGGCGCTGGGTCAACGGGTTCTGGGTCAACGGGCTCTGGGTCAACGGGCTCTGGGTCTGGCGCTGGGTCAACGGGCTCTGGCTCTGGGTCAACGGGCTCTGGCTCTGGCTCTGGGTCAACGGGCTCTGGCTCTGGCGCTGGGTCAACGGGCTCTGGCTCTGGCGCTGGGTCAACGGGCTCTGGCTCTGGCGCTGGGTCAACGGGCTCTGGCTCTGGCGCTGGGTCAACGGGCTCTGGGTCTGGCGCTGGGTCAACGGGCCCCGTGCTGGATTGGACCAGCATATCAGGAAACTCGGGGCTGGACGGGACCAGCATATCAGGAAACTCGGGGCTGGACGGGACCAGCATATCAGGAAACTCGGGGCTGGACGGGACCAGCATATCAGGAAACTCGGGGCTGGACGGGACCAGCATATCAGGAAACTCGGAACTGGACGGGGCCAGCACATCAGGAAGCTTGGGGCTGGGATCAGGCTCTGGCGGGCAGGTGACAGGCTCAGGCTCTGGCGGGCAGGCGACGGGCTCAGGCTCTGGCTGTATGTGGCTGACTTGAACCCCAGCCTCGGCAGCCTTCTTTTGGGCCAGTCGCACCGATATCAGTGGGAGATCAGTCATACCGGATGTCAGCCGGGGAAGTCCAGGGACCGATCTGGCGGCAGGGCTGATGCGGTATGCAGGCTCTGGTGGGCAGACGATGGGGTCTGGTGGGAGCGTGCAGGTGATGGGCTCAGGCGTTGGCGTGCAGGTGATGGGCTCTTGCTCTGGCTGGCCGTGGAGATCGGGCTGGATGTCTCCCACGGTGAGTGAGGAACCACACACCCACAGTGTACGGGCAATGAACTTAACTAAAGGGAGGTGGAGATCTCCCACCAACAGTATCTGAGCGAGGGTATCATCCATCCCACTCCAAAACTCGTGCGTAAGGGACTCCTCGTCCCAATTAAAGTCCCGGAGAAGATGGAGATATATCTCCGCATATTCCTCCAGAGACCGGCCATCTTGTGGGACACAAAGTTCGTAGTTCATCCCTTTTTTTTTTGTTAAGGTCGATCGTTCTGTCAGGGTTGGGTGCAGGTGCTGAAGACGAGGACACGAAAGCTTCAATATAAATGTTTTAATAAACAAAATGAAAACTTTCCAAACTTAAACAGGAACAATAACTCCAGGAAATCAGAAACACAACCACACATGGACGACGATCGACAAACACTCAGGGAAAACACAGGGCTTAAATACACTGAACCAAATGAGATAATTAACAGAACACAGGTGAGAAAACTGAACACTAACGAGGAGCGGGAAAACTTAACAGGACTAAACCAAAAACCACAAAGACAGGGGAAACCAAGATACAAAACAGAACTCAAACACATCAAAACGTGACACCTGCTTGGTAAGACATTTATTTTTATGACAGTGCATGCTGCGGGTATGATGTCGGAACCCGGAAGACTAGTTAGCCTACGTCACTGGTTCCCATGAGATTTTCCTATGAAAAAATAGTGGGGTTTAAATTCATGAGTAAAATAACCTCTGTGCTACACATGAATTGCGAAGCTGTTGTTTTAAATTCTAAAACGTGTGTTTCTAATAAGTAATTTGATAAGAACGTTTGGGTGTGCGTGTGTGCAGTAGTATCATAAACTGTACACATAACCTACCTTATTTTACTTATATTGAACCCTCATTAAAAAAAATAAACAAAAAAAAACCTTAGGAAAATCCAGTGGTGAATTGTCTTCTGGTGTTTGACTTCATCCCTGCAGCACATTGTTTTTCTCCTGTCCCCCTCCTTAAAACTGTCTTTATATAGGCTACCACCTGGTTATTGTTGTAAAAAGTAAATCTTTAATAGGCCTTAATAATAAACTATATTAGTTTCCATTGGACATATTAGCCATTTCTTGGGGTGCTGCCATTAAATCACAAAATCCAGTCACTTAGCATATTATGTATCTCGTCATATTTAAAAGGTACATTAAAGGAATATAAAGGTTCATATTATTTTGTTTTAAATGGAAAAGATATTTTTTGTGTAGCTTCAAGTATAGTCCTGTATTATGCACACACTTCACAGCCTTAACTTGTGTATTATTTAAACTCTGTCTGAATAAAAGTTTAAATCTATTTTAGAATGCCCTTAAAATGGGCCTTACTATTGAGATGAATGGGTTAAAAATGCATGCAAAACTGAAGACAATGATATATTCAATATTTGGACAGACCAATTGTAAATTTGAAAACAAAATCAATATTTTTAATTAGTATTGTAGTATTGTATTATTCTATTTTCACAGCACTTTCCTCTTTTTGTCCCGCTATCCCTGATTTTTATTTACAATTATCTGTTCAATTATTCTCCAGGTTTTCGGTGTTGGATCAGATGAAGTGTCAGTGTCAGTGATGGAGGGAGATTCAGTCACTCTAAACACTGGTGTTCAAACAAACCAACAAGACAGAATAAGATGGTATTTTAATAAAACTCGTGTAGCTGAAATCAATGGAGATCTCAATGATATCTGTACAGATGATCAGTGTAATGAGAGATTAAGAGACAGACTGAAGCTGGATCATCAGACTGGATCTCTGACCATCACAAACATCACAAACACAGACTCTGGAGAATATAAACTATACATCAGCAGCAGCGACAGCATTAAGAGCTTCAGTGTTTCCGTCACTGGTGAGTATGATTGTGCATTTTCCTTTAAGGGATTTAATATGGATGATCACTGATTTGATATGGATCTTTTTAATTTAGTGTCCTGGTTTAATGATTAGAAAACAGAGACCTGAAAGTGACCGAATCCATCTCTTATGTTTTTTTTTGCATGTTGCATTATGAATCCTTGAATATTTATCTACACTGTTAGCCCTTACCGGGTTTTTTTACAGTAAAATACTGGCAACACTGTTGCCAGCAATTTACTGTTAATTGTACAGTTATTTACTGTAATCTACAGCATGTTACTGTAAAAATGCACTAAAACTCAAGCTAACTAATTTCACATGCAGAAACTGACTGCTTTAAAATGACCAACTATAATTTAAATGTATTAACTAACATTTATAATACATTAAAACTGTGAGCAAAGTATTACTGTGAACTTTCATTTGAAACCACAAAAATCTTTTTTTAATTAAAGAGATTTCCACTGGACCAGCAACTATACAGTCACTCTCTGTTAAATAAAGCAACATGCAGCATATCATCAATGTTTGTACATCTTCTCCTGGACTAAAGCACAGGCTCTACTCTTCAGCACAATGGTGACCAAAAAAACTACATTTTACAGTAAAATACTGGCAACAGTGTTGCCAGTATAAACCTGTTTAATAACTTACAGTTTATTACTGTTAAAAGACATCTCGTGGGTGTGTCTTTTTATCTTACACTGTTAACCCTTTCAACCCCACAGGAAATTCCACACTACAAAGAGTAAAAAGTGAGATATTGTAGTGAGATAATTCAGTGAATATGTAAGTGATTGTTGAGCATTAGTGATGAACACCTGCTGTTAACAAGCAGAATCACTGAAGGAAAGAGGAACACAAGAACAGAAAATAGAGAAACACAAGAACTACAACTGACTTACAGCCATTACACAGTATTACACTTATTATTCTGTCATGCATACAGAAGTTTTTAAAATGTGTATTTTGAAGTTACCATTATAGAGATCAGTGCTTGCTTTAGTTGGGATGCTGATGCTAAACCTTTAGTGTTTCTATTGCTGCGTGAACTGTGTTTTTGGTAAATCACACTTGAGCACACACGCAGTTTATTAATGGTTGCTGTTATAATGATTATGATGACAAAAATCATCATATTGCCTGTTTATTCACTAATCTAATTCGTTCTCACTCGTTCAGAATTTAATCCACAATCAAAAGTGTTACATTACCACCACTGTGAAACCATAGCAATAAATTTCAATGACTTTTTTTTTAACAAATAATGTATTAACCAAAAGAAAAAAAAACTGAGCTGCACTGTCTTTCAGAAACACAGAGATATCACAATTTAGCACATGAATCTCAACAATGGTGGCAATATTTTTATTTATTTATTCATGCAGTAGTGCATGCTGGGAGTTTTATACTATCCTGGAACCCAGCATGCACTGCAGCATGAAACTTTTGATTGTCACCATTGTTGAGATTCATATGCTGATTGTTGATGTCTTTGTGTGTCTAAGTTAAGCAGGAGGGACATATTTTTAATTCAATATATGGTTACAACATTCTTCAGAAGACCTAATTACATAAATATTGATTTCATGTTTCACAGATATATGTTAAATATGACATACTCATAACTCAAAAAATATATACAGGATATATCTGAAATTCAGACATGACCAAGATGATTTTGACATCATAAACATCTAAATCACCTGATAACCTCTTACTTTATCTTGCCACAACAGATGTGTTTTATAGACTCACTGTTACAGCAGTCAGAGAGAGATGAATAGTAAAAAGTCAAGTGTCAAGAGACCAACTAAAGCAAATACTGATCTCCATTATGGTGACAACAAACTTTATTATTAACTAAATCTCTGTTAATTCTCAACAATAACTTTTGTACATGTATGACAGAAATAATTATAAACTGGTTTGTAAACTGTTTCACACTCAGTGTTGCTGGAAGTCAGTTGTAGTTCTTGTGTTTATCTTTTTTCAGTTCTTGTTTCTCTCCTTCAGTGATTCTGCTTATCAGGTGTTCATCAGTGTCTCAATTCACTCACTTCTTTTCATTCACTCAGTCAAGTGGACTATATTAGTTAACTAATGTAGGGAATAGTGAATGAGGGTATAGTGTGTGATTTGGAACACAGCCTCTGGGTGTCTGCTAACTCACAGTATATTCCTGTAGGCTACTTTCTCGAAAATGCAAAAATAACCCAGAATGCATTGTTTTCTATGGTATATTACTGTTTTAATGGAAAATGGTATGATACTGTCACTTTTTTTACAGCAAGGGCTAACAGTGTACCTACGAGCTTCATGATTTGTAGAAATTTTTGTAAAAAGTTGATTTGTAAAAAGTTTTGACTGTTTTTTTCTTCTTCAGGTACATCTGATGTTGATACAGGTGACGTAACAGTGTCAGTGATGGAGGGAGATTCAGTCACTCTACACACTGGTGTTAAAGCAGACCAACAAGGAAAAACAAAATGGTATCATAATGACATTCACATCGCTCAAATCAATGGAGATCTCAGTTGTATCTGTACAGATGTTCAGTGTAATGAAGGTAATGAGAGATTCAGAGACAGACTGAAGCTGGATCATCAGACTGGATCTCTGACCATCACAAACACCCGAAACACAGACTCTGGAGAATATAAACTAGAGATCATCATAAGCAACAGTAGCTTCAGTATTAGGAGAATCAAGAGCTTCAGTGTGACTGTCACTGGTAAGTATAATAACTTAGTCATTCAATGCATTTTAAATACAGTGCATAAAGTTTTTTTGTTGTTGTTATTTTGTTTAACATTTTGAATAATGTTGTTATTAATGTTATATTTATCTGCACAATGCATAAAATCCCCTTTCCTTTGAACATTAGCTGAAAGTGCTGATGCTGTTTTACTGTATTTGCGGTCCCTTTAAAAAAAACACCAAATGGGGGCATTTATCAGTTGAATCAATATCATAAAACTAAACTCAAAACAGAAAGGTGTAATTATTAGTCAACAATATCAGTAATGTTGATATGACTGTCTCTCTTTACCCTTACAGGTTTGGCTCTGTCTTCAGCTGCTATAGCAGGAATAAGTGTTGGTGTTCTGCTGTTTGTGACTGTAGCTGCTTATGTGATTTACTCTTGCAAGAAAGTAAGTCTGTGTGCGTGTGAATTATTTTTGTTTATTACATGGCTTGGTAGAATTCCAAAGTAGAATGCGGTCTGTTATTTCTTGATAACAGACGCTGCTTAGTATAACAGACCGTTGCCATTGAAAACAGAGCTTTGCCATGGACGCAGTTCAGACTATTTTCTTTAGCGGAAGCAATACAATCGTTTTTAAATCAATAAACTCCTTTTTAAATCAATATTTTGAGTCAAATTATTAATTTGTTTGGTAGGTAGCCATGTAATAAGCGGGATAATGTATAGCAAGGCGGTTGTTATAGCGAATACAAACCCTTCAGGCTGATTAAGATCCCTCCGCTTCGCGTCGGGCTCCTCAGCCTGTCGGGGTGGTATTCGCTATAACGACCGCCTTGCTATACTTTATCCCTTACTTATTATTTTTATTACAGAGCATCACACACATGTCATTACTGTTGTATTAATGCAGTACAGAAGATCACAGTGTGATGAAGTTTAACAGACTGAAAATCAATTAAGAGAAGCATCTTACATTTTGGGACATTGCCAAATATTTAAGAAAAGAAAACCACACTAAATTCCTTGAAAACACAATTCCAATCTTATTTTTTTTTGTATTTTTGTGTTTGTGTAACTGAATCATCAATCCTGTTAATCTATTTTCTTTTTGTGAATCTGTTTTCTTTCAGAAGAGAAGTGTAATATAGTCATGCATCAATCAGAATGTTTCTTCGAATCGAAGACTGCTGTTAATGTGATGTCCCAACACTGAAACACCGACATAACATTACTTATTGTTTTGACAATTTTATTTAAAGTCCCAGTGAATAGAAAAACTGAGAGAATAGGACCAAACTCATTGAAAGTGTAATTTTTTTAATGTATATTCAGTTATGTAAACATTGATTCTAAAAAGACAGATAAACAGTGAATCCAAAAAAAAAAAAAAAAAAAAAAAAAACGAAACAAAAGCAACATTTACCAGTAATAAGTCAGCAAGTGCTGGGTGTTTTTCAGTATGCAGAGGTTTATTTAAGCTGTTACAGTGATCCAGACATGATCTGTTTCTTGTCATTATTAATATGAGACCTGTTAATGATAATCTGTTTGACATCAGTTATCTTGTCCCGTCTGTTTACATCCTCTTAAAACTGACTGTGTTTACAAGAAAACCTCACAGAGACGGGCATTATGACCAAGAATTGTATTTGACTGCACACACAGATCGTACTGTAAGACATGAGCGCTTTAGACAAAGGCGATAGTGAACATTTGAAGGCAGCTGTCATTCAAACAACACTCAGGCACTGAATTTACACTTTTATATGAATGTCTGCAAAACAATTTATTGTGAATGTCTTGCCTGAATTTGTGCATTTGTGATATTTTATGAGGTCCTGATCATACTTGAACTGCCATTTTTGACTGCCAGAGTCCTGCGTTTCATGCGAGGAACATTTTCTCCAATTGTATCTCTCAGTTCTAATTATGAATGTTTTGTGTTATGCAATTAATAGTTTTCTTTATTTATATTTTGAATATAATTCAAATATGTGATAGAGTTCATTTGCCTCCACTTTAAGATTTTTTTAGAGACTTTAAGATTGTCTGTCTTTTTTTCTTGCATTCTTTTCTTTTGTCAACACTCTTTTTCCCTTACTTTATATTGTTTGTCTTTTGTTTGATACTGTAAATATCATCAATAGGATTTGTATATCTTATTGTCTATTTTTTTTTGTCATGTAAATGTTTTGTCATATTTAAAAAGCTGTTATTTGCCAAATTCTTTACAATGGATCTTGCCATGTTATAAATCAATAAGTGCTGGACATATGATTTTGTTCCATTATTTTGCAGTGTTTTTAATAAGCTTTTTATATATTGTAAATGATGTGTGCACATAACAAGGTTTATTTTGTGAATAAATCCTTTGCTTTTCCATGAGAGGAATTGTATTAGACATGTACTCTTTTTTCTTTAACTTTGCATCAGCCTATATAAACACCATTTTCTTTTAAACAAGCAAAAACTAACTAATGTTCATGTGAGAAATGCCATTAAAAACATCTGATTCAATCATAATAACGGCATTCTTTGAATCATGAATTCCTAGTTATGACACTAGATGATGCTCTAATACAGTATGCATACTCTTTGTAGTGTACACACTTTATATATTAACGGAATATAATGCACTATATAATAAGGGAACACCGTGAGGGATGCTGTTTTTACAAAAAGTTAAACATAATAAATAGATAAACAAACAGCAAATAATAACAGTTATTTTAGTGATTGTTATACAGTAAAATGGTAATGTTGTATCTGACACAACTCTCTTAAAAAAAGACAAAAATTATCTAACCCTGAAGAAGATCTCAAATTATGTTTTTATAGTAGGAACAATAACTACAGTACACATTTTATGATTATGAATATGTTTTTATTTCTTTTTCAAGTGGTGAACATTATTGATAACCATAATATAAGGAATAATAAGCAATAGTAAATGTTTGACAAAGCAAATACCACATTTATCCTGTGGAATTATGACTGATCCCGCTAGTGGTCAAATGATGTCTTGTTATGTACAGTTAACGACCAGTGAACTTCTGCATGATGCCATTATAAATATTACAGCTTGCAGTAAGTCATGCATTTGTTCTCAAAATTGATCATTTTGTATTTGTCAGCGTGATATCAAGTATTATTTGAAGCTTCTTTCCAAATATTAAAATAAATAAATAAATAAAAATTAAGCTAGAGTTGAAAATAAACTAGCTAAGGTCATGCGGGTGCACATGCTTCTGAAAATCAATCTTAATATTTCACAAATTATACTGTCAATTTATATGATATTTGTATATTTGAAAGAATCTAAAAAAAAAAACTGTTTTGCAAAGAGAGGAAGGCAAATTGTGGAAGTCCTTTCCAGACACGCTATTCACACTAAAATGCAGACACTCACACTCTTCACACCTCAAGACATGCACACACAAACACACATTAACCACAAACACCCAGTAACAGACATTCTCATGCAAAAGCTTTTTGTCCACCTATCAACATGTCCATCTGGACCACATTTCTTTCCAGGACCAACAATGAGGCCTTTATCAAATAGAATAATGTAAAAAGAAACCATGTATCACAAAATTAAATGTCTACTGTCATTCTGCAGATTTAATTGCTGAAGTTTAAGTGTAAGTTGAATTTTCACCCTCAGAAAAATGAGCTGAACTTGACATGCACTGAGGAGAATAAGCTGCTAGAACATATAAAGTGGTCGTTCAGTAATGAAAATGTTGTCATCATTTACTCATCCTTATGTCATCCCAAACCTGCAAGACTTTTGTTCATCTTTGGAACATATATTATATATTTTTAATGAAAACTGAGAGCTTTCTGTCCCTCCATTGACAGCTATATGCAACTACCACTTTTAAAAATGTTCATAAAGAGATGGTAAAACTAATCCATATGAATTGAGTGGTATGAAGAGAATCGATTACTTTATATGATGAACAGATTAAATTTAGGCTTTAATTCACATATAAACATTGATCAGCGAACATAAACAGAAGCTCAACCGAACCTGTCTGATGCGTGAACAAACCTCATTGTTTCTTACAGAAGCTCGTGGTGAAGCTCAAACATACTGTTACACGAGAATGAACCTCATTGGTTCTTGCTGAAGCTCAAATGTAACCGTAACACTAGAATGAACCCCATTGGTTCTCGCATGTCAAACGATCATGCTTGAGCTTCCGTTTATCATAACTGATGTGTGTGTTGATCAATGTTTAAATGTGAATAAAAGCCTTATATAATATATGTTCATCATATAAAGTGTCTCTTTATTCATATGGATTAGTTTATGAACTTCCCTTTTGAACGCTTTAAAGCATCAAAGTGGTAGTTGCGTGACTGTCAATGGTTGGACAGAACAGAAATCTCTTAGATTGCATTAAAAATATCTTCATTTGTGTTCCGAAAATGAACAAAAGTCTTGTCTTCTTAAATCTGCAGGAACTCATTAATGAGGAAACAGCATTACAAATAATTTGATCAACATCTGGTGACAACACATGTACACAAACCTCTGTACCCTGTACCCTGCTTTACTTCCTGAAGGAAAACACGAAGAGAACAAACAATATTCATAGTGAGGAGTGGATTCTGCATTGCTGAGTTCAGTATTTTGTAAAGCAGGTTTTAAAGCAGAAGTGAAATGTTTTTCATGTGAACAGGTATTTCAACCACACTCTATTGACACACTTTTCACACCAGACACACTCTCTGACATCAAACACACAGCTCAGACACAACAGATAAAACTACATTTGTGTACAGAGGTAATAATTGAGACCACAGCAGAGGTTCCAATCCTTTTGATGTGTTTTGCAAAGGGTTTTGCATCTACATTTTGCACTTTTCACAAATATCACAAATATCATTGTTCCAATGGGTCATTTAGGTCCGAGGTCTCCAACCCTGCTCCTGGAAGCTTATTTTTTCAAATAAGCCTGAAGGACTTGATTAGCTTGATCAGATGTTTAATAGGGTTGAAGCTTATGCTGCATTCACGCCATGGTTGTCACAGGTCACATAGTTGGGTATTGTACTTAGAAAAAAAAATCTTTTTTGTTCATCTTATTGTGAGAGGTGCATAATCTACATGATCATGCTCTTCAACTCTCTGTAAAAAAAAACAAAACAAAAAAAAAACAACACATAACACAAGATAATAATAATAGATAGTAGGTTGATTCTGAAGATTGAGAATGTGATAAATAGTGTTTTCTAATAACATTTATCAGCACTGTTGTGTGAAGAAAATGTCCTTCCTGTGATCTGATCCAAACAACACAATAGGAACACTTGTTATTTTCCTATTGATGAGTTTTTTTCATCACACATTACATTTTAGCAAGTAATTATTCATTTGAATGTAAGCAATAATATATATAATACCACCCTGACAGGCTGACTAGGAGCCCGACGCGAAGCAGAGGGATCTTAATCAGCCTAAAGGGGTGGTATTCACTATAACAACCGCCTCGCTATACATTATCCCGCTTATTACATGGCTACCTACCAAATAAATCAATAATTTGAATCAAAATATTGATTTAAAAAGGAGTTTATTGATTTAAAAACGATTGTTTTGCTTCCGCTAAAGAAAATAGTCCGTTCCGGCTCTGAACTGCGTCCATGGCAACGCTCTGTTTTTCATGGCAACGGTCTGTTATACTAAGCAGCGGTGTGTTTTCAAGAAATAACAGACCTCATTCTACATTAGAATTCTACCAGAGCCATGTAATATGTAAGGGTTAATGCCCGACGAGGTGTCCGTTGTAAGGTTTTAATGGACGACGGCGAGGTGTAAACCGGCCGACGCGCAGCGGAGGACGGTTGCCTCCGCCGAAGTCCATTAAAACCTTACAACGGACACCTCGAAGGGCATTAACCCGCTTATACCATGGTCACTTGCCAAATAAAACATTTTTAAAACATTAGTTTATATTTTAATTAGGCTAAATCTCTAGTTTTTACAAATAATAACTTGCCTGACGGTTTATTTAGCAACTTGAGATAGGCTATTTATAGTCCGCTCAGCTTGTAGAACCCTTCAGGTTCAAAAATGCATTTTTTTTTCATGAAACACAAAGGTAGGCATAGTTATTTTTTTATTACACATAAAACACTATGTGTTACACTAGTCTACACTAACCACAGCCTCCGAAGCACCGCTGTAGGTCGACTCTCCGATGCTGGACTGGATGGCCGTCAAATACTGTCGGTGACAGGCCATCGATGCGAGAGCAGTCTGCGGGCTTACTGGGCTCCGTCAGTCCGTGAGAGACTGAAGATGAAATAATGAAGTCGCTCATTGTTGTATTAGTAGGCTATGTAATATCTAACTAACGTTAGATGTTTGTTTTGATAGAGCAAATTGTTAACGGATACTTTGACTGCCTATTGCTATGGTTACTCACACAGCTGTTGTAGGCAGCGCATTTATAACAGGCAGTTTCACCAGAACTACTTTCCTAGGTGTCCTCTATCACTTTTTAACGGACACCCTGCAGCCAATCAGAATCGAGTATTCACCCAGACCATGGTACAAATATATATATATATATATATATATATATATATATATATATATATATATATATATATATATAGTGATGTAGTGTGTGTGTGTGTGTGTGTGTGTGTGTGTGTGTGTGTGTGTGTGTGTGTGTGTGTGTGTGTGTGTGTGTGTGTGTGTGTGTGTGTGTGTGTGTGTGTGTGTGATGGACATGGAGCATTAAATGTAAAATCTACATCTGACTTTGCTGGGATGATACAAACACAAACATAACTTAATAATAAATTTTCTTACTGAGTTATTTGCTTTTCTTTTGTAGAACACTGGATCAGTGTAAGTGAGATCTTCTGCACGAGTCTCATCTGTTTCTACAAAAACAATAATAGATGCATTGAAACAGTTTCTTTACAACATGTGTTGTTGTTATGGCTGTCAAAGATAAAGCATTAATGCATTTCATTAAAAGTTAAACTTCAGTTTTTAAAATTAAATTAATACATTTAATTTGACATTATGCCTATAACATTTGTACACACAAAAGTTACAGAGTTTTTGTATATCATTAAATTTAGAGAGACACTTTTACATGAGGAATGACATGCAGGTGGGAACAGAAGAGAGTGATGGGAAATTGGAGAACGCTGGAGGCTTGGAGATCGCTGGAGAACGCTGGAGGCTTGGAGAAAGCTGGAGAAGTCAGGTAGCTCATACGAGGTAAGGTGAGTAGTCCTCTTTCCAACCAACGAACAAGCCCGAACAGTGAACAGTGGTGAAGTGAGTCCTTAAGTAGTTGGAGTGATGATTGTGATGATGAGGTGCAGGTGTGTGTGATGAGGATTGACTTGCAAATTTTCTTGGGGAGCTCAATGGACTCTGGACTCTGGAGGGTGGCCTCGGCGGATCGAGACTCTGGAAGGGTGACCTCGGCAGAACGAGACTCTGGAAGGGTGGCCTCTGCGGAACGAGACTCTGGAAGGGTGGCCTCGGCAGAACGAGACTCTGGAAGGGTGGCCTCGGCGGAACGAGACTCTGGAAGGGTGGCCTCGGCAGAACGAGACTCTGGAAGGGTGGCCTCGGCGGAACGAGACTCTGGAAGGGTGACCTCAGCAGAACGAGACTCTGGAAGGGTGGCCTCGGCGGAACGAGACTCTGGAAGGGTGGCCTCGGCGGAACAAAACTCTGGAAGGGTGGCCTCGGCGGAACAAGACTCTGGAAGGGTGGCCTCGGCGGAACGAGACTCTGGAAGGGTGGCCTTGGCGGAACGAGACTCTGGAAGGGTGGCCTTGGCGGAACGAGACTCTGGAAGGGTGGCCTCGGCGGAACGAGACTCTGGAAGGGTGGCCTCGGCAGAAAGAGACTCTGGAAGGGTGACCTCAGCAGAACGAGACTCTGGAAGGGTGGCTTCGGCGGAACGATACTCTGGAAGGGTGGCCTCGGCGGAACGAGACTCTGGAAGGGTGGCCCTCGGCAGAACGAGACTCTGGAAGGGTGGCCTCGGCGGAACGAGACTCTGGAAGGGTGGCCTCGGCAGAACGAGACTCTGGAAGGGTGGCCTCGGCAGAACGAGACTCTGGAAGGGTGACCTCGGCGGAACGAGACTCTGGAAGGGTGGCCTCGGCGGAACGAGACTCTGGAAGGGTGGCCTCGGCGGAACGAGACTCTGGAAGGGTGGCCTCGGCGGAACGAGACTCTGGAAGGGTGGCCTCGGCGGAACAAGACTCTGGAAGGGTGGCTTCGGCAGAAGAGACTCTGGAAGGGTGGCCTCGGCGGAAAGAGACTCTGGAAGGGTGACCTCGGCAGAACGAGACTCTGGAAGGGTGGCCTCGGTGGAAAGAGACTCTGGAAGGGTGGCCTCGGCGGAACGAGACTCTGGAAGGGTGGCTTCGGCGGAACGAACTCTGGAAGGGTGGCCTCGGCGGAACGAGACTCTGGAAGGGTGGCCTCGGCAGAACGAGACTCTGGAAGGGTGGCCTCGGCGGAACGAGACTCTGGAAGGGTGGCCTCGCGGAACGAGACTCTGGAAGGGTGGCCTCGGCAGAACGAGACTCTGGAAGGGTGGCCTCGGCGGAACGAGACTCTGGAAGGGTGGCCTCGGCGGAACGAGACTCTGGAAGGGTGGCCTCGGCAGAACAAGACTCTGGAAGGGTGGCTTCGGCAGAAGAGACTCTGGAAGGGTGGCCTCGGCGGAAAGAGACTCTGGAAGGGGGGACCTCGGCAGAACGAGACTCTGGAAGGGTGGCCTCGGTGGAAAGAGGACCTCTGGAAGGGTGGCCTCGGCGGAACGAGACTCTGGAAGGGTGGCCTCGGCGGAACGAGACTCTGGAAGGGTGGCCTTGGCGGAACGAGACTCTGGAAGGGTGGCCTCGGCGGAACGAGACTCTGGAAGGGTGGCCTCGGCGAACGAGACTCTGGAAGGGTGGCCTCGGCAGAACGAGACTCTGGAAGGGTGGCCTCGGCGAAGAGACGAATCTGGGAAGGGGGTGGCCTTGGCGGAACGAGACTCTGGAAGGGTGACCTCAGCGGAACGAGACTCTGGAATGGTGGCCTCGGCGGGACTCTACTGTCTCTTCCCGTTTGTTTGTGTGTGAGTGTGGGTGTGGCCGCTGATTACCTTATTTATCATCGGCACCAGCTGCAGTCTATCAGCCATGCCTATACATGCTTATTGTCTGCTGTCTTGTGTTGTGAGATCGTTTTTTGATGTCCTGGTTTTGTGTCCCGTTACCTGACCTCTTTGCCACCTGGTTCTCTTACGAGAGTATCTCTCGTACTGCGTAATATCTTACGCTATGGGGAAACACTCTTTCCTCGAGATATTGAAGCCAAAAATTATCCTTAATTTTTAATCATGCAAAACGCTTTTGCAGCAGCAAGCAGACAAGGGCGAGACAGCTCGCGCGCCCATTGGCTGCCTTGCTGGAAAAGCTGCAGCCTATCGAGTGAGGCACTGCGTGACGTAATGACGAATGGGGGCGCTTCGCGCCCATTTCGTCATGTCCCGCCAGTAAAGGCGTGGTCTCGCCCTATAATACCCTCGATAGCTGTATTTCCTCTGATTTTTCATTCTTCACGCGAAGCTCACGCATCGCGGGATCCAGAGTGAGAAGCCGCGCCGTTGACTTGTAGCCTTCTCAGCGGGACGTGCCATCTTCTGAAGTCGCTGGCCCAGCCGCCTTCAACTGCCGTACCTGCTGCGCTTTCCGGCGTACTATATCCTTTTACTCTGCTAAGTGTGTGTGTGTTTGCTTACGTGACGCAACACCCATTTCTACTGTTCTAAAAGAGCTGCGTCTTTTTAAAGATGCCTTCCTGTGGTTCTTGCCGAGCCCCACTCAGCGACGAGGACCGCCACGTCATCTGCGTGTCCTGCCTGGGTGAGGATCACGCGGCCACCGCGCTCGCTGACGGCGGATGCCATCATTGTGAACGCTTGCCTATGGTGACTCTGCGGACTCGCCTAGCTTCGTTCTCCGAGCCCGCATCCCAGCCCGCCGTGATGCCGCGCCGCAAGAAGCGCCGCGCCCTGCGCGCGCCCGAGCTATTTCCAGCCCGCCAAAGCTCGCCGGTTCGCCCGCCGGCTTCGCCGGCTTCGCTCGAGTCGCTCCCAGACGGACAGCGGCCGCCGTCTGCCGCCGCGTCCGCACTTGAGCTCGACAAACTTACCGGAGACGGCATTGAAACTGAGCCGATGCGTCCGCTCTCTCAAGCCGTGGATTACATCGGCCTGAATGGTGAGATACATTTGTGGCTAACGCTATCCGAGATGACGGAAGCTGAGCGCTGCGTGTTCCTCGACGTTCTCGCTCTGCTGGACGCCGCCCCCCTCAGCGCGGGCCCCGGCCGAGGATTGAGATAAAGCCCGAGGTCTCAAGGCCTTCCTAGTCTCTCTAGGAAAGCGACGGTGTTCAGTTCCCGCTGCGGCCGGATTTTCACCAAAACTTCTCGCTCGTTCAGTTCCAAGCAATGTGACTGTTCCAGTGTATTTCGCAGTGAGCAAGCTGGTTCCACAGCCCGCTTGCCTGCGCACAAAGGCCGTCGTTTCGGCTAACTAGCAGCGCCGCCAGGCCCGAGATCAAACACCGCGCTCTCGCTCTGCTGGACGCCGCCCCCCTCAGCGCGGGCCCCGGCCGAGGATTGAGGTAAAGCCCGAGGTCTCAAGGCCTTCCTAGTCTCTCTAGGAAAGTGACGGTGTTCAGATCCCGCTGCGGCCGGATTTCCACCAAAACTTCTCGCTCGTTCAGTTCCATGCGTTGTGACTGTCCCAGTGTATTTCGCAGTGAAGCAGCCGGTGTCTCAGCCCGCTTGCCTGCGCACAAAAGCCGTTTCTATGGCTACCCAGATAAATCCAATAAAGAGTGTATTTTCTGGTGTTCCGGCCACGGCCGATGGTGTTACGAGTGTTGTAAGAATGCCCACGTCCCAGTGCCCATTCCCACACCCAGACACAGCCCGCCACGGTGCAGGGCTAGCACAAATAAAACCAACTCATGTTGGTTGTGCAGAAAATGTAGTGAACGCGCCCATACAATGCCCGCTTACACTACACGATGCGTGTCCCTTGGTTTCTGTAAAAACGAAACTAACACACATTTAGTCGGCGCGAGCCGACAGTGTTCTCAGTGCAGTAAATGTGCCCGCTGTTTTCGCATTTCCTCACTGACACGCCGAATCCCACGGGATTCACCCCCGCTCGCTTTCTATGCACAACCCGTCACAGAGAAGCTGAGCGCGGCCAGGCTGCCCGCTGTGATTAGCGCGCACCTCGCACGCTGTGAACACAGCGTTGATTCAGTTGGCGCGAGCCGAGTGTTCTCCGTGCAGAAAATGTGCCCGCTGTCTCGCGCCCGCATTTCTCACAGACACTCCGAATCTCACGGGATTCGCCCCCGCTCGTCTTCTCTGCACAACCCGTCACAGAGAGGCTGAGCGCGGCCAGGCTGCCGGCTGTGATCAGCGCGCGCCTCGCACGCTGTAAACACAGCAGTGATTTAGTCGCGCGAGCTGACAGTATTCTCAGTGTAGTAAATGTGCCGCATTTAGTAAATGTGCCCACATTCCCTCACACGCGCCGAATCCCACAGGATTCGCCCCGCTCGCTTTCTCTGCGCGTCCCGCCATAGAGAAGCTGAGCGCGGCCAGGCTGCCCGCTGTGATCAGCGCGCCCCCCGCCTCGAACGCTGTAAACACGGTGCTGTGTTCCCAGTACACAGGGGCTCTCGAGCCGCCGTCCTGCCGCGGCCAGAGCCCAGATTTCATTCTACCCCTAGCTATTCACGCAGATGCGTGGTCAAGGCTTCCCGGGGTATCAGAATGGGTGTTGAACACTATAACGAGAGGCTGTTCGCTACAGTTCGCTCGACGCCCCCGCCGTTATACGGCGCGAGTCGAAACTACGGTGTATAGCGAAGTGTTTCATCTACTTCGAGCCGAGATAGCGAAACTACTGAGAAAAGGGGCTATAGAACCTCTATCTCAGGGCGAAGGGGGCTTATACAGCAGATATTTTCTGGTACCGAAAAAAGATGGTGGGCTCAGACCCATTCTAGATCTGCGACTGCTGAACAGAACGCTCAGGAAGCGCCAGTTCAGAATGCTTACGACCAGGAAAATCCTCGCGCAAGTGCGCCAAGGAGACTGGTTCATGTCAATAGATCTGAAAGACGCCTATTTTCAAATACAAATAGCGTCCCATCACAGGCGATTCTTGAGATTCGCCTTCGAGGGCCAGGCATATCAATACACAGTCCTGCCGTTCGGCCTGTCCATAGCACCCCGTACGTTCACGTAGTGCATGGACGCGGCCCTCGCCCCCCTGAGACTTCGGGGCATGCGAGTTTTGAACTACTTGGACGATTGGCTGATTCTATCTCGTTCACGAACGGAGCTCATAGAACACAGGGCCGCATTACTCGAGCACCTCGAGGAGCTGGGCCTTACAGTCAATTGGGCGAAAAGCTCACTGCTCCCCAGTCGGAGAATTTCCTTTCTGGGAACAGTGTTAGACTCGCTATCCATGACAGCACGCCTGTCACTGGAGCGCGGATTGAATATTCAGCACGTCGCGAGATCCTTCCGCCACGGCTCTATAGTCCCGCTCAGAAGGTTTCAGAAAATGCTGGGTCTGATGGCCTCAGCAGCCTCCGTACTCCAGTTGGGCCTGCTCCGCATGCGCCCACTGCAGCTATGGCTAAAAGCACGAGTTCCCCCAGGGCGTGGACCGCGGGTCTATTTCGCCTCAGGGTCGACCTTCAGTGCGTTTCAGCTCTGAAACCGTGGAAAGTGACCGACTGGTATCAGTCAGGTGTGAGTCTGGGGATCGCCTCGGGTGTGAAGGTGGTGTCTACGGACGCCTCCACATCGGGGCGGGGAGCGCTGCTCGAGGGCAGACCGCTAGCTGGCCTATGGTCAGTACGGGAGAAGCTCCTTCACATAAACTGCTTGGAATTAATAGCAGTCGACAAAGCGCTAAGGCGCTTCTGTCCCCAGATAATAGGCCACCACGTATTGGTCCGGTCGGACAACATGTCAGTGGTGGCGTACATAAATCACCAGGGCGGCGTCAGGTCCCGAAACCTTTACAGGCTGACGGAACGCCTCCTGGTCTGGGCTCAGCACAACCTGCTCTCGCTGAGAGCGGCGCATGTGCCTGGTCACCTAAATGTGGGGCCAGACAGGCTGTCCAGAAACAACGTCCCAGCAGGAGAATGGTCTCTGCACCCGCAGACGATCCAGCTGCTGTGGGAAACGTTTGGCAAAGCGCAGGTGGACCTGTTCGCGTCCCAAGAAAACGCTCACTGCCCGAGATTCTTCTCGAAAAGCCGGGACGCGCTGGCCCATGTTTGGCCCCGCCGCCCCCCCTATATGCTTTTCCCCCTGTCTCATTCCTGCCTCAGGTGTTGGAGCGAATCAGGAGGGAGGGATGCCCAGTGCTACTCATAGCTCCGCTCTGGACAAACCAGTCGTGGTTCCCTGTCCTGATGCAGCTGACCAGCGCTGCCCCATGGCCTTTACCGTTGAGGAGAGACCTCCTCTCTCAGGCGGGAGGCTCGATTTGGCATCCTCGCCCGGATTTGTGGTCCCGGCACGCATGGGCCATCAACGGGTACCCGCTGACCTCCCAGAGGGAGTGTTAAACACGATCGCGTAGGCTAGAGCCCCGTCTACCAGACGGCTCTACACCTCGAAGTGGTCTGTGTTCTCTGCTTGGTGTCAAGCGTAGAGCTTTTCACCTGTAGACTGCGGGGTTACGGAAGTGCTTTCCTTCCTTCAGGAGCTACTGGATAAGGGCAGGACCCCTTCCACGCTCAAAGTATACGTGGTGGCCATAGCAACGTTTGTAAAACCGGTGTCTGGCCAGTCACTAGGAAAGAACGACTTAGTCGTGCGTTTCCTTAGAGGAGCTCGGAGGCTAAACCCTCCCAGGCCCCTTCAGTTCCGACATGGGACCTTTCCACGGTCTTGGAGGCCATGAAAGGTGCCCCATTCGAGCCAATCCAGTCGTCAGACATCAAACACTTGTCTTTCAAGACAGCGTTTCTTATGGCTCTCGCTTCAGTGAAGCGCGTAGGGGACTTGCAAGCGCTCTCAGTGAGCGCGTCATGCATGGAGTTTGGACCTAATGACTCAAAGGTCATACTCAAACCGAAGCACGGCTACGTGCCAAAATCCCTCAACACACCGTTCAGGGCACAGGTGATTTCCCTGTCTGCCCTTCCGGTTCTCAATGAGGAGAAGGATGCGAGTCTCCTTTGCCCTGTCAGGGCACTAAGGGCTTATGTGTCCCGCTCGTCTGGTTTCAGACAGACTGAGCAGCTTTTCGTTTCGTTTGGCGGCCGTGCTAAGGGACTTGCCGCTTCGAAACAGAGCCTATCCAGATGGATAGTCGGTGCCATAGCGCTGGCTTACACTTCTAAGGGCCTACAGTGCCCTTTGGGTGTTAGAGCGCACTCCACAAGAGGCATGGCCTCCTCGTGGGCATGGTCTAGCGGGGTTACCCTGCAAGATATTTGTATGGCCGCGGGCTGGGCCTCGCCGTCTACATTTATAAAATACTATAACCTGGAGGTTCCCGCCTTGCAAGCTAAGCTTTTGGCGGTATAAAGTTCAGTGCTATCTGCCCGCTGTGCGGCTCAGATACTGAGTTTGACCTGCGTATTGCTCACTGACCGGTACAGCAGCTCATTAAATTGTCGACACACTTGTGGCCACCCAGTTCAGGCTGAATGTTCACCCTGACGGTATGGTCTATTTGTCACATGATCAGCTCCTTCGGATGCTATTTACAGGGAATGATGCTTCTAGCCTCTCTTCCCTCACTCTCTGTGAGTTTATGGTGATTATGCACTATATGCGCCCCGGGCTTCGGCCCCTGGGACTTTGGTGTTGGATCCCTACCAGCACGGCGTGTTGCATGGTGTTCCCCATAGCGTAAGATATTACGCAGTACGAGAGATACTCTCGTAAGAGAACGTACTCGGTTACTAACGTAACCTCGGTTCTCTCTAGAGAGGGAACGAGTACTGCGTATCTTGCCGTGCTTGGAATACGCTCTGGTTCGCTTCGGCGTTGAAAAATCAGAGGAAATACAGCTATCGAGGGTATTATAGGGCGAGACCACGCCTTTACTGGCGGGACATGACGAAATGGGCGCGAAGCGCCCCCATTCGTCATTACGTCACGCAGTGCCTCACTCGATAGGCTGCAGCTTTTCCAGCAAGGCAGCCAATGGGCGCGCGAGCTGTCTCGCCCTTGTCTGCTTGCTGCTGCAAAAGCGTTTTGCATGATTAAAAATTAAGGATAATTTTTGGCTTCAATATCTCAAGGAAAGAGTGTTTCCCCATAGCGTAAGATATTACGCAGTACTCGTTCCCTCTCTAGAGAGAACCGAGGTTACGTTAGTAACCGAGTACGTTTTCTGGATTTGGACTCTGTTCCTGAGTTTTCCTGGATTCCTTTTGTGGATTATTCCTTCTGGAAGATATGTGTATTGCGCTTGACAATCATTGGATTCAGCTCATGTCTTCACCTTCACCACTGACTGGGTTGCCTATCAACGTCCTTGCGTCACCCAGTTGCTGTGATCTTCCTCTTACTTGGAACTGTTTGCACTCGTGGTCAATAAACACTTATTCTCACTATTGCATCTCTTGCTTATTTTTACGTCACAGGCACCTTGTGAAAATAATACTTGTCCAAACCCGTCCAGATCGTCTTGATTGTACCCTCTTTCCAGGGCACCAGATGGACAAGGTCGAGGAACTCTTCGGCATACTTCTTTATTTGGGCGGTGGTCTGGGGAGATGGTAAGAAGCCTAACAAGTCATTATTCATAGATACTTTAATTTGAGCATTAGCTGCAACTTTACACATGTAAAATGAAAATGAACTAGATAGTGTTAAAAACTAAATTATCAGAAAAGTCATATAAAATGGTGATGTTATTTTCAAAGTATTATTATAAAAAGATGGTCAAATTTGCCTTCTTGATTTCTTTTTCTTTGTTTTTTGCAGATGCAGAAGATCCCAACGACTACAGCAACAATCATCAGAGATCCAGCAGAGATCAACACTTTTAGAGACACTGAGACTGAAGAACTGAAGGAGACTGTGACAGAGTCTGTGGGAGCAGTGCTGTAACGGCTAAAGAGAGACCGTCATTAATGTGAGTGAATGTGTCAGATCTACAACTAAAGAGATAAAATAATCACATATATCATCAGTGCTGTGGTACCTGCACATGTGTGACAGAGTGTATTGATGTCCAGATGTGTGGTCTGGTTGCTGATGGGATTGTTCAGCACGTGTAGGTGTTTTTATCCTGATATTCCACCTCCAGAGGTAGAGAGAGACTGATGCTGAGATCACACACACTGATGCTGGACAATACACTCATTCCTGCGTACCAGGAGAGAGTCGCATACTCACATTCAACACTGATGAACACACCAATGAACAATTTGAATGATGATGATGATGAAGATGAAGAAACAATGTGAAGAGTTACTGATGATGACAGGAACAGGCAGACGAGCTGGAAAAGAGATAAATTTGAATTGTTCATAAAGTGTTTATTGAAGTGTCAGTCCGTCAGTGAGTTTCTCATATTGATCTTCCAATGTATTTAATAAAGGTTATTATATCAGAGAGGAAAATTATGCTTAATTGAAATTATTCTATTATCTACTATATAAAACAGGTGAAACAAACATTAAACTTACAATAGACAGTGAGATTGAAACTCTTGATCACATTGTTTATCTGTAGTTTATAAACTCCAGTATGTTCAGTTGTGATGTTTGTGATGGTCAGAGATCCAGTTTGATGATCCAGCTTCAGTCTGTCTTTAATTCTCTTAATCTCTGAATCAGAATATAAGATTCTAGCACCTTTACTGATTTCAGCTAAAATAAAATTTCCTGTAAAGGTCCACAGTATGTGGTCGTATTCATGTATTTTAATAAGATCAGTGTTTAGAGTAACAGAATCTCCCTCCATCACTGACAATGAATCACCAAACACACCTGAGAACATGAGCAGGTTTTACACAGATTACAAATAGAATTGAAGAACAGCAGCAGAGACAAAGTACATGATATATATTCAATACATTTGTATTTCTGAATTTCCACAATGTTTGTTGTGTTGTTTTCCCCAGATAATGTTTGTTAAAAATTATTTAAATTATGTTTTAGAAATTGCTTGGGGAAAACTTGGGTAACACTTTATTTTACGGTGTCCTTGTTACATATGTTACATGTACTTACCGTAGTAATAACAGTAAATTATGCATAATTACATGCACTAACCCTCAACCAAACCCTAATCATACCCTAACCCTATAGTAAGTACATGTAGTTAACTATTATTACTCAGTTGCTTAAATATATAATTACACTGTAACAATGACACCTTAAAATAAAGTGTGACCAAAACTTGCATTTGTAATCCTTGAAATTAAGATTTCTAAAACAAGAGAGATCTGAAGACAGATGAAAACAATTGAACTGCAGCAGGAGTTTATTACTCTAAATAAATGACATAAATATATTTATAACTTACTGATCAGGCTCCACCAGCACAAACAGAACAAAACAAACACGTGAAACATTTTCAGCTGTTCAGTCAAACATATGATCTAATAAAGCTACATCTGAACTAAGGAAACACAACAGAAGTAATGTGGCTTGTGAATCCTCCCCCGACAGTCTGACCAATAATGCACATGCACATGTGCATGATATAGTTACATATGTAATATAAGAATGCTTCTGCCTCTTAGTAAAACTAACTGTTCTTATTGGTGGAAAACACTTTATTTTTATCATTTAACATTGATAGATAAAACTAAGACTGTTAGACAGTCTGTTAAAAACTAGTTTCCTGACTGTGTTAAATAGCTAAAAGTTTAAGAAGATTGTCTAAGTTTTGGATAAACTACATTACATGGTAAAATGAATCCTAATTTTCAAACGATTGTGTGTATATATTTAGTTATTCAAGAAAGTGCAATTCAAGTTAATGGAAAAAAAGTACAAAGGTAAAAACATGTATGATCTCACAGAACCAATTTACTCAAGTTTATCTTCTGAGTGAAAATAAAACCTGAGGTGGCCATTTTTTTATTTTTAAAAATGTGGTTTGACTGTTGGGTGGGAAAACATTAAGTGCTTGAAAGAACTGGTGTGTGTGTGTGTGTGTGTGTGTGTGTGTGTGTGTGTGTGTGTGTGTGTGTGTGTGTGTGTGTGTGTGTGTGTGTGTGTGTGTGTGTGTGTGTGTGTGTGTGTGTGTGTGTGTGTGTGTGTGTGTGTGTGTGTGTGTGTGTGTGCTCATGTTTTTGTGATATATGAGGACACACATGTGTATAACGACATGGGTATTACACTGGTATTACAACTTACACGTGATATATGAGGACATTGCATGAGTCCTCATATTTCAAATTGTTTAAAAAACATACAAAACAATGTTTTTTATTTTTATTTAAAAATCCAGCATGTCTCCTGTATGGGTAGGTTTAGGGACAGGGGCAGTGTAGGGGGATAGAATATATAGTTTGTCCAGTATAAAAGTCATTACGCCTATGGAATGTCCTCATATATCACAAAAACACAGCTGTGTGGTGTGTGTGTGTGTGTGTGTGTGTGTGTGTGTGTGTGTGTGTGGTTGTGTTGTGTGGTTGTGTGTGTGTGTGTTGTGTGGTTTGTAAGTGAAGAGCCTCTTCCTGTCCTGCTATAAATGGCTTTGATAGACATGAGATACTGTGATAAATCGAGGGAGAGAAGCAATAGATACATTGATCATATTTAACACTGCCATTCAAAATTTTTGTTTGTAAAAGTTACAGTAACGCTTCCTTTTACAGTACAGTACTTACAGTGTACTTACAGTGTACTTACCTAGAAAGTACTGGCTAATATAAGGTAAGTACATGGAACAGGGGTAGGTTTAAGAGTAGGTTCAGGGTTAGTACTAGTTATTACCCAGTAATTGCAGTTACTAAAATAAGTACATAGTATTTACATGGGTAACTGGACTGTAAAAGGAAGCGTTACCAAAGTTACTATTTTTTTGTTAGTTTGTTTTAGAAAATCATACTTTATTTATTATAGTAAACAAAACGGTAACACTTTGTTTTAAGGTGACATATTTACAATCTACTACATGTATACTTATTATAGTAATAACAGTAAATTATTCATAATTATAAGTAACTAACCCTAAACCAAACCCTAACTATAACTCTATAGTAGTTACATGTAGTTAATTAATATATTACTCAGAACTTACTTGAGTTAGTATGTAAACTACATCAACTTAAAATAAAGTGTAAAAAAAAAACAGTTTCATATTTTAAAGGTTGTACAGGTGAAATTTTGTCAACTGTATCCTTTATATGTATAAAGTTTTCATTTCATGTAAACTAATTGAATACTGTATCTACAGTATATAATGAAAGCTGTTGGCAAAGTCAAGGACTGTGAAAGTTCTATACCCACTATTGGTATGTGTATATATATATATATATATATATATATATATATATATATATATATATATATATATATATATATATATATATATATATATATATATATATATATATATATATATATATATATATATATATATATATATAAAAAAAAGGGAGCGCAGTAGCATTATTAACACACCACACACCTCTCTTTCTCTCTCTCTCTCTCTCTCTCTCTCTCTCTCTCTCTCTCTCTCTCTCTCTCTCTCTCTCTCTCTCTCTCTCTCTCTCTCTCTCTCTCTCTCTCTCTCTCTCTCTCTCTCTCTCTCTCTCTCTCTTGCCAAAGCATCAACATATGATATATAAATAATGAAACAAACAAACAAACAAACACAACATATGTAGATCATGTCATAAGTGGCATAGAAATAAATAAACACAATCAATCTTAATAAATGAATAAATACAGTGGGTCTCTCTAGAGAATTAGCTGTCTCTGGCGTAGTGAATAGCTAACACATATTTAGCCGCTAGTGCAGCTGTACTATCATCTTCTCCAAGTAAGAAGGACATTTTTTCAGTGTCACTCAGTTCAAAGAATGATGGGATCAGGGTGTTACGGTGAAGCAGGAATGAAGCGGAGAGAATCCAAGTGCAAGCATAAATTTAATAAACAAATAAATAAACAGATACTCCAGGGGAAACAGGAACTCAGAACAGGACCGAGGAGGACAACAAACAACGACCGACAAACCACAACTGAAACACAGAGGTATAAATAGACAGGCAAACAAGATAACAAGGGGGCGTGGCTAATCAGAAACACAGGTGGAAAACATGAACACAAACGAGGAGCGGGGAAACTAGACAGGACTAAACCAAATACACAATAATGGGGGGAACACAAGACATACAGGAACAAGACTTGAACCCACACCGTGACATAGCCTTCCCCCTATGGGCGGCTCCCGACGCCCATAAAAAAAAATTCAAAAAAAGAGTTCAGGAGGGTGGTGAAGTGGAGGCGGTCTTGGGGGAGGGAAGGAGGGCCAGGTCTGCGCAGGGGAAAGCAGTTCAGGGAGCCAGGGTGGACCAGGCGGTGAAGACTCCTCGGGCGGCCACGGCTCAGAACAGCAGACGCGACGTGAAGCGTCTCTGCTTTGCGGACGTGACGTGGACCAGTCTCTGGCTGTGCGGACGTGACGTGGAAAGTCTCTGGCTGTGCGTGGTTGACGTGAAGCTCTGGCTGGACGTGGCTGACGTGAAGCTCTGGCTGGACGTGGCTGACGTGAAGCTCTGGCTGGACGTGGCTGACGTGAAGCTCTGGCTGGACGTGGCTGATGTGAAGCTCTGGCTGGACGTGGCTGACGTGAAGCTCTGGCTGGACGTGGCTGACGTGAAGCTCTGGCTGGACGTGGCTGACGTGAAGCTCTGGCTGGACGTGGCTGATGTGAAGCTCTGGCTGGACGTGGCTGACGTGAAGCTCTGGCTGGACGTGGCTGACGTGAAGCTCTGGCTGGACGTGGAGCACGGGCTTGGCAGGAATAAGCTCTGGCAGATCAGTATCGGTGGACAGAGAATCGGTCAGCAAAAGAGCCTGGATGATATATTCCTTCAGACTACAGCTAGGGTGATGGAGTGGCATAAAGGAGTAGAGTGGCTCGGATAGCCCTCCTCGGAAAAATACCATCAAGCACACTTCATCAATAGATGAGACATGTGCCAGTTTAATAAAGTCCAAAATATACTCCCCTAGGGACCGGTCTCCTTGACGGAGACGCATAATCTCTGCTGCTGGATTCATTTTGGTCGGTTGTTCTGTTACGGTGAAGCAGGAATGAAGCGGAGAGAATCCAAGTGCAAGCATAAATTTAATAAACAAATAAATAAACAGATACTCCAGGGGAAACAGGAACTCAGAACAGGACCGAGGAGGACAACAAACAACAACTGACAAACCACAACTGAAACACAGAGGTATAAATAGACAGGAAAACAAGATAACAAGGGGGCGTGGCTAATCAGAAACACAGGTGGAAAACATGAACACAAACGAGGAGCGGGAAACTAGACAGGACTAAACCAAATACACAATAATGGGGGGAACACAAGACATACAGGAACAAGACTTGAACCCACACCGTGACACAGGGTTTCAAATCTGGGCAGAAAAGTTTCTCTTATATTGGTATATTTCGAGCAGAAGAGAAGAAAGTGTTCCTCATCCTCTATGTGCTATAGATCACAGTGTCTACAGATCCTCTGCTCTCTCTCTGTCCATGTCTGTCTATGGGCCCTATTTTAACAATCTGAAACGCAAGTGTCAAAGCACAAAGCGCAAGTAACTTTGTGGGCGGATCCCGGCACTGTTGCTATTTTCCCGGCGGGATAAATGCCTCTTGTGCCTGGTGCAAATCTAAAAGGGGTTGGTCTGAAGTAGCTTCATTATTCATAGGTGTAGTTTGGGCATAACGTGAAATAAACCAATCAGAGCGTCATCCAACATACCCTTTAAGAAAAGGTGCGCATGTTGCATGGCGGATTGTTATTATTATGGCGGATTTACCAGGCGCGCGCCAGGAGCGGTTCACAGCCGAGGAGATCGATGTTCTCGTCAGGGCCGCAAAAGAAAGAGAATTGACATTGGGGATGGGACAAACCCACCCAAATCAATAGAAAAAAATATCAGAAAGCTCAACTTAACTGGCAAGTTAAACAGTAAGGTTTTTAATGTACTTACATTATGTAAGGTGATTTCGCAGTCTTCAGATTTTTTTTTTCCTGGTTCTTGATGGACAAACTAATATGTCAGATGTCCTTATATACATATGTGTCTTGCCACTATTGGGCAAACAGGTCTGATCCGTCATTACTACAATTTGCCTGAATATTTTGGGTAAATGTGTAAGCTAGTTTTATGCCTATTTTTCACATCTTCATGGACACCACAATGATTTCCCCCGTGTGGTAATAAATTTCCCTGTTATAATGTATGATTTGCAAAAATAAAAACTGCTGCATCTGTGTTGATGAGAGAATCAAAGTGTATGCGCGTTGTGCACCCGCTACATTATGGCCAAGCATGCGCGCTTAAAATAGCGTTATGAACAACGCACGCAACGCGCCACTGACTTTAGACTAGGTTTTTTTTTGGTCAGTGGCGGAATTGTTTTCTGGAACTGCAAAATAGCACTGAGGAATGTTTGCGTCGAAACACGCCTCCTTTTTGCGCCGACACGCCCAGGGAGCTCAGTTCATTTCCTAGTTTACCGATGTGCGTCTGAGGAGGGAAAAGCATGCTTTGCGCGGGTGCAAAATAGGAATGATACATGCGTCCAAGTCATTTGCGCCGGGTGCAAGATAGAGCTCTATGTCTTCCTCTCTCTATCTCTAGATCATGGTCACTTAATCTGTATTTGGAGAGGATTTGTCTTTCTTTAAAATGTTTAATAAATAGATAACTGGCCAATTTAGTAGTTCTATTGAGGGTCAAGTAACATTGGAGTTTATTTTGAAGGTCAAAACTTGCTTTTAGTGATTGATCATGGGTGTCTTTTAGATTTGTGTGGATTTCTTTAACAATAGTTTTGGGGCTGTAGCTGTGGTCAATGGGGAGTATAGTCTGATGGACGAGTTGAAGTCGTGTGTTTAGAGGATGAGGTTCTGCTGAGTTTTCATTGGCGAGGAGGGCTTTATATTGGACTGACTCTGGATCAGACTGATGGAGTTGATGCCAGAACTGAACACATCTCTTCTGGATCTCGATGTTCACGTGTACAGGCCTAGCTCAGCCCTGCAGGTGCACATGGATGTGTTTCGGTGAACCCCTAAAATATTTTTGGCAATTTCCAATTGTAGTTTTTCTACTGATGTTTTATCCCAATTTTTTAAATGTAGTACTGGTCCCCAAATTTCACATCCATATAAAATAATTGGTTTAATTATTGAATTATATACTTTTTTCCAGGTTTTAATGAGTAATTTTAAGTGTCCGCATCCTGATTTTATAACATAAAAAGCCCTCCGAGCCTTTTCACTTAGTGTTTTGACAGCCAGACCGAAGTGTCCAGAAGCACTGATGTCGATGCCCAGATAGCTGTAGCTAGTGCTGTGCTGCAGGACCTGGCCTTTATACAGGAACTGGTGTTTGTGTCTCTGAGATCTGGCCTTCTTCTGGAACACCATGACTCTGGTTTTGTCCAGATTAACTGTCAGGGCCCAGTCGTGACAGTATTGTATTGGACAGGCTCTGCTGAAGGCCCTCAGGTGTGCGGGACAGGTGTGCGGGACAGGGATCCGCATACAGCAGACATCTGACCTCTGACCCTGACCCTGATGTGTGTGGTGTAGAGTGAGGCCGGGCACAGTAGAGCTCTCCAGCGCTGATGCCGGATCATTGATGTAGATGTTGAATAGAGTCGGGCTCAGACTGCAGCCCTGCCTCACTCCACGACCCTGCTGGACCCAGTTCTGTGGTTACTGATTTTCGCCGTGGGATTTGTACAGTACATCATCGTGCCAAATTGAATCGAATGCTTTTTTAAAGTCTACAAAACATGCAAATATTTTTCTTTGTTTGTCCTTGATGTTTTCGGTGATGAGAGTATGAAGAGAATAGATGTGGTCGGATGTGCGGTGTTTTGGTAGAAAGCCAATCTGTGCTTTATTTAAAACGTTGTGTGATGAGATGTGTGAGACAATGCTGTGTTTATGATCCTGCAGAACAGTTTTCCTAAAGCACTGCCCACACTGATGCCGTGATAGCTATTGGGGAGACCTAAATGTGGAGACCTCAACCAGATTCAAAAGTTCCGGCTAGAGTTCATAGTTTGGCTGGTTTTAGTCTCTGGTTCTTCTCTCTCTCTCTCTCTCTCTCTCTCTCTCTCTCTCTCTCTCTCTCTCTCTCTCTCTCTCTCTCTCTCTCTCTCTCTCTCTCTCTCCTCTCTCTCTCTCTCTCTCTCTCTCTCTCTTTCTCTCTCTACGTCCCCTGGTGTTCATCTGTGAGCTCGCCTATTCGGACTGTACTGTACTCATCTCTCTCCAATGTATTTGTTTGTTTCTGCTTTTCTTTTCCTTTCTCTAATTCCTCCTGGTGGGCTGATGTGTCGGACCCACGTACCTGTCTGTAATCCTTCCTGATTCCTCTCTGGATTGTGGCCTGCTATTTCTCCCTCTGTTCCCATTTTTGTGTACATTCGAAATTCAATAAATCACTTTTATCCCCGCAATGGACTCCTTTTTTTTAACACCCTGGCACAATGGCATTTTTTATCCTTTGAATTTTACTGTCATTTTTTATAACTATAAGACCTCTTATTAACAAGATAGAAAAAAAAAGCATACAATATAAGCCAGTTCTCCATTGGACACTGATGTTTCCTGTTGAGTGTTTCCAAGTGCTGATGCTGTGTTTAACTGCTGTTTCTGAAAAAAAAAAAAGAGATGGCGCCATTGATCACTTAAAATCAAAACTATATCATAAAAGTGATGACCAAAGTACTGTCTGTCTTTATCACTACAGATTGAGGGGGAGTGTTATCTGAGATACTTGAGTACCGTAAAACTTCAAATAATAGCCGAGTCCCAAATAGACGCCGGTCTCTTTTACACGCCTGGTGTGGCGACAGGTTTGGGTAAATAAAGGCCGGTCTCAAATAGAGGCCGGGTCTGTTTTTTAGTTTCGGGTTGTATTTAATCTTCTAAAACCCGTCAAATCGTCCGCTTTTTGGCGCCGCCAAAGCATATTTGTTGACAGAGCGCAAACGAGCAGAGATAGAGAGAGAGCCCCGGCCGCGCGTGCGCACTCTCACATCTTCAAACAACACGAGCTCTGTCATGCTCTCTCTCCCTCTAGCATATTAATCAAAATTAATTGATACAATAGTAAAAGGTCGGAAGACTGCAGTTTCACGTGGATCATTTGGAGATTGTTAGAGTCTAGGAACAACATCTCAATGAACAACATCTGAACACTAAATTATAAAGGCCTGGTCTCAAATACAAGCCGGTGCAGTTCGACGATTTGGGAAAATAAAAGCTCGGGCTATTATTTTAAGTTTTACGGTATGTAACACTGATAATCATAATGGTGAAGCAAACTATTATTCCAATAAAACACCAACATCTAAACCTCTGATCATTCTCAATAAGAGCTTCTGTAGACGTCTGCAGAATAAAGCCAATAGAAATGACAGCTCTCCAGCACACACCAGGTGGAGCGAGCTAAGAATGTGTGAGAGAGGGAGAGAGATAGAGAAAAAGAGAAACATCCACAAACAACCACTGGGACGTAACACTGGTTAGTGATAAGTGAAGCTGATAATGTTGTTTGTGGAGTTGTTTAATCCTCCTCTGCTGAGATCTTGAATCTGCTAGTGTGTTTAATGTTCTGTTGGGGTTTAAAGGGTTTCTGTTGTCTGAGTTTTGTGAGGTTACAATGCATTCTCATCCTTTGGCGTCATATAGGTGACGCCATATGACATTTCGTCGAAATCTTACGCACCTTTAAATTGGTGCATGAAATCACAGACATTGAGTAATAAGAATTGTAACTCAAACAAGCATTGTTTAGAAAACTATCCCTGTCGGAATCGTGCTGACAGCATATGACCGATAGGGCAACAAGGGGTTTACAAAGAATAGTTCTTCTTAGAAAGAAGTGTTGCTAAAGCTGGAAATACTACTGAAAACAGCACTGCTTAACTGCACAATCACTGCATGAGCATAAAAGATCATTATGCATATGCACACAAAGAATATGATATTTTCATATTACACAGTAATTTCTTTGTTTTATTTGAGACTTTTTTTGTACCAGTATTGATAAGTTCAGAATTTTGTAAGGTTTTAAAATAGTCACATGGTTTCATGTTAGCAGGAATGGAAAAAGCCCTTCAACCACACGCTAATGACACCTCAGACACACTCTCTGACATCAAACACACACACACACACACACACACACACACACACACACACACACACACACACACACACACACACACACACACACACACACACACACACACACACACACACACACACACACACACACACACACACACACACACACACACACACACACACACACACACACACACACACACACACACACACATGTTGGTGCAACAGCATTAGGAGGACTCTCCATAGGCGTAATGGTTTTTATACCGTTGAAGGGGTTGGATGGGAATCCACTGCTGCTTCAATGTATAATGATGAGTAATTATAATCAAGGTATTAATCAATATTTTTCTTTCTAAATATTACATGAGTTGAATGATTTATCTAGGCTTGTGAGATTTTACTTTGTTATAGAAGTTACCAGTATAATTACTGAAATGATTTTTTCATGTATTCTTTAATGTCTGTATATGATATCTGAATGCATTAACAGTGCTTGCTTATTTATCCCGGCTTCCAGAAATGAAAATTGACTTGTTTTGTGTTTGAGAAAGATCTTCAACGTGTTAAAACATATAGGGGTCATTGAAGCCAATAGTTTAAGGGACCATTTCTTTGTTAAAGCCTTACTTTCCAGTTAGACTAAAGTTGAGAGAAAGAACGCATTATCTTGATGTTTTGAGAGGACTCTCATGTTTATAGTTTGAGCCTGGCCAAATCCAACCTTGGAAAAGCTGTGTGGCGGTGTGTGTGTTAGTCTTCTTGGTTACAGGTTGAGGAATCACTGGCATTATTGGAGATTGAGTGAATTGTTGTTCGAGACATGCTGGCGCTCAACAACCCAAATCTGCGACCTGGAAGGTCATGACGTGGGTCCGAATGTGTCCTAATGTGTCAGCTGCATAATCGATGGAGATACGCTTCCGTCTATCTGTATATGTGTGGAAAATTACTGTGTTTATCTATTTCTTAGCCAATGAGAACCATTCAACCTGTAAGCAATGACGTAGCTTAGACCTTGAAAATGGTATAACTGCTGTGATCTTTGTAACTGTAAGTGAGGCGGCCTACGAACTCCTGTGTGAGTATTGAAGCTGACTTCTGCTAATGACACTGCAAACTGTCTTCAGTAAAACTTTTCTTTAATTTTTTTTATAATTCTGACTCCGGGTCTTCATTCTTCATATCTGGTTCTGGGCCTTTGACTGTATAGCCTACCCCTTACACCGTACAAACTGTATATTCTATCCCCCTACACTGCCCCTATCCCTAAACCTACCCATCACAGGAGACATGCTGCATTTTAAAATTTTTAATAAAACATTGTTTTTTTATGTTTTTTAAGCCATTTGATTTATGAGGACTTTTGAAATGTCCTCATAAACCACCCATAAGTTGTAAAACCAGTGTAATACACATGTCATTATACAAATTTGTGTCCTCATAAATCACATAAACCAACTCACACACACACGCGCGTGCACGCACACACAAATAATAAAAATTATTTAAAAAATCCTTGCTGATACTCAAGTTCCCAGCATGCACTGCGGCAGGAATAAATGATGTAGATACTGTGAGTGAATCTCAAAGCCTATTGAAACTGAGTTATTCCAAATTTAGTTTTATAATTGGTTTAATAGATTTAAAATTATGAAATTCAAATTCCACACAATTGCTTGCCTGACTGTGTTAAATATGTAAAAAAAGAATTGTTTGAATGAATATTGGATAAATTACTTTTCATGGTAAAATAAAGACTAACCTACACTGTAAAAAAATTTTAGCAATTTAGTTATTTCAACTTATTTTTTTAACTAGATTGTCCAGACAACAAGAAATTTTAAGTTTTCTTGTCCTCAACTTATCGAAATAAGTTAGTTAAACTAAAAAAAACCCATGCAAAAAGATAACTCAAAATAATGAGTTAACTTTTTTTACAGTGTAGTGATTTTAAAATTGTTGTTTATCAATTCAGTTCTCATTTCAGTTCTCAAGGAATATATATATATATATATATATATATATATATATATATATATATATATATATATATATATATATATATATATATATATATATATATAGGGAAGGGAAAAGGTAGCGAGTTAAAAGCGTGTTTGATCTGACAGGTTTAGTGAGGCTTGGAGTCACACTGAAACTGCTGCGGTCGGTTTTCTTCAGAAATGTGGTTTGAACTATTTATGGACAAGAAGATTGTCTGTGAGAAAATAGCTTTTTTTGAAGAGCTTCTTCCTATCATGCTTTTTAATCTACACAAACATGTTGAGAAACAGGTGAGAAAAGCAATAAAATACACAACACTGTCATGCAATAGTTTAGCTTGTTAAAGATTTTATTTTTTGTTTTAGAAATGTATACTTTAATATTACGCAAGTAGAATTTTTTTTTTTTTACATTCTTGAACTCAGTTTCCACTGAGGTTCTTTATTACAGGTGAAAATAGGCCAACAGCTTCACTGATATGCATTCAGTTATTTTACAATTTTTTTTTTTTTTTTTCTATTGTTTGTAACTAAAGACATTTTCTAGAGGTTTATTAAGTAGAATCTTAAAAAATATATTCCCGTTGATGATCTTCATCAGGGGTTTTAGGTTGTGTGAAAATGTGCAATTATCTCTTGGTTGTATGAATGTGTATGATGAATCAGGATGTGGTTTGTAAAGTTGTTGAAGGTCTATGAGACTCATGTGTGTTTGTCAGAGAGTGAAAGTGTGAATCCACTAGAAGATATGCCTTTACTTCTATATAGAAGACGCTCTAGTATGCATATGGCTATAATATCATCCTACTATATTATCATTGTGTAGCCTACATCTCACCATTTTCACTTGCTGGACGATAAACAGGTGAAAAACATCCCACACACTGTGTTGTGTGTGTGTGTGTGTGTGTGTGTGTGTGTGTGTGTGTGTGTGTGTGTGTGTGTGTGTGTGTGTGTGTGTGTGTGTGTGTGTGTGTGGTGTGTGTGTGTGTGTGGGGTGTGTGTGTGTGTGTGTGTGTGTGTGAAATAAGTAGGCTACTGAAAGTCCTGCGTATCAAAGATAATTATGCATATTACCTTGAATATCAATCTTAATCTTAATACTATAGACTTGATCGTCATAGGAGTTTCTTATAGTGAAATGATCCCACAGCTGTATCAGCCTACTTTATATTGAAATATTGAAATATTGAATCACCTTCTCATGCCGACAGACACATACTCCACGTGACTCTCCTCTTCAGCGTTCTGTAAAACACACATCACACAAGATATAAGATATTTCAAATGAAAACAAAAAAACAAATATTAGCATGAACTGGAAAGTCCTAACTATGTTAAATCATAACAACACAAGCTGAATGTGATAACTGACAATTTTGTAAATACCTAAATAACAATAGATTTGTATTAATATTAGCCTGAACTGAAGAGTTTCATGTATGAATCTGTGTCTGAATACAGTTTAAGTTTCTTCCTCCGTATAAAATTGAATGAGTTTATTTTTTGTCCTTTCTTTTGCACAATTATACGTTTAGTTGTATTTTAATTAATTTTCCCCTGCTGTCTGTGACATTTATAACATTTGATTAATTTATTATAATAAAATATCTTGCAATCATTTTGTGTTAATTAATTGCTTTGAAATGAATCACTTGCTACGATACACTCCTTTTATTTTTACCTCTGTGTTACATCAGAGCCACAAGATGATAAATCAACTATAGATTACTTTTACTGAAATGTTTTATATATCACCAATACAACATTTACAGTAAAACAGCTTCTTTTGGAACATTGAAAGAAAATATCTGATGTGTGATGATTATTATAGAAACACAATCACACACTGATCTCCATCTGACTCACTGCTGAAATGAGAAACACACACAACAGAAACTAATGATAAATGATCTTACCGATGTTTGTGCGTTTCTTTCATAGAGCGATGGATGAAGTAACATAACAACAGAAGTTTTCTCATCTTCACGAATCTGAACTGTTAGAACAACAGGACGAGATTAAAACTACAGATCTAGATCTGTTCTCTTACGAGAGTATCTCTCGTACTGCGTAATAGCTTACGCTATGGGGAAAACTCTTTTCATCGAGACATTGAAGCCAAAAAAATTATCCTTAATTTTTAATCAATGTAAAGCGCTTTGCAGCAGCAAGCAGACCTTAGGCGAGACAGCTCGCGCGCCTATTGGCTGTCTTGCGGCAAAAGCAGCAGCCTATCGAGAGCAGCTCTGCGTGACGTCATGACGAATGGGGGCACTTCGCGCCCATTTCGTCACGTCCCGCCAGAAAGGGCGTGGTCTCGCCCTATAAATAAGCTCGATATCCTGCTATTCACTGATTTTTCAACTCTTCAGCGAAGCTCACGCATCGCTGGATCTGGATTGAGAAGCCGCGCCGTCGACCTGTAGCCTTCAGCGGGACGTGCCTTGAGCCTGGAGTCGCTGGCATCGCCGCCTTCAGCCGCCGTACCTGCTGCGCTTTCCGGCGTATTATATCCTTTCAATTGCATTGTATTTCTCTGTTGAGAGTGTGTGTTTGCTTACGTGACGCAACACATACTTCTCCCTAAAAGAGCTGCGTCTTTTTAAAGAAGCCTTCTTGTGGCTCGTGCCACGCCCAACTCAGCGACGAGGACCGTCATGTCATCTGCGTGTCCTGCCTGGGTGAAGATCACGCGGCTATCGCGCTCGCTGACGGCGGATGCCCCCACTGCGAGCTTTTGCCCATGGTGACTCTGAGGACTCGCCTGGCATCGTTCTCTGAGCCCGCCTCCCAGGCTTCCGTGGCGCCGCGGCGCTTCCAGCGCGCTCCCGAGCCTTCTCCAGCCCGCCAAAGCTCGCCGGTTCGCCCGCCTGCTTCGCCGGCTTCACCAGAGTCGCTCCCGGATGGACAACGGCCGCCGTCTGAAACTACTGAGCAAAGGGGCTATAGAACCCTTATCTCAGGCTCAGAGCGAGGGGGGCTTATACAGCAGATATTTTCTGGTACCGAAAAAAGATGGGGGTTTCAGACCCATTCTAGATCTGCGACAGCTGAACAGAGCGCTTGTGAAGCGCCAGTTCAGGATGCTTACGACCAGGAAAATCCTCGCGCAAGTGCGCCACGGGGACTGGTTTATGTCAATAGATCTGAAAGACGCCTATTTCCAAATACAAATAGCGTCCCATCACAGGCGATTCTTGAGATTCGCATTCGAGGGCCAGGCATATCAATACACAGTCCTGCCGTTTGGCCTGTCCCTAGCACCACGTACATTCACGAAGTGCATGGACGCGGCTCTCGCTCCCCTGAGACTTCGGGGCATGCGAGTTATGAACTACTTGGACGATTGGCTGGTTCTAGCTCGATCACGATCGGAGCTCATAGAACACAGGGCCACATTACTCGAGCACCTCGAGAAGCTGGGCCTCACGGTCAATTGGGCAAAGAGTGCACTGTCTCCCAGCCAGAAAATTCCCTTTCTGGGAACAGTGTTAGACTCGCTATCCATGACGGCACGCCTGTCACCGGAGCACGGACTAAATATTCAGCGCGTCGCGAAATCCTTCCGCCACGGCTCTATAGTCCCACTCAGAAGGTTTCAGAAAATGCTGGGCCTAATGGCCTCAGCGGCCTCTGTACTCCAGCTGGGCCTGCTTCGCATGCGCCCGCTGCAGATGTGGCTGAAAGCACGGGTTCCGCCCCGGGCATGGACCACGGGTCTGTTTCGCCTCAGGGTCGGCCAGCAGTGCGTTTCAGCTCTGAGACCTTGGAAGGTGTCCACCTGGTACCAGTCAGGTGTGAGTCTGGGGACCGCCTCGAGTGTAAAGGTGGTGTCTACGGACGCCTCCACCTCGGGGTGGGGGGCGCTGCTCGAGGGCAGACCGCTAGCTGGCCTATGGTCAGAGCGGGAGAAGCTCCTTCACATAAACTGCTTGGAGATGATAGCAGTCGACAGAGCGCTGCGGCGCTTCTGTCCCCAGATAAGAGGCAACCACGTCTTGGTCCAGTCGGACAACATGTCAGTGGTGGCGTATATAAATCGCCAGGGCGGCGTCAGGTCTCGAAACCTTTACAGGCTGACGGAACGCCTCCTGGTCTGGGCTCAGCACAGCCTGCTCTCGCTGAGAGCAGCGCATGTGCCCGGTCACTTAAATGTGGGGCCGGACAGACTGTCCAGGAACAATGTACCAGCAGGGGAATGGTCGCTGCACCCGCAGACGGTCCAGCTGCTGTGGGAAACATTCGGCAGAGCGCAGGTGGACTTATTTGCGTCCCACGAAAACGCTCACTGCCCGAAGTTTTTCTCGAAAAACAAGGACGCGCTGGCCCATGTCTGGCCCCGCTGTCCTCTGTATGCTTTTCCCCCGGTCTCGCTCCTGCCCCAGGTGTTGGAACGAATCAGGGAAAACGGATGCCCAGTGCTGCTCGTAGCTCCGCTCTGGACGAACCAGGCTTGGTTCCCTGTCCTGATGCAGCTGACCAGCACTGCTCCATGGCCTGTGCCGTTGAGGAGAGACCTCCTCTCTCAGGCGGAGGGCTCGATTTGGCATCCTCGCCCGGATCTGTGGTCCCTGCACGCATGGGCCATCAACGGGTACCCGCTAGCCTCCCAGAGGGAGTGCTGAACACGATCGCGCAGGCTAGAGCTCCGTCTACTAGACGGCTCTACTCCTCGAAATGGTCAGTGTTCTCTGCCTGGTGTCAAGCCCGAGGCTTTTCGCCAGTGGACTGCGGGGTTACGGAGGTACTGTCCTTCCTTCAAGAGCTGCTGGATAAGGGCAGGACCCCATCCACGCTCAAGGTCTATGTGGCGGCCATAGCAACGTTTGCAAAACCGGTGTCTGGCCAGTCGCTAGGGAAGAACGACTTTGTCGTGCGTTTCCTAAGAGGAGCCAGGAGGCTAAACCCTCCCAGGCCCCCTTCAGTCCCGTCATGGGACCTTTCCATGGTCTTGGAGGCCATGAAGGGTGCCCCATTTGAGCCGATCCAGTTTTCGGACATGAAGCACCTGTCTTTCAAGGCGGTGTTCCTCACGGCTCTCGCTTCAGTGAAGCGCATAGGGGACTTACAGGCGCTTTCTGTAAGCGCGTCATGTATGGAGTTTGGGCCTAACGACTCAAAGGTCATACTCAAACCTAAGCACGGCTACGTGCCAAAATCCCTCAACACACCGTTCAGGGCCCAGGTGATTTCCCTGTCTGCCCTTCCGGTTATCAATGAGGAGGAGGATGCAAATCTTCTTTGCCCAGTTAGGGCATTAAGAGCTTATGTGTCCTGCTCGTCTGGGTTCAGACAGACCGAGCAGCTTTTCGTTTCGTTCAGTGGGCGTTCCAAGGGACTTGCTGCTTCGAAACAGAGCCTATCCAGATGGATAGTCGATGCCATTGCGCTGGCTTACACTTCAAAGGGCCTGCAGTGCCCCTTGGGTGTCAGGGCGCACTCCACAAGAGGCGTGGCCTCGTCGTGGGCATGGTCTAGCGGGGTCACCCTGCAAGATATCTGTACGGCCGCGGGCTGGGCCTCGCCGTCTACATTTATAAAATACTACAACCTGGAGGTGCCTGCCTTACAAGCTAAGCTTTTGGCTATTTAAACTTCAGTGCTATCTGCCCGCTGTGCGGCTCGGATGCTGAGTGTTTGGCCTGCGCATCGTTCAGACTGATGCAGCAGCTCCATGAGTACTGGCACAAGTAGGGCCACCCAGTTCAGGCTGAATGCTTTCACCCTGGCTGCGTGGTTTAACGGTCATATGGTGCCCCTGTGGGCTTATCTATAGGGAGAAATGCTTCCAGCCTCTCCTTTTTTACTCTCGGTGAGTGTATTGTGATTATGCACTGTATGCGCCCCGGGCTTTGCCCCTGGGACTGTGGTGTTGGATCCTTATCAGCACGGCGTGTTACACTGTGTTCCCCATAGCGTAAGCTATTACGCAGTACGAGAGATACTCTCGTAAGAGAACGTACTCGGTTACTAACGTAACCTCGGTTCTCTCTAGAGAGGGAACGAGTACTGCGTATCTTGCCGTGCTTGGAATACGCTCTGGTTCGCTTCGGCGATGAAAAATCAGTGAATAGCAGGATATCGAGCTTATTTATAGGGCGAGACCACGCCCTTTCTGGCGGGACGTGACGAAATGGGCGCGAAGTGCCCCCATTCGTCATGACGTCACGCAGAGCTGCTCTCGATAGGCTGCTGCTTTTGCCGCAAGACAGCCAATAGGCGTGCGAGCTGTCTCGCCTAAGGTCTGCTTGCTGCTGCAAAGCGCTTTACATTGATTAAAAATTAAGGATAATTTTTTTGGCTTCAATGTCTCGATGAAAAGAGTTTTCCCCATAGCGTAAGCTATTACGCAGTACTCGTTCCCTCTCTAGAGAGAACCGAGGTTACGTTAGTAACCGAGTACGTTTTTTTTTACAACATATGTGTGATTATTAGTCTGTCAAAGTTATTGCACATGAATTAAATATATTTAAAACTGAAATTTTAAAAATGGCAATATGGAATTTGACATTATTACTTTTCACACACACAAAACATCACTATTACCAGAGTAAAAGTAAATAGAATCAGTTTTTGTGCGTGAGTCGATAAAGAGCTGCTCAGATCAATGCAAAAACCAATAACCAACATTATTTAACATTACCTACATAAATATATATTTCAATATTGAATTAAAATCGGCTATCAATTGATAAACATAATTTAGAGTAGATTTTATTTTTTATTATTATCTGTTACGCAGGAAACTCTTACCTTCTCGATCAGTTTTTCTGTGTTTCCTGCAGATCCAGAAGATCCAAAATCCAGCAACAATCATCAGAGATCCAGCAGAGATCAACACTATCAGAGACACTGAGACTGGATGAACTGAAGGAGAGAGTCATTAGTGTGAGTGAATTTGTACATAAACACATATTTCATCAGTGCTGTGGTACCTGCACATGTGTGACAGAGTGTGTTGATGTCCAGATGTGTGGTCTGGTTGCTGATGGGATTGTTCAGCACACAGCTGTAGGTGTTTTTATCCTGATATTCCACCTCCAGAGGTAGAGAGAGACTGATGCTGAGATCACACACACTGATGCTGGACAATACACTCATTCCTGCGTACCAGGAGAGAGTCGCATCACTCACACTCAACACTGATGAACACACCAATGAACAATTTGATGATGATGAAGAACATTGTGAAGAGTTACTGATGATGACAGGAACAGGCAGACGAGCTGGAAAACATTAGACAATAAAATGGAATATGGATGAACTTGAAAAAAAATAATGGGCAGAGAGAATGTTTAGTATATTAACAGTTAGTGAGTGTGTTTGTCATCTCACACACTGAAAACTTATGTAATTAAAAAAAAAATGAAATAGATCCAGTAAATTAAAACAAGAATATGTGAATGTTTGGACAAATGATCTCTACTCACCATAGACTGAAACATTGAATGATTGTGTTGTTAGTATATTTCCACTTATCTTTACTTCATAAACTCCAGTATGTTCAGTTGTGGTGTTTGTGATGGTCAGAGATCCAGTTTGATTGTCCAGTTTCAGTCTGTCTCTGAATCTCCCATCAGGAACATCATCATATGTGGAGAAGATTTGGTTCTTTTTTTTTATTTTAGCTATGAGAGAGTTTTCAGCTCCAAATGTCCACAGTATATCATCATCTTCATGTATTTCAGTAACATTAGTATTTAGAGTAACAGAATCTCCCTCCATCACTGATACTGACTTCACTTCATCAAAACCAAACACACCTGATGAACACACAGATTTTACACAGAGGTTTTCTGATGGTTTACAAAGCCTGAAATCAGTTTTTCTTGTTTAGATGTGAAGTTGAGAACATCCAGAACAAGGCAGAAACACAAAACTAAATGTTTTAAATGTAAAGGTGAGATTTATTTTGTTGCAGCACATCATCTTTAACACATATTAACAGAGCAGGGATTATAATTCTAATCTGTGATTAAAATATTAATCTACGGTTCATTTTGTCCACCCTGATGGATTCACCATTATAATTAAACATCATCAATCATTATCAATAATATTAAATTTCCTTTTTACCAGAAACTTTCTCTCTGACATCAGTAGCTCTTGATAAAGGAAATAATTATATAATTATAAACTGCTAACATTACCGAGAGACTGTCAGAAAACATTGCATCAGCGCTTATGAATTGCCTGGAAATATATACAGTGGTGCTCAGAATTAATGGTACCCCTGGTAAAAATGATAAAAAATGGCTATAAAAAATAAATCTGCATCGTTTATCCTTTTGATCTTTCATTAAAAAAAATTGGTAAAATTCTAACCTTTCATTGAAGTAAAAGATTTGAAAAGTGGGGGGGAAATCACATTATAAAATAAATATTTTTCTCCAAAACACGTTGGCCACAATTGTTCATACCCCTAGAATTTTTTATGAATAAAATATCTATGAAGTATATTCCCATTAATATTTACCTTTTTTAGCACACCAGGGTGACTAGGAACATGAAATTGTCCAGCTATGACTTCTTGTTTCACAGGAGTTTAAATATGAGGAAGCACAAAGGCCAAATTCCCTTAATCATCCATCACAATGAATAAAACCACAGAACATGGTTCTGATGTGCATCTAAAGATTGTTGAGCATAACAAAATAGAAAGTGGATGTAAGAAAATATCTAAAGAATTGAAAAATCCCATTTTGACCATCAGGGCAATAATTAAGAAGTTATAATCAACTAAAGATGTTACGATTCTGCCAGGAAGAGGACGTGTGTCTATATTTTCTTAATGGACGGTGAGGAGGAACGTTTGAGTGGCCAAAGACTCTTCAAGGATCACAGATGGAGAATTGCAGAGATTAGTTGAGTTTTGGGGGTCAGAAAGCCTATTAAAAAAAATCAAAAAACCCCTACATCACCACATGTTGTTTGGGAGGGTTTTAAGAAAAATTAAGCTCCTCGCTCCTCCAAATACAAACTCCAGCATATTCAGTTGTCAGACACGACTGGATCTTCAAACGGCACAGGCTTCTGTGGTCAGATTAAACTAAAAAAAGAGCTTTTTGCCAGCAAACACACTAGATGGGTTTGGTGCACACAAGGATAAAAAGTACCCCATGTGTAGAATTTAATATACCGTTGGATCTTTAGTGTTGTGGGCCTATTTTTCTGCTGGAGGTCCTGGACTTCTTATTCAGATACATGGCATTGTGGATTCTATCAAATATCAACAGATAAAAAAAAAAAAAAAAAATCAAAACCTGACGCCTTCTGCTATAAATCTTATAATGGGCCGTGGTTGAATCTTCCATCAGGACAGCGATCCAAAACAAACATCAAAATCAACACAAAAATGTGTTAGGGAGCCCAAAATGAAGCTTCTGCCATGACCGTCCCAGTTCCCTGACCTGAACCATATAGAAAATGAGTGGGGTGAACTGAAGAGGAGAAGCACCAATATGGATCTGGGAATCTGCAGGATCTGGAGAGATTCTGTATGGAGGAATGGTCTCTGATCTCTTGTCAGTTGTTCTCCAAACTCATAAGGCATTATATGAGAAGACTCAGAGCTGTTATCTTGGCAAAAGGAGATTGCAAAAAGGAATTTAATAAAAGGGTATGAATAATTGTGGCCAACGTGTTTTGGAGAAAAACTTTTATTTTATAATGTGATTTCCCTCCCGCTTTCAAATCTTTTACTTCAATGAAAGGTTAGGATTTTGCCAATTTTTTTAATGAAAGATCAAAAGGATAAACGATGCAGATTTGTTTTTATAGCCATTTTTTATCATTTTTACCAGGGGTACCATTAATTCTGAGCACCACTGTATATTGTATGTATGGACTGATATGGCAGCATAATTTATGTAAAAAGGAAGGATAACCACCTTCAGTATTTTAGTGTCTTACCAAAATAATTGTAATTATTATTATTATACTTTTACAAATGCCCATTTAAAAAAAGCAAATACAATGCATTGGATTTTCACACAAAATATTCCAGGATGTTTAATGCTGTAAATGAAAAGCAATTGCATTAACTCCAGATCCTTCATTAAGGATTTTACATTAAAGCAATATAGCAATCATAAATGTAAAGTAAAACCAGGATCAAAATGATGGTTTTAATGTAAGTCTGCATATTTTTAAACAAAGTTTGGTGCATTCGATTTATTAGATAAACCTTGATTTAATCTAGATTGAAGCTGAATCCAACATATCCTTAATCTTTCATTTGTTTTAAAATTATCGGATAGAGAAATCAGTGTTTTTCAAGTTACATCATTTATCAAAAATCATATGTGATAATTATTGCAGATTAAAAATACAAGTTGTACAGTGCTGGATATTTTTTGTATATATTTATTTTAAATATATGAGGCCTGCGCATTTTAACTAATGACTTTCCATGACTTTTGTAGATGTATATATATTAAGAATTAGAGACCTGAATTCAAAGTTAGTAGATTTCACAATATTCATGATTCATTTTAACAGCAGATAAAACTCTATTGCTCCAAATTTTTTTTTTTTTTTTTATAACTTACCAGTCAGACTCCAGCAGCAAAAACAGAACACAACAAACATGTGAAACATTTTCTCCAGTAGTTCAGTGTCTGATGAAACACTCTATGTCCACAGTCTATGTGTGTGAATCCTCCCACGACAGTTTGACCCTCCTAGTTTCACTCGCTGCATTGCTGCATTTGCATATCATATAATGTTATAGTTCATCTATTTGTATTTTTCAGTAATATTTTATAATTTAACATACTTCTGAAAGAGAGTTGACTTTGAGTTCAATGGCTAAAAGTGTGTGAGAACGGTTAGAGCAGGTGTGTTTAGTTTGTAAGTGAAAAGCCTCTTCAAAGGTTTAGAATGATTTTTTCGTTGTTGTCCTGTCTGTCAGGGCTTGGTGGAAAGGATACTATTTGCAAAGTGTTACTTATTAAATACAGTTCAGAAAAACCTCTGGAGGACCGCAAACCAAACCATAAATTTATTAAAAACATAAAAAGCAAAACAAACCTGATGCACATTTTTTGTTCTTAATTTTCCAGAAGTAGTTTAAAAATCTTGCTGTATTTTTACATCTTGCTCTGATGTAAGTGACTTGAATGCACAATGACTTCCCAAATCATAAATACAAACAAGGACTTGAATGCTCCATGATATGATCCTCAATATGAAATGACATTTAATGATGGACCTTGATATCTCTCAATAATAAAACCATCTCTGTATCCAGTGTTTTTACCAGATCCCAATATGCAGGGTTTATTGGTGATAGTGAATGTTTATGCAGACTGATCTCATGAAACTGCGTATGTATGACACGCCAATTCCTATTTCCATTTTTGGCGTGCTATCAACACGCAAAATCGCTTTTCAGCGTGTTTATGAACGCCGTTGACTTAGCGTTACATTACTATATAAATATATGACCTACCCCAACCCCGTCCCTAAACCTACCCGTCACTGGTTAATACCATTTATAAGTCTTTCCCTGCCATCCTAGTAAGAAAACTATCGCTCCCCAGATGTATATCAAAATTTTGGCTTTATTTCGCTCGGATTTTTAACGGCGTGTACATACACGCGGAATCACTCGGACATAACGGCGTAGATATACACGCGTACACGCGGATAGCTCAAAATGCGTATAAATAACACGCCACTTGACTTGAAAGTGGCGTGTATGTTTACGCAAAAGTCATGATGTCATGTTGGTTTATGTGTATATGAAGAGGGGGTCTATACGAATCATGATGTGGGGTTGTATGATGTTCATTAAGATTCAGATCATCCACAAGACTTCTGTGTGTTTGTCTGATGAGTGAAAGTGTGAATCAGTGATGTTATTCTGCTGTTTGTTTGCATTATGAATCCAGACATATTTCTCTACCAACAATCTTTATGATAAATACAAAAACATTTACACAGTTGGCCTACTTTCCTGTTGTGTATATATTATTTTTCCACTATAAAAAAAAGAGTGTTATATATTATGTGCCACCTGTTAGTGATGTAATGCTGTTTTAGCTGCTGTTATTAAAAACCCACCAGATGGCGCCACTCAATATCGAGAATGAAAGTGATGACAGTTGAAAGATATTGGTTATATCGTTTTAGTCAATCTCTAATAACAATTATATATTTTATCATTACAGCTTCAGGTCTGTCTTCTGGCCCTATAGCAGGAATATGTGTTGTTGTTCTGCTAGTGTGATTTACTACCAATACACTCTCTGTGAAAATGTGTAACAGTTTTATAGAGATTGTTATTACAGTAAACTGTGGTAATGTGATATCAGACACCACCGTCTTTAAAAATAAATGACAAAATTGATCTTACACTCTTTGAGGATCTCACATTATGATTTTGATAAATCATATATCCCACATTATTGTCCGTAATTGTTCCTTTACTTGGAGAATAATGTGGGATATATGATTATCATGATTGATTGCTTTATGGTTTAGTAATGCATCTCTTTTCGTTTTATTATTAATACCCTAAAGGAATAGGCTACTATAAGAAATATAGTTGCTTGACAAAGCAAAACCCCACTTTATCCTGCAGGATTGTCTCATCCCTCTAATGGTCACATGATGTATTAGGATTACCCAAAGATGGAAGTCAGGTTATAGGTTTATAATACAGAAACATTAGGTGGAAACACAGATCAGTTTTGTTGCGGGACAGGCTAATTTACGTATGAGGACACAAGTTTAATATGTAACCACATATGTAGCTTTGCTAGCCTAGAAATCTAGACGCACCCTAGCGGCAGCAAAAATTATTTTGCAGCAAAGTGTGGTCTAGCAACTCTCCATTGGCATTCGAGCTGGAAAAAACAAACTCTGGTCAGGCCAATCACAACGTGTATAGAGTTGGTGGGCGGGCTTAACATAATGACGGCAGAGTTGTGACGGTTCCGCGTGATTTCCATAGGTTATTTCCCTGCTACTTGAAAACAAAGAAGATGCTGCTGGCGAACAGCGGTCTTTCGAATCGGCTTTGGCCGCGACTCTGGAGGACTTGGAGTTAAGAGAACGTCACTTAAGTCATTCTTAAAAAAGGAAGATGTGTTCGGAGTTTTGACGACCGGATACGGCAAAAGTTTAATATGTGACCTGCTCTGGCGAAATGAGTCGGAAGTCGCAACGTTCCATTTTAAAGGGTACCTATCATGGAATTTTGAAAATTACCTTTCATGTAGTGTGTAACATAGATTAAGTGAACGAAAACATCCTGCAAAGTTTTAAATATGAAAGTTCACCGTATACAAAGTTATTATCTCTCAAAAGTAAGAGTCGACTCTGAGTCGTTGATATGAATCGATAGACGAACGATGCATTTTCTCTTACTTTCGTACGTCACTTGTCCAAGTTATTTGAATAAGATACGCCCACTCATTGCATTAGGAGACACCAGGGAAAACATCATGTCGACGAGACGCTGCTGTGTTTTGAAGTGCGACGCAAAAGCAAACTTTTTTCATCTGCCCAGTGAGGAGCATTTGAAGACAGTGGCTACAGTTCATAACTATACCACAGAAGTATTATAGCCCGAACTTGTTCTGTGTTCGCGTCATTTTGAAGATGATTGCTTCACAAACCTAAATGCTATAAAGTATGAATTTGCGAGCCGATACTGAAGGAGGGAGGTTCAGTACCGAGTTTATTTGGATCAGCTTCCTTCTCCGAATCACAATCTGTAAGTAGGCTGTTGCTTTTATGTTTGTATCATGTTCTATAATTATTTTGTGTGTTGTGTACGCACAGGCACAGCGCAGCTTCTAGCAGCTAACTTAGGTCTTCAATGTCAATTGTATTGAAATATGTGAAGTGTTTGTCGTTGTTTATGGAGTTGTCACAGGGCTCTCGAGTGTCACGCATCACGCATTGAGCGTGACAGTCACTCATTTCGGTCTTTTGTCACGCTCTCCGGTCACACATTGTATTTCTCACGCTGAAAAACTATTTGTAATATATTTAACCCTTGTGCATCAATTTAAAAAAGTTACACATAGCTACATAGAGGACAAAAATGTCCGTGTCCAAAAACTGTCATAAAAATATTATAGATTTATATTTTTTTCCACTTTCACTGGCATCATTTTTTTAACCAGCATCAGCTCTAATCATAATGACCAAACATTCATTAATTTTCAGAATTTTAAACCTTAAAATGCTGGTTTGTTTACATAATGCCACTGTTGTTTTTTTATGAAAAAAAGAAAAATAGTAATTATTTTCAATTTACTAAATTCCAAGCAGAATTTTTTTTCTTTGATTATTACAGCCTTGGATATGTCAATGATTAAGAACAATATTAATTTTGATGCATTAATATTTTTTATGCAGTATCAGATTTAAAAAAAAGCTACCACTTAGGTACATAAAGGACAAAAATGTCCATGTCAAAAAAGTGTCATAAAAATATGATAGATTAATATTTTTTTCCACTTTCACTAACTTAGATTTTTTACTAGCATCAGTTCTAATCATAATTACCAAACATTAATTTATTTTCAGAATTTTAACCCTTTAAATGCCGGTTTCTTTACATAATGCCACTGTTGATGTTTATAAAAAATTTAATAATAATAATAATTTTCTATATACTAAATTCTAAGCAGAATTTTTTTTCTTTAAATATTACAGCCTTGGATATGTCAATGATTAACAATAATATTAATTTTGATGCATTCATATTTTTTATGCAGTATCAGATTTAAAAAAAAGCTACCACTTAGGTACATAAAGGACAAAAATGTCCATGTCAAAAAAGTGTCATAAAAATATGATAGATTAATATTTTTTTCCACTTTCACTAACTTAGATTTTTTACTAGCATCAGTTCTAATCATAATTACCAAACATTAATTTATTTTCAGAATTTTAACCCTTTAAATGCCGTTTCTTTACATAATGCCACTGTTGATGTTTATAAAAAATTTAATAATAATAATAATTTTCTATATACTAAATTCTAAGCAGAATTTTTTTTCTTTAAATATTACAGCCTTGGATATGTCAATGATTAACAATAATATTAATTTTGATGCAATCATATTTTTTATGCAGTATCAGATAAATAAAAAAACTACCACTCAGGCCCATAAAGGACAAAAATGTCCATGTCAAAAAAGTGTCATAAAAATATTATAGATTCATATTTTTTTCCACTTTCACTGACTTAGATTTTTTACTAGCATCAGCTCTAATCATAATTACCAAACAGTCATTAATTTTCAGAATTTTAACCCTTTAAACGCTGGTTTCTTTACATAATGCCACTTTTGTTTTTATAAAAAATTATAATAATAATAATAATACAAATATTCCATATACTAAATGCTAAGCAGGTTTTTCTTTAAATATTACAGCCTTGGATATATCACTGGTTAACAACAACATTAATTTTGATGCATTCATATTTTTATGCAGTATCAGATAAAAAAAAATAAAAAAAAATACCACTCAGGCCCAAGTCACTCAGGCCCAAGTCAAATCATTGATTTATTACTCCTTTATCCTCCAAAGTTTTTACTTTTTTGATAGAATATACCTTATTTTGCTCTATAAATAAAGCAAAAGTACAAGATCACTTTGAACAAGAACTGAAGTCAACTCTTCATCCTCACTTTCACATGTGTTCACTAGATCCAGAGCTTCCCTTGCTGTGAAACGTCTCATCTTGCAAACAATGAAATGACAAGGCCCTCAAGCATCACATTTTTATAGGTTTGGCTGTGAGAGCACTTGTGTCAACAAAAATCTACCAGACAAAACAATCACCATTTTCTCGAGGTGAAAACATAAAAAATAATCACTTTTGATTTATGCAAGGTGTTGTGGGGCCTCTAAACTTCTACATCAAAATCAAGCTCACCTTTTACCTTTGAATAAAAACAAAAACAAAAACAAAGTGCAAGCAAGTAATAAGAAATGTGTTTAAATGAAAAAAAGTAACTTCAGTAACTTTTTGACCTTTTCAGTTTTCACATGCAGGGTCTGTGACTCTGCCAAGGGTATGACTCATTTACATGGGGTGGGATTTGTGTTTTCCAGTACAATATAATTTCTTTCTTTCAAAATGTTCACACACACACACCTAAAAATTTCAGTACACACATACTAACCACACTCTGACAACCATACCAACACACCCACACAATTATAGCTTCATAATTTATCTAATTGGCTCTATAGTATGCATAAGCCGAAAACAGCAGAAAACAACAATAAAGTGATAATTTGCTTTATATGCCAAACCTGAAAAAATGGCACCATCTGATAAAAAATAGTAAAAATTAAAATTTTGAAGCCTTGCCAACAGAATGAAAGCCTGTTAAGAAAGATTGCATCATTTTATAGTTGAATGGCACTGGGATTAAAAATCGCAGTTTTAATGGGTTTCAATGGGGACATTTTTGTCCAAAAGGCGCTAAGTGGGTGTATTTTTTTTACCTAGTGCAAAATAAATTTTTTAAAGTAAATGAAGGTGAAATATTAAAATTCCAATAAAAATACACACCTGTGGCAAATTTTATGCAGTTAGCATCAACACAGCCAAAGTTATCAAAAAAACAAAACTAAAAAGGACAAAAATGTCCATAAGGATGCACAAGGGTTAATATGCCGCAGTGCCCAAAACTCACTCACTGTGGAACCGGCAGGATTCAAGCGCGTCTCCTCCAGTGTTGCCAGGTCCGTATGCCTGCACTGTTTCCGCGGGTTGTTTGTGTAGTGCACGCTGGTTGACGCGATTGTTTTATCCACTGGAACATGATTGTTATTGAGGAAACACCCGGGAACGCTATTTGAATATTTTTGGCCGTGATTGGGTTAGTTTGATGAGCAATTGGGCTGGTTTTGTTGTGCAGACCTGGAAACCCTGGTCTCCTCTGGTGTTGTTCGTCTGGTGTTGTTAGCCAATCAGAAAATAGCACTGTTGTATCTGGGTAAGATCTAGCGCAACAACCAATGACACCCCGTCGGCTGGGTGTCTAACATATCACCACAGATTAGCGTCACGCAAAGGCGGGGTTTGGAAAAATGACTCGCTAAACGATTCATATGGGAGTCGGTGAGCAAATCAGGTAAAAATAAATGCATATTATAAGACAACAAAAGTGTTTTTTGTCATTGCATGCTTGTAAAACTGTTGTTGGGGACTCCCAGAACAATATTAGGAACATTTTAAATGCCATAATAGGTACCCTTTAAGATATGGGCCGATTATGCAACGCATTCTCACCCCAAGGCGTCATCTAACTGACAATTTTGACCATGCTTCAATATTCGACGCTAAAGGTACCCTTTAGCGTCAGTTAGTTGACGCGATCCCAGGGCGTCATCTAACTGACGCTAAGGGTAACGCGTCAGTTAGATGACGCGGGTAGGTTTAGGTCTGGGTAGAAGGGCGTCATCTAACTGACGTTAAGGGTAACGCGTCAGTTAGATGACGCCCTGGGATCGCGTCAACTAACTGACGCTAAAGGGTACCTTTGGCGTCGAATATTGAAGCATGGTCAAACTGATTCCCAAGGCGTCAGTTAGATGACGCCTTGGGGTGAGAATGGGCTGGATTATGTTGAAAAAAACAACTTTTTTTTTTTTTTCTAATTTCAAAGAACAGACATTCAAAAATAATCTCCCAAAGTTTCATACTCCAGATAATTGAGTAAAGGTATTTAAATGACTATTAAAGTGTACACAGTTTTACTAAATTCGTTGGATTCGTTCGTCAACTCCTCTCCGCTCCTCTCGTCACCTCGTCACCTCTGAGCATTTCCCGGGTATCCCCTGAAACGTCACTATCTCTGCTCTCCAAATATGGTGTTACACGTTGTATGGAACCAATCAAAAAGCTTAAAAATGTACACAAACGCTGATCATTTGTCAATGGAAAGCCCCGTTTCGACTGACAGGCATGCAATTGACCCTTCGCGTGGAGCTTGATTGACAGGTGTTCTGACCAATCATACTTCGCCATCCGCCATTTTGTCGGATCAAGCAGTCAGGAGAGTTAGTAGATTAACATGGGAGGATTTGAACTTGAAAAACTGAATATACTGGCGCCTTTCCGCGGTTAAAACAACATTCCTTCTTATGTTAATTCATGTTTATTTGATGCTATATATGAACTAGAAGGAAGAGATGATTGGTTCACGAGCAGCTTTAACTGATGCTCTACAGCAATCTGTCACGGCACATTAAAGAGCCTCAAAACGGTATTTATTGTTTAAATTTCTTTCAAAAAATGACCATATTTGAAAGGTGAGACTTTGTTTAACATGCTTAATATCAAAAGTAACCGAAAAGTAACCTGGTCTGTCCTGTCTGTCCGCGTGTTGTCAGTCTCCTCTCTGCTCCGCGATGTATTTTTCACTGTGTGAGAACATGGTGAGAGCGTGAGAGCGGCGTAGCTTGTCGGAACATAGCGACAGTAACTAAGGAGGGCGGGTCTTTGCGAAGGGTCAATTGGTCCAGCTATGCTCCTGTCAGACTCGCAGCGCTCTTTGTAAACAAGCTAGCAGATCTCCTCAGAAAGATTAAATATTTTTAATTTGAGATATGTCGCTGTCAAAAGAGGCACGCACGCACGCACGCACGCACGCACGCACGCACGCACGCACGCGCGCACACACACACACACACACACACACACACACACACACACACACACACACACAGTGCCTTTTAAATTATTTATTCAAATAAAACTTTAAAATAATTTGAGCTTCAGCCTGGTTTAATAGCATTTATATATACACTACCGTTCAAAAGTTTGGGGTCAATACGATTTTTTTTTTTTTAAAGAAATTAATACTTTTCTTCAGAAAGGAAGCATTAAATTTATCAAAAGTGACAGTAAAGACATTTATAATAATGCAAAATATTACTTTTTTAATTAAATGCTTTTCTCTTGAACTTTCAAAGAATCCTGAAAAATAATGAATCACAGTTTGCACAAAAATATGAAGCAGCACAATTGTTTTCAACTGATAATAATCATAAATGTTTCTTGAGCATCAAATAATCATATTAGAATGATTTCTGAAGGATCATGTGACACTGGAATTTTTTAATGATGCTAAAAGATCAGCTTTGATCACATGAATAAATTACACTTTACAATATATTCACATAAAAACAGCTGTTTTACATTGTAATAATATTTCACAATATTACTGGGTTTGTTTTGTATTTTTAATCAAATAAATGCAGCTTTGGTGAGCAGAAGAGACTTCTTTTAAAAACATTAAAAATCTTACCGACCCCAAACTTTTGAACGGTAGTGTATATATATGTCTTTCGTCAAATTAAGCTGTAAATAAGTAGTGTATCCCTTTAAATGCAATAGATTTTGAAAGATATCAACAAAAAACGGGCAAAAAACTTTAAAAGCGATTTTCTCACGTTTTCAATTGGAAAAAGAGGGCAGACGACCATAATTCAAATGTGTATATCTTTACAACCATTCTGTGACTATTCAATGTGTTTGAGTTCTGTTTTCCTTGTATCTTGGTTTCCCCTGTCTTTGTGGTTTTTGGTTTAGCCCTGTTAAGTTTTCCCGCTCCTCGTTAGTGTTCAGTTTTCTCACCTGTGTTCTGTTAATTATCTCATTTGGTTCAGTGTATTTAAGCCCTGTGTTTTCCCTGAGTGTTTGTCGATCGTCGTCTTTGAATGGTTGTGTGTTTCCTGATTTTCTGGAGTTTGTTCTTGTTTGAGTTTGGAAGTTTTCATTTTTGTTATTAAAATCTATTGTCTTGGAAATTCCGTGTCCTCGTCTTCGGTCATCCTGCACCAACCCTGACAGAACGATCGACCCCAAAATGGATTTTGCAGCAGTGGAGATCCTCCTTCTCTCCCAGGAGAACCAGTCCCTCGAGGCACACACACAGAGGTATTTGGACTTGGTACCCCATGTGCATTATGATGACACCAGCCTCTGTGTGTTCTTCCGGGCAGGTCTCAACCCAGAGACCAGAGCACGCCTGCCCGGGGATGGGCCTCGGGGGAACTTCCAGGGCTATGTGGAGTGGGTGCTGGTATCCTGTGGATCATCTTTCACCGTTGTTGATCTTACCAGCCCCACTCCAAACACAGAGCCCGTTGACCCAGAGCCAGAGCCCGTTGACCCAGAGCCAGAGCCCGTTGACCCAGAGCCAGAGCCCGTTGACCCAGAGCCAGAGCCCGTTGACCCAGAGCCAGAGCCCGTTGACCCAGAGCCAGAGCCCGTTGACCCAGAGCCAGAGCCCGTTGACCCAGAGCCAGAGCCCGTTGACCCAGAGCCAGAGCCCGTTGACCCAGAGCCAGAGCCCGTTGACCCAGAGCCAGAGCCCGTTGACCCAGAGCCAGAGCCCGTTGACCCAGAGCCAGAGCCCGTTGACCCAGAGCCAGAGCCCGTTGACCCAGAGCCAGAGCCCGTTGACCCAGAGCCAGAGCCCGTCCAGCCAGAGACTTCTTCCCCGCTGGTCCCGTCCAGCCCTGCCGAGCCCTCACCGCTGGTCCCGTCCAGCCCTGCCGAGCCCTCACCGCTGGTCCCGTCCAGCCCTGCCGAGCCCTCACCGCTGGTCCCGTCCAGCCCTGCCGAGCCCTCACCGCTGGTCCACGTCTGTCACGTCACGTATGCCCAGCCTGTCCCAGAGCCTGTCCCTTTTCCAGTCACTCTCCCCATTAATTTTTTGGGGGGGGGCCATAGGCCCTCGCCGTGGGCGCCGAAGGACCCACGGCCGCCCGAAGGGGTCTCACCGCCATGGCCACCCGAAGGGGTCTCACCGCCATGGCCGCCCGAAGGGGTCTCACCGCCATGGCCACCCGAAGAGGTCTCACCGCCATGGCCACCCGAAGGGGTCTCACCGCCATGGCCACCCGAAGAGGTCTCACCGCCATGGCCACCCGAAGGGGTCTCACCGCCATGGCCGCCCGAAGGGGTCTCACCGCCATGGCCACCCGAAGAGGTCTCACCGCCATGGCCACCCGAAGGGGTCTCACCGCCATGGCCACCCGAAGAGGTCTCACCGCCATGGCCACCCGAAGGGGTCTCACCGCCATGGCCGCCCGAAGGGGTCTCACCGCCATGGCCACCCGAAGAGGTCTCACCGCCATGGCCACCCGAAGGGGTCTCACCGCCATGGCCGCCCGAAGGGGTCTCACCGCCATGGCCGCCCGAAGGGGTCTCACCGCCATGGCCGCCCGAAGGGGTCTCACCGCCATGGCCGCCCGAAGGGGTCTCACCGCCATGGCCACCCGAAGGGGTCTCACCGCCATGGCCACCCGAAGGGGTCGCACCGCCCTGGCCACGCCCACAGCCTGCATCATCGTGGCCACGCCCACAGCCTGCTCCGCCCTGGCCACGCCCTCAGCCTGCTCCGCCCTGGCCACGCCCTCAGCCTGCACCGTCGTGGCCACGCCCACAGCCTGCACCGTCGTGGCCACGCCCACAGCCTGCACCGCCCTGGCCACGCCCACAGCCTGCATCATCGTGGCCACGCCCACAGCCTGCTCCACCCTGGCCACGCCCTCAGCCTGCACCATCGTGGCCACGCCCACAGCCTGCTCCACCCTGGCCACGCCCTCAGCCTGCACCATCGTGGCCACGCCCACAGCCTGCACCGTCGTGGCCACGCCCACAGCCTGCTGCGCCCTGGAGGCTTCCTGGACCTGCACTATGCCCTCGTCAGCCTCCAGGGCGCCCACCCTCCCACCCCTTTGGATATTATACGGCGCGAGATCGCGCCTTCGGGGAGGGGGGAGGTACTGTGACTATTCAATGTGTTTGAGTTCTGTTTTCCTTGTATCTTGGTTTCCCCTGTCTTTGTGGTTTTTGGTTTAGCCCTGTTAAGTTTTCCCGCTCCTCGTTAGTGTTCAGTTTTCTCACCTGTGTTCTGTTAATTATCTCATTTGGTTCAGTGTATTTAAGCCCTGTGTTTTCCCTGAGTGTTTGTCGATCGTCGTCTTTGAATGGTTGTGTGTTTCCTGATTTTCTGGAGTTTGTTCTTGTTTGAGTTTGGAAGTTTTCATTTTTGTTATTAAAATCTATTGTCTTGGAAATTCCGTGTCCTCGTCTTCGGTCATCCTGCACCAACCCTGACACATTCAAGGTATGACTTTGACTAGCATATCATTTGAAAGCTGATGGTCTCCTCTTTCCATTAATGCCAAAATCTCAATTTTGAAATTTGGGTCACTGTGACTCATTTTGCTGGATCAGGTCACATATATCAACGAGCTCCACTGGTGGAAAAACACATGGGACTCATTCACCCCAGATTTCCACCAACTGCAGAATGGCTGCGGATCGGCTCCACTGCGTGTCGGATCCATGCTCCGCCGTCCTTCAATACCTACCAGATCCGGATTTGTTGCAGAACGGCTGTGGCCATGACTGACAGCTGAAGTCACGAGGACATCTCGCGAATTTACGCTTGATCGCGCGATATAACAGGATTCAAAAGTAAATGGGTGGAAATTGGGGGTCAGCCACAGCCATTCGTTGCTCTGGTTGGTTGTAGGGCTATCCTATTGCATGCAGAGGGATTTTGAAAGACAACCGTTTATCCCGCTCCTCGGATTGAGGTATGCCATCTTGATGTAGGTCTGGCTTGCCAAGCTATAGCTTTGCAGTTGTCCATTGTCAGCATAACATAATGCTAAATTCGGAACCGCATACTACAGCTGTCTGCCATAGAAATATATGGTAAATGTAGTGCGGGTGTATGATTATCAACAGAGAGGGTCATTTAGTGCCAACTCAACCGTTTATTAATATGTTTTATATTCATGTAGCGTAATAACTTCGACTCATTTATTCACTTTATTTGATTAAAACTGAATGTTTATGTGCAGGCTACATGACTCCCTGGTTGCCGCCATTTTCGGAGCGTTGAAGTTATGGACTTTGCATGAGTTGTGTCTGTCTGACTTCAAAGGGAATCATGTCACTTTTCTCAGTAGAAGTTGGAAATTGCGACTTTCTGAGTTGAATTAAACGCAGAAGTATCTGTGTGTAAACTGTCCTGCACAGTTTCGGTCCTGTGCTCCAGATATGAATGATTGATACTTCACATCATGTGTTGTTAAGGAGATATGTGCTGTTATGGCAGACTTATGATTTCCCTCTGCTGGTAAATGAATAAAGTCTCTCAGATGCACATTGAAGGAGGGACCTCAGATATATCAAGCCAGAAGATCACAGAGACTGAGAATAACACAGAGATGTAGCCTACAAAAAAGATATTGAAATCCAACAAAACTCCGCATTAACCACATATTGCATTAGACCAGGGGTGGGGAACGTTGGTCCTGGAGAGCCATAGCCCTGCAGAGTTTAGTTCCAACCCTAATCAAACACACCTGAACCAGCTAATCAATGTCTTTAGGATCATTAAGGCTACAATCAGGTGAGTTTTTTTCAGGGTTGGAGCTAAACTCTGCAGGGCTGTGGCTCTCCAGGACCGACGTTCCCTACCCCTGCATTAGACCGTATATCACAGAGACCACAAAATTGGCGTGATGGTCTCTATGATTTCCAGGATGGCAGGATTGTTTTCCCCTCCAGAATCATTGAGTTAAGCCCTACAATATGTGTATCTCTGATTTTGGGGGCCTTTGGCTATTCTGCGGTGAGATGTAGGGCTGCACGATATATCGTTTCTGCATCATTCGGGATCCATATGGGCCAGCTGCCCCCCAGTTCGGAGCGCATGTAATTTGTGGATTAATTGCAAAGTTAATCATCATAGAGTGAACATTTATCATTTGTGTTTGAGACAAACAAGTGTTTTTATGTCCTGTCAGTTTAAGCGCAAGAAAACTATATCTATACCAGGATCCAGTGTTGGGCAGTAACGCGTTACTAGTAACGCGTTACTGTAACGCAGTTACTTTTGACAGTAACTAATACTGTAACGCATTACTTTTAAAAATAAATTAACTCCGTTACCGTTACCATATGATGCGTTGTCCGTTACTTTTTTTAATTAATTTGCTAGTTGCTGGAGCGGCTGAGAAGTGTGCGCTGTCATTACACAGTACGAGTGCACTGAAGAGACTACTAGCATTATTTACAGAGCGAGAGGACACATAAAGTATCACTGGCTGAGTTGTTTCCGTTAACACATGAGGCAGCGCAAGCACGGAGATTACAAGCTGCACGGAGAGCGCTGACACTTCAGATGCCCATTTAAAACACAGACAGCGAAACGGTATGAATACAGAACACTAAAGTACACATTGCCATATATTTATAAAGTAATTAATTTTTTTTATAAAAACTAGATGCTGCATCAGCAGAGAAAGAACAGAAGCTTGCCATCGAGTCTGAGAGGAATAACATTAGTAGAACTGCTAACTTACCTCAAGCAATTAAAGCAATGTGACAAAAAGACACCCAGACCTGACCCAAATGTTGTATGTCGCAATTGTTACCATCTAGTTTATATCCAACTGGTCACTTTTATGCATTCTGTCACAATCCCGAGCTCTGCAACTCCTCTCTCTGGCCAGCAGAGGTCACCCTCACCCGAATATTGACTCTCTCACACTACATCCAGAAGCCCCTCTAATGACTCAATCACTGTGCTCAGCTGCAGCCTATCTACCAGGCTATTTAACTCCACTTCGCACAGCTCTCAGTGCGAAGTTTTGTCTTGCTATTTGTGAACACTACTGAGCATTTTCCTATTGACTGCCTAACCGTTTCTCGATCTAGACCTTCCTTGCCTGCTGCCTGCCTACGTTACCCTTGCCTGGTTATCGGACTCTGCTTGTTCTCTGCCTGCCTTGACCATTCAGCCTGGTAATCGACCTTGAGTTTGCCTTGTCTTCAGTGCTGTGTTTGCTGTCATCGACCCTTGCCTGTCTGACTATTCTGTTAATAAACTTTTATGCTGCAAATGGATCTCTCTGAGACTGGTGATTCACAACACATTCATTAGCCGGCGAAGTTGTATTTTTAAAGCTAGTGATGTGATTGCTTTCTCAACATTGATATGTTCATGGAGCTGACATCAAGTGTTCTAATCATCAAGTGTTCTAAAATTTAAGCAAATAAAGTGAAAGACTGTACATGTAATATAGGTCTACATTTATATAATTTTAATGCTCTGGCCTTTGCAGATATTTAAATATATGGCCATCTTCTTTAAGCTTGAATCATACAAACTGGTAATACTTTACAATAAGACTATAATTTTAGCATTAAATATGGTTAAAAAAAATGTTGTAGAAGTATCATTGTTAGTTTTTTTTAATTTCAAAATGTTATACATTTTAAATTGAGTTTAAATTGTATTGTACCTGTTATTACCTTAGTTAATGTACTTTGAACTAACAAGAATGATCAAATTGTATTGCTCAAATATTCATGCATGCAGTAAAAACATAATATACTGTCAGCTGCATGAACATATCAATGTTGAGAAAGCAATCACGTCACTAGCTTTAAAAATGCTTGTTTTGTTATTTATTTCAGAAATCCTTTTGATATATTCAGTTTGTGCTGGTCTGACTTAAATACAATAGTGTTTAAAACTTTCTGTTTAAGTCAGTTTTGTGTTTGTATAGACCATAATGCATAAAAGGGCATTAATGGGAACATTAAAGAACTTTCTTTAAAAAAGTAACTAAAAAGTTACTTTTAACAGTAACGCATTACTTTTTGGTGTAAGTAATCAACAAAGTAATTGAGTTACTTTTTGAATGAAGTAACTAGTAACTGTAACTAGTTACTATTTCTTAGTAACTAGCACAACACTGCCAGTATCACAAGTCGGTTATGTGTTGTAAACAACTGAGAAAGAAAATGGATGTGTATAATTTAATTGGATATGTGCAGTCTTAAAGTGACAGCAGCCTAATATACTGTACCTGCAGCTGTTTGTCAATGTTAATCAAACAACAACAAAAAATAGAGAAAAGGAATTTGTAGCTACTACAAAGTAACAAATAATTTGTGTTAATTATATTTAAATTGAACAGACACGTGTACGCAAAATGTCAAAATGCCCGTCTCCACGAGTATCACACAAGTCGGTTGTCAGTATTAAATGTGTTGTAAACAACTGAGAAAGAAAATGGATGCGTATCATTAAATTGGATATGTGCAGTCTTAAAGTGACAGCAGCCTAATATACTGTACCTGCAGCTGTTTGTCAATGTTAATCAAACAACAAAAAAAGAGAGAACAGGAATTTGTAGCTTTAACAAAGTAACAAATCATTTGTGTTAATTACTTATTTAATTTATACAATGAACACTATGCAGTATGCTGTACCTGAAAAACATAAAGCACTGCTTATTTCATTTCTATATTTGTTCTAGGCCTATTGTATTTATTAAGGCCCAAGCACTGATGGTGTGAGGACCCTCTTGGAATTATTACTATTATCTATGCTTTCCTAGATTGTAGATAATTCTTTCTTCTTATCTATGTGTTCCCTGATGAAGGAGTTTTCATATAGTGATCATTTCACATGGCATTATGGATCAGGTGTCACGCATGCCAACAAAGACAAAATACTGTCAACACTGGAAATCAGACGGTTTTTGATTGAATTTTAATTGATGTGAATTTTCACTCTTTCACTTTCTTAAAACTGATAAAAACTACAGAAATTATTAAGAACATCTTAGAGCTGGAAATAACTACTTAAAACCAGCACTGCTTAACCGCATGATCACTGCATGAGTATCATCAGAGTAAGATCATTTCAAAGTAATATCTCTGAATAAGATCTTTTTGTCAAACACTACATTGATGAGTTCAGAATTGTGTATAGCAGGTTTTAAAATAGTCACATGGTTTCATGTTAGCAGGAATGGAAAAAGCCCTTCAACCACACGCTAATGACACCAGACACACTCTCTGACATCAAACACACACTCAGGCACAACAGATCAAGCAACATCTGTGTACAGAGGTAATAAAAGAAACCACAGCAGAGTCTCCAATCCTTTAGATGTGTGTTTTGCATCTACGTTTTGTACTTTTGTCATGAGATTTACACACATAGCCTTTTTAAGACTTAATGGGTCATATGATTTAGATAATTTGTTAAGAGTCCTTGTAATACAGGTGCAAGTTTGTTTGAAGTTTTTAGTAGACCATTTCATGAATCCATCCTAAATTAGTATACTTTAAATCCGTCGTAGGTCCCACAGTTGGGTCTTGTATTAACCCTTAGGGGTCTGAGCTGTTTTCGGGCTCTTTCGGTGTTTTGGTATGCCCTGACATTTGTGCTTATTTCAGCTACTTAAAACATACCATTTGCCAACATATAAATTTGCTGTATTCAGCACAAACTCTGCTACAATAATATGTGAGCAAAATGGATGTACGTTTGCATTTTATAGAAAAAAAATAATATGCGTGGTTAGTACGTTTTGGGAAAAAAAATGTCACCGCAATAAGGCCATTTAACACATACTGAATAGTTGAAAACAATACTTTTGAGTTACTATTCTTGTAGGCTAGAACTTTTACTTCAAAATGAAGTGAAAATCATTCTGACCACTCTTTCAGAAAGATCAATATAACGATTTGAATTTCTTACATCAGTTTTTGGGTCATTACTGCTGTATGCGTGGGAGTGTTAATGCCCATGAATATTAATGTGATTTACACCTGGGGAGACTAAAGACACTCCCCCAATGTGCTAATGCCCCATCAAGGTGCTGTGAGCCTGCCTGAACTAAGAATGATTCGATGTATAAAAAGTTAAAAAGAACAGCATTTATTCAAAATAGAAATCTTTCCTAAGAACATAAAGACTTAAAGTCATTCATATCACTTAACACTTCCTTTCAAAAAAAAAAAAAAAAAAAAACATAAAAAGACCAAACTTGTTTTTTTTTATATAAAAAAATATATAAAATATTGCTTATATAAATAAAAAAAGTGCATTTAAAGAATCCTAAAAAAACTATCACAGGTTAAAAAAAATTAAGCAGCATAACTGTTTACAACATTGATTTTAAAAAAAATTATATCAGAATGATTTCTGAAGGCTGATGGTGACGATGTAAACACAACAAAACAAAAGCAAAAAACTGTTAGCACATTATCCAAAGTAAACTGATGGACTATTATGATTATAGATGCACAATGTATCTGTTGATGGACAGAGAAACATCTATTGATTGGTAGACTGCGTAACCGCGAGTATCTGTTTATGGCCCATATAGACCGCACGCATTTACTGATACACTCAATGAACGGCTGTACCTAATACAAATAAAACATCTCTAGTTAACTAGTAGATCATTCATTTAGTCCGCTCTTAAATAAGAGATCTAGAGCTAAAATGTTTTGTTTTTGAACTCAAGCTGAGCGCTCGTGTCCTGCTATCAGTGTCATGGATACAGTGAGTCTCTTGTGGCGGCGCGCTCACAGAACGTGCTTTTCAATCTATTGCCATTGCGGACACTATTCATTCCGGTGAAATCACAAAATAAAATGCACACAAACGTGTGTCCTATATACGTGTGTGTTTGATATAGACTGTAACCACTGATGAACATATTCGGTTTTGATGAGAGAAAAAAAATATGCTAGTGGTGGATTCGAACCCATAAACCTCTGACACGCTTGGCAATCGATCTAGCTGCTAACCACTAGACCACAGGAGAACTCAAACAAAACTTGCAGATCAATATATTTCACTAAATCATTACAAACTAAGCAGTTATTTAATAAGTTTACACGAGCGTATAGGCCTACACGAACGTTGTGAGTTAATATTTACTATAGTCTGAAAATGCATTTGAGCTCTATGATCAGAAAAGGAATTATAAAACACTAAACTTACTCCGAACTTGTATCCTCGGGGTCAATCCGTTCTTCAAAATGCAACCGTTCGTCTGAGTTTCAAATTCCACTGAGGAAAAGGTTAATTATTCCCAGCTGTCCATAATCCTCTGAAGGAGTAACGTTAGCGTGCTTCCATCCCTAAAACGCGATGAACTATCAGTGAATCTCTGATGAAGAATCTTCATGTTGTTATGCAGTGATCGGGGGCGTGCCGCGTGTGCGATGCATATCGCCTATTTACCATGTCAAAAGCGCTGGGGGTGTGGCGGGCTCACCTAATTATCTATAATGAAGGGAGAGCGAAAAAACTGTAACTCTCCTTGGTTTCAAACGGATTACATAAACTGGAAATATTTAAAAAAAAAAAAAAAATTACTTCATTTGAAAGAAGAGAATCTCAGCTTCATAAAGAGACATCTCTCGTATCTCTGTGACAAGTATTGACAGAGTTAAAGTGAATGTTTCGGACGCGTTTCAGAACGGACCTCAAAGACAGAGAGAAGGGAAAACGCGCATCATGTTTATTTTTCTTTGTTTGACGAAAAGCACAACACTTTGTTTTTATTGTGAGTATCCACAAAAAAAATACACACTTAACAGGATCTAATGATGTACAACACTTATATTTAAGATCAAAATTAACAGAGTAATTTGATTCTCTTTTGCACTGATAAGGAAAAAATCCAGCAAAACGCGGGCACGCGGTTTTCGACCCCTAAGGGTTAAAGATTGAAGTTTAATCATCTTCTCGTTGTAATAGGTGCATACACCACATCATCCTCCTCTTTTACTTTCTGTAAAAAACACAACACAAGATATAATAATAATAAATGTTAGGTTCACCCTGATTAAGCAATTGTAATATATTTTTTTCTAATAAAATATGGTGGGGCATTCGAGTGGGATTCGACACGGGTCTCTAGGACACGCTCTAACAAAGACCATAGCATCTAATGTCAGTCCCTATGTTTACACACACAGCTCTTACTGGCCTACAACAGTTACACTCACCCCTCCTAAATCTCACTCCCATCCGGGTCACGGCACCAAATGAAACAAGTCCTACTCGACCAAAGACCACAGCCTTGAGATCAGGGGAGGGAGGTTTACACACACAGCTCTTACTGGACTATGACGGTTACACCAGGAACCTTGGAGTTGTGATTGATGATCAGTTAAACTTCACAGACCACATTACTAGAACTGCCATTCCTGCAGATTTGCCTTGTTATACAACAGGAAGATCAGGTTGCTACACGACTCCTTGTCCAAGCGCTTGTTCTATCCAGACTGGACTATTGTAATGCTCTCTTGGCAGGTCTTCCAGCATGACTGTCAAACCTCTGCAACTGATCCAGAACGCAGCAGCAAGAGTGGTCTTTAATGAGCCGAAGAGAGCACACGTCACACTCATAAACTTGCACTGGTTGCCAATTTCCGCTCAAATTAAAATCAAGGCACTGCTTTTTGCCTACAGAACAATCACTGGATCTGCTCACTTTTACCTAAACTCACTACATCAGACATATGTGCCATCCAGAAGCTTGTGTAATCAAGTGAACAGTGCTTTGTGGTGCCATCATCCCAAAGAGACACAAAAACACTTTCACGGACCTTCGCCTGTTCCCTGCTGGTGGAATGAGCTTCCTAACTCAACCTGAGCTGGTGAGTCTTTAGCCCTTTACAAGCATCTTCTTAGTCAACACTTGACCCATTCATACAAGCACTTACTGTAATATTTCTATTCTATGTTTCCTATAAAAAAGTTGCTTTAAAAATGTATTCCAGTTCAACTTTAAAATGAAATATCTGGTGATCCAAATAACACAATATGGAAGTAACATGATATTTTATATATGTCTAATATTGTGTTGGTTTATGATTGATCAGACAAAAACACAATCACTCACTGATCTACATCTGACTCACTGCTGAAATGATAGAGACACAACAGGAAAAAAAATCTTACCGTTTTATGTGTGTTTCTTTTGTAGAACGCTGGATCTGCGTAAGTGATCTCTTCTGCACAAGTCTCATCTGTAGATATTAGATAATAGATGCATTAAAACTAGGGCCGGGACTTTAACGCGTTAATTAAGATGAATTAATTACAGACTTTAACGCGTTAATTTACACAATTATTTTAATCGCACTTATTTTTGCCCTGCGGAACGTTTCTCACTGGATGAGTTTCGGCGAACCGATTATACTGGCGCACCAACTAGCGTTCATGATCATAGATATCTATATGAAGGCTAGATGTCTCGTCCGTGCTGTTGGCCAATGGTGGTGGACGTCAGAACCTGGCGGCCATCTTGTCACAGGCTGCTCGCTCAGAGATGTAGTTATGACACTGCACACTTATGGATAATTATGTATTAATTATGTTAACATCCATTATAGGCTAGTATTATAGCCACATTAATAACGTTAGTAAGAAACCAAATCGTTTGTAAATCCGTCCAAATTTCAGCGAGATAAGAGTATTTGTGTTTGTGCAGATAACTCACCTTACATTAACCCTGCCTGTGACAAGATGGCCACCGGTGATGACGATAGAGACTCTGACGTAAGACATCCAGCCTTTATATAGATATCTATGTTCATGATAGGCCCAGTCCCAAATGGCGCACTTCATGCGGACTTTCGGTCTCGTGGGCTTAAATTGCGCGTGCTCGCCGAGTCTACGAGTCCGTAGGCCGTCCCATTCGTCATGTTAACGCTCTGAAGTGTGCTCAGCAGCGCCCCCTTTGTACCCTTGAAGCGGCCTTCCGCGAAGCCCGCATAGATGCAGGCTCCACGCACTTTAACTACCCAGGAATCCTTGCGAAATGCCAATCAGAAAACGGATGGGAGGAGATTTCGCTCACGGACTCTAAACATGGCTGAGAAGAGAATATTAAGAGTATCATTATGGTTTTTTATGACATAGGCATACATTGCGTGCATTATGATTCATTACATAAATAGTTCTAACCGAATGTCATGGCTTTACTGAGTCATATACAGGGGTTGGACAATGAAACTGAAACACCTCTCATTTTAGTGTGGGAGGTTTCATGGCTAAATTGGACCAGCCTGGTGGCCAATCTTCATTAATTGCACATTGAACCAATAAGAGCAGACTGTGAAGGTCCAATTAGCAGGGTAAGAGCACAGTTTTGTGCCATGTATCAGGATGACAATGCACCAATACACACAGCAAGACTGGTGAAAGATTGGTTTGATGAACATGAAAGTGAAGTTGAACATCTCCCATGGCCTGCACAGTCACCAGATCTAAATATTATTGAGCCACTTTGGGGTGTTTTGGAGGAGCGAGTCAGGAAACATTTTCCTCCACCAGCATCACGTCGTGACCTGGCCACTATCCTGCAAGAAGAATGGCTTAAAATTGATCATTATGTATGACTATGTACAACTGTATTTATCATTTACATAACCATGACATCTATTCTAATGCCCAAGTGGCATATACAATTATAGAACTGTAAAAGCAGGCTGTGTAGTTCACATGGACATAAGATTTGGGAAAATAAAATAAATATTTTTTCGATGCTAAAGACTGGAATTTTTTTTAATGATATTTGTGATATTTTTCTAATAAAGGGCCTGATGAGATAACCTTTAAGTTTATTCAGCTCCGTATGGAGAAGGATAAGGCTTTCACAGGCATGAGGAACGAGTTCCTGTTTCTGGTGTGATGATCGAGTGTGTCCCAAAAATACCTCTCAATGCGCCCTCGCGGACTAACGCTAAGGGCCATATAGGTCTGCACTACATGACGTCACCGAAGTGTGGACTCTGAGAAAGTCCACAAGTCCGGAGTGTGCCATTTGGGACAGGGCCATGAAGAAGTTGACGAGATCGCGCTTCATAGATTGCCTAGATCGCTTTGGTTGGCCCCGTGGATGGGAAATTTTGTTATAAAAAATGAACGGATGGAAGCGATAAGAGCATGGTTGTGTGCAAGCTATGCAACAAGGAATTCGCTGTTGCTATTAGTGTAGTGTAGCAATATGCTACTGCTACACTTAATGGCAAAAATTGCACAGGTCTGCTGGACTTGGTTGAACAAAAATAAACAATATGTTGTTGCTTAAAGGTGCTATAACATTTCTTCTAAAACGGATCCTTTTTTTATTGCCTGTGTGTGAAGGGGTTGTAATCACAATGCATGCGCGCTTCCGAGCCTCTCTCCTAATATACAGTCTATACTTCAGCTAACGACATGGAGTCTGATAAAACCACAAAACGACCTGCCTCCAGCACAACACAGACTCCAACACAAACTCCAAAATAATATAAAAAACAAAAAAAGTTTTATCTGCTGAAGCTCGTCGGGCCAACTTGATTCGGATCGACTCAGGACGAAAACACGGATCAACATCGACAGAGCTTTTGAATTGTGGAGAGACCTCCGCTTTGTTTTAGGTATAAAAACAGATCCTGAGTTGGCTTTCCTCCTTTTGGACAGGTAGGCTAACATTACTTCAAAGCATGTAAAATATATTGTGATTTTGTGCTTTAGTTGGCTCAAGATAGCATTAGTTCGCCGGCTAACGCCGACCAGTTGCTAACGTTATCTGATGTGAAATACTACAGTTGTAACGTTATGGCTTTCCACATTACATAACCAGTAATACATGCTTTCAGTTAGTAGAGGTTCATAATTGTCTGAATCGGAATTCTGAAATGAAACCAATGCAATGTCTATTTATATTCTGATAAATTACAAGTTTTCAGATATGATAAAATAAATATTAGTAAACTCTAATGAAATAGCAAGGTAAACTACATGAGACATGAAATGAATAGCCTACAAAAGACTGTTCTAGGATAACAAAAAGTAGGTGCTTTAGGATGTAACTTATTTTATGTACTAGATCTACTGTCTAACGTTACTCATCCCACTACTAGCATCAAGGGCGCCGTAAAGGGGTGGAAGGTTAGGACGATTCTAAGGGCCCAGCCTGATTTAGGGCCCAGAAGAGCAGACCCCCTTTTTCTTTTCTTATTTCTTTTCTCTTTTTTATACATACATTAAATGTGCTAGGACCCCTCATGCACTAAATGTGTATTTTGTCCGTTTTGACCATAGATTTAATATTTAAAAAACAAATAATGTATTTACTGTTTTCAGTCACACCCCTCCCTCTCACAATGGTTCATTCCACCTGCGCTGTCCGAGCTACGATCGCTAGTGTAGCGTCTCTTGCTTATTGCACTTGCTATAATGCAGTGCAGACAGTGACACACGCAGGCATGTCACATCAAAAGTCAGGGCATCAAAAACGGAAAGAAATGAAGGAAAGAGAAGACAGAGAACGCCGAAGTCGACAGTATGTGTCACAGTTTTTCAAAAAGAAAGGTAGCTTGCCCTATTCCTGTATTCCAAAACTTTCAGAGTTAGCCTACTTATTTTTGTTGCTACATGACCCGCTTTTATCTAGCTAGCTTAGTAAAATAATTACTGAATTATGAAACACAGATTCAGCGGCTGCACACCCGTCCTCCTCCCCCCACGTCCCCCGTCCCCGTCTCCGTCTCAGCCGAACAAGGTGAGCCTGAGCGCGAAACTTCACGAAGATTGAAGCCTCTAAACACGTCTTATCTACTGTGTTCGCCACATGATGATAACTTTACAAAACAAAAAGTTATCTACACGCTTCAAAAATTACAAAATCAGTTCGCCGTGCCCGTGTATGTGTCGTGTGTTCGCAGTCTCATGAAAGTGCGTATCAATACCACGAATGTTATTTGTCGTGCCATTTATACGCCAAAAATGGTTTTTGCGTGCATGCTACGCACTGAAACCCCTTGGGTAGGATTAAGGGGAGGGGGGTGCGTGCGTATTACACGCCATAAAGTGCGTATCATATGCACGCGAATATACACGCAAAAACTATTTTTGGCGTATAAATGGCGCGAGAAATAACATTCGTGGTATTGATACGCACTTTCATGAGATCGGGCTCTGTGTTCTGTGAAGTCACAGTGATTGCTGCTACGAGCGATGCTGTCAAACTTGACGTTCTTAATGTGAATAAAATGCCCCAGAAAAAAATAATATAAAATTGAATAAAACATGTGTCTGTAGTAACCATTGGCTATAAGTTTACAAAATAGATATATCAATATTTTATATTAAGAAAACTAAATAGGGCAATAAAAATAATATGGTTATTATTACGTGTGTGTGTGTGTGTGTGTGTGTGTGTGTGTGTGTGTGTGTGTGTGTGTGTGTGTGTGTGTGTGTGTGTGTGTGTGTGGTGTTTGACAGATGCAGAGTCAGCAATTGAGATAATAAATGTTCTTCCTTTTATGTAAACAAGTACATATTTCTAAAAAAAATCTTGTTTTTTTTGTACTCATCTTTAGACATTTTAACTATGCAATGTGCTAAGTATACTGGGCATGTTTATTGGGTTAAATTTTATCTGTAAAAAATGTAGGGGGCCCAGAAATTTTGGTTTCCATAGGGCCCAGAATTTCTGGCGGCACCCCTGACTAGCATTGTTTATTTGTTTCTTCTTCAGGTGCATGTCAGTGAAGTATCAGTGTCAGTGATGGAGGGAGATTCAGTCACTCTACACTCTGGTGTTGAAACAAACCAACAAGACATAATTAGATGGTATTTCAATGACGGTTGTTTAGCTGAAATCACTGCAGATCAGAGTAAGACCTGCACAGATGATCAGTGTAAAGAGAGATTCAGAGACAGGCTGAAGCTGGATCATCAGACTGGATCTCTGACCATCACAAACATCAACACCACAGACTCTGGAGATTATCATCTAGAGATCGTCATTATCAGGGACAGCTTCACTAGTCAAAAGGTCTTCAGTGTTTCTGTAAATGGTGAGTCATTATGTTTTAAATCAAGTCTTGTACATTTAAATCACATCAATAATATTTTTAGTGATATTTTTGCTGTGACATGAAGAGTTTTACTCTCTTTACCTGTATATTAAAACACAGCATAGTTTCTCGTCACATCTCAGATAACCTTCTATTATCACTTGTTTAAATGCATTCCTACTCCGTGTTTTTTTTAACCAGAAATCCAAAGTGCATAGGATTTAAAGTAAAAAAAAAAAATAAAAAAAATTCATAAGCACTCATTTTAGACAAATGACTGAATTTCAAGATAGAGTATAAGCAATTGTTATTCATTGTCATAAGCAACGTTTCAGGTTGTGTAGTTTATTTGTTGTTTCAGTAAAAAGATCCTCTGCAGCTGTTGTTGTTTTTTTTGTTACAGATTTTTCTGCTGCTGAACGAGATGAAATAAAAAAAAAATCAGTGAAGAAGGGAGAATCTGTTACTTTAAATCCGAGTGTAACAAAAAACGCAAATGATTCAATGACATGGTATTATAATGACATTGTCATCGCTGAAGTCACTGGAGATCAGAGTGAGATCTGTGAAGATGTTCGGTGTAAAAAGGGATTCAGTGACAGACTGGAGCTGGATCCTCAGACTGGATCTCTGACCATCACAGACACCAGAAGCAAAGACTCTGGAGAATATAAACTAAAAGTCAGCAGAATCATGTACAGCATCATTAGGAGCTTCAGTGTTACTGTCACTGGTGAGTCTCATTTAGTCATTCAGTGCACTGATGCTGCTGGAGCAGTTTTAGAAAACACTTTAAAAGTTTTCAATCGACCCACTAAATGTTTTCATCGAGGTCTGTCACATCAAGTGACAATTGTCACAACAAACAAGAGCTGTTCGCAATTCCAATTTTATTAACATGAAAAATGTATAAAAAAGTAAATTTTTCTGTGCTGATGTTTCCAGTTGTCCTCTCAGTGATGTGATACTATTTTAGCTACCGTTCTTCAAAAAACACCAGATGCCGCCATTTATCAGTTCATTTAGTATCATAAAACAGATGACCAAAGTTAAAAAAAAAGAGTAAATATCAGACAAAAATATTGTCCAGTTGATAATAAGCGCTTCGGTGGGCATTGGGTCTGTGAAAGCGCTATATAAATGCAGTCCATTTACCATTTACCATAATGACTGTCTGTCTTTATTGTTTCTGATTCAGGTCTGTGTCCAGCTGTTGTGGCAGGAATATGTGCAGCTGCTGGTGCTGTTGTTTTGCTGATCGTTGCTGGTTTAATTTACTGTTTCAAGTGCCTAGCAGGAAGAAAAGGTGAGTGTAACAACATAAAGATGATTTAAAGGTCAATATTGCAATATTTAACCTTGTTTGAAAATACCATATCAAAAGCTAATGCAGGATTTACATTTTTTACAAGACATGTGGGGACACATTTAGTAGAAAAAGTGACCGTTTCCTTGACGGACGTAATATCGTGTCATATTACGTCACGTGAGGGAATCGCTTGCTGGGCTCTTGTTTGCTCAGTGCAGAGTAGGTTGGTATTAAAGGAACACTCCACCATTTTTTGAAATAGGGCTTATTCACATTCTTTCCTACATTTAGATACAGTGGTTACTCAACCAGAATAATTCTTTTACCGCCGCCGCCCCTGCGGCGGTAAAATTCGGATGTGTATTTGCTGCCTTTTACCGCTAAGAGGCGCTACAATCACAGACTTTGAAAGGTGTCCGATTATTTTCTCTATTGCGTAATCTACCGCCACGCCGCGGCTCATTCAGAGCGATTGAAAGCTGGTAACAGATGAATTCAAGTGAAACATTGTAGTTAAACGAATTCATAACCACAATACTGAAATTAAATTGAATAAATAGTGAAAACATTACAACATAAAACATTGCAACAGAAATATATTAGGCTATCAATAAGGCTCTGGAAGAGCATAAGACGAAATGTATAAGTGTTCAGACGGTAGCTCAGTGGTTAACGCAACAACATGATCCTCACGGAGCTTAAAGCGATCCGAGATCGAATCTCATTGTGGCCGACTTCATTTATGTTTTACCGTTCTTGATGCTTTAATAGGTAACTGTTTATTAGCGAGTTCATTAACTGTTTATTTATTTAATGTCAAGCGTTTTTTATCAATGCCACATTAACGTAAATTTGCTACATTCCATGTAGAGCCGCTGCACGACAGAACTGATGAGGGAAATGAAAATAAATAAAAAAAGAAAGCTAATCGCGTCAGAAAATGAAAATAATGATGCTCGTCTTTAATCTGCTAAATTATTGTTTTGTGAATCATTCACAAAATTGAGTTGACTGACAGTGATACCTGGCCATAGCAACGGGAGAAATTTTTCAAAACAGATCCATACATTGAACAAATCAGAAAAGACTGATTTTGTTGACTTGACATACTAACTAAATAGTATTAATTTCAATATAAAAACAAATTAAAATGTAAAAGAACACTAAAATTAATTAAGTTTGAAACCCATCGCACATTTTTAAGGTTTAGCCTAAATAAAGTGTCGGGAAAGTTTATTTGTTTAAAACAGGGTTGCATTGAGTTTAGAGTTTATTTCCTTTGCGATGCAAAATAAGAAACACAGAATCTTATTCTTGCAACATTTTAAATTTGTATTGCCAAAGAAATGTCAGCTAAATTAAACAATTAAAACAGTACAAAACGAAAATAGTCCAAAGCCACATAAATTAAGAACATACGTTTTTCTTTGCCTCTCTCTCGCGCTTGATCTCTTTTTAGCACTCTTAAGTTTATTTTGTCTCCCTCCCTCCCAAAAAAAACTGTAACAAATTATTTAGCCTTTGTTGCTTCAAAGCATGCCTCGTTGAATTCACCTTACAACAATAAAACGAGGTTGATCGCGAATTAAAGAGCTCTGTATCTGCTGTGGCATGAACGCGTTTCGTCGACAGTTCATGTTTAGATAATGCCAGATTGTTGACAATCATACACACTGCTCAAACATTCTAAAACTCTATAAAAACCAGTTGAAACAACTGGATTGAACACTTTAATTGAAATTGTGTGTGAAAAAACTTTAAATACAAAAAATAAACTAGAATATGTATAATTTAATAAGATATAGGGCCTACATTTGGACACACCGAGAGATTTATCTTTAAAAGAATTTAGCCTTTGCCTGCTCATCAGGGTGCGTTTCCCAAAAGCATCGTTTGCCAACTATGGTCGCAAGTGCCATTGAACTCTACTGGTAACGACAGAACTTGCGACCATAGTTGGCTAACGGTGCTTTCGGGAAACGCACCCCAGGCTGGCTATCCGACATCTCCATATGAAAGAGGAACGTTAACACCTATTGTGCACGCACGATAAAGCCACTGTCCCTCCAACCCCCCACAGACTGACTTAAAACAAAAAGAAGTCGCAATTCACACTTAAACCGCTATTCTAGCATTATAGGCTACTATTAAAGTGTTGATAATGAAGGAATTAAATAATGTAAGCTACATGTAGTGATATTTCTGTCATGAAACTTTATTACTAAATATTTAATTTCAATAATTCATTCAATTTCAATAAGTTGTTCTTTTTTATTCAAAAAAACCTCGAACCACAGTGCTTCGTTGTGCTGCTGTTAAACTAAATAACATTTATAGAATAATTATGACCTTAAATGAAACAATATAGCAACATTTCGACAAATATAAATTATTTGATCTGCTTTTACATTTTATTTCATGGCGATTTAGCCTATTTAATTAGAGCGAGATTTTCCCCGTCTTGTCCTTTCCTCATTGGGAAGCGCTCACATCATAGCTAAACATGTTTGAGTAGATCATCTGTACCTCTCAGTTTCAGATGGATTACATAATCAGATAACATTTATTAAATATTTAGACATTTAAAGGCTTTAAACATAGCCGATTTCTTATCGTGACTGAGCTGAGGCAAGTGGCTTTCGGTTCATTTTTGTGACGCGCAGTTCCGGAGACAGAGATGAGACAACAGCTAAAATGTTGTTGTTAGCCTAATATGAATAAAAGTTTACAGTTTTGAACGATGTAGGCAAAAAATACGGAGTAGCCTATTAAGTTATTTTTAGCTGTTATGAGAAAAATAAATCCAAATGAACGCGCCGCGTTTGTCGAACTCTAATTCAACATGCCAGAAACAATGGAACAATGCGCGCGACTCGGCGTGGTGTGCCAAAACACTTAATTATAAACTTCAATATTTCATTCAAAATAATCTCAAAACGCTTTGTGACATGCGTGCTGTGATGGATTTTCTTTCCTAAAATCTAACCTAAAATCTGACTATCTGCTTTCCTATAAGTCTTCTCTTAACGATACTTCAGACAAATGCTGATTTTTTAATCCTACACTACTCAAGCTCCCAAGTGTCTACCATTTACACTTAGCTTCGAGTTTTTTCTAAACTACTCTACTCAAGCTCCCAAAGTGTCCATTGACATCTTTAGCTTCGAGTTTTCTGAACTACTCTACTCAAGCTCCCAAAGTGTCCGTCGACATCTTTAGCTTCGAGTTTTCTCTAATCCTAACTTCTCCAGCTGCGCAGCTTTTAAATGACAGACAGACTTCAGTAATTATCCCTTAAATGCTTTTAATTAACGGCCAGGAGAGTTCTCGAGCAATAGGCCTACTCAGAGAATCTCCCAAGTAAAAACAAGGCCGGTGGATCTCAGACAATTTCCATTGAGAATCCCACCGAAAACACGGAAACCACAGTTTTTATACAATAGGGAGGTATGGCATAATGACATTAATTTGATTGGTTATTCATTCACAGTCTCTTCTGTTACTGGGTAGAGAATAATATGTTTTAACCATTACTTCATTTATCACAAGTTCTAACTAGTCATCTCTGTCTAGTCTCATTTCCCATATTTGTTATTTTTACACATAGTCATGGGTTCGACACACACACACATTCACCTAAAATACAGAATGTCTTAGAACATTGTTTCAGAGATTTAACAGGTCAAATAAGGTCAAATGGTAAAACATGTTTAGCTTAATATTCAGTTTAAATTTTCCACCACATTTCCCCTCTCTGGCCGTAATCAAACACGGCCAAAATTAAATTTAATTCTTCTAATCATTTGTCCATACCTGCATGACTTACCTGCTCCACCGAATCCTCCTATTTTAAGTCAGTGACTTTAATACCACCTGTTATCTCTAACCATTTCCTTGTTTCATCTTTTACTTCATAAAACCTTTAAGATATTCCTTCAATCAACATCCTGCTGTAATACAACCAATTTCTAATGTTTCACATACACATACCATCTTCTCATCTATTCATCTCCTTGCCAATATTCTATCTCTAGTAAAAAACTAAACATACCATAGTACATTGCCTTTTAACTTTAGACCTTGAGTCAAGTTTCATCCTCTTTTAGCTATCTTTCAAATCGCATTGATCTATTAGGCCTTAACATGCCAATAATGCTGATTAACCATTTTTCTTAATCTTATGTTGTTAGCTTTTAATTAAAGCAGGCGATTGTTTTACTTAGTCAGATCTATTTAAGGATCTGTGTAATAAAATCTAACCAAAAATGTTCTATAATCTTTCATTTTTATCCCAACCCTGTATCACATGAAATACGTTCCGAGGAAACCACCCCGCAAATCGAAACCACGTCACATGCCAACACACAAGCAGTGCCACCACGCTGGTCCCCAACCCAATACAGCATTATTGATTACGTTGGTCCTTAACCTAATATAGCAGCCTGGTCTCATTGTTAATATGTAGGTATTAATACGTTATTTTCAAAGACAGAAAACAGAATATAAAAAGGATAAAACACTTGGACAGAGATGTACGTAAATGGCAGTTTTATTAACAATATCATTAAAATATATTTTGAGCCACTAACCTGCTCCTACCCCTAAACCTACCCATAACCATTCCTTAAAACTACGTAGGCTAACACAATTATGAAGAAAAAAAACATAACAGACAGACAAGTTATACATTTCACAATATTTTATTTATTGCGAAAATATCAAAACCGGTAACGTTAACATTACCAAAAGTCCACATGATGATGCGTTGCAGTCGCAGTCCTCTCTGGCAGTATTATAGTAGTTGTGTATGATATGAGGTACAGATCAGAATTTAAGTTATTAACGTTAATCCATGAAAATGTTAATCCGATTTCGGTTCGCTCGGTTCGGTTCGCTCTCTGAAGACGCGCGCGCTTCTCCATTTCAAATGTACTACACCGACTGAAACACGGCATGTCGCAATCTGTGACGAAGCAGGCGAGAGCCAATTAGCGTTTGATATCACGGCCGTAAAACATGTCGTAACGCTTCTTGAAGGCGCAATTTTTGAATTTGAATTCATCACCAGCGCAGGATAGATTTGACGTTTGCGGTCGCTGCTGAGAAATGAAGATGAAGATCGCTGGATAAAAGGCTGAATTTGGATCTGTTTCTTGCAAACAACGTATGGATTCTAGGATTTGGATTACATCAAGCTAATAAAATGTATGTCTTTTGTGAATGTATCAGTATGTTGTTTTTTATTGGAGAAAATGCTTTTTGTGTAAATACACTATAAATACTACAAAATTGTTAAACGATTAAACAAGGTATTTTTAAGATTAAAAGTGTATTCCTTTTTAATCACGCAGGCTAGTCCTCAGAAACGAGTTTGCTGCAGAAGGCACAGAGCGAAATGTTAATATTTACAAGTAACGTAGGCCTATTATATTAATAAATGCGAATGAAAACTTAATTGATAAGACAGTTGAATGCAATAGTCAAAACATTAATACCACGATTATGCATAAATAGTAATACGTACAAATTTCTACGTCGGTAGATTTGTTCATACGTAAATAAATTACGTTGTGCTGCTACGTGTGAAAAGAAACCTGCTTTGGATGTATTATGTTCAGGACAAACGCAATAGCACTGCAATAGATTAGGTTAAGGACCAACGCAACAGCACCGCTCACACGTTGGCACGCAACGCAACCTCGATCCGCAAAACAGCCTCCCCAGAACGCATCCCACGCGATACACGGTTGTTTTATCCTTAACACTAATATCAATAATTTTATTATCTTGCTTCAAACAATGTCATTATTTTAAAATTAACTCTGTTTTACACAGTTCTTGCCACGAGAATAGCCTTAGCTGAGGACATGCCATTTAATCTTTAATCAAGTATCTTCCTACAATCCTATTTTCCAGAATTAACTGACGGACATAACTTATACCACCTCTAAGTTTTTGCAATGTGGAATAGCTCATAATTGATCTATTTATCCAGATCATTAAATCTTTAACTTCATTGTGAATTCAGAAAGCTTTTCAGAATTTTTTTCTATATTAGCAAATACTCTATTTCTCTGACTTCTCTAAACTGATTAGACTAATTTTAGTTTAAATTGAAACATGTTTTTGGGTCCTATTGTTCTTGGTCTATAGTTTTAACTCTGTCCCCTACATAATTTGTTTTAATATGTTGAAGACCTTTCTCAATAATACAATAACAAAACAATATTTCATTCCTCGAAGCCGGGCTAAATAAGCAAGCACGGTTGCTGTATTCCTAGCTAGCTAGACCCGCAGTCACCTCTCAGATATCAAATATACAGACGTTAGACAATACATGAAAGGAACACTTCAGTAATCACACTGGTAACTTCTTCAACTAATAATAATCCATAAATTAAAGGTTTCCCAAAATCAGTCCCCTTTTGAAAGTTTTCTTTAGCTATTTTAGCAATTTGGAACCACCTAAAATATATTTAATGTAGTCATTAATTCATCACTATAGAAGTTTACCCAATTATCTATTAAGACCTAGTCTGGCAAAGTAACTTATCACCTATTCTCTCTTATTAGTGAACAACTATTGCTATTACATTTTAGCATCTATGATATCGGTCTTAGACTTTTAAAACCCTCAAGTTTCTTCAAAAATAGTCCCTAGATTATTTATTATTTTTACAGTAATGTAGTTAGTTAAAGTCTATATACTCTTCAGAATTAAGAGATTTTCCTCTTTTCAATTTACGTGTACCTGAAATAATTTTCAAATTAATCAATAATTTGTTCAAATTTCAACCCTATATTAATTCTCGGTCCTACAGTTTGATTGAACCAAATAAAACATCAATAAACATCACATTATTGCTTCTGGAAGAACATCACAGCCTGGAAAAAAATTCAAACAGAAATATCAATATGATCAACATCAACACACCTGCAGATATAATAACACATATGCATTTAAACACTTTGTTAGACCACATTTGTTCCCAGGTGTGCTGGTCGTCGCGTTGGCCCCACAGACGTCTGAAACGTTCCATGTTCGCCTTTTGACTCTTTACGAGCCGTAGCAAGGTCTTTCCCTCGTAGGTAGAGGAGGCACGTTACCAGCACGTCCTTTTATTTTCCCTTCTCTACTTTTCCTCTGGATGGCGGTTGGTGGGGCTTGCAATGTGACACGTGAACCCAAGCGTCACACTCGGAAACCTTGATTGCTGTATTCGTTGTTAGAATGATCTCATACGGACCCAGCCACCTCGGGTTGTACCACGCCTTGCGTCTGTGATCCTTGATCCAGACCCACTGTCCTGGCTCGTAAGAGTGCTGTGTCTCGTACCTGGAACCGGCAATGCAGCTTTGACCTGTTAAGGGAGACCTTAACTATTTTTGTTAGTGACAACATCTATTAACATAATCTGCTTGTCTGGCCGGTCGTCCTTTCTGATCAGACCTGTGAAATTTCATGATAAACAGTAACAAGACAATATTTTATACATTTGGAACAGAATAAGTTCTGTTCGACAGGATCCATCATGACATCCTGTAAAAAGGAAGAAGTTAAATGTGGGGTGGACAGGGCAAGCATGCTTGCTCTCTGCCTTCCCAGAGTTATACGCTGCGCATGTGTGACACTGTTTATTTCTGCCACAACAATAACCTATCTCAGGATAGTTAGCCAAAATCATCCATGCCATTATTTTATTGGGCATATTTCACCATGTGGTCATAATTTACTCTGTTAGTGATATCAGCAAAAAATATCCTGTATCTTCGAAAAACATTGTAAGGGGTTAATATTTCAGTCAATCATTTCTCAATACAGTCAGGACATACATAAGAACAGGACGCTTAGTCCATTTGCAAAGTTCCATTGACCAAGGTTACATCCAGTCAAAAGTGTCTTTAGATGATTAGATCATATCGAAAATTTGTCTGAAGGCTACATCCTAAATAAAAGGAAGTAAGATTTATTTTGTTCTATTGTTGGATCTAGAATGGAAAGTTAATCACCATCAGACATGAAAATGGGAAGTATGATAAGTTTTACCATAAGATAGAAATATACACTCAAAGTTTTATGGTTAGTACCATAATTAATCTTATCTATTAAAATTTCCATTCATTCACATTCACACACTTTCACACACAAACAAACATCCCACCCCTCTCTGGCCAGAGAATCATACCTTTTTGTCTGCCATAGCAGTTTATGAACTGAATGAGGAACATATATTTTATTAGGAGTGGAATACCACCAAATCCGAACGGTAACAACTTTTACGACAGAAGCTACTGAACGTAGACACACTGTGGCATTCCCCTTGCGACAGTGTCTAAACGTTAGGATATTAATTATCAATCGTCCGATGCAGTCACAATGTGTTTGAGTTTAACACAGTGAACGTAAACCTCAAAATCAAATAGATTAAACACTTTAAAATAATAATCATATAGACCTTCGGTTGCAGTTGAGAGATTCAGCTTCAATCCCCCAAATGCAATTTGTCATTAATTACACAATTTCAATTTTTCAAAACTTTTTGTTTTGTTGCTCCTAAGCTATTTAAAAGAAGATTTGGAAATCTTCACACATTCTCGGATCCATGGACAAAAGCAAAAACATTTCTATCTCGTACCCTGGTGATGACAGCATGTGATTTCAAAAGTTTATAATTAGAAACATTGTTCTTATTGAATCCAGAAAATTACCTTTAAATGAAATGGAGTGACCAACAATTTTGCTTCTCTAGCCATAATGTCTCTTTGGGACATTTTGTGCCCTATATTTAGTCATATATATATATAATCTATTCTCAACAAATACATGCTTTTACCACTATTGGTTTAAGTAATAAGCCTCACTATCCAAATCCAGTGTTTTAACTGATTGGTGAGTCAATCTCTCACTTCTGCTATTGAACTTCCTGTATTAGGCCAGCTGGACTGGTCCCATTTAAAGCAGATTCAAAGTGTTAGTTGAAGAAATATGAAGAATTGCTGAAACCAGTGGATAATCAAAAACAATAATCAAGTTAATTGATAATTAACTAAATTTGAAACGTTCTCTGTAGTGATCATTGAAATTCAGCACCTGGCCCACAAGTGAGGGGATGGAGGTCTTTCTTTTCTGTGTGGATTGTCCTTCAGTTGACTTGTTAGGCTGATACGTTTGATCATCAGGCTGCAATGGCCCTCTCTTTCTGGCTTTTGATCCACCCTGGCACAACATTTCATAATGCATGGCAAAAATTGTCTTTAGGAAATGTCTCAAGTGAACTTGTCACCTTTTCCTGCACTGTCTCAGTTGACCCCTCAGAAGTGTCCACTTCCTCTTTCGGGAGCTGGGGAGCTGAGGGCACCACTTCCTCTTTCTCTCTCTCCAGTCATCCAACTTTTCAAGCCAGGCGTCTGAAACCTTGAACACTCAGAGAACTGCAAAACTCAAATTAAACTTAGTTTAATAACTAAATATCTCATCTGGTTATCAAGACAGCAGTTCTTCATTTTATTAAAAAGCGTCCTTCATTGCGGAAAAAGCAAGCATTCTTCATTGCCAAAATGCAGAAAAAAGCAGGAAAAAACTCTAATTACAATACAGTTTTTTTCTTAACTTCCTTTCTTTGTCTTTTTTTTTCCTTCAAGAATCCAAAATAAAATGACTGTAAGATATATGTAATGTGCTTGTTCAAATCACAATTTATATTTAAATTGGTCACCCAACCTCATACTATGCATAATGCACAAAAATTATCTTAGTTAAACATAAACAATTGGTTCTTCGAATCTCTGCAATGGATAATTTTTTTCTCAAGTTCTTTCACACTGTCTCCAGGGATAACGGGATACAAATTCTAGACACCTTCAGATAGAAATTATAATATTTAAAACACGTGTACTTAATATCTTATTATTTATTACTTTATTTTAAGAGCACGTAATTGCTCAGTCTTATATACTCTATCTCATCTACATAAATAAATCAAAGTTTAACTCACAAAAGTTTCTTTATGATTCAAAATCCTATGTTATCTCAGAATGCATATTCTTATTATTATGATTTATAACTTTTATTTTATTTATTTATAACAATTTCTATAACATTTCTAATTGATTTCAAAATGTAACCATGCATAATCTCATGTTAACAATATTACCATGTATCTTTATATTCTCTCAGAATTAAACCTTATTCAAACAAAAACTTCAAACAAAAAACAAATTGCAGCACCTCAGCATCTCGGGGTATTTTTCCCTCCCGGATCTGGTTTCCAGCATGACAAGTTGCTCTCTTTGCAGGAAGTTTTATTGACACATCAAATACAATACTCAACAAATACCAATTTAGTTGAATTTAACCATAATCATTGCTCATTGCCCTTAATAGACAAGGTAAAAAACATTTTTTTTTCAAAATCCTTAAATCTTTAAATGTGATCACCAATTTCCTTCAAATATTTTTTCCCTGGCCTCTTGATCTCAATTATACGTCGACGTATATATGTATTGTTAAATATAAATTATCTCGCTGTGGTAAATTTAGTTGACTTATTTCTTCTCCATAAGATAATGGGATACATCGTTTAAACCTGGGCTCAGCCAGTGTGTTTTCTCTTCTCTTTTTTTTTTTTCAGCTAAATAATTTCTCAATTAAATTTCATTCTTCTAAAATCCCTCTTTTAGATTTCTCAGATATGGAAAATTTCAATTTCAACCATAAAAACAGAACAAACTAGAAACACGTTCCAAATTCTTATTTTTTTTTTTTTTTTTTTAAAAATCTTTTTTTTTTCATACGCACAAAAATGCTTTATTTAACACATTAAAAAGGAAAACATAAACTGAAGTCTGTGTGTCCTACCTCCCTAAGTTCTTTTTTTCTCTGCCCGTCTGGGATGGTCCCTCCATCGGTCCTATTCAGTGGGGTCTGCGGCAAGTTGGCACAATTCTCGTCCATTGTCCGGTAAACAACCCCCACCGACGGAGGGAGTATCCTTGGGCTCCTGGCGGCTCGCCAAAATGTGATGGATTTTCTTTCCTAAAATCTAACCTAAAATCTGACTATCTGCTTTCCTATAAGTCTTCTCTTAACGATACTTCAGACAAATGCTGATTTTTTAATCCTACACTACTCAAGCTCCCAAGTGTCTACCATTTACACTTAGCTTCGAGTTTTTTCTAAACTACTCTACTCAAGCTCCCAAAGTGTCCATTGACATCTTTAGCTTCGAGTTTTCTGAACTACTCTACTCAAGCTCCCAAAGTGTCCGTCGACATCTTTAGCTTCGAGTTTTCTCTAATCCTAACTTCTCCAGCTGCGCAGCTTTTAAATGACAGACAGACTTCAGTAATTATCCCTTAAATGCTTTTAATTAACGGCCAGGAGAGTTCTCGAGCAATAGGCCTACTCAGAGAATCTCCCAAGTAAAAACAAGGCCGGTGGATCTCAGACAATTTCCATTGAGAATCCCACCGAAAACACGGAAACCACAGTTTTTATACAATAGGGAGGTATGGCATAATGACATTAATTTGATTGGTTATTCATTCACAGTCTCTTCTGTTACTGGGTAGAGAATAATATGTTTTAACCATTACTTCATTTATCACAAGTTCTAACTAGTCATCTCTGTCTAGTCTCATTTCCCATATTTGTTATTTTTACACATAGTCATGGGTTCGACACACACACACATTCACCTAAAATACAGAATGTCTTAGAACATTGTTTCAGAGATTTAACAGGTCAAATAAGGTCAAATGGTAAAACATGTTTAGCTTAATATTCAGTTTAAATTTTCCACCACAGTGCTATGCGTGATATGAAAAGCCGTGCATGCATTAAGGCCACTGGAACTAATGAACAACTGAAACGCTGGTTTTGATTTTATTGTTTGTCGTTTAAACGTGCCTGTTGCATATCTCTATTTTATATTTTTGATATGGTCTATTGGTGAAGTAGCCTATCGCCTATAGGGAATCTAAAAAATATATAAGGCTATAGCTATTTATAAATAAATTACGATTGGTATTATTATACAGATGTAAAATCATTCTGTTGGATACTATTTGTTCCAGTGTAAAATGGAAATGCTTGGCAATTTTATTTTATAAATATAAGCAAAAACTATGGTGTAACAGAGTTTTAGAACTAGACAAATCTCTCTGCATTAATAATAGGATATAAAATGCATTAATAGGCTAATATAAAATTGACAAAAGTACCAAGTTTGTTCGGGATTTGAACCCGTGTCATCAAAATCATCGAACCGTAAGTTCTACCACTCGGCCATGAATTTACTCTTTGTGAAGTGACCAAACGTTTGTTTCTCCAGTGTGTTTGTTCACATGAGCGAGAAAACGTTTTATCGTTAGCATATTGTAGACCTTTTACAGTTTTAAAAGATGATATCTTATCTGTATGACCAAAAATTACGGAGTAGGCTAGCCTTTTAAGTTCTTTTAGCTGTTATGAGAAAAAATAAATTCAAGTGAAAGCGCCGTCGCGTTTGTCGAACTCTAGTTCAATGCCAGAATAAAAACGAATTTTTTAGAACAATGCGTAGCGCCACTCGGTGTGCCAAAACACTTAATTATAAACATCAATATTTCGTTAAAAAACATCTCAAAACGCTTTGTGACATTTTGAAAAGCCGTGAATGTATTAAGGCCACTGGAACCAGGATCGTAACTGAAACGCGCTGCATGTTATCTCTCAATACAGGAGCAGAAGCGCCGGTTCAGATTGTATTGTTTGTTGTTTAAACGTGTGTGTTGCATATTTAAAAAAATATATAATATATTTGATATGGTCTATTGGTGAATTAGGCTATAGCATTGATTACTGTGGAGGGGGGAAATCCCCCACCAGCAAATAGGCTACCTTGTTACACAACCATGTTTTTAAAAACTCTTTCTGTAGCCTATGGAACCCCATGAAGTTTTTTTTTCTAGTTTTTTAACAGAACTGCTTTTGAAATTACGATTGGAATTATTCTACAGATTTATATAAATTAAGTCATTCTGTTGGATAATATTTGTTCCTTTGTGTAAAATGAAAATGCATGGAAATTGTATTTTATAAATAGAGCCCGTGTTTATTCGGGATTTGAACCCGTGTCATCTAAACTATAGAAACGACTTAAGTTCTACCACTCGACCACGACTTTTCTCACTGAGATTTGCCCAGAACTTCAGTTGTTTATCAGTCAGTGTGCGCGCACACGAGAGAAGCGCTCTTCAATCCTCTCATTCCTCAATAGTTTAGCGTTATTGCACCTAATTTATTTCCACTGACTGCGAGAGAGGCCTATTTTAACTTTTGATTCATAAAATGTTCTGCTCTAAAAGTTTGTTATATTCTGTTTAAACTGACAATTACCCCTGCACTTACGTTTCAAAATGCGGCTGTTTTGCTAAATGCCCCTTTGCGCCACCTGGCGGTCATTTCGCAAACGACTTTGAAATGGGACTATTTTATTTTTGCCGCGGTAGATTTGCCGCGGCACGAGTCGCGGCGGTAATAGGCATTCTGGTTGAGTACCTACTGTAGGTGTGCAAATGCATTTTTGTCTCAGTGCATGCATTGTTTTAGTTTGACAGGGTCGGCGCTAGCTTAGCTTAGCACAATGAATGGAATCCTTTGTTGCCAGCTAGCATGTCCTGAGTAAAAGTGATAAAAAATAAACTAAAAAAAGACACGTAATTACTTCTTGTGGCCTGCGTATTCACAACGAGTACAAATAGCGATGCAGATTAACACTAGGCGATTTCCTAGGCAGATATTGACTTGGGACTATATTAGGGGGAAGCACAGGCGAAGCACTGCTCCTTAGGCGAAGCACTGCTACTTGGGATTTCATGTGTTGCGTGATATCTCTGCGCCCAAGTAGCAGTACATGCTAGCTGGCAACAAAGGATTCCATTCATTGTGCTAAGCTAAGCTGTCAAACTAAAACAATGCATGCACTGAGACAAAAATGCATTTGCACACCTATCTAAATGTAGGAAAGAATGTGAATAAGCCCTATTTCAAAAAACGGTGGAGTGTTCCTTTAATATTGCAGCTCCTCATAACTTTACTGGCTGAACATTAAAGCTTGAAAACATAACTCTCTCTTTGCGTTTTTCAGCGTCAGTTTGTAAAATCTCTTTAAAGATCTTTGTAAGTGTAATGGTTATGAGAATGTGTACAGTCAGAAAAGTTCATTAAATGTAATTCTGTGTTAAAAAGAGAAAAATAAGCAATTTGCTTTAATTCAGAGAAGTACTTAAAAAAGGGGTGAAGAACACATCATAATTTATGTCCATATATAGAATATTGGTAAGAGTAATAGCACTGAGATTTCCTGATTCTATTAGCGATTACTTTGGTCTTCAAGTTAAAGAGTCATAAGATGATGCATTAGCACAATAACGTGCCAAAAACGGTATTATTTAAAAGTTACTCTGCTCATTTATTGTTGTACCTTGTTTTCATGTGGTTGCTATTCAAACAAAGTTTGTTTAAGAGTTCGCCTGTTGATCGGGAATCGGTTGATTGTGCCTGATGTATCGCAAGGGAAGCGTGTTGCGCCTGCTCGTCCATTATTACACTGGACGTGAGGGAAGTAACACCGTGTCTGTGTCTTATTAATCATTATTCCCCTTTTCCAGGGGTGTAACATAAGCCTTTTAAGAGGCTTTATTGTTATATTTTCCTAAGTCACACATATCTGACTTTAATGCTGCTATACATTTGCCATCTGTCTACCTTTGCTTTGACAAAGTTTTCTCACTCCGTTCAAGTCTCACCGTTTCATTACATTTGACGTCGAGCGCCCTCTGGAGTACGGTGGCCCAGTAGTGCACAACACAACGAAATTCAAAAAGCAAACATAAGTTCACAACACAACGGAAACAAGCCACAACACAACGCAAAAAAGCCGCAACACAACGGAAACAAGCCACAACACAACGGAATAGCCACAACACAACGAAATAGCCACAACACAACGGAATAGCCACAACTGTAAATGCACCTTTTTAGCTGGTTTGCCAACCGCCATAAAACTCTTAAAGAAGAAGAAGAAGAAGGAATAGCCACAACACAACGGAAATGCTCCCGACCACTAGGGGGACAGGTGGTCTCCGGAAACGGTAAATTGCTCTCAATCTCCCATTCGTTATCGCTGGTTAATATCAAGTTGCTCATTAAAAACAGCTCAAACATGCATTTTAGTCTAGGACAAGCCTTGTCTGTGAAGCTGGGAATTAATTTAATAGGTTATTTTCTAATGTATAATTGATTATTAAACTAAAATTCAGCAAGAAAACCCCTTAAATATCATGACTGTTTAGACTATTATACCTTTGTTTTCTGAAGTATGACCACCAGCTTTCAATTCGTTGGTTTGTGACTGAGGAGCCATACATGTGGCTTGAAGCCCCTGCAAGGTCATCTGTGTGGACTGATCTCAGAGAACAGTGGATTGCAGCCATAGTTCCATTTTCAGTGCCACAGTCTGTGCGAAGAAGCTTTGGTATGACTCCAAATTGTGTGGCACACTGTAGGTAATAAGCAGCTATAATGTCTGGGTTGTTATTGCTAGCTCCACAGTTTAACCACATAACTTTGCGTGAGTAACCATCAATGCAACCACTTATAGCCAAACCGTATGGTTTTAATTTGTCATAGCCATCAATGTGCCAGACATGATTTGGCCCCAAAGAATGGTAAACCCTTCTCACAAATCTTCTTCTTGAGCGTCGTTCAATGCCTAATGGATCAAGGTCTGCAATCATAAGCATTACATCTTGCCTTCTCACTGTAAGATTGTGTTTTTGACGCAGGGTCTGGCACATTGTGCGGTAACCGTAATGCTGTCCAGAACCATTCAACTCGCCAACAATAGCTGTCCGGACAGTGTCCAAAGGAGAGTAGTTTTTTCGTTTGTACAAGGACAGTCTGTTCAATTTTTTTTTCAGGGTACGAAGGCTCATTTTAATGTTGTGCTTCGATGCCAAGAAATCCAAAATGACACTGTAACTTTGTCCATCTCTGAAGTACTTTCGAAGAAGATCATCCTCACAAACATGGACTGATGACTCTAACCATCAACAAAGGATACAATATATAATCGAAAGGGTATTATTAAGTATCAACTTTAATAGGCTCTATGCACAGCTGCACTACTTCCTGAACTTCAGGCAGCTCCTTTGTTTCCTGTCTGCCATTATTGGACAAACTGATTAGTTCAGGTGTGCCTGACTAATGGGGCACACCTGAACTAATCAGTTTGTCCAATAATGGCAGACAGGAAACAAAGGAGCTGCCTGAAGTTCAGGAAGTAGTGCAGCTGTGCATAGAGCCTATTGGTAACGTTAGAAACATCTGACTCAGAATTTAGTTTATAAACTTAAACAGTGTGCTCAAATAACAGTAATTAAGGTTTAGACTTAATCTTAAGGTTCTAAGGCAGACTTAACGCATACATACCACGTTCAACCTCTTCAGACAAAAACTGGACATTAGAGCCACACGAGCTGCAAAAGGCTGTAATAGTTCTCAGATCGTTTCCACAGAATGGACAAAACATGCCAGCCTAGGAAGACAATGGTTGAAATGAGAACATTTCAGCGAACTAGCAGGGTGTTCATGAAACACAAACAGAGTTAAATTGTCTAAATCGAAAGTAGTTAATCTATATTCTGCTCGTTTCATGAAACGATTCAGTTAAAATATTTTGTTAATTTAAAAAATAAATTACACAGATTAATATCCCATCACTTACACAGATAATCTATTGTTGTGTCCCGATCGTAGACAGTAAAAGAAACGTCCCGATTCGACCGTAGACGAAGGGATTCGACTCCTGAGGAAATATCGGCTTTTTAGTGCCGACGCTGCCCCTAGTGGTTGGGAGCATTTCCGTTGTGTTGTGGCTATTCCGTTATGTTGTGGCTATTCCGTTGTGTTGTGGCTTGTTTCCGTTGTGTTGCGGCTTTTTTGCGTTGTGTTGTGGCTTATTTCCGTTGTGTTGTGAACTTATGTTTGCTTTTTGAATTTCAAGGTGTTGTGCACTACTGGGCCACCGTACTGGAGGAATACAAACATGTCAGCGGTGCACCACTTTTTCTTTTTCTTTTAAGACATAAGTTATATAAAAAAATATTTTTAAATATTTATTAAAATGTTATTTTTGATCCACTGAAAGATTTTCCAAAATGTACAGCTAAAACATTATTACTATTTTTACTAACATACATACTGCCTACATTTTTTGCATAACAGCATCATAAAATTTGGTTTTTGAAAATACAAAAGATTAGATTAAAAGACTTCAGCCGTTACGAGTGAATCAAATCTGTTTTAATAGCACTTTATCACATGAACATACTAAAGATCTTTCAATTTCTTTTCCATTTTCCAGAAAATAATACAGTTTATTTGGGCTAAATGTTAAAGCACTTTTTTCTTGTCTGATGCAACTGAGGTCGTGGGGTTTTCGTGAGAAGTTTGGCCTATTATAATACTTAAGCCATGACTTTGAAATTACTTATCTGAAAACAATAAAAACAATTTTTTTTTTTTAATTCACTTTTGCACATTTAACGAAGAAAAAATAATCCATACACTATAATACAAAATGCATTGTTGTACACGTGTGATCAAACCCTTCAGATGCTTAATACCCGTAAAAGCCTTGAAAATGCAACAGTAACAGTAATGGAACATAATATATAAAAAATATATTAGCCTATAAAACACATGGTAATATTTCATGGATCGACCCTTGCTGGATTTGAACCTTTAGTCACAAATCTATCTCACAAATGTGTTTGACTGACAGCTTCTCTGTGAAGAGCATTTGTCTTGCAGTAAGACATTTTTTTGTTCAAAATGTTCATCTTGATGAAGTATTCATATTCACAGTCTGTTATAAATGAGTGTGAACAGAAGTGGACAAATAAAAACCTTTCAGATCTTGCAGTGTAATTGCTGATGTTATTAATGATTATAGAAACAGCAATACTGAAAAGAAACCGAAATCGCTCGCTGTTCCTGTCTGACTCAGTTTAGCAGCTTTAGTAAACCTTTATACTGAAAAACCTCAAGCACTCTTTGTGCTATTGGAGGTAATGTTTTCCTCTGTTTCTTACTTTATTGCTAATTTACCAATTATCTTTCCTGAAGCAATGTTACACAAGTACAAAAAAAAAATATATATATTAAGGCTTTTTTAAAATGTATTATTTTAAATGACTTAAAACTGAATTATAGCAATTTAGTTTGAATTGGAATTAGTTGAAATTGGCACAGAGGTGAAATTCCACTGGTTTGGGTGCTAAATAATGAACTTGGTTCATGACACGATCTTCTGTTCATGTTCTCATTAAATGAAACTATCAAAATAATGAATGATGTTATTGTGATGTCTGATCGGCAGTCTCAGTCTGGTTAGTGGACGTTTCATTGTCAGGGAGTGTGCAGAACTCGTTTATCTGTAAGAAAACAGATTCACAGAAGGTAAAAGAAATGAACAGGATTGATGTTTGAGTTACAGAAACACAAAAATTGATGGGGAATTTATGGTGTTTAACAATTTAAAAAATGTCCTAAATGTGGGATGTTTCTCTTCAAATTGGTTCGAATACAATTTTGCAGTTAAAATTCCACTTTCACCTGCACATCTAAAATATATAAACTATTGTATTGGCAGGTATGAATACCATGGTATTTTAGTTCATCTAAATGTCTTTTCTTCTTTTCCACCAGTAAAGTTTTGCTTCCATAATGATAAAAAAATATATAAACATTTGTTTCACTCTGATAGACGTGGGTTGTAACAGCTTCTGGTAAATATAATTATGATAATATAATGATAATAATAATATATATTGGTATTGGTATTCTGATATACAGAGAATACAAATGTACTATTTAAGCATCTTTTTCTTCTTCCTTCTGAGACCAATTTTCAATTTAGCTATGAACACCAAACTTGGCACAGACCTTCAGACTGTTCTGCCTTATAAATTCTATCCGTTCTGTGTTATATCTCTTCTGATCCAACGTATACATATACATATACGTATACCGAATACAAAATTGTATTCGGTATTCCCATATCCGACTTTCAAACAGGCCTAAATTACCATAGACTTCCTTTGAGGGGGTGAAAACTTTTCCCCGTATTATATACTATAGTGTATTTAAGCTGTCATGATCCCGGTGTTGTTCCCCTGTCTAGTGATTTGGACAATTAAGTCGAAATGTCCTTTACCATTGTTTCTATGTTCACTCCTAAGTCTCTGATCCTCTTCTCTGTCTGTTTCTTTGCCTGTCTCAACCGTCACAGAAAGACTGGTCACAAGTTCACAACAGATCCAGCAGTAAGACTCATTTGTCTAAGCCAGTAAACAATCACTCGAGGACGACACCCGAGATTTCCTGGACCTCGCTTATCTAACAGATTTTGCCCTCATTGACTTTTGTTACGGACTCAATGAACAATACAAATCATTTGTGATGGTTCTCAAGGATCGTTGGCTGAGTTCTAGGACTTGGCTGGTTTCTTTTGTTGAGTGGGTCCTCCTTCACTGTTGCTTCCCTTAAACTTTTTTTTATTATGGGGCACGCCAGAGTCTTCAGCCAACATAGCCGCCACACCAGAGTTTACAACCGTCATGGTCGTCACACGAGAGTTTACAACCGTCATGGTCGTCACACGAGAGTTTACAACAGTCATGGACGTCACGCCAGAGTCTAAAACCGTCATGGACGTCCTACCAGAGTCTCCAACCGTCATGGACGTCACGCCAGAGTCTCCAACCGTCATGGACGTCACGCCAGAGTCTCCAACCGTCATGGACGTCACGCCAGAGTCTCCAAACGCCATGGTCGTCACGCCAGAGTCTAAAACCGTCATGGACGTCCTACCAGAGTCTCCAACCGTCATGGACGTCACGCCAGAGTCTCCAACCGTCATGGACGTCATGCCAGAGTCTCCAACCGTCATGGACGTCCTACCAGAGTCTCCAACCGTCATGGACCTCACGCCAGAGTCTCCAACCGTCATGGACGTCACGCCAGAGTCTCCAACCGTCATGGACGTCACGCCAGAGTCTCCAACCGTCATGAACGTCACGCCAGAGTCTCCAACCGTCATGAACGTCCTACCAGAGTCTCCAACCGTCATGGACGTCACGCCAGAGTCTCCAACCGTCATGGACGTCACGCCAGAGTCTCCAACCGTCATGGACGTCACGCCAGAGTCTCCAACCGTCATGGACGTCACGCCAGAGTCTCCAACCGTCATGAACGTCCTACCAGAGTCTCCAACCGTCATGGACGTCACACCAGAGTCTCCAACCGTCATGGACGTCATGCCAGAGTCTCCAACCGTCATGGACGTCACGCCAGAGTCTCCAACCGTCATGGACGTCACGCCAGAGTCTCCAACCGTCATGGACGTCACGCCAGAGTCTCCAACCGTCATGGACGTCCTACCAGAGTCTCCAACCGTCATGGTCGTCACACCAGAGTCTCCAACCGTCATGGACGTCACGCCAGAGTCTAAAACCGTCATGGTCGTCACACCAGAGTCTCCAACCGTCATGGACGTCACGCCAGAGTCTAAAACCGTCATGGTCGTCACACCAGAGTCTCCAACCGTCATGGTCGTCACACCAGAGTCTCCAACCGTCATGGACGTCACACCAGAGTCTCCAACCGTCATGGACGTCACACCAGAGGTTCCAGCCATTATGGTCATCACACCAGAGTCTCCAACTGTCTTGGACGTCATGCCAAAGTCTCCAGCCATTGTGGTCGTCACGTTAGTGTTTCCGTTCATCATGAACGTTGCATCCAAAGCAATCAAGGTTTTTTTTCTAGGCATTTGATACTGATTTCCAGTTTGGCAGACAAACCGCAAATATCGGTGATATCAAGTCTGGGGGTCTCAGAGGTTGTCCCGCTGTCAGTTGCTCTCCCTGTTATGGCGATGGCTATTTTGTGTTTCTCGGCCACGTACGCTTCAGCTTGTCTCGACGCAGTGGTGTCCAACCATGAGTTTCCTGTCTGACCAAACGCGACCACGGTAGTCGTCACTGAGTTTTCGGTCTGCCCAGACTCTGTCATGATCCCGGTACTGTTCCCCTTTCTTGTCTTTTGGACATTAAAGTTTAAATGTCCTATACCATCATGTTCACTTCCTGTGTTCAGTTCCCGTTTCCCTTGTTTTGTCTGCATTGTTTGTTACCATAGCCACCATCGTTAATTTCCAAAATTAATAATCACCAGCACATGTCCCTAGTCAGCCCCCTTGTTATCTTGAGCATAAATACCCTTGTGTTTCTTTAGTTGTTTGTCAGTCGTTGTTTTGCGCTGTAACATGTTCCTGTCCTAAGTTTCCTGGTTTATTCTGGCTACCTTATGTTTGTTTCTCTTGTGGCTTATTATTATTATTAAATAATAATTCAACCATTATACTAACAAAGCCTAAGAAGTAGTGATGGGAGAAATTTTCAAAAGCTTTTTAAAGCATCAAATCAATTGAACCAATTGCTTCACAACTTAACAACTACTGAAATCTTGGTATTGTGACTTTCTCTGTGAGTGATTATGAGTTTCTTCTTGTTTCCCTTCTTCTCTTCAAGTTCTCCAATGAAAGATTTAAAATAATTACGTAGGCATCTCATTGGCAGCCTCAGTCTCAGTCTGATCAGGTGATGAGTCACTGGTAGTATTCATCAATTGAGTGTCAATCTGATCAGGGGACAGCTCTCCAACATCATTTGCCTATATACATATAAGGTAAGGTATATATAAGGTAAAATAAATAAACAGAATTGATGTTTGAATAACACAAAGACTTGGAATTACAAAAGATCTCTTAAATGTAAGATGTTTCTTTTCACATTTATTAAAATAATGAATTTGTCCTAAACAACCTGCTCATCTAAATGCTTGAAATATTGTACAATAATACACAAAATATTCTAAGTATATAATAATATAAAATGTAATCATACCACTGTTCTTTATTATAAAGTAATACAGTATGAGAGCAGTGCTGTCTTGAAGTTATTATTGATTATTATTATCTTGGCGAAAGCCGAGTACAAATCAGGTTTAACATCTACTCTCGTGTAATGGAAATCTTGAGGTTTCTATACAATGATTATAAATCAAAATACTAAAACATTTTGCCATCTGAATGGTTTTTTTTTTTTTTTTTTTTTCGACAGATTTAATGCGCATAGTATCTTACCTGCTCACTAAACTGCCTCCTGATATCTGTTTGGACAATAATAACAAACTCAATTAAAGGAGTAGTTCACTTCAGAATTAAAAATTCCTGATAATTTACTCACTACAAATTCTCGTCTTCCACTAGCTGTTATGCACCACGGATTATGTAATCACGTTGAAAGATCACGCGTGTTCCGGTTTAAAAAGTTAGGGTAGGGAGAAAAACTCTAATTTTCTCCTCCAACATCGGTTTACCTATGTACTTGTTTGTACTTCCGCCTACATCATGCGTGACCTTTCAATGTGATCACGTAATGCGTGGCGCATCGCAGAGCTACTGCAAGACGAGCATTTGTGGTTAAAAAGTATATAAATGTTTGTTTTTTTGAAAATGACAGATGGTTTGGTGGTTTGGCTAAATAAGACTCTTATTTCTCTGCTAGGATCGTGTAGAATTTTGGACCTTCAACCCGTTGGACCCCATTGAAGTCCACTATATGGAGAAAAATCCTGGAATGTTTTCCTCAAAAACCTTAATTTCTTTTCGACTGAATAAAGAAAGACATGAATATCTTGGATGACGTAGAGGTGAGTAAATTATAAGGAAATTTAAATTCTTAAGTGAACTAATCTTTTAAACAGACATTACTTTGGTTAAGAAACAATTTTAAAGATTTTGCACACAATACATTTTGTATTTCAATCTTTTTAAATAATCTGTAAGTAATACTCACAATTCCTTTTTGCTTTGCGCATGTGATGACAAATCACAGCAGCTGCTGCTGCTGCCACGAGCAGAATAATAGCACAAATTCCTGCTATAATAGCTGGAGACAGACCTGAATCTGTAATGATAAAGAGAGAGAGTCATTATTACTAGTGAATGATAATTGATCCAATATGTATACTTATTTTTAGTTGATATTTACCTTTCTACTCTGGTCATCAGTTGTAAGATATTGATTTAACTATATCGCGCCATCTGGTTGGTTTTTGAGGAGTAGCAGCTAAAACCACAGTACTATAAACCACGCCCCTACAAGTTACTCCTACTACTACAAGTCATGCCACAGTAAAGAAAAAAACAGATGCCACTGAATGAAACAATCCTACGGAGCCCGGGAAGTCACCTGTTGGGAAAAAAAATACAAATCCGTGGCGACGGTTTTGCAATCCGTCCGCTCAGTTTATAAACCGTACTCACGAATTCTCAAACTGTTCCCTCGGTTTAACAAATCGTGCCCACGGATTAATAAACCGTACCCACGAGTTTCTAATCCGCGCTCTCAGATTTGTAAACCGTGCCTTCAGTTTTTGCATTCTGTACCCACAAATTCATAAACCGTGCCCACGCTTTCGCAATCCGTTCCCACGAGTTTGTAAACTGTACTCACGGATTTGTGGCTCCTCCCCCAGTCTGTGCCGGCAGCATTGCATTGTGTTTATAAACTTTAATTTTCTAAAACTGTAAAAGGTTGTAATAGGTTATATAAAAATAATTATTATGATTATTACATTTAGGCTATATTTAGAATTTGCTTTTATCCAAAACGACTTACAAGAAAAGGAACACAGCAATTAGTCAAATGTCAGTCATAATACAGGTTAAAATAAGTTAACTTAAGACAGTAATATGTTTATCATAAAATAATTTATGAATGATTTATTTGTAGGCGAAAATTATGCAAAAAATAGGCCTATTTTATCCAAAACTGTAAAAGCCTTTGTAGCCTATAAAAATAAAGCATTGATAGGCCTACATTATTTTATGACAAACATATTACTGTATTACTTGGTGAACTCATTTTGTTATAAACTCTAATAATAATAGGCTAATTATTATTATTACATTTTAGGCTACATATTTAGAAGAGCTTTTGTCCAAAACTTACAAAAAAGAAACAAAGCAATTCGTCAAATATCAGTCATAATACAGGTTAGGCAATAATAATAAAGTGCTAAGATTATCACAAATAACCACAAGATTTTGGCGCTCATCATTCATATTAAATCGTCTATTCCAACATATTCCAGCATTATTGAGCGCGCACTGCACGGAGGCGCCGGCGAGATCACTTGCATTTTCCTATCAACATGTGGAAACAACTTAAAATACTCCATAATTTCTGGTCATACAAAAAAGAATAATACATCATTCGCAACTACTTTTATTTGTGTAAACTCATAATAACAAGAAAACTATGTGCTTTTGTAAAATAACTTTCATGGTCTCTGTGAACTGGGTCTCATACATGAACTGAAAAACAGCGTATACATCATAGACATTAGAAAAATACATAGGCTATATAAAGCTTGAAATGTACACTTGTAGCCTAAAATTTAATAATAATAATTATTATTATTATTAGAGTTTAAAACTGTAAATGAGTTTACTTAGTAATACAGTAATATGTTTATAAATAAAACATAAAATAATTTAGCAATGCTTTATTGTTAGGCTATAACGCTTTTACAGTTTTGGATAAAATATATGCCTACATTTTTTGCATAATTTTTGCTTACAAATAAAGCATTCATACATTATTTTATGATAAACATATTACTGTATTACTAAGTAAACTCATTTATAATTTTAAACTCTAATAATAATAATTATAATAATAATTATTATAAAATTTTAGGCTACATATTTAGAAGACCTTTTGTCCAAAACAAGGCAATTCGTCAAATATCAGTTATAATACAGGTTAGACAATAATAATAAAGTGCTAAGATTATCACAAATAAACAAAAGATTTTGATTCAGATCATTCATATTAAATCGAATATTCCACCCCATACCCGCTACAACTGAGAATCACTTGAAGCATGTACGCAGTTAAGAAAATTTGATGTATTCATACACAACAACAATTATAATAACCTGTATTATGGCTGACATTTGACGAATTGCTCTGTTCCTTTTTTGTAAGTCGTTTAGGATAAAAGCATATTCTAATTATGTAGCCTAAATGTAATAATCATAATAATTATTTTTAATTTTATATAACCTATTACAACCTTTTACAGTTTTGGAAAATTAAAGTTTTTAAAACACAATGCAATGCTGCCGGCACAGACTGGGGGAGGAGCCACAAATCCGTGAGTACAGTTTACAAACTCGTGGGAACAGATTGCGAAAGCGTGGGCACGGTTTATGAATTTGTGGGTACAGATTGCAAAAACTGAAGGCACGGTTTACAAATCTGAGAGCGCGGATTAGAAACTCGTGGGTACGGTTTATTAATCCGTGGGCACGATTTGTTAAACCGAGGGAACAGTTTGAGAATTCGTGAGTACGGTTTATAAACTGAGCGGACGGATTGCAAAACCGTCGCCACGGATTTTTATTTTTTTTCCAACAGGTGACTTCCCGGGCTCCGTACAATCCTTTGAAGTTGGCCTTCATTTATTTGATGTTTTATTAATGAAATGTTTGTAATGATACATTTTTATTTCCTTGAATCTTCATTTTTTAAGATCCCTCTGACCCCGCATGAAATAACAGCTATTAGTGAAACGTACAATAAATTATACAATCAAATACAGACCTATGGTAGTTAAGCTGCAAAACCTGACCAATACAATAAAACAAATACTTGAACTTTAGAAAGAAAAAAAGAATGAGTTCTACCATCTGTCTTCTATATATATAATACAATAATAGCATCACTAGGTGGTGATAGTGAAGCTTCAAAAGCGAGAAAGTAGAATGTAATAATGTAATGAAGTAGAATAAATAGTGCAGTAATGAGTGCATCCCCCAAGATTACGGTTATAAAAATGCATCTCGTATGAAAGGCAAAGGGGGAGGTGTTGCTGTAATTTATAGTAATATTTTCCGAATTACTAAGAAGTCTAGTTTCATAATTCGTTTGAAGTGTTGGTGCTAAATGAAACAATGTCTAGTGTAAATGATAAATCACATTTGAGATTTGTGCTGGCTACTGTATACAGGCCACCAGGGCACCATACAGACTTTATCAAAGAATTTGCTGACTTTCTATAGTACTGGCTGCAGATAAAGTCCTAATTGTTGGTGATTTTAATATGTAGATAACTAAAAAGATTGGCATTTAAAGACATTATTAACTCAATTGGAGTCAGACAACATGTGTCAGGACCTACTCATTGTCGTAATCCTTCTCTAGATGTAATATTATCACATGGAATCAATGTTAATGCCGTTGAAATTCTGCAGCAGAGCGATGAAATCTCAGATCACAATCTAGTCTTGTGTAAATTACATTTAGCCAAGGCTGCAAAGCCGACTCCATGTTATAAATATGTTAGACCTATCACTTCTGCCACTAAAGATTGCTTTATCAATAATCTTCCTAATCAGTTTTATCATCTCAGCATCACAGATAGCTTAGAAGAACTAGAGGTATTTCGCATTTCATGGAAAGAGAGCACGATTGCTTACAGAGAGGCCTTAAAACTGCTATTTTTCAACCATATTAGAAGAAAATAAACAAAACCCTAGGTATTTATTTGAAACAGTGGCTAAACTAACGAAAAAGAAAGCTTCAAGCCCAGATGTTTCCAAGCAGCACAGCAGTAACGACTATGAACTTTTTTACTTACAAGATTGATAATATCAAGGAGAAAATTATAACTATGCAACCGTCTACTAGAGTATCGCATCAGACAGTGCAGTGTAGTCTACCTGACAAAAAATTTGATTCATTCATTGCTATAGGAGAGGGTGAATTTTATAAACTCGTTAAATCATCTAAATTGACAACATGTATGCTAGACCCTATACCGACTAAACTATTGAAAGAGATGCTTCCAGAGGTCATAGATCCTCTTCTTAATATCATTAATTCATCTTTGTCCTTAGGATATGTACCAAAAACTTTAAGCTGGCTATGATTAAACTGCTTATTAAAAAAAACGCAACTTGATCCTACAGAATTAGTCAATTACAGGCCAATCTCGAATCTTTTCTGTCAAAGACACTAGAAAAGGCAGTATCTTCACAACTATGTTCCTTTTTAGAAAGAAATGGTATCTGTGAGAATTTTCAATCAGGATTTAGACCGTATCATAATACTGAGACAGCTCTCACAGTGTCACACATGATTTGCTCTTATCATCCGATCGTGGTTGTATCTCTCTATTAGTGCTACTTGATTTTATGGCACTTTTCCACTGCATGGTACGGCTCAGTACGGTTCGGCGCGGCACGGTTCGGCTCGCTTCGCTTTAGCTATGCATTTACTGAATGAGTGCCACTGTTCATCCGACTGTTTGTACATAATTGCGTAGCATAATTGCCGATGTCATATTTCAATGTCTTTGGAAAACAAGAAAAAACACAAAATGACTTAGGCAATTATGCTATGAGGCTATAACGATATGTAGCTTTGGAGCCGCTGCTGTGACACTGTACAAACGCTTCCAGTGTGAATACTCTCGCGTATCTGCAGCTGCAGTGACTGGCGATGTAGTTACACTGACGCGCTGCTCAAGTGCCGCTCACGCTTGCGGTGTGAAACCTAAGTGTGAAATGGCCGTAAGGCTGCATCAAAAGGTAACTTCGCGTCTGCTGCCATGTTGGATCCATAGGTATAAACAAACTGCTTCGGTGTGTCGCATAAACGTCGTCATCATCTTGCTGCTCCCTCCCCGTTCTGTGATTGGTTCCCTAAATGAGGCGAAAATTTGGTCCATGGTATCCAGACTACCTAGCAGCGAGAATAAAATCGCGCTGCGGCAAGGTAGTATGGGGAAACCCAGGCTAGAGCCGATCATCTCTTCCTTCTAGTTAATTTATAGCATCAAATAAACATTAATGAACATAAGAAGGAATGCTGTTTTAACCGCGAAAAGATGTCCGTACACTATGTTTTTCAAGTTCAAATCCCCCAACGTTAATCTAGTAAACTCTCCTGACTGCTTTGTAGGACAAAAATGGCGGATTCGGGGGATGGCGGATTATGATTGGTCAGATCACCTGTCAATCAAACTTCCTGCAAAGGGTCAATTGTGTGCCACTGACTTGATATGCATGTAAAGAGGGAAACTTACCAGTGACAGTAACATTGAAGCTCCTAATGATGCTGAATCTGCTTCTGCTGCTGATCTTTAGATAATAATCTCCAGAGTCTGTGGTTTTGGTGTATATGATGGTCAGAGATCTAGTCTGATGATCCAGCTTCAGTCTGTCTCTGAATCTCTCATCAGCATCTTTAAACTGGACATTTGTAGAGATCTTACTGACATCTCCAGTGATTTCAGTGATGTAAATATCATTAAAACACCAAGTCATCAAAAAATTTATGTTTATTTCTACACGATTGTCTAAAGTAACAGATTCTCCCTCCTTCACTGACTTTCTCTTTATTTCATCTCGTTCAGCAGCAGAAAAATCTGAAACACAAACCAACAGATGATTGAAGAATATTTGGGGGAGAAGAAGACCACATAACATGAAAGAACAGTGGATATGAAAGTGATAAAACACTCTTGACATTCAGTGTGAAAAGCAACATTTATCCCAGGATTTCCCGCAGCACTTGAACACTTGTGAACACACCATAAGGTGGCCACCTAAGCAACACACGCCTGCCGCCTTAACTACGTTGTCAAAAAAAATTATATGAGCGATATCCGCCGTGTTAGTCTGTCCTGTTTTCTCCCTTTCAATCTTTAAATATGTGCCTTCGTGTTCGCTTTAGTCTTCTTATCAGTGCGTTCTTCCCAAGCGGCAACGTTCTAATCTGAAAAATGAAGCCTACCCAGAAGTGCGAAAAACTGCAATACATCGAAAATCCGCTAGGGGCAGGTCCCAAAAGTCCATGTTAAAATGTCCGTTTTCACAGCATAAATTCATGTTTTTACAGGTTGGTCCCATGGACTTTTATTGTATTTTTCGATAGGTTCCAAGTGCCTGACAACTGTGAGGGGGGTGAATTTTTTTCCAACTCGTTAGTTTAGATCGTAGATATAAAATGTATGAGAAATAAGGGCACAGTTAACTTTGATTGACAGCTTGATTGACAGCTGATAACGGGCTGAGCCGAGTGGAATTCCTGAAATTTGACGTCTCGGCCATGATCTGACAACACATCATACCACCTCTGTATCCTTTCTGAACATTTGTATTGAAATATTGTACATAAATGGGTTACTCTGCTATAAACTGTACTAAACGACACTGTCGCTCCATTTTTTCCGGTGAAATTCCACTACTATTTCACGTAGTTAGCACTATTTAGCATCAATGTTTGTGGGCAGTGGCACTGCAACAGTTAGCATTAAATTGCCTCAGAAAAGTTAGCGTCCTAGGTACTTTACCTATGGTTATAACTGACGTTTGAAACACTGTAAATGCGTCTGCCAAATGAATAAATGTAACATAAGAATTAGGGGTGGAACGGTACATGTATTCGTATTGAACCGAAACGGTACGGGCGTCACGGTTCGGTGCACGAATTTACACAGAGAATACACGGTATAAAAATAAATAAAGCTCTAAATAGCGCGTGCGAGAGAGAGAGACACGGGCGCGATCGAACTGTGTGTGTGTGTGTGTGTGTGAGAAAGAGAGGCGCGGATGAACTGTGTGTGTGTGTGTGTGTGGCGCGATCGAACAGTGGAAACATAAAAACATACTCTGTCATTTTGTTTATACAGGACATCATTCAATCTGCAAAGTGTTTACTTATATTTGTGTACACTCGCAATAAAACACAACATTGTGCTTTGCTGAAGAGGCGCGTCCACTGGCCGGCTCAGTCTCACACAAAGCCCGCCCTTTTACCCATATATGGATTGGCCAGAAGGTGGGCGGGGTTAGGATTTCCCAAGATTTTCAAAGATGGCGTCGCCCATACCCCCCATAAACGGCCTCAAAACCGTTCTTCAGAAAGTCTATGGGTGACGCCACAGACGCTTTGTCCAATTTTTTTACAGTCTATGGTTCTTCCGCTGCGGCGCCAAGCACGTCATAACAAACAGAAGACAGTGTGTGTGTGTGTGTGTTCATCTGAGCCTCATTGGTCTGTCACTGCTCGTCAATGTCAGAATATTTGAGATGACCAATCAAATCAAAGTAGGTGGGCAAATGTTCACAGCGCGAATTTTAGCCGAGCTACTCATAGACAGTAAAGGAGCGACTTGACGCGCTTCAGTTTACGGTCGAGTGCACAAGATTAATAATGAATGTGTACATGTTGATAATGAATATAATACAATTTGTAGCCTTCAGTAAATAAAAAAAGCCCCCAGGGCAACCCCCCAGGGCTGATATCACTGAAGCTCATGCATCGCTGGATCCGGAGTGAGAAGCCGCGCCGTTGACAAAGCCTTCTGCGGGACGAGCCTCTGCATCTGAAGTCGCTGGCCTTCATCTCGCCGCCTTCAGTCGCCGTCCTGCTACGCTATCCGGCGTCTATATCCTTTACACTCTGCAAAGTGTGTGCTCGCCGTCGCAACTCACACTCTCTCTCTTTATCTAAAAGGGCAGCGTCTTTTTAAAGATGCTTCGTTCCTGTGGCTCGTGCCGAGCCGCACTCAGCGACGGGGACCACCATTTCATCTGCGCTTCCCACCTGGGTAAGGATCATGCAGCTCTCCGCTCGATGCCATCATTGCGAGCTGTTGCCATGGTGACTCTGAGGACTCGCCTGGCATTTTTCTCCGAGTCTGCACTTCCGCCCGCTGTAGTGCCGTGCCGTAAAAGCGCCGTACTCAGCGGGTCCCCGAGCCTTCTCCAGCCCGTGAAAGCTCGCCGGTTCGCCCGCCAGCTTCACCAGCTTCACTCGAGTCGCTCACTGACGGATAACGGCCGCCGCGTGCCGCCGCTTCCGCCATTAATGACGACGAGATAGCTGCATCTGTAGAGAAGGCCAGCTGCTCTATCCTGGCGTCGGACAGTGAGGATTGGGCTTGCTCTGTGGACCTTCCCCCCTTCTGTCCCAATCTCCATTTCTCAAACATTTCTCAGCTCCTCTTAATTTGAGCGGCTGAAAATGTCAATATTGCAGCAATGACGCTCTCTTATCTGCTCAAGGTAATGTCATTTCCCCCTGTGGCTCAGTGGCGGAACACAAAGCCTTTGCGTGAGAGACCCGTGTTCGATCCCACCTCTCGCAGCAGATAAAATTTTGTCTCGCCGCGGCCAGACTTCCACCGTAACTTTCGCTCGTTCAGTTCCAGAAAATGCGACTGTTCCAGTGTATTTTGCAGTAAACAAGCCGGTACCACGGCCCGCTTGCCTGCACACAAATGCAGTTTCCACGGTGACCCAGATAAATCACATAAGCAGTGTATTTTCTGGTATTCCGGCCACAGCCGATGGTGTTATGAGTGTAATAAAAATGCCCACAGCCCAGTGTTCATTTCTACACACAAACACAGCTCGCCACAGTGCAGGGCTCGCACAAATAAAATCGACCCATGTCAATTGTGCATTAAATGTAGTGAACGTGCCCACGACTCAGTGCCCACAAACACTACACACCACATGTCCCACGGTTTCTGTAAAAACGAAACCAACACACATACAGTCAGCTCTGGCCGACGGTGTAAATGTGCCCACTGTCCCGCGCCCACATTCACTCACAGACATGTTAAGCCCCACGGGGCTCGCCCCGCTCGCTCTCTCTCAGCAAACTGCTATAAGGGAAACGAGCGCGGCCAGGCTGCCCGCCGCGATCGGCGCGCCCCCCGCCTCAGTCACTGCAAGCACAGTGTTTACGTTACAGCACACCAGAGCTCCCTTGTCGCCACTATGTCGCGACCAGAGCCCAGATCTCATTCTACCCCTAGCTATTCATACAAACGCGTGGGCACAGCTTCCCGGGGTATCAGAATGGGTGCTGAACACTATAAAAAGAGGCTATTCGCTACAGTTCGCTCGACGCCCCCGCCGCTACATGGCGCGCGTCGAATCTATGGTAAAAACCGAAGTAGCCCACCTACTTCGAGCCGAAATAGCGACACTATTGAGCAAAGGGGCAATAGAGCCTTTATCTCAGAGCGAAGGGGGCCTGTACAGCAGATATTTTCTGGTACCGAAAAAAGACGGGGGTCTCAGACCCATTCTAGATCTAAGACAGCTGAACAAAATGCTTATGAAACGCCAGTTCAGAATGCTCACAACCAGGCAAATCCTCGCGCAAATTCACCAAGGGGACTGGTTTATGTCAATAGACCTAAAGGACGCCTACTTCCAGATACAAGTAGCGTCACGTCACAGGCGATTCTTGAGATTCGCCTTCGAGGGCCAGGCATGTCAATACACAGTCCTAACGTTCAGCCTGTCTCTTGCACCCCGTACATTTACAATGTGCATGGACGCGGCTCTCGCACCCCTGAGACTTCGGGGCATGCGAGTTTTGAACTACTTGGACGATTGGCTGATTCTAGCTCGATCTCATTCAGAGCTCATAAAACACAGGACCATATTACTCGAGCACCTCGAGAATCTGGGTCTCACAGTCAATTGGGCGAAAAGTCAGGAAATATATCCTTCCTGGGCACAGAACTGAACTCGCTGTCTATGACAGCGCGACTGTCGCCAGAGCGCAGACTGAACATTCAGCGCATCACAAAATACTTCCGCTGCGGCACTATAGTCCCGCTCAAGAGGTTTCAGAAAATGCTGGGTCTCATGGCCCACTGCAGTTATGGCTAATAGCACGAGTACCGCCTCGAGCTTGGGCCTCCGGTCTGTTTTCACCTCAAGGTCGATCAGAAATAGCCTGGGGACTTCCTCGAGTGTGCAGGGGGTGTCCACGGACGCCTCCACCTCGGGATGGGGAGCGCTGCACGAGGGCAGACTGTTCTTTGGCCTGTGGTCAGAGAGAAGCTCCTACACATAAACTGTCTGGAAATGATGGCAGTCGACAATGCGCTGAGGCGCTTTTGTCCCCGAATAAAAGGATACCATGTCTTAGTCCGCTCGGACAACATGTCGGTGGTAGCCTACATATATCACCAGGGCGGCGTCAGATCCCGAAACCTTTCCAGGCTGACGGAACGCCTCCTGGTCTGGGCTCAGCGCACCTGAATTTGGGGCCAGACAGACTGTCCAGAAACAATGTTCCAGCAGGAGAATGGTCTCTGCACCCACAGACGGTCCTTCTGCTGTGGGAGACATTCGGCAGAGCGCAGGTAGACCTATTTGCGTCCCGAGAGAACGCTCACTGTCCGAAGTTTTTCTCCAAGAGCAGGGATGCTTTGGTCCACGTCTGGCCCCGCTGCCCGCTCTATGCTTTCCCCCCAGTTTCGCTCCTGCCTCAGGTGCTGGAACGAATCAGGGAAAACGGATGCTCAGTGCTCCTTGTGGCTCCGCTCTGACGAACCAAGCTTGGTTCCCAGTCCTGATGCAGCTGACGAGCACTGCCCCATGGCCAATACCGACGAGGAAAGACCTCCTCTCTCAGACCAAGGGCTCGATTTGGCATCCTCGCCCGGAGCTGTGGTCCCTGCACGCATGGGCCATCAACGGGTACCTGCAAACCTCCCAGAGGGAGTATTAAACACGATCACGCAGGCTAGGGCGCCGTCTACTAGACGACTCTATGCCTCGAAATGGTCAGTGTTTGCTGGCTGGGGCAGAGCCCGAGGCTTTCACCCCCAGACTGCGAGATTACGGAACTGCTTTCCTTCCTTCCTTCAGGAGCTGCTGGATAAGGGTAGAACCCCATCCACGCTCAAAGTTTATGTGGCGGCCATAGCTGCGTTTACAAAACCCGTGACTGGCCAGTCTGGTTTATAACGAGGAGATGGACGCGAGCTTCCTTTGCCCAGTCAGAGCATTAAGAGCTTATGTGTCTCGCTCGTCCGTTTTCAGACAGACTGAGCAGCTTTTCGTTTCGTTCAGCGGCCGTGCTAAGGGACTAGCCGTGTCGAAACAGTCTGTGAGTGTCGAATCAGTCTGTGAGTGTTTACTTTTCTCATTATATTTTAGCGTGGATATTTGTTGCTAGGAAACTTTGTTTGTTTTACCCTGTTTACCGTGGTAAAGCGCGTTTGTTGTCGTGACTTTTGAGTTTCGCTTAACTAAGTAGCAGGGCGTGGCCAAAGCCAGTTAAAGTACTTATTGCAGATATTTACTAGCACTTGTCAGAAGAAGCAGTCGAGCAACAGAAGAGAACATCAGTCTGTGAGTGTTTACTTTTCTCATTATATTTTAGCGTGGATATTTGTTGCTAGGAAACTTTGTTTGTTTTACCCTGTTTACCGTGGTAAAGCGCGTTTGTTGTCGTGACTTTTGAGTTTCGCTTAACTAAGTAGCAGGGCGTGGCCAAAGCCAGTTAAAGTACTTATTGCAGATATTTACTAGCACTTGTCAGAAGAAGCAGTCGAGCAACAGAAGAGAACATCAGTCTGTGAGTGTTTACTTTTCTCATTATATTTTAGCGTGGATATTTGTTGCTAGGAAACTTTGTTTGTTTTACCCTGTTTACCGTGGTAAAGCGCGTTTGTTGTCGTGACTTTTGAGTTTCGCTTAACTAAGTAGCAGGGCGTGGCCAAAGCCAGTTAAAGTACTTATTGCAGATATTTACTAGCACTTGTCAGAAGAAGCAGTCGAGCAACAGAAGAGAACATCAGTCTGTGAGTGTTTACTTTTCTCATTATATTTTAGCGTGGATATTACAGGGCGTGGCCTGCTGTATTCAATAACGAGGTATTAGGCGTGTATAAATTGGTTAGTGTTTCGCGGCAGCGGTCGCGGCAGCCCTTGTGTGAAGCCCTCATCGTGTGAAGACCGAAGAGTGTAAAGACCAGCTACTCTACCTGCGCGACTCCACCGAGCAAGGACACCGACAAGGCACTTGAGTATTATCTTTTTGTTGTTTTTTTCCTTTCTCTTCTACACAACTTCTCTTCTAATCTTTCTGTTTGTAAGCTCTCTTACACTATGTGTTTTCAAATTCCTACTATTACTAACATACGCAAATCTAAAGTCACACGTAGGAGGCAGTACAATCCTAACAACCTGTGTACCTTTCCGGCTTCCTCTAGTACTCTATTCTCTTTTCCTATTGGTCTCTGGAATTGCCAGTCTGCTGTAAACAAAGCTGACTTTATTACATCTATTTCTAGTCATTCAGGTCTACGCTTATTGGCCCTGACTGAGACCTGGATCAGACCTGAGGACACTGCCACACCTGCTGCCCTCTCCACTAACTTCGCTTTCTCACACACCCCTCGCCTGACCGGAAGGGGTGGAGGTACTGGTCTACTCATCTCAAATGATTGGAAATTTGATCCTTTACCCCCTCGGTGTGACCACAGCTCATTTGAATCGCATTCAATCACCATCACTAGTCCTATAAAAATCCATTTTGTAGTTATCTATCGTCCCCCAGGTCAGCTTGGCAGTTTCTTGGAGGAGCTTGATGTGCTACTCTCATCCTTCCCTGAGGATGGTACTCCTCTCATAGTTCTTGGAGACTTCAACATCCACATAGAAAAACGTCAGGCTGCTGATTTCCACACTCTGCTCGCCTCATTCGATCTCAAACGAGTATCTACTGCAGCTACTCACAAATCAGGTAACCAATTAGACCTTATTTACACACGCCACTGCTCCACTGACCATACACTGGTCACTTCACTGCACACCTCAGACCACTTCCTCCTCACTCTCAGCCTCAACCTACCTCAGAACACAACACACACTCTTCCGCAGGTCACTTTTCGGCGAAACCTACGCTCTCTCTCACCCTCTCGCCTATCCTCTTTGGTCTCATCCACACTTCCTCCACCTGACAAGTTCTTAACACTTGATACTAACAGTGCAACTGACTCTCTTTTCTCCACTCTAACACACTGCTTGGACAACTTCTGCCCCCTTTCTTCCAGGCCAGCCCGCACCACACCCTCTGCCCCCTGGTTATCCGATGTTCTCCGTGAACATCGTTCTAAACTCAGGGGTGCAGAGAGGAAGTGGCGCAAATCGAAAAATCCTACTGACCTTGGTCTTTATCAATCCCTCCTCTCTTCCTTCTCTGCTAATGTCTCTACTGCTAAAATGACTTACTATCACAACAAAATTAACAATTCCTCTGACTCTCGCATGCTTTTTAAAACCTTCTCCTCTCTTCTCAACCCTCCTCCTCCTCCTCCTTCATCAACCCTAACAGCTGACGACTTTGCCACATTCTTCATAAATAAAACAACCACCATCAGCGGCCAATTTAACAATCCACAAACTGACACACACATTTTACCAACAAATACACACATTCTACCCTCATTCTCTCTGCTTTCAGAGGCAGAAGTCTCCAAACTACTCCTTTCCAATCGCCCTACTACCTGTCCACTTGATCCTATTCCTACTAACATACTCCAAGCCATTTCTTCCTCAGTTACACCCGCACTCACGCACATCATAAACACCTCTCTTCACACTGGTACCTTTCCCACAGCGTTTAAGCAGGCTCGGGTAACCCCACTGCTTAAGAAACCTACTCTTAATCCAGCACATCTGGATAATTATAGACCGGTATCCCTTCTTCCATTCGTCGCGAAGACACTTGAACGAGTTGTTTTCAACCAGATCTCTTCCTTTCTCACACAGAACAACCTCCTGGACAACAATCAGTCTGGTTTCAAAAGTGGACACTCAACTGAGACTGCGCTGCTCTCAGTAATCGAAGTTCTGAAACTGGCAAGAGCAGCTTCCAAATCCTCAGTTCTCATCCTGCTAGATCTGTCTGCCGCCTTTGACACAGTTAACCACCAGATCCTCCTGTCAATCCTAAAGACGAAGGGAATCTCGGGAACCGCACTCCAATGGTTCAAGTCTTACCTCTCAGGTAGGTCCTTCAGGGTGTCGTGGAGGAGTGAGGTGTCGAAGTCACAACATCTATCTACTGGAGTGCCTCAGGGCTCAGTGCTTGGACCACTTCTCTTCTCCATCTACATGACATCACTAGGAACTGTGATTCAGAAACATGGCTTTTCCTATCACTGCTACGCTGATGACACACAAATCTACCTCTCATTTCAGCCTGATGATCCGACGGTAGCTGCTCGCATCTCAGCATGCCTGACAGACATCTCTGGCTGGATGAAAGACCACCACCTTCAACTTAACCTTGCGAAAACAGAGCTACTTGTGATCCCGGCCAATCCAACACTTTGTCACAACTTCACTATTCAGCTAGGCCCGTCATCCTTAACTCCATCACGGTCAGCCAGGAACCTTGGAGTTGTTATTGATGATCAATTGAACTTCACAGACCACATCACTAGAACTGCCCGGTCCTGCAGATTTGCTTTGTATAACATTAGGAAGATCAGGCGCTTCCTATCAGAGCATGCTACACAACTCCTTGTTCAAGCGCTTGTTCTATCCAGACTGGACTATTGCAATGCTCTCCTGGCTGGTCTTCCAGCTTGCACGATCAAACCTCTGCAGCTAATCCAAAATGCTGCAGCTAGAGTGGTCTTTAACGAGCCGAAGAGAGCACACGTCACTCCTCTCCTCACAAAATTGCACTGGCTGCCAGTTGCAGCTCGCATCAAATTCAAGTCACTGACACTTGCTTACAGAACAACCACTGGCTCTGCTCCCTTTTACCTAAACTCACTACTTCAGACTTATGTCCCTTCCAGAAATTTGCGCTCTGCAAGCGAACGTCGTCTTGTGGTGCCACGTCAAAGAGGCACAAGATCTCTTTCTCAGACCTTTACCATGACTGTTCCTTGCTGGTGGAATGACCTACCCAACTCAACCAGAGCTGCTGAGTCCGTAGTCATTTTTAAGAAACGGTTGAAGACGCATCTCTTTCGGCAGCACTTGTTCCAGTAATACTAACACTTTCTCTTCCTTTCTCAAAAAAAAAAAAAAAAAATTGCACGGGTTCTACGTTGGATTAAACTGTGAAAGGTTATAGCACTTACATTTTGTTGTCCTGCTGTTAGTTTAACTGCTTCTATGGTTCTCATTTGTAAGTCGCTTTGGATAAAAGCGTCTGCTAAATGAATAAATGTAAATGTAATAAATGAAACAGAGCCTATCCAGATGGATAGTTGACGCCATAGCGCTGGCATACACGTCAAAAGGCCTTAAATGCCCTTTAGGTGTTAGAGCGCACTCCACAAGAGGCATGGCCTCGTCGTGGGCTTGGTCTAGCGGGATTACCTTACAAGATATCTGTATGACGGCAGGCTGGGCCTCCCCGTCTACATTTATAAGGTTTTATAACCTAGAGGTTCCCGCCTTACAGGCTAAACTAATATTGGTATAAAATCAAGTACTGTCTGCCCCGCTGCTTCGGCGCAGAATACTAAAATCGCTTGAGCACTGCTCGCTGACCGATAAAATTACCCCATGGGCAAAAGTAAGACCTATACTGTTACACAGTTCAGGCCGATTGTTTTCACCCTGACTGTGTGAAACACTGCAACAGTGATTAGCTCCATTTGGATGCTAGCTTATTGGGAATGACGCTGTTAGCCTCTCTTCTCAGACTCTCTGTGAGTCCCTGGTGATTGTGCACCGGGCACCTGCCCTTGGGACTTTGGTGTTGGATCCCAGCACGCACTGCGTTTTACACTGTGTTCCCCTAGCGTAAGATATTAAACAGTACGAGAGAACCTCTCGTAAGAGAACGTACTCGGTTACTAACGTAACCTCGGTTCTCTCTAGAAGAGGGAACGAGTACTGCGTATCTTGCCGTGCCTGCACACGCTCTGGTTCGCTTCGGCAATGAAAAACCAGTGATATCAGCCCATCGAGCTATATTTATAGGGCTAGGCCACGCCTACTTTGGCGGGAAGGTGACGCAGTGGGCGCGAAGCGCCCCCATTGGACCGTCACCAAAGGGCCTCTCTCGATAGGCTGCTGCAGTTGCCGCAGGACAGCCAATAGGCACGCAAGCCACCTTTGCCTATGTCTGTATGCTGCCTCAACGCGTTTTACACTAATTCAAAATTAAGGATAATTTTTTGGCTTCAATATCTCGTGGAAAAGAGGTTTTCCCCTAGCGTAAGATATTACGCTGTACGAGAGAACCTCTTCTAGAGAGAACCGAGGTTACGTTAGTAACCGAGTACGCTTTACACGATGACGACAGCGCTGGGATTTTGAAGCAGATTTTGTAGCCTACATTACAAAGATGGATGCCTCCGTCGAACATCACTCGTTCGAATCAGCTATCGCATCTGTTTTAAGCGATTTGAACGTTTCCTTTTTGTTAAAAACCGAGCAAAGAACAACACTCGGAGAACATACGTTCTGCATACGTCATCTCCTTCATCGCTCTGATTGGTTTCAGGTCTATTCATGACGTCCGTTGGTGACGCCCCTCTGGAAATGATTTGTCTATGACGCTTTGCCAGAGCATAACTTAGTTACAACTGAGAATGGTCTGGTTTTAACCAGGCTAAGAGATTATATGGTGAGAAATCATTTCTCCATTCTGCCACCTGATGGAGTTTTGGTTCCTTGCCACTGTCACCTTTTTCTAACTTCTGAAGGTTACAAATTTATTAATCTATTTCAGATATGCTTCCTTACATAACATCACGGTAAAGAATATTGTATTTAGCTTTTAAGGTTAAAATGATGATACCACATGTATGATTCTGCTAGGCAAAGTTGCAATTCCTTTTTTCTCCATTGTAAGTTAAATTAATCAGATCACTGAGATTCTCACTTTTCAGCCTAGATGTTGAGTCGTTAGGTTGATTGGATTAGCTGTTGGAAAGACTTCCACCTTTTGTCTTTAATGGCTCTGGGATGGCCCTTGGAACCAGAGTTCCTGACCAGCATCACCATTTGAATAGGTTATGCTGATTTAGTGCCCTCAGAGTAGGGGGTGTTCGTACTACATTTGCATGCTTTGTTTGAATTTGTCTCCACCTCCAGAAGTCCCTCCTCTTAAAATGCCTATAATATACCATGTAAAGTTACTTTAAGTTAGACTTTCAGACGAGCGTGCAAGACTGCAGCAACAGCACAGCTCATGTTCTTAATAAAACAACCTTCTTAAGATACAATCTGAAGTCTCCTGGTCTCTCTTCTGAGTTTCGTACACTTGAGAAGAAAAGGTTTACAACACTTCGTTGCCATTGGCTTGGCTTGCTTAGTTGGGGACATTAAATTTAATGTAATTTAATATTCAACAATAATATTGATCTGCCTGCATTGACACTATTGTAAGGATGGTGCCAGTATGTCTGGTCGACCCCTCAATGTGACAAAAGGCCCTCTTGGGAATTAACACTTGAACTATCTCTTGAATATGTAACTCCCTCTTGCATATGTAACAGGAACATCTGAGACGCAGCACACAGTACAGTTCACGCTTCACCCACACTATCTCCCCTGCATCCCCCTCCTCCTCACCTGAAATACACTGAAACCTTATGCAATGTTATGTGTGTACAAAAAATGTAACTACTCATGTTTGGTGTCTTTTTATAGTGTCACATGCGTCTGGTAACATGGTCTCATTCTCCCAACTATGATGAAGAGCTAAAAGAAGTTATGAAATATGAGAAAAGTGATGTGTCCCATAATAGCCTCATTCAAACTACCTCCTGTATGTAAAATCAGGCAGACCTCACAGTGTGAGCCCCTGAATAGACAACCACAATCTAATTATAATGACAGACACCAACATTTGGTATGAATCTAATTATGGGTTTATAAGGAAAAGCAGCAGAAATTTTCGGGGAGTCTGTAGGTTGACTGCCCACACAACCGCTGTGTGTAATTTTGTTGACAGGTAATAATTTCTACAAATTCTGTGATTTCTGAATTGATATGCTTAACTGATGATTTTATCCTCTGAATTGGATTTGAAATGATTACATCATTACCTGATCAATAAATTGTAAACGTTTGATTTTATTCTAACCGACTCTGAGAATTGTTTTCCCCCGAGTAGATTATAGGATTCGTATATTTCCACAAGTTTGCGTCAGAGTTTAGTGACGACTAATATCTGATATCAGATTCAAGTGTACTTGAATGAGGAGACGGGTAGTTTCCGTCTAGAATCAGCTAATGCTGTTTGATCTAGATTTGGGTACGTCTAAATACCTCTGTTCTAATTTAATGTTACTTTAGATAAGTGCACGCTGGTAAAGTAAGTTATTGAATTAGTTCCTGAGGTGGCATTCAAGGGGGCTGTGTATATGTCTTCGATTGTGTTACGTGTGAATTACGGCAAATCCCAGACATTCAGCCAATCACCTCTGTTTTGATAATCGGAAACTGACGAGATTGTGCCGGAGACCTGGTGAGGAACTCGAAGTGATATAGTTTCCTGATCTGAGCGGATAAAACATAATCAGAGTTTAAAGAATAAACAAACCTTCGCTAACGTTTAATGATGCACGGATATCATTAAAACCTTTTCATTTATGGAGTCAGATAATAACGAGATAATACATGAGAAAATATATTGCATTTAATCTTGTTGTGTTGCGTGAAAGGAAAGGCAAGTAATACGCAGAATACCTTCACCGTATTATTGGCAATCCCCCATTGGACCAATAGACGGCCTTACACTATTATACAAGAACTGAATAGAGCTTGGACGATGACATCACGGTTTACTCCAGAGTGGCTATCTAGGCCTATATATATATATATTTTTTTTAATTAAAAATGACACTAAACACATTAATGTTGTGATTTAAATGTACAAGTCTTGCTTTTAAAAATGACTCACCATGAACAGCAACAGTTAAGTTCTTATTAACATTGAAGCTGTTGCTGCTGCTGATGTTGATGATCTCTAGATGATATTCTCCAGAGTCTGTGTTTGTGATGTTTGTGATAGTGAGATCACCAGTATCACTGTCCACCTTCATTCTGTTTTTGAATGTACACTGATTATCTTCACAGATCTTACTCTGGTCTCCATTGATTTCAGCAATAAGAATATTATAAAAACGCCATCTAATTTTGTCTTTTTTGTTTGTTGTAACATTAGTATGTAGAGTGACTGAATCTTCCTCCATCACTGACACTGACACACCAGCATCAAGAAAATCTGAATAACAAAAAATGAACAGTTAATTGTAAGCCAAACAAAATTATACAACAGGAAAGAGCAGCGAAAATGTTTCTATACAGAACATAAAGATTGTGGATAGAGAAATCTGTCTGGATTCATAATTTAAGACATGCAAACAAAGCAGACCAATGTATCAAGTGTTTATACTGAAACCCCACTGCTAGAGTAAGGGTTAAGAGTAAGAGTTTTCTAAGTAAATATTTCTTAAAAATCCACATAAAGCCACTGGCCCAATTTATCAGACAGTGTTTGATGTTTCCAGGGATGGAAAATAATGGCAAGGAACATACAATTATTTGCAGATTATGTAATGAATAGGTTCTATGGAAATGTCAATTTTTCTGTCCCTAGCCTTTACAAAAATATTACACTTAAAAACACTTTAGGGTTACAATTTCTTAACATTTTAAAATAAAATGAAATTTTATTTGAACAATTACACATTCTTGAGCCATCAATGTGGCAATATTTATTATTAACAATAAATATATTATTAAATATAAATATATGCCATTTCATATTGCCATTCAAGCACACTTTTAACAAACCTGATTAAAATAAATTAAACATAATCTCCTTATTTGTTGCATTAATTTTATTATTCTGTAACTCTGACTAAATGTGCTGAAAAAAATGTGAAATAATTTTTCATAAAAACCTTTCATATTGCCAAAGACGTAAGGTAACACCAGTGACAATAAAATGGTACATGCTGTCTTTAAATAAATGCACAAAAAAATATAAAAAATCATTAAGCTGTCATTTAAGTGTATTCATAAAGTCAAAGGGTAATAATGTGGTCTAAGTTTAATTGTTTGAAAAATAAATCAATTTTAAGACATCTTTCCACACCAAAAGTGGTCGTTCCTGTAGAATGACCCTGAACAAGTAATATTTGTACAAATCTTAGGCAAATACTAGAACAATTAAATTAATATACTGGTTATAGGCTAAATTGAATGCAACAAAACCTCAAATTCTTAAGTTTACCTGAAAACCAAGCAAGGAATTCAGATTTAATTATGAGGTTAGTTAGACAAATTAAATGTCTTAAATACTTTAAATATAATTAAAAGGACTAACTACATTGTATGGGGCCATTTATGATGAAATTAGCGGTAATATAAACAGAGACTTTGAGAAAAGATTTACCTATGGTTTCAGCAATTGAAAAAGGGGGGTGAAAATGAACTAGTATGATATGTGGAAAATACATGAATCCAGCACCAGTTCACAACTTCTTTAGGAAGAGTCTAATTCACTAACTTGTTACACCAAAGACTAAAAGTAGACAGATCTCCAGGCAGCAGACATGATGGAGACAGTGTCAATTTTTAGGATAATTTCAGTTCAGAAAACGACTGCTTAACCCCAACTCTCCGTCTATTTTCTGTTTCTATATGTTATTTTTTGCAGTCAGTTAAATCCCTTCTCTTTCGATTCTAATAATATGGGGAAGGGTCTGCTATGTAGAAAAACTACATAGTTTCAAATTACACTGAACTAAATCTGTTATGAAATCTACAGATTTCACTTTAACAGTAAATGTGTCTTCGAAGAAATTATCTATATACTGCATGTGAATTAATATACAGGTAAAGACCTCTCAAAGTCACTGGAAAAATATAAGTAATATATTTAAATGTACAAGACTTGCTTTTAAACATAATGACTCACCATGAACCGAAAAACTGAAGATCTTTTCACTGAAGTTGCTGCTGCTGCTGAAGATCAGTAGTTCATAATCTCCAGAGTCTGTGATTCTGATGTCTGTGATGGTCAGAGATCCAGTCTGATGATCCAGCTTCAGTCTGTCTCTGAATCTCTCAGTGCCTTCATTACACTGAACATCTGTACAGATCTTACTGAGATCTCCACTGATTTCAGCTATTTGAAAGCCATTATAATACCATATCATTTCTTCTTGTTGGTTTGTTTTAACATCAGTGTTTAGAGTGACCGAATCTCCCTCCATCACTGACACTGACACTGTATCAGCACCAGACACACCTGAAGAAGAAATTAAGAGTTAATCATAAAATAAGCCATATAAAATTACACAGCAGGAAATTGCTTTGAAAATGTTTTTCCCCCTACAGATCATAAAGACTGTGGGTAGAGAAATGTCTGGATTCATAATGTAACATGCAAACAAACAGCAGAGGAACATCGATTTACACATTTACGAGTCTCATGGAGGATCTTATGCAGCTTACTGAACATCATACAACTCACATCATGATTTATATTTTTGGTCTTTTGTGCATTCTTACAACCAAGTATTTGTAACATATATCACCAATACTGCAAACTATTACTCATAAAAATACGCTAAATTAAATACTAATTAAAATTAAATACTTAAGATTATTTACCACCACATTAAGACAAATAACAATGTCACGTTTTTCTACAAAATATTATTATTTAATCATATTTCATTTATATGTTTTCATTTAAATTTGTATTCATTTGGCAGAAGCTTTTATTCAAAGTGTTTCACATTACATTCAACCTACATTAGATCAGTTTACGCACTGATGTAAAAGACAAACATTTACTTACGCTATGATACCATGCTACTTTTCCATGATGTTTTTATATAAGTCAACTGACTTGAGCTCTTACAGAGACTCAAGTTTTTTTTTTTTTTTTGGGGGGGCCATAATTTTAACCAGAAGAGAGACTGTAACAAATAAATGTCTTACTATACATTAGTAAACACACTCAATGAGAGCAACATTTTGGACATGCTTAATTTTTTTCCATGTTTCCTAAAATTAATTAAAAGTGTTTATTTCCTCTGCACTAAAGGAAGTTCATCCAAAAACCCAAATCCTTCAAGGTGTTTTAAGTGTAACCCATTGCTTTTGGCCAAAATGGAGTCCATTATCCATAACGCTTCCTTCAGTGAAAAAGTCCATCCCTTGTTGTCCTCTCACATCAGATCCACAGACATATTTATTTATTACTTTTGCTTGTGAACAGTGCTTTTTAAATGAGCGATCGTTTCACTTCATAAGACCCTTATTCATCGTCTGGTGTCTTTTAAAGCCCTTTGAAAAGTTTGCACTGAAACTGTATTTTGGACCTTGAACCGTTTGGTGCCAAGTAAAGTGCATTATATGGAGAAAAATCCTGGAATGTTTTCATCAAAAACCTTAATTTCTTTTCGACTGAAGAAAGAAAGACATGGACATCTTGGATGACATGGGGGTGAGTAAATTATCAGCAAAAGTTTTTTTTTAAAGTGAACTACTCCTTTAATGTTATTATATATGGCAGCCGGAATTTTAGGATGCTGTCACTTTAAGTGCTGCATGGATCTAATATACTGTTACACATGCGTTTTCTTTGTCAACTGTTCACTTTCACTTAAGACATAACCGACTGTGTTTACGAGGTGACAATTTTGTGTGTAATTGTCCATTCAAGTGCAAAACACACATAAGAGAACTTAATATCACGGACTATTCAGTATTAGAGGTAGCTTTCTGTGCACATGTCGTTTTGGATGTCTGAGCAGCACCGAAAACAGGTGCTGGGACTGTGGGTCTTGCACTTGAATGGTTTAAAATGCACACAAAGGAATTGATAAGAGGATTCAAAACTTTAATAGTTTCATCACTAAGTGACACTCACCAGTGACGGTAACAGTGAAGCTCCTAATGATGCTGACTCTGCTGTTGCTGCTGGTGATCTGTAGTTTATAAAATCCAGAGTCTGTGTTTGTGATGTTTGTGATGGTCAGAGATCCAGTCTGAATCACCTTCAGTCTGTCTCTGAATCTCATACTACACTGAACATCTGTACAGACCTTACTCTTATCTCCAGTGATTTCAGCAATTAGAATGTCATTAAAATACCACCTCATGACATCATCTGGTTCTTTTTTTACATAACTATGTAATGTAACAGGTTCTCCCTTCTTCACTGACTTTCTCTTCATTTCATCTCGTCCAGCAGCAGAAAGGAACACCAAAGCTGAAAAATTAATAAATTAATAAATACATACATAAAAATAAAAAAGGTATAAATTACATAAAGAAAATGTCAAACAAAAGTAAAATAAAACTCCACAACATGAGAGAACTGTGGATCTAAAAGTGATCGTTAATGCTCTTTCTTGACTTTGTCTGAAAAGTAACATTTTGTGCTTAAACATATTTTGACAAATTAAATCAAATCCTCTTTGCAGTTCTGAAAGAAAATAATGAATACGAAATAGATGAACCAGAGATGAATTTTTTGATCAGAGATGATATGATGAGAAACTGACATCTTGAACAAAACTGATCAAACTACCACATCTAAGCAATGGAAAAACAAATTAGCCTAGTTTTTAATCATACTGAACTAAATTTGTAGTATAAGCTACAAATTCCACTTTAACAGTAAATGTGTATAAATTATCTATATACGGTACTGTGAATTATTATACAGGTAAAGGGATAGGTAAAAACACCTCAGAAAGTCACAAAAAACAACAACAACAACAACAAAAAACCACTAACGAAGTGATTAAAACAACTCACGAAAAACAGTAACAAATATAGCTGCGAGCAGCGATTACGGGCCCAAGCCGGTGGCACCGCAACCCTGGTGCACCAGGGTGGCGCTACCGTCGGCTTTGGCCCTTCATCGCTGCTCGCAGCTATATTTATATATATATATATATATATATATATATATATATATATATATATATATATATATATATATATATATATATATATTTATATATATAAAGCCAGTGGCACCGCCAGCCTGGTGCCTTTAGGGTTATTGTGCACGACGTGACACAAAATATCTGCTCGCTATCTGCCGAACGGCTCTGGTAGTTCCGCTTCAGCACTGATGATGTTGTAGAATTAGTGCGCTCTGGTTGGTCTGGATTATTGGGGATTTTTTAATTTATGCAGAAATAAGTTATTTATAATACAGATAGAGAATAAAGTTAGTGTTGATTAAAATGAAAGAAAACAATTATATTGATCTGAAATATAGCACATTAATTTTAAATTTATTTAGGTTCAATTACCAAACATACAATCTTAATTTAATTTAAAGCAAACAATACATTTAAAATATATGGGTTGTATGCACATAAAAAAAAAGAAGATATATCCAAAAAAGACAAGGCCTTAAAGCAGTGGTTCTCAATCTTGGTCCTAGGGTGCCACTGCTCTGCACATTTTATATGTCTCCTTTATCTGACACACCCACTTCAGTTAATAAAGCTCTTTCCTAACCAGCTGATGATCTGAATCAGGTGTGTTAAATGAGGGAGACATACAAACTATGCAGAGCAGTGGCTCCCTAGGACCAGGATTGAGATCCACTGCCTTAAAGGGTTAAACTCTTTTCACTGTAACACACACACACACACACACCACACACACACACACACACACACACACACACACACACACACACACACACACCACACGTCAAGTCACTTACATTTTAGATGCAATATTGACGGTTTTTCTGTTTCAGCAGCGAAAATAGTTAAACAAAGATCACAGCAGAACCATTGCGCATCTCACAGCAACATGTTTTCTCATTACTGAATGATTCAGCATTTTGGACAAATTGGTTTACTCAAAGATTGACGATATCATCGTCCATCGTGATGGCTGACAGACATCACGATGTTAAAGTCCCCATGAAATCAAAATTGACCATACTTACTTTGTTTGCCTAAATTGATCGTTTTGTGGTGAACAATTCATCCGTGCAAGTCAATCCACACAAAAAAATTTTTTGGCTTCGTAATCTTTAATCAAATTCTGAAAATGCCCCTCCCCTCTGCACTGGAGGACCTTGCCCGATGACGTAGGCTTGATGGTTTGGGTGTCTGCTTAACATCCGTAATCACGCCTCTCCAACTGACAGTAGACAGGCACACAGCGTGTGAAAGGAGAGATGGCGAGGAGGTGCATTTTTCTAGATCCAATCAGGTGCTAGTTGGAAAAAAAAAGCCACGCTCACTATTTTGCCTCATAAGTATTCCGTTTCTCTCGGAAATACGTCACAGCACTGGAGAAAAGCCGTTTGCAACTTCCGGTTCATGGGGACTTTAAGCAAAGAACGTATATTTACAAGAAGTGAAAGCCAATAGAACGTTCCATTGCAACACCAGCGCCCAGCAGCAGCGCTACGCTTCCGCCATTTTGGGGTGAAAGCCATATATTTAGCCCAGTGCAGAGGTCATTTTTAGGTTGAAATAATTATGTAAAAAGAGGAGGCAGCGCCAGATTTTTTAACGCAGGTGCCGAGGGGGTGCTAGATCATTGACAGGGGGAGCTGCGCACTTATAGCCTATATTGTGCTACTATTATTAAATGAGCAAAACTTCGATATTTAATATTCAATCATTTTAATTATCACAACTAAAGTTTTAATTTTACTAAATTGAATAAGAACAACATTCAGCATTCAATCAAATATATTTAAAGATGTATTATTTATAATGTTATTTCAACATAATATCTCGTTATTTCAACATATGTGAGTGTGCAACATAATCAGAGAGTAGCCTATTTCTTTTCGTTTGGAATAGTTTCGTTTAAATATTTAGTTGCAAGCTTTCTATATTTCTCATGTCTGAGGCATATTTCGGTTAATTTATGATGAGATTCGCTCAAGACGAGCGCCGGCGCCGGATGTCATGATTATGTCTGCTATATTTGCCATTTATTAAATCCAGCCGATTAAATTTAAAAAAAATAAAAATAAGATAGAATTTATACAAAACGAAATTAATTTTAAAGAAAGGCTTTCTACAAAACACAGCGTAGGCTAATGAGTCAAAATCATGTATGAGCCACTTCATGTCTCCCGATATCATACTCATGCTGTTCACTTTTCATAATCAATATGGGGAAAAAAACATTATAATATTTGAACAAATATGAAACTAAATGCGCTTATTTAATGGCTACAACAACACGTATACAGTATTAGGCCTACAAACTCTCTATTTGTACAACTATTAGGCCTATACAACAGCAATAGAAACAGCTTTACAGTAAACTTCTTATATCGTATATTAATGACCGTTAAAGCAAGACTATGTAAACAAAAACACACAGCCACTGTACAAAATTGTGGCAATTATAGGATAACGGACACAGCAATGCATAATGTTCCATAAGATCATCATGTTTGTAGCATGATCCAGGGGATTAAAACGTACAAAATATATTTCAGGCCAAGTGGAGTTGGTAACTAATAATAGTAGTAAATGTGTAAAGTTGCATAAAATGGAAATATTCTATAATGCATGAAAAAACTACCTCAAAAAACTGTTATCTGTGCTGTTGTCCAGTAACTCCCGTTGGAATATTCATCCCAAATGGCGGCCGCGCTCCCGAAGCGCCACCTAGTGGCTGTTACCAGAAAAGCATCAGAGTTTCGCCTCTTGTGCCTCTTTGCTTTAAGCCAGCATCGCGATCCCCCCCCCATGTTTCCATGGTGACGCGTCATGCTTGGCAGGTGATTCACCACAGCCAAAATAGACATGTAACGTTAGCGCTTTTATTTATAAATATTAACAAACCTGGTTACCATGTCATTAACTATCTTCTATTCTGATTCTCAAATGTGTGTAAGTGAGTTTGTTTTGTCGTTTAAAAAACAGTTTCTCCCGAAATACATGGCCGGTGAACTGGGAAAAAGAATAGAGTTAACTTTATAGTTACTTACACTGTGTGTCTGATATGAATAAAATCCGTCGGCAAATATATTTGAATGGGTTGTTATGGCTGCTTCCATAGACACCATTGTGTATTTTACAAACTATAAATGTATTGTTTTGCTATAAGTTATATGCATTTAAATGTCTGAAACCTAAAATAAACATTATGTGGTTAAAAACACTGAATAGTTGTGATATAATATGACAAGCACTGAACGCGTCTGTCTCTGGCTCAGCGCCAGCCACAGCGCGAAAGCACAGTCTGGATCTGGCTGCTCTGTCACGTGTACATTGTACATCATGTACATTCGCTCCTAGTGGTCAGCTGCTGCAGACTCAGAGCGTGCCGAAATCAAAATTGCTGATGAGATGTAGAGGAAAATATCTCCGCGTTGTGCCTACGCCCCTTAGCTGTTCTAAATCCACTGTAAAACACGGCTTTGCGGGGCTTATTGCTTAAGTGAAAAATTAAAACGTTAGCCCCGCCCCTCCTCCCGATATCATCGTCCATCGCGATGTTTCACTGTACACATCGTCTGATGCCAAATTGGTAGACATCGCAAACCCTAGATTCAATGACCAATCCATACCTGTCTCATTCATGAATGACTCAGTCGTTCGAACGAATCGTTTGAACGAATGAATCAATGACTCGCTCATTAAGACGGTAGCCTGGCGACACCTAGTGACGGTTCAGTGTTATGTTTAAAAGTATCATTCTTTCCAACGATTTTTAATTGACTCATATTTAAAACAATCTCATAACATCATTTAATGCATTGTTATTTTTCAATGTAAATGATGTAATTTGATCAGCCCTACCTAGGGTAACAGCCATATAGTATCTTATTATTCTAAATAATTGAATTTATTGATCAAATTTACAAATTAAAATGAAAGATGAAGCATACATTTAATAATATTGGACTAGGGGTGCCTTGCAGATATTACAATTATGCACTTTTAAATATACCATTGCCACCCACCGTCAATTTGGTGTGTGTGTGTGTGTGTGTGTGTGTGTGTGTGTGTGTGTGTGTGTGTGTGTGTGTGTGTGTGTGTGTGTGTGTGGGTTGGTTTGTGTGGGTTGGTTTATGTGATTTATGAGGACACAAATTTGTATAATGACGTGTATTACACTGGTATTACAACTTATGGGTGGTTTATGAGGACATTTCAAAAGTCCTCATAAATCAAATGGCTTGAAAAACATAAAAAACAATGTTTTATTAAAAAAATTTAAATGCAGCATGTCTGTTATATGCCTTTATTAAAAAAACGTATTTAAAAAATACAAGGCTTAAGACATTTATTTTCTTTTTTAATGAAGGCCAAACCACACAGCAGTGAAATGGTTAATCTAGCCCCACTCCCCCTCCCCCTTCCCACACTCACAGACACACACACAGAGAGCAGGCACAGAGACGTAGGCTCAGAGAGAAATGACCATATTCAAACCAAAATATCTGACTTCCTCTTGGTTGTTACTAATGACTGTAAATTAGAAAGTTGTCTGGCTGGAGGAGAACTATATAAATACAGATTTTTGTAACTCTAGATGAAACTAACCCCCCCACTTTTGTCAAAAGGTGGCGCTACTGAGTCCCTGCACCACGCACGTTTCTGAAACTATGCACATGTCACCTGGCTAATAAATGTGATCTGTCTGTCGAGTTTCATGCAATTTTAAGCAATTTCAGGCATGCTAAGAGTCTCAAAAGCATCCAAAAAGAATATTAAAGTTTGATGGATTGCCACAGCAACAGTTTCAAAGATATCAAGAATCCATTCACAGGTCTTCATCTGCCGTGTATTTACATTATACAAATGAAGTTTGAAGCAAATCGGGTAAAAATAAGAGGGTGATTTCAAAGCATTTTGAAAGTGACACACTTCCTGCTGCCAGTTGGTGGCGCTATAACTTTGACTCACAATAGTCACATCCATATGATCGGGCTCTTAGAACGAACACACTGCTGAAGTTTCATCAAGATCAGTTAATGTGTGCTGAAGTTATGACACACTTCCTGTTTCACGTTTCTCGCCATAATTTTGTTTCCTCGCCACGGCCAAACCGTTCGAGATATCAAAAATCCCCTCGCAAACTTTCATCCTCAATGTCTTGACTTCACGCTGACCGAGTTTCGTGCCGTGTGTTTGAATTCTCTAGGAGGAGTACTTCAAATTCCTTTGCGTGTGTTTTACCAACAACCCTAAATAGCCCACTTCCTGTTGGGCTGGGGTAAAAAGTAAGAGTGTGAAGTATATATGAAACGAAGAGATCTACATGTGTACCGAGTTTCATATTATTACATGCAAGCGTGTTTGATTTATGGACCATGTTTTCGGACCCCGTTCCAGGGGGCGCTGTCGAGCCCCCCTGCCACGCCCGGGTACCATCTTCAGCCCGGCCCTGATGGCCGCGGGTTCTGACATGTGTGCAAAGTTTCAGGAGTTTTTGAGCATGTTAAGGCCTCCAAAAGTGTCCAAAAGGTAGTAAAAAAAAAATAATAATAATAATAAATATAGCTGCGAGCAGCGATTACGGGCCCAAGCCGGTGGCACCGCAACCCTGGTGCACCAGGGTGGCGGTACCGCCGGCTTTGGCCCTTCATCGCTGCTCGCAGCTATATTTATATATATATATATATATATATATATATTATATATATATATATATATATATATATATATATATATATAAAGCCAGTGGCACCGCCAGCCTGGTGCCTTTAGGGTTATTGTGCACGACGTGACACAAAATATCTGCTCGCTATCTGCCGAACGGCTCTGGTAGTTCCGCTTCAGCACTGATGATGTTGTAGAATTAGTGCGCTCTGGTTGGTCTGGATTATTGGGGATTTTTTAATTTATGCAGAAATAAGTTATTTATAATACAGATAGAGAATAAAGTTAGTGTTGATTAAAATGAAAGAAAACAATTATATTGATCTGAAATATAGCACATTAATTTTAAATTTATTTAGGTTCAATTACCAAACATACAATCTTAATTTAATTTAAAGCAAACAATACATTTAAAATATATGGGTTGTATGCACATAAAAAAAAAAAGAAGATATATCCAAAAAAGACAAGGCCTTAAAGGAGAACTCCGGCGCAAAATGAAATTTGGTCTAATTACACATTGTTACCTAGTCAACCGTTATCTGAGATTTGTTTTCATGATTATCGAATGTAAATAGTTTTATCTCCAAAAACAGTTTAGCCTATAACACTAGTATAACGCTAGTATATGGGGCATAGAGTAATGACAAATAAAAATCGCTAGTTAATACCACTAACAAGGCTCAAAATAGCCCAACACTAACACGGCAGCATAATCAGGGTCCCTACATACAAACCGAAGCATTGAGAACGTTGTAAGTGTACAGACGGTTTAATAAGAAGATATTTTATACATACAGTCAGCTTCGCGAAAACAGACAGGAGCCATCTTTGGAAAACAGTCTCGAGCAATCGAACCACGAACGCCGAGCCAAGTGCGCTGGTGAGATGTGAACGAGCCAGTTGTTGTGATAAGGTGGCTCGGCGTTCGTGGTTCGACTGCTCGAGACTGTTTTACAAAGATGGCTCCTGTCTGTTTTCGCGAAGCTGACTGTATGTATAAAATATCTTCTTATTAAACTGTCTGTACACTTACAACGTTCTCAATGCTTCGGTTTGTATGTAGGGACCCTGATTATGCTACCGTGTTAGTGTTGGGCTATTTTGAGCCTTGTTAGTGGTATTAACTAGCGATTTTTATTTGTCATTACTCTATGCCCTATATACTAGCGTTATACTAGTGTTATAGGCTAAACTGTAAGCTGAGATAAAACTATTTACATTCGATAATCATGCAAACAAATCTCAGATAACGGTTGACTAGGTAACAATGTGTAATTAGACCAAATTTCATTTTGCGCCGGAGTTCTCCTTTAAAGCAGTGGTTCTCAATCTTGGTCCTAGGGTGCCACTGCTCTGCACATTTTATATGTCTCCTTTATCTGACACACCCACTTCAGTTAATAAAGCTCTTTCCTAACCAGCTGATGATCTGAATCAGGTGTGTTAAATGAGGGAGACATACAAACTATGCAGAGCAGTGGCTCCCTAGGACCAGGATTGAGATCCACTGCCTTAAAGGGTTAAACTCTTTTCACTGTAACACACACACACACACACACACACACACACACACACACACACACACACACACACACGTCAAGTCACTTACATTTTAGATGCAATATTGACGGTTTTTCTGTTTCAGCAGCGAAAATAGTTAAACAAAGATCACAGCAGAACCATTGCGCATCTCACAGCAACATGTTTTCTCATTACTGAATGATTCAGCATTTTGGACAAATTGGTTTACTCAAAGATTGACGATATCATCGTCCATCGTGATGGCTGACAGACATCACGATGTTAAAGTCCCCATGAAATCAAAATTGACCATACTTACTTTGTTTGCCTAAATTGATCGTTTTGTGGTGAACAATTCATCCGTGCAAGTCAATCCACACAAAAAAAATTTTTGGCTTCGTAATCTTTAATCAAATTCTGAAAATGCCCCTCCCCTCTGCACTGGAGGACCTTGCCCGATGACGTCTTGATGGTTTGGGTGTCTGCTTAACATCCGTAATCACGCCCCTCCAACTGACAGTAGACAGGCACACAGCGTGTGAAAGGAGAGATGGCGAGGAGGTGCATTTTTCTAGATCCAATCAGGTGCTAGTTGGAAAAAAAAAGCCACGCTCACTATTTTGCCTCATAAGTATTCCGTTTCTCTCGGAAATACGTCACAGCACTGGAGAAAAGCCGTTTGCAACTTCCGGTTCATGGGGACTTTAAGCAAAGAACGTATATTTACAAGAAGTGAAAGCCAATAGAACGTTCCATTGCAACACCAGCGCCCAGCAGCAGCGCTACGCTTCCGCCATTTTGGGGTGAAAGCCATATATTTAGCCCAGTGCAGAGGTCATTTTTAGGTTGAAATAATTATGTAAAAAGAGGAGGCAGCGCCAGATTTTTTAACACAGGTGCCGAGGGGGTGCTAGATCATTGACAGGGGGACCTGCGCACTTATAGCCTATATTGTGCTACTATTATTAAATGAGCAAAACTTCGATATTTAATATTCAATCATTTTAATTATCACAACTAAAGTTTTAATTTTACTAAATTGAATAAGAACAACATTCAGCATTCAATCAAATATATTTAAAGATGTATTATTTATAATGTTATTTCAACATAATATCTCGTTATTTCAACATATGTGAGTGTGCAACATAATCAGAGAGTAGCCTATTTCTTTTCGTTTGGAATAGTTTCGTTTAAATATTTAGTTGCAAGCTTTCTATATTTCTCATGTCTGAGGCATATTTCGGTTATGATGAGATTCGCTCAAGACGAGCGCCGGCGCCGGATGTCATGATTATGTCTGCTATATTTGCCATTTATTAAATCCAGCCGATTAAATTTAAAAAAAAATAAAATAAGATAGAATTTATACAAAACGAAATTAATTTTAAAGAAAGGCTTTCTACAAAACACAGCGTAGGCTAATGAGTCAAAATCATGTATGAGCCACTTCATGTCTCCCGATATCATACTCATGCTGTTCACTTTTCATAATCAATATGGGGAAAAAAACATTATAATATTTGAACAAATATGAAACTAAATGCGCTTATTTAATGGCTACAACAACACGTATACAGTATTAGGCCTACAAACTCTCTATTTGTACAACTATTAGGCCTATACAACAGCAATAGAAACAGCTTTACAGTAAACTTCTTATATCGTATATTAATGACCGTTAAAGCAAGACTATGTAAACAAAAACACACAGCCACTGTACAAAATTGTGGCAATTATAGGATAACGGACACAGCAATGCATAATGTTCCATAAGATCATCATGTTTGTAGCATGATCCAGGGATTAAAACGTACAAAATATATTTCAGGCCAAGTGGAGTTGGTAACTAATAATAGTAGTAAATGTGTAAAGTTGCATAAAATGGAAATATTCTATAATGCAAGAAAAAACTACCTCAAAAAACTGTTATCTGTGCTGTTGTCCAGTAACTCCCGTTGGAATATTCATCCCAAAATGGCGGCCGCGCTCCCGAAGCGCCACCTAGTGGCTGTTACCAGAAAAGCATCAGAGTTTCGCCTCTTGTGCCTCTTTGCTTTAAGCCAGCATCGCGACCCCCCCCCCCCCCCCCCCCATTGTTTCCATGGTGACGCGTCATGCTTGGCACGTGATTCACCACAGCCAAAATAGACATGTAACGTTAGCGCTTTTATTTATAAATATTAACAAACCTGGTTACCATGTCATTAACTATCTTCTATTCTGATTCTCAAATGTGTGTAAGTGAGTTTGTTTTGTCGTTTAAAAAACAGTTTCTCCCGAAATACATGGCCGGTGAACTGGGAGAAGAATAGAGTTAACTTTATAGTTACTTACACTGTGTGTCTGATATGAATAAAATCCGTCGGCAAATATATTTGAATGGGTTGTTATGGCTGCTTCCATAGACACCATTGTGTATTTTACAAACTATAAATGTATTGTTTTGCTAAGTTATATGCATTTAAATGTCTGAAACCTAAAATAAACATTATGTGGTTAAAAACACTGAATAGTTGTGATATAATATGACAAGCACTGAACGCGTCTGTCTCTGGCTCAGCGCCAGCCACAGCGCGAAAGCACAGTCTGGATCTGGCTGCTCTGTCACGTGTACATTGTACATCATGTACATTCGCTCCTAGTGGTCAGCTGCTGCAGACTCAGAGCGTGCCGAAATCAAAATTGCTGATGAGATGTAGAGGAAAATATCTCCGCGTTGTGCCTACGCCCCTTAGCTGTTCTAAATCCACTGTAAAACACAGCTTTGCGGGGCTTATTGCTTAAGTGAAAAATTAAAACGTTAGCCCCGACCCTCCTCCGATATCATCGTCCATCGCGATGTTTCACTGTACACATCGTCTGATGCCAAATTGGTAGACATCGCAAACCCTAGATTCAATGACCAATCCATACCTGTCTCATTCATGAATGACTCAGTCGTTCGAACGAATCGTTTGAAAGAATGAATCAATGACTCGCTCATTAAGACGGTAGCCTGGCGACACCTAGTGACGGTTCAGTGTTATGTTTAAAAGTATCATTCTTTCCAACGATTTTTAATTGACTCATATTTAAAACAATCTCATAACATCATTTAATGCATTGTTATTTTTCAATGTAAATGATGTAATTTGATCAGCCCTACCTAGGGTAACAGCCATATAGTATCTTATTATTCTAAATAATTGAATTTATTGATCAAATTTACAAATTAAAATGAAAGATGAAGCATACATTTAATAAGATTGGACTAGGGGTGCCTTGCAGATATTACAATTATGCACTTTTAAATATACCATTGCCACCCACCGTCAATTTGGTGTGTGTGTGTGTGTGTGTGTGTGTGTGTGTGTGTGTGTGTGTGTGTGTGTGTGTGTGTGTGTGGGTTGGTTTGTGTGGGTTGGTTTATGTGATTTATGAGGACACAAATTTGTATAATGACGTGTATTACACTGGTATTACAACTTATGGGTGGTTTATGAGGACATACGTTCAAAAGTCCTCATAAATCAAATGGCTTGAAAAACATAAAAAACAATGTTTTATTAAAAAAATTTAAATGCAGCATGTCTGTTATATGCCTTTATTAAAAAAACGTATTTAAAAAATACAAGGCTTAAGACATTTATTTTCTTTTTTAATGAAGGCCAAACCACACAGCAGTGAAATGGTTAATCTAGCCCCACTCCCCCTCCCCCTCCCCACACTCACAGACACACACACACAGAGAGCAGGCACATAGCCCCACTCCCCCTCCCCCTCCCCACACTCACAGACACACACACACACAGAGAGCAGGCACATAGCCCCACTCCCCTCCCCCTCCCCACACTCACAGACACACACACAGACAGCAGTCACAGAGACGTAGGCTCAGAGAGAAATGACCATATTCAAACCAAAATATCTGACTTCCTCTTGGTTGTTACTAATGACTGTAAATTAGAAAGTTGTCTGGCTGGAGGAGAACTATATAAATACAGATTTTTGTAACTCTAGATGAAACTAACTCCCCACTTTTGTCAAAAGGTGGCGCTACTGAGTCCCTGCACCACGCCCGTTTCTGAAACTATGCACATGTCACCTGGCTAATAAATGTGATCTGTCTGTCGAGTTTCATGCAATTTTAAGCAATTTCAGGCATGCTAAGAGTCTCAAAAGCATCCAAAAAGAATATTAAAGTTTGATGGATTGCCACAGCAACAGTTTCAAAGATATCAAGAATCCATTCACAGGTCTTCATCTGCCGTGTATTTACATTATACAAATGAAGTTTGAAGCAAATCGGGTAAAAATAAGAGGGTGATTTCAAAGCATTTTGAAAGTGACACACTTCCTGCTGCCAGTTGGTGGCGCTATAACTTTGACTCACAATAGTCACATCCATATGATCGGGCTCTTAGAACGAACACACTGCTGAAGTTTCATCAAGATCAGTTAATGTATGCTGAAGTTATGACACACTTCCTGTTTCACGTTTCTCGCCATAATTTTGTTTCCTCGCCACGGCCAAACCGTTCGAGATATCAAAAATCCCCTCGCAAACTTTCATCCTCAATGTCTTGACTTCACGCTGACCGAGTTTCGTGCCGTGTGTTTGAATTCTCTAGGAGGAGTACTTCAAATTCCTTTGCGTGTGTTTTACCAACAACCCTAAATAGCCCACTTCCTGTTGGGCTGGGGTAAAAAGTAAGAGTGTGAAGTATATATGAAACGATGAGATCTACATGTGTACCGAGTTTCATATTATTACATGCAAGCGTGTTTGATTTATGGACCATGTTTTCGGACCCCGTTCCAGGGGGCGCTGTCGAGCCCCCCTGCCACGCCCGGGTACCATCTTCAGCCCGGCCCTGATGGCCGCGGGTTCTGACATGTGTGCAAAGTGTCAGGAGTTTTTGAGCATGTTAAGGCCTCCAAAAGTGTCCAAAAGGTAGTAAAAAAATAATAATAATAATAATAAATAATCCTTAGGAAAACAATAGGGCCTTCGCCCTTTGGGCTTGGGCCCTAATAATCCTTAGGAAAACAATAGGGCCTTCGCCCTTTGGGCTTGGGCCCTAATAATAATAATAATAAATATAGCTGCGAGCAGCGATTACGGGCCCAAGCCGGTGGCACCGCAACCCTGGTGCACCAGGGTGGCGGTACCGTCGGCTTTGGCCCTTCATCGCTGCTCGCAGCTATATTTATATATATATGTATATATATATATATATATATATATATATATATATATATATATATATATATATATATATATATATATAAATGTATATATATATATATATATATATATATATATATATATATATATATATATAAAGCCAGTGGCACCGCCAGCCTGGTGCCTTTAGCGTTATTGTGCACGACGTGACACAAAATATCTGCTCGCTATCTGCCGAACCGCTCTGGTAGTTCCGCTTCAGCACTGATGATGTTGTAGAATTAGTGCGCTCTGGTTGGTCTGGATTATTGGGGATTTTTTAATTTATGCAGAAATAAGTTATTTATAATACAGATAGAGAATAAAGTTAGTGTTGATTAAAATGAAAGAAAACAATTATATTGATCTGAAATATAGCACATTAATTGTAAATTTATTTAGGTTCAATTACCAAACATACAATCTTAATTTAATTTAAAGCAAACAATACATTTAAAATATATGGGTTGTATGCACATAAAAAAAAAAAGAAGATATATCCAAAAAAGACAAGGCCTTAAAGCAGTGGTTCTCAATCTTGGTCCTATGGGTGCCACTGCTCTGCACATTTTATATGTCTCCTTTATCTGACACACACCCACTTCAGTTAATAAAGCTCTTTCCTAACGAGCTGATGATCTGAATCAGGTGTGTTAAATGAGGGAGACATACAAACTATGCAGAGCAGTGGCTCCCTAGGACCAGGATTGAGATCCACTGCCTTAAAGGGTTAAACTCTTTTCACTGTAACAGACACACTCTCTCTCACACACACACACACACACACACACACACACACACACACACACACACACACACACACACACACACACACGTCAAGTCACTTACATTTTAGATGCAATATTGACGGTTTTTCTGTTTCAGCAGCGAAAATAGTTAAACAAAGATCACAGCAGAACCATTGCTCATCTCACAGCAACATGTTTTCTCATTACTGAATGATTCAGCATTTTGGACAAATTGGTTTACTCAAAGATTCAATTAGGGTTGTGCCGATAGACGATATCATAGTTAAGCCAGCATCGCGACCCCCCCCCCCCCCCCCATGTTTCCATGGTGACGCGTCATGCTTGGCACGTGATTCACCACAGCCAAAATAGCGCTGTATGACATGTAACGTTAGCGCTTTTATTTATAAATATTAACAAACCTGGTTACCATGTCATCAACTATCTTCTATTCTGATTCTCAAATGTGTGTAAGTGAGTTTGTTTTGTCGTTTAAAAAACAGTTTCTCCCGAAATACATGGCCGGTGAACTGGGAGAAGAATAGAGTTAACTTTATAGTTCCTTACACTGTGTGTCTGATATGAATAAAATCCGTCGGCAAATATATTTGAATGGGTTGTTATTGCTGCTTCCATAGACACCATTGTGTATTTTACAAACTATAAATGTATTGTTTTGCTATAAATTATATGCATTTAAATGTCTGAAACCTAAAATAAACATTATGTGGTTAAAAACACTGAATAGTTGTGATATAATATGACAAGCACTGAACGCGTCTGTCTCTGGCTCAGCGCCAGCCAGAGCGCGAAAGCACAGTCTGGATCTGGCTGCTCTGTCACGTGTACATTGTACATCATGTACATTCGCTCCTAGTGGTCAGCTGCTGCAGACTCAGAGCGTGCCGAAATCAAAATGGCTGATGAGATGTAGAGGAAAATATCTCCGCGTTGTGCCTATGCCCCTTAGCTGTTCTAAATCCACTGTAAAACACAGCTTTGCGGGGCTTATTGCTTAAGTGAAAAATTAAAACGTTAGCCCCGCCCCTCCTCCCGATATCATCGTCCATCGCGATGTTTCACTGTACACATCGTCTGATGCCAAATTGGTAGACATCGCAAACCCTAGATTCAATGACCAATCCATACCTGTCTCATTCATGAATGACTCAGTCGTTCGAACGAATCGTTTGAACGAATGAATCAATGACTCGCTCATTAAGACGGTAGCCTGGCGACACCTAGTGACGGTTCAGTGTTATGTTTAAAAGTATCATTCTTTCCAACGATTTTTAATTGACTCATATTTAAAACAATCTCATAACATCTTTTAATGCATTGTTATTTTTCAATGTAAATGATGTAATTTGATCAGCCCTACCTAGGGTAACAGCCATATAGTATCTTATTATTCTAAATAATTGAATTTATGATCAAATTTACAAATTAAAATGAAAGATGAAGCATACATTTAATAAGACTGGACTAGGGGTGCCTTGCAGATATTACAATTATGCACTTTTAAATATACCATTGCCACCCACCGTCAATTTGGTGTGTGTGTGTGTGTGTGTGTGTGTGTGTGTGTGTGTGTGTGTGTGTGTGTGTGTGTGTGTGTGTGTATGTGTGTGGGTTGGTTTGTGTGGGTTGGTTTATGTGATTTATGAGGACACAAATTTGTATAATGACGTGTATTACACTGGTATTACAACTTATGGGTGGTTTATGAGGACATTTCAAAAGTCCTCATAAATCAAATGGCTTGAAAAACATAAAAAACAATGTTTTATTAAAAAAATTTAAATGCAGCATGTCTGTTATATGCCTTTACTTTATTAAAAAAACGTATTTAAAAAATACAAGGCTTAAGACATTTATTTCCTTTTTTAATGAAGGCCAAACCACACAGCAGTGAAATGGTTAATCTAGCCCCACTCCCCCTCCCCTCCCCACACTCACAGACACACACACACAGAGAGCAGGCACATAGCCCCACTCCCCCTCCCCCTCCCCACACTCACAGACACACACACACAGAGAGCAGTCACAGAGACGTAGGCTCAGAAAGAAATGACCATATTCAAACCAAAATATCTGACTTCCTCTTGGTTATTGCTAATGACTGTAAATTAGAAAGTTGTCTGGCTGGAGGAGAACTATATAAATACAGATTTTTGTAACTCTAGATGAAACTAACCCGCCCACTTTTGTCAAAAGGTGGCGCTACTGAGTCCCTGCACCACGCCCATTTCTGAAACTATGCACATGTCACCTGGCTAATAAATATGATCTGTCTGTCGAGTTTCATGCAATTTTAAGCAATTTCAGGCATGCTAAGAGTCTCAAAAGCATCCAAAAAGAATATTAAAGTTTGATGGATTGCCACAGCAACAGTTTCAAAGATATCAAGAATCCATTCACAGGTCTTCATCTGCCGTGTATTTACATTATACAGATGAAGTTTGAAGCAAATCGGGTAAAAATAAGAGGGTGATTTCAAAGCATTTTGAAAGTGACACACTTCCTGCTGCCAGTTGGTGGCGCTATAACTTTGACTCACAATAGTCACATCCATGTGATCGGGCTCTTACAACGAACACACTGCTGAAGTTTCATCAAGATTAGTTAATGTATGCCGTAGTTATGACACACTTCCCGTTTCACGTTTCTCGCCATAATTTCGTTTCCTCGCCACGCCCAAACCGTTCGAGATATCAAAAATCCCCTCGCAAACTTTCATCCTCAATGTCTTGACTTCACGCTGACCGAGTTTCGTGCCGTGTGTTTGAATTCTCTAGGAGGAGTGTTTCACATTCCTTTGCATGCGTTTTCCAAACAAGCCTAAATAGCCGACTTCCTGTTGGGCTGGGGTAAAAAGTTAGAGTGCGAAGTATATATGAAACGATGAGATCTACATGTGTACCGAGTTTCATATTATTACATGCAAGCGTGTTTGATTTATGGACCATGTTTTCCGACCCCGTTCCAGGGGGCGCTGTCGAGCCCCCCTGCCACGCCCGGGTACCATCTTCAGCCCGGCCCTGATGGCCGCAGGTTCTGACATGTGTGCAAAGTTTCAGGAGTTTTTGAGCATGTTAAGGCCTCCAAAAGTGTCCAAAAGGTAGTAAAAAAAGAATTAGAAGAAGAAGAAGAAGAAGAAATATAGCTGCGAGCAGCGATTACGGGCCCAAGCCGGTGGCACCACAACCCCGGTTCCTTTAGTTACCTAAAGGCACCGGGGTGGCGGTGCCGCCGGCTTTGGCCCTTCATCGCTGCTCGCAGCTATATATATATATATATATATATATATAATATATATATATATATATATAAAGCCGGTGGCATCGCCAGCCTGGTGCCTTTAGGGTTATTGTGCACGACGTGACACAAAATATCTGCTCGCTATCTGCCGAACAGCTCTGGTAGTTCCGCTTCAGCACTGATGATGTTGTAGAAATAGTGTGCTCTGGTTGGTCTGGATTATTCGGGATTTTTTATTTTATACAGAAATAATTTATTTATAATTCAGATGAGAATAAAGTTAGTGTTGATTAAAATGAAGGAAAACAAATATATTGATCTGAAATATAGCACATTCATTTTACATTTATTTAGGTTCAATTACCAAACATACAATCTTAATTTAATTAAAAGCAAACAATGCATTTAAAATATATGGGTTGTAATATGCACATTTCCTTTTTAATAAAAAAAAGATATATATCCAAAAAGACAAGGCCTTAAAGGGTTAAACTCTTGTAACAGACACAATATCTCTCTCTCTCTCTCTCTCTCTCTCTCTCTCTCTCTCTCTCTCTCTCTCTCTCTCCTCTCTCTCTCTCTCTCTCTCTCTCTCTCTCTCTCTCTCTCTCTCTCTCTCTCTCTCTCTCTCTCTCTCTCTCTCTCTCTCACACACACACACACACACACACACCACACACACACACACACACACACACACACACACACTGTTTAAAAGCAAGAAATATTTATCTAACCTGTTTAAAACAGTCTGTCGGTGCCATCTTTTAAACATTCATCATATTGCATTGGTTTTAATTTCTTGACCTCAAACAGAGCACTAATCTGTTTATTTTTAAGTTATTGATTAAAAAAAGAAAAGATCACAAATGCGTTTTTAGTCATATAGTATTATTTTATACAGAAATAAATTATTTGTAATTCAGATGAGAATAATTTTAAGGAAAACATATATATTGATCTGAATTATAGTACATGTTTTTGTAAAATAAATTCAAGCAATACCCCAGACACCGAAATGGCACTAATTTTAACATTAAACTGAAAAGCTCACGGCTGCACACACAGGCCTTCATAACAGTGCGCGTCCAACGCGAGGAGTGAGCAGAACAGAGCGAACGTTTTTTAGTTAATTTCTACTTTCATACAGGGTTTCAGCAGGGTTTAGTCAGTCAAATTTAAGACCTTAAGACCTTAATTTAAGACAAGTCAAGTAGCCTGATTAGAACATCAATAACAAACAAAATACATAACTAGGGAATCACTAAACCGAGAGAATGATTCTGATTTTATTACATTTATTGTATGTTGTTGCGATCGATTGTGGATAATAAATAGGTTGTGCTGTTGACACTCGCGCAGCCTCTCGAGGAGAAATCTATATAAGCGCAGCACACACACACACACACTCAGTTAACAACATACTGTAACTGCCTCTAAAAATCTAAATGTGGAGTTTCTATATTTTAACATATATGTTAAGCAGCCTCAATTATTTTTCCTGAATACCATATCAAAATGTGACATTGATTTCCTACAACAGTTCAATAAACAGTTAAAATTTAGTCACTTACATTTTAGATGTAATATTGGCTGTTTTTCTTCTTGTTCCAGCAGCGAAAATAGTTCCAAACAAAAATCACAGCAGAACCACAGCGCATCTCACAGGAACACTCATTGTTTTCATTACTGAATGATTCAGCATTTTGACCCGAATCGGTTCAGTTGAGTCAAAGATTCAATGACCCATTCTTAAACATCTGTCTCATTCTTGAATGAATCAACCGTTTAAACGAATCGTTTGAATGAATGAATAAATGACTCACTCATTAATACGGCCGCCTGCCGCCACCTATTGGCAGTTTAGTGTTATGTTTATAAGTAGCCTAGTATACTTCTTTCCACTGTTTCTTATTTGTACATTTAAATCAGTTTCATAACATTATTTTATGCAATTGTAATTTTTCAGTGTAAATGATTTAATTTGATCAGCCCTACCTAGGGTAACAGTAGCCTATGCTTCATCTTTCATTTTAAATTCCTAAATTTGATCAATAAATTCAAATATTTGTTGTTTTTGTTTTTATGTTTAAGCTTATATATATATATATATATATATATATATATATAATGAAGAGTTCAGATGCAAAAGCCTCTAAATGCCATCTGAAATTTTCTTCTAAAATTATCATTTTTATCAAGCTTGTATATTTAAATTCAGTAATTTCACTTAAATGACAATTAATGGGTAATTTTTCTTGCCATTTAAGTGAGATTATTGAACTTAAATATACAAGCTTGATAAAAATGATCATTTTAGAAGAAAATTTCAGATGGCATTTAGAGGCTTTTGCATCTGAACTCTTCATATATATATATATATATATATATATATATATATATATATATATATATATATATATATATATATAATATATAAAATATATATCAATATTTATAACAGTCTGTTTCATTTTGAGCCTTGAATTGGACTCTCAAGGGTTGGCTTTCTAAATATGTATGTGTTATTATGTGTCTATTCAGAATGACTTATGAGCAGAAACCTTTTTATTTTGGATATGTCAGGAATGCATCACTAGCCAAAATTGGGGATGACTAGAAAGGGTAAATAAGCTTTAAAATCAAGAGAACAATAGGACACAATTTGACACAAGAGGGCAGTATAGCCCTATTTATGATTTTGAGTTTAAACTCCCCGAAGAGATTCTAAAAGAATGGTAAAGTTTGATGCGTTGCCACGGCAACAGTTTCAAAGATATCAAGAATCCATTCACAGGTCTTCATCTGCAGTGTATTTACATTATACAGATGAAGTTTGAAGCAAATCGGGTAAAAATAAGAGGGTGATTTCAAAGCATTTTGAAAGTGACACACTTCCTGCTGCCAGTTGGTGGCGCTATAACTTTGACTCACAATAGTCACATCCATGTGATCGGACACTTACACCGAACACACTGCTGAAGTTTCATCAAGATCAGTTAATGTATGCAGAAGTTTAACACACACTTCCTGTTTCCATTATTCGCCATAAATTCGTTTCCTCGCCACGGCCAAACCGTTCGAGATATCAAAAATCCCCTGGCAATTTTTCATCCTCAATGTCTTGACTTCATGCTGACTGAGTTTCGTGGTGATTGGTTGAATTCTCTAGGAGTAGTATATCGAATTCCAGGGGCATACGCTTTCAAACAAACCATAATAGCCGACTTCCTGTTGGGCTGGGGTAAAAAGTAAAAGTACAAAGGATATATGAATCGATGAGATCTATATGTGTACCAAGTTTCATATTATTACATGCAAGCGTGTTTGATTTATGGACCAAGTTTTCGGACCCCGTTCCAGGGGGCGCTGTCGAGCCCCCCTGCCACGCCCGGGTACCAGCTTCAGCCCGGCCCTGATGGCCGCGGGTTCTGACCCGTGTGCAAAGATTCAAGAGTTTTTGAGCACGTTAAGGGCCCCAAAGGTGCGCTGAGAGTCTCAAAAGTATCCAAAAAGAATATTAAAATTTGATGCATTGTCACGGCAACAGCATCTAAGATATCAACAATCCTTTCACAGGTCTACATCTGGCGTGTGTCTACATTATACACATCAAGTTTGAAGCAAATCGGGTAAAGCCTGTTTGATTTATGGACCAAGTTTTCGGACCCCGTTCCAGGGGGTGCTGTCGAGCCCCCCTGCCACGCCCGGGTACCAGCTTCAGCCCGGCCCTGATGGCCGCGGTTTCTGACCCGTGTGCAAAGTTTCAAGAGTTTTTGAGCATGTTAAGGGCCCCAAAAGTGCGCTAAGAATCTCAAAAGTATCCAAAAAGAATATTAAAGTTTGATGCGTTGTCACGGCAACAGCATCTAAGATATCAACAATCCTTTCACAGGTCTACATCTGGCTTGTGTCTACATTATACACATCAAGTTTGAAGCAAATAGGGTAAAGCGTGTTGGATATATGGACCAAATTGTCGGACCCGTTCAAGGGGGCGCTGTCGAGCCCCCCTGCCACGCCCGGGTACCAGCTTCAGCCTGGCCCTGATGGCCACGGGTTTTGTCCTGTGTGCAAAGTTTCAAGAGTTTTCGAGCACGTTAAGAACCCCAAAAGTGCCCGAAAGCATAAAAAAGCATGAAAAATCTTAAAAAAAGGAATATTTATGTTTGATGCATTGCCATGGCAACAGTGTCTAAGATATCAATAATCCTTTCACAGGTCTACATCTGGCATGTGTCTATATTATGCACATGAAGTTTGAAGCAAATCGGGTAAAAATAAGAGGGTGATTTAAAAGCATTTTGAAAGTGACACACTTCCTGCTGCCAGTTGGTGGCGCTATAACTTTGACTCACAATAGTCACATCCATGTGATCGGGCTCTTACAACGAACACACTGCTGAAGTTTCATCAAGATTAGTTAATGTATGCAGTAGTTATAACACACTTCCTGTTTCACGTTTCTCGCCATAATTTCGTTTCCTCGCCACGGCCAAACCGTTCGAGATATCAAAAATCCCCTGGCAATTTTTCATCCTCAGTGTCTTGACTTCATGCACACCGAGTTTCGTGCCGTGTGTTTGAATTCTCTAGGAGGAGTGTTTCACATTCCATTGCATGCGTTTTCCAAACAACCCTTAATAGCCGACTTCCTGTTGGGCTGGGGTAAAAAGTTAGAGTGCGAAGTATATATGAAACGATGAGATCTACATGTGTACCGAGTTTCATATTATTACATGCAAGCGTGTTTGATTTATGGACCATGTTTTCGGACCCCGTTCCAGGGGGCGCTGTCGAGCCCCCCTGCCACGCCCGGGTACCATCTTCAGCCCGGCCCTGATGGCCGCGGGTTCTGACATGTGTGCAAAGTTTCAGGAGTTTTTGAACATGTTAAGGCCTCCAAAAGTGTCCAAAAGGTAGTAAAAAAAAATAATAATAAATAATCCTTAGGAAAACAATAGGGCCTTCGCCCTTAGGGCTTGGGCCCTAATTATAAATAATCCTTAGGAAAACAATAGGGCCTTCGCCCTTTGGGCTTGGGCCCTAATAATAATAAATAATCCTTAGGAAAACAATAGGGCCTTCGCCCTTTGGGCTTGGGCCCTAATAAAGATGTTGTCAATGCTGCTGCTGCCGGTGATGATCTCTAGTTTATAAACTCCAGCGTTTGTGTTTCTGATGTTTCTGATAGTTAGAGATCCAGTCTGATGATCCAGCTTCAGTTTCTCTCTTAATCTCTCATCATATTTACACTGATCATCTGTACAGATCTTACTCTGATCTCCAGTGATTTCAGCAATTTGATTGTACATAAAATACCATATAATCTTTTCTTCTTGGTTTATTTTAACATCAGTGTGTAGAGTGACTGAATCTCCCTCGGTCACAAACGCTCCCATTCCGCGTGCACCAACACCGAAATTACCTGAAGAAGAAATTAACAGTTATAAACCAAAAAAATAATACAACAGGAGACTCATGGAAGATCTTCAACTACTTAATAAACATCATAGAATACATGACAATTATGAGTACTAATACTTAGTAGTAAAATTGTGCCGTTTTCCAACACGTGAAAACACAATGTTACTGTTTTTTAAACTAAATATTTTTATGTGCAGTTCTGCTGTTTCAGTCTCCCACATAAACTTTTTAATTTACACTTTTATACATCCAAAGCGAATCACATTACATGTACATTTGATCAGTTCACTGGTTTCAACAATTACTAACGGTACGATGCCATGTTTATTTAGATATTTGTATACAAAATAATTTATCGCATTCACAGGGATTTCAATGTTGGCCACAATGTTAGTTAACGTTACGCCCTAACGCATCAACTGATCTGGGCTGCATGGTTTCTTTTATTTGTATTATTTGTTATCGTTGACCAGTAGAGAGATAGTAACAAACAGGCAACTTGTCTTACAATGGTTGAGCAAAATACAAACAATAAATTAATTCATGTCGAATATAAAGCAAAGCCTAAAGCTGATACTAAGAGAAACACGTCGCATTAGTTTTTACCGTTGATTAACAAAATATTGCCTTACCAAAACCAGACACACGTAGGCAGAACGACAATAAGAGCAAAATAGAGATGACATGTTTCATTTTCACACTTTCTAAAAGTTCCGGCAGTTCCACGCTCTGCATCGCCATGCTAGCTCTAAGACGTTCTGTATTTTACATGAATGTATGTGTGTCGAACCCCTGACTGTGTGTATAAATAACAAATATGGGAAATGAAACTAGCCAGATGACTAAGTTAGAACTTGTGATCAATGAAGTAATCGTTAAAACAAATTCTTCTCTACCCAGTAACAGAAGAGACTGTAGATGAATAACCTATCAAATTAATGTCATTATGCCATATACCTCCCTATTGTATAAAAACTGTTACGTGTTTTCGGTGGGATTCTCAATGGAAATTGTCTGAGATCCTCCGGCCTTGTTTATTCTTGGGAGATTCTCTGAGAAATGCTCGAGAACTCCTGGCCGTAATAAAGAGCATTCAAGGGACATCTACTGAAGTCTGTCTGTCATTTAGGCTGCGCAGTAGTTAGTTAGCAGAACAAGTTATTGAGCGAAACACTAGAGACCTTACTACCAAGTGATAGTGTGGGGCAAGTTAAGAACACTAGAGACCTTATTACCAAGTGATAGTGTTCAATAAGGGACGAGACGTCGTTCGACTCTTTGTGAGACTCTAGGCCTCATTATACTTCTGCGTCAACTCCACGGCGTAGCTACGCCGTCACTCCTACGGCGTCGTGGCCGTTTTATAGTTCTGCGTCAGGTTGCGTTGCATTTCAACGCCAGAACGCTAGGGGGGTGTGTGCTTCGCGAATCTCTTTGCTAGTTTGTTTTGGTTCCGTGCGCCGGTTCCGCTTTCGTTTCCATTACCCTTCAAATTGCGCAAATTGAAATTGCGAATTGAAAATACAAATGGAACGTCCATTTCTCAAAAACTCCCGTTTATCGCATAAAAAAGATTTTACGCTCGCATGAGGAGGTTTTTCAGGCAATTTGAAAAAGGAATATTTCGCAAAACTACAATGGAAACAGGTTTTGCGCATTTACAGTCACCTGCGGTGTGTTTGGGGTCCGTGTCCGCAAATAATAATAATAATTAGGCTATCATTATTATAACATTTATTAGGCTACATATGTAGAAGACGCTTTATCCAAAAAAGGAACAAAGCAATTCGTCACATCTCATTCAAAATACAGGTTGGACAATAATAATACATGGCTAAGATTATCACAAATAAACACAAGCTTTTGACGCATATCCAAGTGTGTGTGTGTGTGGAGTGTGGAGCGCGCACTGGATGGCAGGGAGGCTCGGGCGCGAACACTTGCATTTTCCTATCAACAGTGGAAACAACTTAAAATACTCAATTTCTGATCATACAGAAAATAATAATACATTATTCGCAACTTCTTTTATTTGCGTATAAACTCACAATAACAACAAAACGTTTTGCTTTTGTAAAATAAAATAAAACAATCAGGCGCGCTTTTTAATGGTTTCCGTGAACTGAAGCGCGAGAACTGAAACAAAATATAGCCTCTGTCTGTAGGCTATTGAAATGTCTACTTTAAAACTAACAAATTCGAATCGAAAGCTAATACCTTCTGATTATGTAATCCGTATGAAAGGCGCATTTCTCTCTAAAGGTGCATCCGGAGATGGAGGTGTTTTTTAGCCGACATTGATTTAGAAAACAATTGTTTATTAATAAACAATTAAAATGCCTCGTTATTTTTTCAGAAACATTTATTATAACCTATATCTCACCTATAAATCCCCTTTCTGTATGCTGTGGTTATGGCTCTTCTCATTCAGCACTCCTTTTAGAATTATATATAAAAATATAATTTAATTTGGCCTTAGAAAACCAGTAAAATCTACATTTTTTCCATATTCATTTGTGAATATTTTAAATGTTTAATAAAGGGGCAAAAAAATCATAAACATCTGAAAATTCGTCGATATATATTTTTTTTTTTGCGCAGCATTTGGTGTACAGTTCAAATTTAAATTTTGGTGTTCAACTTTGCGTTTTAAAAATACAACAACCGTTCATTTTTCGTTTTGCAATTACGGGTTAAATAAGGGAAAACGAATGGATTAATAAAATTCATAAAATAAACAATAATTACACAGGAATAATAGCCTACTGGGGCTCGTTCTTCGTACGTTGCTTAAAACATCCGAGATCAAATGAGACATCCAAGATAATATCATCGGGCTAATCATGATCCGGCTAATTGGGTTCTTCGAACACACCTGTTGTTTATGATTAGTATCGCTGGATTGAATTATCTGAGATAACTGCGCGTTCATGCGCTGGGTTAAAAGGGGATATGTATCGATAGTAGAAACATTGATCAGCTACGCTGCTATTGGCTACTCACCGTGGCCAAAGAGCGCGCTCAGTTTTTTTTCTCCACAGAAGAGCAAGAGTTATTGCTTGAAGGATATGCTGAATTTGAAAACTTAATTAAAACGCCAGGGAACACCTTAACGTGTGCAAAAGCCAGGAGAGAGGGCTGGCAAAAAGTAGCAGACAAATTAAGTTTGTAGTTAGATGTTTTTATCACTTATTACAGTATATTTTTTATATTTTAATAATTTGTAAATAATTAATAACTTTGTTCATTGTAATGTCAGAGTCACCACCCACTACTAGAACATAGGAACAAGTAAAAGTGAAGTACTATTATTCTACATAATAGTAATTTGTACTACTAATCTCTTTTAAAAAGGCACTGTTAATAAATGTTTGCCTGTTTATAAAAGCAACCATGAAAAAGGCTGAGAAATAAAAAGAAAAGAAAAACAAACAGGTGGTGGTCTTGCAACCACACATTATACCCAGGCAGAAGAGCTGGCCCATGGGTTAAATGTGACCCATTGTGGAGGGCATCCCTGTGTTCAGCTCTTCCTCAGACCCACAGCCAGAGGCCAGGACCAGTAACACCTTCACTGCTGGTAAATGAGCTTTAAATGATCCTAGTACACTGTAAAATAATTTGTTGCTGCATTAAATTAAGTAAGCCTATGGCTGTCCAGTCATATCAGCTGTTAAACCTTGTAATGAATTGCTTTGACTTGTGAAAGTCTACATGTGTGACTGTGAAACATAGTTAATGTAAAACAAATGTAGAAATGAGTTATTGATCACATTTCCCCCCAGTGTACTTCATTGTAATGCAATTGTGTTTTCCTCTTTTGTGCAGTTTTAAACAATACACCAACACTTTTATGTGTTCCCAAGCAAGTGGCTGAAGCATGTGCAGTAAGACTTTTCATAACTTTACATCAAAAGGGAAGAAAGTACAACACTTTATAATGCCCATTTTCCCCCAATGCACAGGACAGTGAAGAAACCCTCTCAGGTATCTTTAAGTGCATAAATAACTTTACTTAATTTACACTTGAGTTACCTATTATTTCTGAATGCAATATGAGTTGCAGGAGTCCACATCTACAGAAGAGTCTGCACAAAGCAGTGATGCAGAGGTGGGCAGTGTTGTACTTTTCCTTGTCATTTTTGTTGCATAAGGCTTGTGTTGACAGGTTTAACCGAAGCCCCCCCAATATAGAGTATACTATAGAGTATTTTTTTCTTGGGGGGGGGGGGGGGACTTGACAACTTAAAGAAAAAGACTGGCACTAGAGATATAGTTGCTTCAAATGAACTTCTAAGAGTAAGTGCTAATATATTATTTCACACAGAGAACTATTGCTGACCTTGCATAGTATCTCTTATTGCAGGCAAAATATGACTTGATCACTGGCTTTTCTTTACAAAGAACAATTGAAATAAAACTCAAAGAACTAAGCAAATTTGTCTCGTCTTTTATTAAACATTTAATGTAATGTTTTATATTTTTTTCTGATAGTGGTTGTGTAATATGACACATGCAATGTCACAGGTCCTGTCAGGTGCAACCCTCAGGCTTTTCAGACACTGAAATCTCCCCTTTAGTTGGCCAAAGTTCATTGCATTGTGTGCCCTTGTCCTAGAGCTGCATTGTAACTGGAGTGTATGTACAGTAATACAGTGAGCTTGATATTAATATTTTCCTTACCACGTTCAAATATTTGCATAAATGTGAATCGCTGTGCTTCCACATTTGTGATATGAACAGTCACACACCATCTAAGAGATTTTAGTCTGTCAACTGCCTTTTTTACAATTTGATGTAATATTAGGCTACTAATCTGGAATATTAAGAATCGTAATAGTAACTTGGCAGCACATTTACATTGTGATCCCCCTTTCAGTTCACAAAATCCCCTTCATTGTGGCCTTGATGGGAACACATGTGCAGTCTATGGCATCAATCACATTAGGGAAGCCTGAGGAATATATTGTACTGAAAGTCATAATCATCATGCTAACGATTACATGATCGACATTAAAAATTATAATGTAACGTTAGGCCTACCTGCGTTGAAAAAAAAACTGCTATACAACCAATTGGGTCTAAAGTGGCTTGGAAATGCCCTAAAACCTGCTTAAGCGGCAGGTAAACTTTGCGAATGGCACGACAGACATTATTATCACCAAGTTCTCCGCATCTCCAATGTAAAGAAAAGAGCCACTAGCAAAGAATCTCTAGGCTATATGCTGTTTATTTGTGCTGTTATTAAAGCCCGACTCCGACGAGTCGAACATTTATGCGTTTCCAACAAATTAATGATGTAACGACATACTCACGAGTCATGAGAAAAAAATATATATCTCAAAAAGTACACCATCGCGCTGCGTTAAAAGACTTCCCGTATCAGCTCTGCTTATAAAGCCGCGATCTAATCCTGTTTACATGAAATAAGCCTGCTCGCGAGCAGGTTCAAGCTAGCGCACCTGTTGCTATGACAGCAAGTCTAGGATGAGCTTCGAAGAACCAAACGATCCAAGATCATGCCAAATCGCCAACAATCAAATCCAGCTAACTGAGTTAGCGACGTACGAAGAACGAGCCCCTGGACTCTAAACCTCAAAGAAATGCCACAATCAAGACCTCGGAGCAGAAATGAGGGAGAACTCCGTGTCTTTCCCTGCCATTAATTAATGCCATTAATGCGTCTCCTTCCATTAATAATAATAATGCGGTGGCTATACCAACGTCCGTTGCCATGAATTTTGGAATGATTATCGCGAGAGGAAAAAAAGACGTTTAGTCGCATCCCAGCAAGCAATTTTGCGTCTAAAAGACGTCTAATAGCCGTCAAAACACAGCCCAGACGTCTAGGCTAAAACAAGGCTAAATTTGGGCTGTCAGTGAAAATTTAATAGACGTCTAAACGTAGCCCAAGAATAAGACGTCTAACCATAGCCCAAGAATAGACTAGTCATCAATTAGACGGCTATTGAACGACTACATATATACGTCTAACAGACAGTGCATATGGGTCTAGGCTAAAACAAGGCTAAATTTGGGCTGTCAGTGAAAATCTAATAGACGTCTAAACGTAGCCCAAGAATAGACTAGTCATCAATTAGACGGCTATTAAAAGACTACATATACATGAAATAGACAACAAAGTGATGGCTAAAGGATTATTTTCACTCAAATATAACAGGTTCTTCTCATAAATGACAATCCATCAAACAAATTAAATATAAAAGGTTTTATTTAGAAAAAGAACATTAACAACTTACAAAAAGATTAAAACATAAAAATGACCAAATAAAATATTAAAAATACAATATAAAATGATAAATAAAAAAAATATGGAACATCAACAACTTAAGATAATAAAATATAAAACTCTGTTGTTGCTGGGAAGTTGGTCATCACAGCATCTGCCGAATAAGAAAAGAATAATTTGCACAAGAAAAGCATTGTTGACAGTTTAACCTCAAGTGTGCATGGACTAATACATTCACCAGGGGCTCGTTCTTCGTACGTTGCTTAAAACATCCGAGATCAAATGAGACATCCAAGATAATATCATCGGGCTAATCATGATCCGGCTAATTGGGTTCTTCGAACACACCTGTTGTTTATGATTAGTATCGCTGGATTGAATTATCTGAGATAACTGCGCGTTCATGCGCTGGGTTAAAAGGGGATATGTATCGATAGTAGAAACATTGATCAGCTACGCTGCTATTGGCTGCTCACCGTGGTCAAAGAGCGCGCTCAGTTTTTTTCTCCACAGAAGAGCAAGAGTTATTGCTTGAAGGATATGCTGAATTTGAAAACTTAATTAAAACGCCAGGGAACACCTTAACGTGTGCAAAAGCCAGGAGAGAGGGCTGGCAAAAAGCTCAGACAAATTAAGTTTGTAGTTAGATGTTTTTATCACTTATTACAGTATATTTTTTATATTTGAATAATTTCTAAATAATTAATAACTTTGTTCATTGTAATGTCAGAGTCACCACCCACTACTAGAACATAGGAACAAGTAAAAGTGAAGTACTATTATTCTACATAATAGTAATTTGTACTTATACTAATCTCTTTTAAAAAGGCACTGTTAATAAATGTTTGCCTGTTTATAAAAGCAACCATGAAAAAGGCTGAGAAATAAAAAGAAAAGAAAAACAAACAGGTGGTGGTCCTGCATCCCCACATTATACCCAGGCAGAAGAGCTGGCCCCTGGGTTAAATGTGACCCATTGTGGAGGGCATCCCTTCAGCTCTTCCTCAGACCCACAGCCAGGAGCAGCAACACCTTCACTGCTGGTAAATGAGCTTTAAATGATCCTAGTATACTGTAAAATAATTTGTTGCTGCATTAAATTAAGTAAGCCCAATGGCTGTCCAGTCATATCAGCTGTTAAACCTTGTAATGAATTGCTTTGACTTGTGAAAGTCTACATGTGTGACTGTGAAACATAGTTAATGTAAAAAAAAATGTAGAAATGAGTTATTGATCACATTTCCCCCCAGTGTACTTCATTGTAATGTAATTGTGTTTTCCTCTTTTGTGCAGTTTTAAACAATACACCAACACTTTTATGTGTTCCCAAGCAAGTGGCTGAAGCATGTGCAGTAAGACTTTTCATAACTTTACATCAAAAGGGAAGAAAGTACAACACTTTATAATGCCCATTTTCCCCCCAATGCACAGGACAGTGAAGAAACCCTCTCAGGTATCTTTAAGTGCATAAATAACTTTACTTAATTTACACTTGAGTTACCTATTATTTCTGAATGCAATATGAGTTGCAGGAGTCCACATCTACAGAAGAGTCTGCACAAAGCAGTGATGCAGAGGTGGGCAGTGTTGTACTTTTCCTTGTCATTTTTGTTGCATAAGGCTTGTGTTGACAGGTTTAACCCAAGCCCCCCCAATATAGAGTATATATACAATATAGAGTATTTTTTTTCTTGGGGGGGGGGGGGGACTTGACAACTTAAAGAAAAAGACTGGCACTAGAGATATAGTTGCTTCAAATGAACTTCAGAGTAAGTGCTAATATATTATTTCACACAGAGAACTATTGCTGACCTTGCATAGTATCTCTTATTGCAGGCAAAATATGACTTGATTACTGGATTTTCTTTACAAAGAACAATTGAAATAAAACTCAAAGAACTAAGCAAATTTGTCTCGTCTTTTATTAAACATTTAATGTAATGTTTTATATTTTTTTTCTGATGGTGGTTGTGTAATATGACACATGCAATGTCACAGGTCCTGTCAGGTGCAACCCTCAGGCTTTTCAGACACTGAAATCTCCCCTTTAGTTGGCCAAAGTTCATTGCATTGTGTGCCCTTGTCCTAGAGCTGCATTGTAACTGGAGTGTACAGTAATACAGTGAGCTTGATATTAATATTTTCCTTACCACGTTCAAATATGTGCATAAATTTGAATCGCTGTGCTTCCACATTTGTGATATGGAACAGTCACACACCATCTAAGAGATTTTAGTCTGTCAACTGCCTTTTTTTACAATTTGATGTAATATTAGGCTACTAATCTGGAATATTAAGAATCGTAATAGTAACTTGGCAGCACATTTACATTGTGATCCCCCTTTCAGTTCACAAAATCCCCTTCATTGTGGCCTTGATGGGAACACATGTGCAGTCTATGGCACCAATCACATTAGGCCTATATTGTACTGAAAGTCATAATCATCATGCTAACGATTACATGATCGACAATAAAATTATAATTAGGCCTAAAATTATAATAAAACGTTAGGCCTACCTGCGTTGAAAAAAAAAAACTGCTATACAACCAATTGGGTCTAAAGTGGCTTGGAAATGCCCTAAAACCTGCTTAAGAGGCAGGTAAACTTTGCGAATGGCACGACAGACATTACTTATCACCAAGTTCTCCGCATCTCCAATGTAAAGGAAAGAGCCACTCGCAAAGAATCTCTATATGCTGTTTATTTGTGCTGTTATTAAAGCCCGACTCCGACGAGTCGAACATTTGTGCGTTTCCAACAAATTAATGATGTAACGACATACTCACGAGTCATGAGAAAAAAAAATCTCAAAAAGTACACTATCGCGCTGCGTTAAAAGACTTCCCGTATCAGCTCTGCTTATAAAGCCGCGATCTAATCCTGTTTACATGAAATAAGCCTGCTCGCGAGCAGGTTCAAGCTAGCGCACCTGTTGCTATGACAGCAAGTCTAGGATGAGCTTCGAAGAACCAAACGATCCAAGATCATGCCAAATCGCCAACAATCAAATCCAGCTAACCGAGTTAGCGACGTACGAAGAACGAGCCCCAGGGGGCCCCCCCCCCCCCCCCCCGAAAGAAAAAAATACTATATATTGTATATATACTGTATATTGGGGGGGCTTGGGTTAAACCTGTCAACACAAGCCTTATGCAACAAAAATGACAAGGAAAAGTACAACACTGCCCACCTCTGCATCACTGCTTTGTGCAGACTCTTCTGTGTGTGGACTCCTGCAACTCATATTGCATTCAGAAATAATAGGTAACTCAAGTGTAAATTAAGTAAAGTTATTTATGCACTTAAAGATACCTGAGAGGGTTTCTTCACTGTCCTGTGCATTGGGGGGAAAATGGGCATTATAAAGTGTTGTACTTTCTTCCCTTTTGATGTAAAGTTATGAAAAGTCTTACTGCACATGCTTCAGCCACTTGCTTGGGAACACATAAAAGTGTTGGTGTATTGTTTAAAACTGCACAAAAGAGGAAAACACAATTACATTACAATGAAGTACACTGGGGGGAAATGTGATCAATAACTCATTTCTACATTTTTTTTTTACATTAACTATGTTTCACAGTCACACATGTAGACTTTCACAAGTCAAAGCAATTCATTACAAGGTTTAACAGCTGATATGACTGGACAGCCATTGGGATTATAGGCTTACTTAATTTAATGCAGCAACAAATTATTTTACAGTGTACTAGGATCATTTAAAGCTCATTTACCAGCAGTGAAGGTGTTGCTGCTCCTGGCTGTGGGTCTGAGGAAGAGCTGAACCCAGGGATGCCCTCCACAATGGGTCACATTTAACCCAAGGGGCAGCTCTTCTGCCTGGGTATAATGTGGGGGTGCAAGACCACCACCTGTTTGTTTTTCTTTTCTTTTTATTTCTCAGCCTTTTTCATGGTTGCTTTTATAAACAGGCAAACATTTATTAACAGTGCCTTTTTAAAAGAGATTAGTATAAGTACAAATTACTATTATGTAGAATAATAGTACTTCACTTTTACTTGTTCCTATGTTCTAGTAGTGGGTGGTGACTCTGACATTACAATGAACAAAGTTATTAATTATTTAGAAATTATTCAAATATAAAAACTATACTGTAATAAGTGATAAAAACATCTAACTACAAACTTAATTTGTCTGCTACTTTTTGCCAGCCCTCTCTCCTGGCTTTTGCACACTTTAAGGTGTTCCCTGGCGTTTTAATTAAGTTTTCAAATTCAGCATATCCTTCAAGCAATAACTCTTGCTCTTCTGTGGAGAAAAAAACTGAGCGCGCTCTTTGGCCACGGTGAGCAGCCAATAGCAGCGTAGCTGATCAATGTTTCTACTATCGATACATATCCCCTTTTAACCCAGCGCGTGAACGCGCAGTTATCTCAGATAATTCAATCCAGCGATACTAATCATAAACAACAGGTGTGTTCGAAGAACCCAATTAGCCGGATCATGATTAGCCCGATGATATTATCTTGGATGTCTCATTTGATCTCGGATGTTTTAAGCAACGTACGAAGAACGAGCCCCAGTTCTGTGAGCTACCTTTGTGTGCAAACACTGCCTAAAAAAGTCATTGCCTGATAGGGCAGCGACAAGTCACTGCAAGCAACAAGTTTTCGGACGCAGCCCTGAAATGGATGGATTAGAAAAGACTCCCCATAGACAGAAATACTGAAGAGCTGAAGAAGACTGTCACTGCTGCTGTTGATCTGTAGTTTATAATCTCCAGAGTGTCTTTTTGTGATGTTTGTGATGGTCAGAGATCCAGTCTGATGATCCAGCTCCATGTCTCTGAATCTCTCAGTGCCATTATTACACTGATCATCCGTACAGGTTTTATTGGGATCTCCAGTGATTTCAGCGATGAGAGTGTTATTAAAATACCATCTAATCTCTTCTTGTTGGATTGTTTCAACATCAGTGTATAAAGTCACTGAATCTCCTTCCATCACAAGGAATGACACTCTGTCTGAACCAACACCAAAAAATCCTGAAGAAGAAATGAACAGTTATTTATCAAATACATAGGCCTAGGCTACAACAGGGTACACCACAGTAAAGATAATTTGCAGTTTGATAAGATGATTTCGTTTGCCTATAAATGTCGTAATCTTCATGATTTGTGAATTCAGGTCCTCCGTGTTTTTTATAGCCTATAGTCAAGTTAAGGACAAAACAAGGAGGGGTTAACTGATCAATATTGTCGCCTATGTAAAAATAGTTCACAAAACACCGGACCGGAGGACTGCGTCATCCGAATTCACAAATCATGAATGAAATTCGATAAATTTGAAATCTGCACATTAAACCGCAAATAGCCTCTTTATTGAAATATCTTCACTGAAACCCGAAGTGTTGCGATTGGAAACGGTCGCTTTTTGTTTTAATCGCTGGCCATAGCCTTTGTCTTACACCCAGATAGCACAAGCCTATTTGATGTGATTCTTACATCTGGAAGACGTATTTTTAAGAGTGTTTGCTCATCTGCAATACGTCTATAGGACGTTTCCGTCAGATGTCAAATAGACGTTTAGAAGATGTCAGTTTAACATGCATTCTAAATCATTACATCTTAAAGACATCTTCTAAACGTCTATTTGACATCTGACGGAAACGTCCTATAGACGTATTGCAGATGAGCAAACACTCTAAATAATACGTCTTCCAGATGTAAACACGCACATCAAATAGGCTTGTGCTATCTGGGCAATTGTCTAGCAAAATACAAACTAATTAAATTCTATTGAATATAAAGCTAGAGCCAGGGCCGGATTAACCATTAGGGCAACTGGGCACTTGCCCAGGGGCCCACGACATCTAAGGGGCCCTGGGCACCAGGGGCGGAGTGGCAATCGGGAGAGTCGGGAGTTTCCCCGGTGGGCCGGTAGTGTTTCGAGTCCGCGAGGGCCGGTCTGATAAGATGTATTCATTGCAAATTCGCCATGCGCACCTGGGGCCCAAGCGAGGGGAAGAAAAAAAATATTTTATTATTAGATAACGGAGCGTATATTTGCACTAAGTGCCTGTCTTTTGACGCCCGTTGCGTAATAGCTACAGTGGCGTAGGGCGTGAAGTGCAATAAAGCAGCTTTTGACGAGCTGGACCCGAGTTCGAATCCGCCTTTTGCCGAACTCTCTTCTCCCTTTTCCCAACACAGATGTAAAATGTATTACCTAACATAAAGGTCTCTAGCGTTATATTTTGCCAACGAACTAAAAATGAAACCATGATATGGCTTTGTGCCTTTATAAAACAGCACAAGACTTTAAGCATCCTGTTTGTGCTGGGTGATTTAAAGAAAAGTGCGCTCTTTGCTCACGCGATCAGCATGGTTATCGGGTGTTTTCTCCAGATCAAGGGTTTATTTCTTGCAAGTGAAGAAATTAGGACAAAAGTATTTTAATTTTCCTATATTATAGTGTAATGTAGGCTAAAATATACTTTTGAAATATTCATTTTCATAATTTCCTTTATATAGTACATTTATAGGCTATATGGATTTTACATCATAGGAATAATTATATAAATCATTATTACATTATAATAATAATTGTTTGGTATCCTAAAACACCATTGATAATGTAATGTAGACTGAGACTCTCATAACTAAAAAGATGTTTGAGCCCTCTTTATTGTCCTGGTACAAAGCAATGCTTTTTCTTTGTTCAACGAGCAGCTCATGGGTTGAAGCTCTTAATTTTGATCTCTCAAAGGGCACAAGATTGATGCATTTAACCTTAAAATGTAAAAAAAAATTATTGCGGGGGAGCATGCCCCCGAACCCCCCTAGAGGCACAGAGGTCCACCCAACATAGTTTAACAAATTCCTATGGGAAAGAACGACCATTTATGAACTTTACTCCAGCATATTACAACAAAGTTCCTTTTAAGTCAGTAAAACTGTAAATGCCATATTAAAATGTCCTTGGACAAAGTATACATTTGGCCTGTCTAAAAGAGGGGGCCTACAAGACATTGTGCCCAGGGGCCTCTGAACTCTTAATCCGGCCCTGGCTAGAGCTGATAAGAAAAAAAACGCGTCCCGTTCGCCTTGAGTCTTTGACTGGAAAAGATATTGTCCTTAAATTAAATATCTTACCGTCCACACGCACACACAACCCAATTAGGAGGACAATAAAAAGATGCTTCATTGTCAATGTTTGCAGAAAGGTGAATGCAGAATCAGTGAGACTGAAAGTGTTGTTACTGTTTTACTAGGCTAAGTGAAAGTAATAATTTGGGGTGGGATATTGATGACGTGTCGCACGTTCTTTAATTTACATACATTTACATGAATTCACTTAGCAGATGATTTTATCCAAAGAGACTTACAAATGTATTACTACAACAAGCGAATAATAGTCACCCTGGGGAAAAAAAGTAGTATACTTGCAGCCAGACTAATGTAGTATAGCTACTACTCCAAGTGTGTTAATGATTAGTTACCTTGAAGTGTGCTATTTTGAAACAACTAATTGTGTACTAAGTATATTTTAGTTGTTATTAAATTGTAGTAAAGCATAACTTTAAGTGTAGCTATTTATTGTACTTTTGCTAAATTGGAACAACTTCAAGTATAGCCTACTTAGTATCCCAGCTAACTATTTATGGTTCCCAGAACGTTCTGGGAAAGTTAGTTTTTGGTTGCGGGAACATTCCCTTGAGGTTTTGGTTCCCATGAACAGTTTTCTTAACGTTCAGGGAACGTTACAACCATGGGGGAACGTTGTCTAAAAGTTAGTTTTTGGTTTGGTTCAAACTAACCTCTAGAGAACCATAAACTAACGTTCCCTAAACGTTAATTGCATACTTGAAGTGATATTAAAGTGTACTTTGTGTTACAAGTACATTACATATTAATTTCGAGTGTCTTTGAAACATACAAGCAATATAGGCCTACCATAAGTGTGTTATATTTGAGTAAAAATTATATGCTCAGTAATATCTTTGGCTTATTACAAATACTACAGATTGCACACTTTGTCTTCAATAACAAATGCACATTAATAAACAAATAATACTTATCTATACTTTGTACAGAATACTTTTGTAGCCTATAATGTATTTTGAAAGTATACTTTCAATGCATTGTTAAAATGATCATTTCCAGCACAGTTAAAAATATACCCATAATATATTTAATAAAGTGCAAATAAACACACTTAAACAGAATTTTCACTTTAAGTATATTTTTCTAAAATATAGCTATTTTTAGAGAGTATACTAAAGTAGGCTACCATTATTTTAAAGTGTGTTGAAAGTTGTATTGTGAAAATAGGTAAAAGCATGACGATGCTAATATACTTTTAATATATTTAAAGATAGTTTATTGCTGTTAGTATATTTGTTAGGGAATATATTTCAAATACAATAAAATATACTTCTTTCACTAGGACAAATAAACACAATAAGTGCTTGTAATCCAAAATTTAAGTCAACGTTTAGCTCATCAACAAAAGTTTCTATTTGTACAAAGCTTTGTAAACAGTATTTTATTTGCAACAATGCGTTAGAATTAGCATGCATGATCAGAATAACCATATTTTGACCACTGGGAAAGATGTAGCCTAAATATAATTGCTTCTGAAGGGCAAAAGCTTACAAAAAAATATTTATTTATTTAAATAGGAAATGTATTTTCTCGTATTTTCCACTAGTCTGCCCACTAATATCACCTGAAATGTTTCACAATAGGCTATATTTCATCATTATCAGTCATGATGTCTTTAATAATAGAGAGCAACGATGTCAGTGGTTCACAAATAGCATCAAACTCAACTAAAATGTTCAATGTATAGTCTAACTTATTGCATGGGATTGTACAAACTTTCATTATTAAACATTGTCCCCACCCTTCACTGTGATCCTTTGTCATTTACTGCTCTTGATTTGTTCTTTTTAGAAAATGTTATAAGGATAGCATTGCATAGTGATAGCTACAGAGTCTAATTATAGCACTACACTTGATATCCTCTGTTATAAACATAATAAAAACACAGTCCCAAAACTAAGACAGACAACTGACCTAAAATTATGTTTCATTAAAGTTTGGGAGGATCACGTTCAAATGATTTTAACATGTCATCATCTATAAACACATGTATATCAGCATTAGACAGGCCTGTATAAACACACAGTCGGCTCACTGATATTCCTCAACAGTATATCAGCACCCCTCCTGCACACAGCTCCTCCCACAGCCAGGACCGGGCAGAAGTCTCCAATACTCTGGGTTCGGGCCAAATACTGAGACCATACCCCTCTCCTCGGACAGCACGCCTAATGCACATACCATTTACTCCATCTGACTAAACTCATGAAATACAATAAGTGAATGAAATATGTTTTTATGGCACTCATGAACGAAAAACCTTTCTGTTTTCTAGAAAATAATTATTTGGCTGCAAAATTAGAGAAACAGAAATGTTAAAAATAAATATATATCCGCTTGTTCAGTTGAATTAATTAAAATCAGCTAAAGTAGGGGGAATTTGGGTATTCTGGGACAATTTTAGCAATTTTGACATCTGTGAGTTAGTTCAATATATTTCCCTGTACCAGACTATCAAATTCAGGCAGAATTATTATTTTTTGGCACAAAAACACTGTCTCCTCTGGGTACAATATCTAAGATTTTTCTTCTGGTGTGGTTAGAAAAAATTCAGAAAAGTTTGTGTTGTTGTGAATTTGGCCCTTTTCTTTCATTCCGGTGTGGGTGTTTGAATGGACCCAACCGTGTCCTTGAGTCCTTTCCCTATGCGTTAAGTAAATTTGTTTTGCCAATTGTATTGTTTGAATTTGTTTATTTGAATTGAGTGTGTGTATATATATATATATCCAACATCTCTCCAAGGTTCTGGGCAGTGTGGACCCAATTGGCAGATAATCACAAGAGGCAGGTTTAGAAGGAAAAAAACAGATAGTCTTACTTAGTTTTCTTCCTGAGCAAACACAAAGGATGCAGCATAAGTGCTGGGGTTGAGCAAGGTACAAATCCACACTGGATGATTCAGGAAAAAAAATCCAATAGGTCTAACATAAAACAAAGTTTACCAGAGAGGTTAGACAAAATGGGGAAAACCCAAAAGAGTTAGGCTAGGCAAGAGACCTTCAAGACTGATCAAAGATACAGGCAAATGCAAGTCTTTAAATATACACCTGTTAACACTCTAACTAGGCACATTTCATTGAACCATTAATGAGTCGTGAATTAGGAGGAAGATGTGTCTTGTGCTCTCAGTTTCCCTCTGCTGGACATACCGTGGTGTGACATGTTGTTGATATGTTTATTGACGAATTATGAGTTTGATTTCCTTTATTGTATTTTTTTGCAGATATTCCTATTGCAGGTGGTAGTAAAGTAATGTCCACGCAGAGAATATCCGGTCCCGGTATGGTGAGCTCAAAGCCAGGGTCACCTCTGTCTTTGGGTCCATCCTGAAGACGGACTCCACGAAAAAGGTAACATATTAATCAAATATTAGATATACCCAAATGTGTATGTACAGGTGTATATCAATATTTTTTTAAGTTATCTGACCTGAATTTACTGTTTTTCAACAATAGGTGGCCAAAAAACTGGCAGGAGACGCAGCTGGGACCGCAGCCTGGGTCACCAATGTGGGCAATGAGCATGGACAGGTCCTCATATCTGTGCTCACCTCACATGAGGGTCAGGGACTGCTGCCCATGACCACAGGCCTGGTGAAGAGGTACGAGGCTGCTGGAGTCGCTCCCCCCACACTACTTTATGTGGACAGAGACTGCTGCTCTTCTGTGGGCACCTCCAGAGCAGGTGCCATGTTCAGCGGCTGGAGTGATGTGGTGGTACGTCTTGATGTGTGGCACTTCACGAAGCTCTCTGCCTGCATTTTAGTCTGGGACGAGGGAGCTGTGGCTCTGCTGAGGGAGGCAAAAATGAGGGAGCTGGAGCAACAGCAGGCCATCAGAGGGCCTCACTGATGACCAGCTAACCAGCAGGCTCACCTCCAGGCAGTTGGCGCTGCACACGGGGCGTGGAGGAGACAGAGCAGTTCATCTGCAAGTTGCTGGAGGCCTTCAAGGACGCCAGGGAAACCATGGGCATCCCCTTGGTGGACCAGGAGAGGATGGACGCCATCTTGCCTGCATCCAGGACCCCCCTGGTGTGCAGCTGTACACCCAGACAGGAAGTATGAAAAGGGGAGGGCTCATAATTCCTGTCTACCGCTGTGCTAGGGGTTCCACTTCCCTGGAGTCCTTCCACAACCACCTCCACCGCTTCATACCCGGTAAGATTACACACATCCACCTCAATGTGTGTTTTTTTGTGATGGTCTGTCTAACCTGGATAATGTCCAGGCTTATCCGCTTGAGGGTTTGGAGCGGTGGAACGAGGACCGCGCTGATGCCGTCATGGATGAGGCCCCGTCGTCCCTGCGCCGCTACAGCGCCTCGCTCCAGCACAGCCTCAATGAGCTCAGTCAGCGTCTTCTTGGATGTAGTCTTGTACAAGACTATTCAAAGCCAGGACAGTACACGGGTATGTGTCTATAACGCCATGCTTTGTGGTTTTCTTTGTAATGCACAGGTGTCTGTTTTAAAACCTTGTTTTATATTTAATTTTGTTTTGTCAGGCGAGCTCATCGGGGTGGAGTACCTGTGCTCGCAGCAGTCCTGGGAGTTCAGCGAGAAGTTTGGGCGGGACCCAGATGCTCCGGACAGAATCCCAGACGACTTGGGGGAGGCAGAAGATGAGGGATTTGGGCATGAGGCAGAGGAGCAGGACCACACCATCTCCCCTCTTTCTTTAGTGTCCAGCAAGGAAGCTGTACGCTTGTCTCGGGATTCTATTGTATCGGGATTTTTTTTATTTGCAGGTTATCGGAGTACAGACCTTTTCTGGGGCAGGCCTAGGGAAACGGCATCTTCTTTCTTCCTCCTCCAGGCCGTTGTACTGGGAACATCGGTTACATTGTCCGCAGCTGCTCTCCTTCTCTGCTCAGACAACCATTGTGAGACTGTCTTGCCAGCAGAAGTGGCACCGAAGCTTTTTCCGCGGAACGAAACTGTGCCCAAACTCCAATCGCTTGGGCTTCCCACACAGACTGCAGGGACACCCTCTTGGATCCCTTCTCCGGGCGGTGGCTTAGCCTTGCTTTAACAGGGTCCCCGCGGGTCCTTAAAAAGTCGTAAAAAGTCTTAAATTCGATTATTTAAATTTAAGACCATAAAAAGTCTTTAAAAGTCTTATTTTTACTTATGAAAGGTCTTACATTTTTTATGACACTTTGACTTAGTTTTAAATTGGAAAGCATTTAGATACGTCTATCTAATTAGCGTATGTATTCTTTTTTATTATTCTATCTTTGTGGATTTGCTTGTTTACGTGACAATTCGCAGCAGCTTTACGTCTGTCTCCTGCACGCGAGAGGAGAGGTAGAAGAACGGTCATTCTTTATGTGCTAAGGAGTATGCGTTGTATCGTCTATGATGAGACTGTAATCATTGTTTTAACTATGGACGAGGCACTGCGAGCTGACATCGCATGTCTCTCTCATGCTTGCTTTCATGCGTGATGTGTCAGTGCAGCTATACTAGCCTATGTCCCCAAATAAGTTTGTCCATTTACTATATCATATGTTTTTAAAATATCTCATGAGCAAGAGTGACGTTTTCATGTGAACAATTGCAAATACAACAGTTAAAGGAGAACTCCGGTCAATTTTAACATTGAGCTATTTTTTTGTAAATTTGGAGTGCTGTCAGTACAGAGAACAATGACAAAAATCGGTGTTGCCTACACCGTGTTATCATCTTTTTAAAATTTGCTCCCTGTTGACTTCAATGGGGCAAGTTTTAAACCTGCTTTTAGCCTCTTAACATCATTGATATGTCATTACTACTGACTGCAGTAGATGTGAAAGATATGAATAAAAATTATGTTAATTCAGCCAGCTCACATACCTGTATTTTCTTCCTGTTTTCGGTGGAAGTCCAAAGTAGTCGATTATCGAGTTGGGAGAATGGGATCTCATACAGCCTGGTCGCGCGCGCGAACACGATAAACGACTGCTTTGGACTTTGGACCGAAAACAGGAAGTAAATAATACAGGTATGTGAGCTGGCTGAATTAACATCATTTTTATTAATATCTTTCACATCTACTGCAGTCAGATTGACCGTGTTCACTCTTAATAACACCACTTACATGGCTGTGCACTTGTAATGACAAATCAAGGATGTTAAGAGGCTAAAAGCAGGTTTAAAACTTGCCCCATTGAAGTCAACAGGGAGCAAATATGAAAAAGATAACACGGTGTAGGCAACACCGATTTTTGTCGTTGTTCTCTGTACTGACAGGACTCCAAATTTACAACAAAATGAGCTCAACGTTAAAATTGACCAGAGTTGTCCTTTAAATTATCAATTAGTTAACATTGTGAGTTACTTTTTAGACACAATATTGTGAATATTGTTTGTTTCCCTTTATTTCGCTGACGAGAATTTCAAAATGAAACCTTACCGTAGAAGTCTTAATGCAACAGACAGCGAAGATTTTTTGACCGTTTTGAACGAATCCTTTTAACGATTCAATGAACAATCACTTGCTTTTCCTGAATAAATCAGCCGTTTGAACAAATCGGTTGAATGAATGACTCACTTAAGACATTGCCGCCACCTACTGGCGGTTTAAGTTTCATATTTAAAGTACCGGTACCCTTTAATTAAAATGTTATAATAATTATAATTAGAAATAAATTTCATATTTAAGTATTAAATAAAAAAAACTATTTTTTTATAAATGTAGTGTAAATATATTAATGCCAGTTCTGATGCCACTTTTGTGTCACCTCTGCACAGCAAAGATGGATTTTGATTTAATTTGACTGGTAACAATGGTAATATGTTACTATTCTAATATAATTTAATTGGAATGTTAGAATTTGAAGGTGATGCATATCTCTAAATAAGTTTAGGAAAAAAATCTCCATATATAGCTGAAAATGCCCCTGGAAATAAATTTAAGGTGGCAAATATGTCCCTTTAATAAAAATGTTAATTTATGTCAAGTTCAGTTTATTTGTATAGCACTTATACAACAGCCACACGACTGACCAAAGTGCTGTACAGACGTTCAGAAAGAAGGAAAAAGGTAAACAAACAACACAGCTAAAACACAGTTAAAAAAGTTAGTCTGCTGTCAACAACAGGCCTAAACCAGCCATGGTACCAGTACAAAAACACAATCAGTAAAATATAATCTAATAATTATTAATAAAACTTTGAAAATATTGAGATATTTTTGTCAATATTGCGCACTCCTATTGTACGGTATTAATTTTGATTTCTTCAGGTCTTAAAAAGCCTTAAATTTGACTTTAAAAAAAATTTGCAGATACCCTGTTTAAGGCCTTTATATCTTTTATTTGCCCTCTTCTTCCTTCTCCAGGCTCAGGCCTCAGCCACAGCTGTTGGAGGAGGGAGCACAGCCAGCAACACGCATGGAGGAACTGTAAAAGACACACAAAGTTATTTTAGACATTTGTTGTATTTGATATAATTAATTATTTTACATTGATTTATGGTTTAAAGATCTTACCTGACACTTTCACAGTTTTTATTTTTGGAGGCCACTGCTGGCTCGTAGATGGGGTGGTTTGAGGAGATGTATTTTCCTCCAGGCTCTCCCTGAAAAGACTCTCTGCTCTCTTTTTCCTCCGAAGAAATGATTGGAGGCCAGTGAGGTTTGGAGAACTTTAACTTCTGCTTTGCCTTTTCTGCCTTGCTGACACGCATTACTGTCATTGCAAAGTCTGCTTCTATCCGCCTCCGAAGCTTCTCCCTCCGTTCCTGCTCTCGTCTGGGGCTGGAGGCCATCCTGGTTTCCTAGACATTTTTCAATGTTTTATTGCAGTGTTTCTCAACCCTGCTCCTAATCAAACACACCTGATTCAACTCCTCAGCTCATTATCACATGGGTTAATGAGCTGATGAGTTGAATCAGGTGTGTTTAGGGAGACAAAGAAAACGTGCAATTTTTTGCCTCATTTACATGTATTCATTTTGCAGACCCTTTTATCTAAAGCGACTTACAAATGAGTAATAGGTCGTGAAAGGCCCACAAAAAAAACAAAAACACACAAGAAGTGCTCAAAATACATTGTCAGACATTGCTTTGAGTAGCATAAGATAGGGAGGGATTAAAGGAAAGTGAAAACATAAAATTATTTTATTATTATTTTGATGATGTGGTTAATTGTTTTGAGTTGTCTTTTGAATGTTGCCAGGGATTCTACATTCCAGATGAAGACAGGGAGATCATTCCATGCACCAAGCAGGGAACAGTGAACAGAGATGTTCTGGAGAGTGATTTTGTGCCTCTCTGTGACTGTACCACCAGCCGTCGCTCATTTATTTGTTACGTAAATAAAATATAAATTTAAATACTCTATATATGATAGTGTATTTATATTACATTTCAATTTTATATTCAATACTTATATTTTATAAATATATTGCTTTAAAATGAATGTGTATATGTATCTAAAATACTCAATTTAAAATGTTATTTATGTACTGTTAAAATAATATATTGTATATGGTTACACGAAATGCATCTGATATTGTATTTGTGTATTATAGTAAAATAGTATGTTTTTATTTCATTAGAAAATAAAAAAAAAAGTTTTATTTAAAATACTCAATATGATGCCTGTCTCTTGGTATACAGTAGGTATTGCACAAATGTCTTAAAAAACAGAAATATACACAGACATAAGAAAAAAACTTTATTTATGAACAAATATTAACAAAAACACATTTATACAAAATGAATTATTATTAATGATTATCAATGTATTATTATTTATTTTACAAAACAAACTTATTTATACAAATGTGTAAATGCATTATTGTGAAACACCCTGTCCTTTCTTAATCTCCTCCTTCCACTGCCCCATAGTCTTCCCAGAGGCCTTTGCACAAAAATGGACACCCCGGAACTGGCTCTGGCAAAGCTCTTTAGTTTTTGGGTGTGCATATTTTTGGCAAAGGTTCTTTTCTGGGTTTTGTCTTTCTACTGGTTTAGCTCAAAGAGCTTCAATTTAGTCCAGGCCATGATTCCAGGGCTGTCCAGGACTACATCCCTGATCGTTCTATAGGCCCGGAGTTCGGCAGTCCACCGGTTCACCCTGACTCTGGCGATAGTCTGACCAGCAGATGGCCTCGACCAGACGACTCGCATTGGGCCACTGATCTGGCCCACTGCCTCCACCATGGAAGAATCTGGGAAGGGAGAAAGGAGTATTAATCTTATTATTTGAAGAATATGGGACTAACAACTAAATAACACTGTAATGTTGTGAGATACTACAACTAATAGTGTATAGTTAATTAACTAATAGTGTATAGTTAATCAACTAATAGTGTATAGTTAATCAACTAATAATCTAGCTCTCTCCAAGAAATAGACAGCTCCAATTAAAAACAAAAATATTATTTTGACTTTATTTTTATTTAAAGCTGTAACTTTAAGTTAAAAATGAATTTTTATTTTTAATAAATTATTTTAAAAAAACATCATCCAGTGTTCAAAACTATCTGCTTGCCATAGCTAGATTCAAAACGGTTAGCTTGTAATAATGATTTTAATTCCAGTGGTACTGGTGGGTTTTCGCGGGAAATTCGAGCATGTCTTTGCGTCATTACGTCACATCCGTACACATAAAGAAGGAGTTTCGGCTGCCAGCTATACTGCGCGTGAGGAGATGTAGAGATAGGCTTTTCTCGCAGCACTTTACATAATTAAACTTATGGCGATCCAGAAAGATCCAAACAACAATCAGTGTCAACTGGAGATTCACCAGTTATGAAACCCAAAAGACTTCGTACTTCGGATTTAAGGTGGCTAGAGAAAGAGAAAGAAATTAACCGTCTCATGCGAACACAAGGATTTAAACATCGAAGGTGCGTGAACTCCGTGTTTTGAAGGGGTTCAAAACGGAAGAAGAGACCGCTTTTTTCTGCTTAACAAGTAAGACATTTCAATAGTTCAATCATGTAACAGTACCACTGTTTTCTTAATTCACACAGTTATGGAGTTTCCTTGTTGTGCCTTTCTCGTTTAGCTATTATGGAGAATATGAATTCTGAACTACACAGGTAATAAAACACATTAAATGCAACTTTAGTCACGCAATGCTGATGTTGTTAACATGAACAATTTGAGAACAAAGTAGGCTATAATTTGCACGGTTGCTGTAAATCGCGTTGATTAAATCTAACGATCGCTTATGTCGAATGCTTTTTCCCCCTTAGTTGATCAGAACAAAAATGGATATTACTTACTTGTTCAGAAGATATTTTCCGGTGAAAATTCTTATGTTGGTCAAACTTTCAAAAAGTGAATCTGTGATTCTGAATGACAGTATCCACACAGCGCGGTGATTGACAGCAGCACTCGCCTCAAAACACTGTGTTCATCCACGCTGTTTCATGCCGATTTACAACCCACGTAAAGATGATAATTCCGCAAATAACTGCAATTGCAGATTTCGAACAGAGATGGTGACAAAGAGGAAAAACTGCGGACTGTAGCTTTAAGTAACTTAACAGGGGTGCACGATTCAGAAAATGTCACGATACGATTCAATATCGATTTTTAGGCTCAAGATTAGATTCAAAATCGATTTTCGATTAAAAAACGATTCTCGATTCAAAAAACGATTTGCAGTATGTAAATGTAGTTTACTTTTTCCTAAGTGTTTGCAGTAGACATACAATTTAAAAGAAAAGAAACACAACAAATTAAATGTAGTTTGATATTACTTTGTCTTAATACAAAATAAAAACTTTTGCAAATAAAAAGTGGCAAGCTTTGGCCAGTTTTCTAATACATTTAAAATAAAACTTAAATAAAAAGCTTTTACAATTAGCTTTAAAGTGCTGTAGTCAGATCAAACAAACAATAACGCTAAATGTCGTTTAAGGAGTACTTCAGCTACCAGTTTGTTAGCTTTGTTAGCTCTCCCGATTACCACTCCGCCCCTGCACGCCATTACAAAATGAAGCAAATACACTCACCGGCCACTTTATTAGGTACCCCATGCTAGTAACGGGTTGGACCCCCTTTTGCCTTCAGAACTGCCTCAATTCTTCGTGGCATAGATTCAACAAGGTGCTGGAAGCATTCCTCAGGGAGTTTGGTCCATATTGACATGATGGCATCACACAGTTGCCGCAGATTTGTCGGCTGCACATCCATGATGCGAATCTCCCGTTCCACCACATCCCAAAGATGCTCTATTGGATTGAGATCTGGTGACTGTGGAGGCCATTTGAGTACAGCGAACTCATTGTCATGTTCAAGAAACCAGTCTGAGATGATTCCAGCTTTATGACATGGCGCATTATCCTGCTGAAAGTAGCCATCAGAAGTTGGGTACATTGTGGTCATAAAGGGATGGACATGGTCAGCAACAATACTCAGGTAGGCTGTGGCGTTGCAACGATGCTCAATTGGTACCAAGGGGCCCAAAGAGTGCCAAGAAAATATTCCCCACACCATGACACCACCACCACCAGCCTGAACCGTTGATACAAGGCAGGATGGATCCATGCTTTCATGTTGTAGACGCCAAATTCTGACCCTACCATCCGAATGTCGCAGCAGAAATCGAGACTCATCAGACCAGGCAACGTTTTTCCAATCTTCTATTGTCCAATTTCGATGAGCTTGTGCAAATTGTAGCCTCAGTTTCCTGTTCTTAGCTGAAAGGAGTGGCACCCGGTGTGGTCTTCTGCTGCTGTAGCCCATCTGCCTCAAAGTTCGACGTACTGTGCGTTCAGAGATGCTCTTCTGCCCACCTTGGTTGTAACGGGTGGTTATTTGAGTCACTGTTGCCCTTCTATCAGCTCGAACCAGTCTGGCCATTCTCCTCTGACCTCTGGCATCAACAAGGCATTTCCGCCCACAGAACTGCCGCTCACTGGATGTTTTTTCTTTTTCGGACCATTCTCTGTAAACCCTAGAGATGGTTGTGCGTGAAAATCCCAGTAGATTAGCAGTTTCTGAAATACTCAGACCAGCCCTTCTGGCACCAACAATCATGCCACGTTCAAAGTCACTCAAATCACCTTTCTTCCCCATACTGATGCTCGGTTTGAACTGCAGGAGATTGTCTTGACCATGTCTACATGCCTAAATGCACTGAGTTGCCGCCATGTGATTGGCTGCTTAGAAATTAAGTGTTAAGGAGCAGTTGGACAGGTGTACCTAATAAAGTGGCCGGTGAGTGTATATGAATCGATTTTGAATCGGTAAAGCTTGAAACGGGATACAAATGTGAATAGATTTTTTTGCACACCTCTATAACTTAAAGTGCAAAGAAAAGATATAATCTCCAAGGACATTATCTCCAAGAAAATTCATTATTCATTATTATACATTATACATTATTCATTATTAAAAAATAACCCCCTAAATGAAATATCAAATTGATCACCCCATAAAACCTCATTGTTGATTGCTAATGGGTATTTATTTACCTGGCTCTGAGTGGCTGTCTCAGGCAAGGAAGACTGCTGGACCCATCTCAGATGATGACAGATCAGGTTGTAGGGCCGCCGTCTGTTGGTGAATGGGCTGCAGGGGATCGCAGGTGAGCTCGAAGCTCAAATCCTCAAACCCCTCATCCCCGTCCAGATCACCATCCTGGTTCTTTATCCTGAAGCCCATCTGGGGTATCAGGATCGGCATAGTCTTCCTCAAGAGGATTTTTTCCACACCAATGAGCTGTCCTATATAAAATCAGAGTGCGTAATGCAGATGTTTTAACAACACATGGGTGATACAGCTGCTACCCATAAGTAGCATGTCCATGACCACAATACCTGTGTATTCGCCCAGGCTGGTACAGTCCTGAACCATCCTCAAGCCCAGAAGCTGTTCTCTCAGGCTGTTTTCCCTGCTGCCACCTCCAACAGCAGTGACGCCATGTGCTTCTTTCACTGCACCAGCCCTTCGAGCAGGTACACTTGAAAGTGCAAGGCACTTGCACTTGTACCTAAAAACAAAGGCAGAAGTGATCACCAAGAAAAACACTGAGTGTGCACACACAAACAATCCACATTATTTTTGTGTAATGCAAACCTGGTACGAAGCGATTCAGGTGCAGGTGGAACGACTCACAGGGACGCTGAGCCACATGCACAGCGGTACAAAGGCAGAATGACCCATCCCTTGGTCACCTCCTGGCGGGACCTGAATGCACTTGATGTGGCGCTGCTGGGTAACCCAGATCTCCAGCATCCTCTCCTGGTCCAAAACCCTGATCCCCATGGTGTCTGTTGCCTCCAATAAGTCCTTAAGCAGCTTCTCTGAGCTGTTCAGTCTCATGGCCCCCTCAGGTGCAGCGGCGGCAATGCCTCGCTAGTTCTATGGCGGTGGGCTTGCAGCCTGTCGCCCGCTTGTCCTCCTTCAGCCTCTCCACATCTGAAGCATCCCGCTCGAAGATGTATGCAGAGAGGTTTTTCATGAAGAGGCTGTACAGCGGGTGGCTGTCTATGGTTACTCCTACGGAAAATCGCTGCATGAAGTGCCACACATCCAGCCTGACAAGCAGCTGGTCCCACTCAGTGGCTGCCTTGCCTTTGCCCGTGGAAGAGCAACAGTCCACATATAGGACTTCTGGAGGAGCTTCCCCGGCTCTGCGGTAGCGCTCCACAAGTCCAGAGCACATGGGAAGCAGACCATCACCCTCAGCCTCCGTAAGGACACACATGAGGACCTGGCCCAAATTCATTGCCCACGTCTGTGATCCATGCTGCTGTTCCAGCCGCCTCACCAGCAAGCTTCTTAGTGACCTGAAATAGGATTTTAAAGCAGCGTTGATATGGAAAGCTTGCATAGCCTGTGTCTGTGTGGCATATCTCTACTAATATTGACGTTGTGAGTTTGTGTCCTCTTACCTTTTTTGTGGAGTCCAATTTAAGGATGGAGCCATAGATGGAGGTCACCCTGGCCTTTAGTTCCGGGAGACGCGTCAGTACATCCTTAGCATAAACTGACAGCAGCCATCCCGGACAAGGCACAGGCACCATCTGTTGTATCCAGGCAGGAAGACTGCTGGGGTCTGTGGCGTGGGTCATGAACTTACCAAGCACAGAGAGGTATTCGGCTGACTGGGCAACCCAATGCTCTCTATGCCTGATGCACTGTTGCTTGTACATGGCCAGTGTGCGCCCCCGCATCATCCTGACAACATCCTTATCACAGGACAGAAAGGCTCTTTAAGTAATAAAGAACACAGCATAATATAAAAAGACAATTGAGCATGTAAAACCATTTTCGGTTAGACTTTATTTTAAGGTGTCATTGTTACAGTGTAATTATATATTTAAGTACTGAGTAATAATAATTAACTACATGTACTTACTATAGGGTTAGTGTAGGATTAGGATTTGGTTGAGGGTTAGTTGCATGTAATTATGCATAATATACTCTTATTACTAAGGTAAGTACATGTGACATGTAACAAGGACACTGTAAAATAAAGTGTTAACCCATTTTCTCATGTTCAAACCTTTAAAAAAAAATAGTCTGCCAACCTGTAGGTCAAAACCGCAGGAAACTTATCACGGTGGACGGGATCAAGTTGGGCCAGGATATCCCGTGAACAGGCTGCCAGCTTCTTTTTGCAGGACCGGCATTCAAGCCATGAAATACCAGCCACTTTCATCCCAGACCCGCCTAATGGTCTTGTACATCCCGCAAGCTGTCAACTGGATGCCAAGACGACTGACAGGTGGGCTTTGAGCACAGCAGCCTGTATGCTCACATGCGGTAGGGGACCCACAGGAACAGCCTGGTGTGAAAGAACACATCAGGCGATGAAGGGGGCTGAGAGTTCAGGGGACGGGGACCAGGAGGAAACCACCAGAGACGCAGATTTCTGGCCAGCGCCAACCTCCCAGATAAGTCTCTGGTGGAGAGCCTTGCTGACCCATAAATGCTGCTCTTTTGGCAGTCTGCCTCCAGCCTTCAGGCAGCAGCAGCTGTGTGCGAGAGAGAGAGATAGAAAGAGACATGAGGTGAGACTTTTTCTTCCACTGCTATGTTGATTAGCATTGCATTAAAGGTTTAGTTCAGATTTATCTGTCAATCAAATGCATGTAAAAGTGTAGTTCGTTACTATAGCAACAGTGGGCTCCCAGCACATTTTCTGTGTCTCTGGTGGTTTCCTCCTTTTCCCCGCATGATTTATCTGAGTCTCACGGTCAATGCGGGAGGGTTGGCAGCTCTGCGAGTGGCTCAACAGGTAGCGTGAGATTTCTTTGTTGAGCGTGAGAGCGTGAGATTGAGGCTGAATGCGTGACTGTCACGCCAGATGCGTGAGAGTTGGCAACCCTGGTATTATTGCCGCTTCCAGACATTAGTGTATTTTACAAACCCAAAACCATTGTTTTGCTAGTACCTATGCTATGTGTATTTAAATGTCTGAAACCTATGCTATGTGTATTTAAATGTCTGAAACCTAAAATAAACATTATGTGGTTGAAAACACTGAATAGTTGTGATATAGGGTAAATTGCCCTAATGTGGGACACTGCCTAATGTGGGACACCTAAGGTCTAGTGTTTATAGGACCGTCCCACAGATTAAACATTAAAAAGAGTAAAGGCTAGCAAGTGGAGTGGAACTAAATAAGGAGTGAAAGTATCTAAATCAAAACATTCATTTGGCATTTGATTTAAACAATTTTATAAACCAGGTGAGTTTGCAAGTTTACCTAGCATTTACTAGCGATTATTAGCAAGCTAATAATATAATACACATTAATTCATGAATATGAGTGTTATTTTTTAATGTTTAATCTTCAGTGATGCTGAACTTGTTCAGCCAGCTACCCATCGAGTTGTGTGTGTCATCATCTTACCCAAACATTGGAGTGTCCGTGCTGGCAGAAGCGGCATCTATCTAGGACTAGGTGAACCGAACAATGGTGTAATGATTGAGTTCGACTCCCAAGACAAGACGATGCTCACCCGACTGGCCAATAGGAACGTGGATTAACCATTAAAAATTGTGCCCATGACACAATTTTCACAGGGAAAGCAAAATCCTGACCTGACACGAGAGCAAGAAATTGCATCGAAAGCAAAGAAATTCGTTTTGAGAGAAGCACTTTTTTTTTTTGAGAAAATGTTTTCACACTGATACCAAAACATAGGCCTATATATATTTGAGATTTTATATTTATATTTGAGAAGTATTCTGCCCTACAAAGCAAAAAGGCAGTAACTACGCAGAGTGCAGAACTGAGAAAAATGACTTTAAAGTTATCCTGTCATCCAGCCTAAGTAGTTGTAGGTAGATTATTGGACATGTGGCTGTTTTGTTACTTTATATTAGCTTATTCTTTGTATATATTAATCCTCATATTTAATTTGATATTTTACCCCTATTTTGCAGTTACTGTATTCTTGCTTTGTATTACTTACCAAAAACGTGGCACCATACCAAGGAAAAGGGCAGTAACTACAGATTTTCAAAAAAACTATTTTGCCATAACTTGGGCTTTTGGGTGTGTTAGATACACTGTATTTGAAATAATTGGAACCATTTGTTTTCCTGATCATGGATATAGCGAACCCAAACTAATTTGACAATTTTAGGTCAATATTTTCCACCCCGGAAGCTGTTCTGGTGCTGAAACTGTTGCTTAAAGTCTCACATAGCTAAGCTGTATCAAGGCCCAAATGGAGACAATTTATTTTGAATAGGACCACATTATTATGTGTGAGTATTAGATTAATGTGTGTCTGGGGGTGTTTCTGTATCTGTAATGTAGTATCTGCTATACCTACAAATTCTGATTCTTTAACTATGGTACTTTTCTTGTCCCTGGATGAAATAATACAATCTAAAAAACATTTCTTCTTTTTTGTTTTTGTCACTTTTACTTCACCCTAAGGGGAACTTATAAAAAATTTATCATGGCTCAGTCATTCTTTTTATTATATAATATGAGGCCTTTTATGCATGGATTTTACTGTTTTCCCTCTGTCCCTAAGCCAGACTCTGTACCTTCAACCTCGCTTAATTCTAAATTAAATATTTAAATAATGTAGATTTCAAGTGCAAATGATAAAATAATGTCTATTTCAATTATACATATTATAAATTGCAATTTTTATTCACATTTTCCTATATTTGTCATAAATATAACCCTTGTCCCTTGGGTTCACTGTCATTTCCACCACACCATACAAAATAGAATCCTGGGATCATTGCTTTAGGTTTGTATACTTAGTAACCATAGCAACAGAAACTCCGCAGTGGAACACATGGTTGGGTGAAAAGGTGACCTCTTTAGGGGGTAAGGAAAAGAAGAAAAATCAAGGTAAATATGACTAAAACTGAGAGTATGTTTATTGGTCGTCATTTCCAAACTGCTCATATTTTACATGGACGCAAAAATAACTGGATAAATTTAATTTAATAATGTGTTATTTGTGTATATTTAATGCTAACTCTAAAACTAATATTAGCAGGCTAACATAGCATGATATTTTAGAAGAAAAAGGGGGAAAATGTCATTTCCACCACAGTCACTTCCACCACGGTGTTCATTGTGGTGGTAAAGACAGGTTGTGGTGGAAATGACATTGTTCATGCTAAACAGCTAATTATTTGGGCTATAATACTAAAACTTTAAGGTAGTAAGAAAATATTTTATTATTTATTATTGTTACAATATTGTTGGTAAATAAGAGAACAATGAGATGAAACATAACTGAACCTCTGGCCATGCAAGTTTAACAGATACAGTATTTAGAAAATATAATGTCTATTTAGTCAGATTCAAGTTGTTATTCCACATGATTACGTTTGACAGTACATGGATTTACAACATAACACACATGTCAGTACCGTTTTAAAGGATTAGTTCACTTTAAAAAAAACTTTTGCTGATAATTTACTCACCCCCATTGTCATCCAAGATGTCCATGTCTTTCTTTCTTCAGTCGAAAAGAAATTAAGGTTTTTGATGAAAAGATTCCAGGATTTTCCTCCTTATAATGGACTTCAACAGGACCCAAACGGTTCAAGGTCCAAATGAGAGTTTCAGTGCAGCTTCAAAGGGCTTTAAACGACACCAGACGATGAATAAGGGTCTTATCTAGACAAACCATCGGCATTTCACAAATAAATAAAAAAGTTTAAGTTTTATAAGCACAAATGCTCGCCTTGCTCTGTTCTGTGATGCGCGTTCGTGACGTCACGTAATACGCAGTTACGTTGAAAAGGTCACGCTTCTGTCCTGACGAAAATTTTCTTTTAGCCTTTTTAATATTAAAACACCCAGGATACGCACACGAAATGGGCATTTTAAATGATAAACTGACACAAAGACATTTGAATATGTGTATATGGTCCTCCTTCCTCACATTCGTAAACACTGACTCGGTACTTCCGCCTACGCGTGACATTTTCAACGTAATTGCGTATTACGTGAGTCACGAACGCGCATCCCAGAACAGAGCAAGGCGAGCATTTGTGCTTAAACTTTTTATTTATTGTGTGAAATGCCGATGGTTTGTCTAGATAAGACCCTTATTCATCGTCTGGTGTCGTTTAAAGCCCTTTGAAGCTGCACTGAAACTGTCATTTGGACCTTGAACCGTTTGGGGTCCATTGAAGTCCATTATATGGAGGAAAATCCTGGAATCTTTTCATCAAAAACCTTCATTTCTTTTTGACTGAAGAAAGAAAGACATGGAGCATCTTGGATGACATGGGGGTGAGTAAATTATCAGCAAAAGTTTTTTTAAAAGTGAATTAATCCTTTAAGTACAGAGTGTTTACTCTGTTTCAGCATATAGGCATATAAGCATATACGTTTTCGATTTCAAAATATTGCCTATTTTATCTGTTATTCAACTGGTTATATTAAGCTTACATTAAGATAATGATGACATAAAGGGTTTGCTCTAGTTTGTACTAGTTTGGCCTAGTTCAGCATGTAGAAAATAGTTAAGAAATTATTTGCTGATTTTTAACACATTCATGTTTTTTCATTGTTTTTCATTTAAAAATATTGATATGTTTTCATTCACTAATGCTGTTGCTTATTGATTTGCTCTGGGTCACCACATAGAGCAGTTGAAAAATAGTTTTTAATTGGAAGTTGCCTATCTATGTCATTTCCACCACACACTGTCTCTTCCGCCACGCCATGTCATTTCCACCACAACACGTATTTTAAAGTAAAACATATAAAAACATACAATCAAACCAACTATATTCAGTGGTGTTGATAATTGTGCAGTTAGGGGTAAGGCATGTGTATACACTTTGAGAAATACATGATTTTGAGCTATGGTAAGTAAATGAAATGTTCCAGTGATCTAGTTTTAGGTGTTTTTTAGAATAAACGTTGTAAAATCTTTACAGTTACATTTCTAAAATTTAAATAAATTACAAATTTGATCAGAGATGTGTGTGTTGTTTAATCAAATATATTTATAACATAAGATATTTAATTATTTTCTCTTCAAAACACATGTTTTGCTATGTGATGGAAATGACTGTTTTCTTGGACTGTCAGATAAAAATGGCAAAATATATATATTATTCAATACAAATCATCACAGCCAACTTAAGGGAAGGTTTCTAGACAGATTGAGAAACCAACTGATCCTAAAAAATTGTTTGTAGAAATGTTTTTATTTTCTGAAACTGTCTAGCTCAAAGAGTACCATAGTTGAAGAATCACCCAAGCACTGCAAAACAACTTTTCTTTGGAGCAATAATAGGCAAGTTAAACTCCAATTCAACAGAGTAAAACAAAATCAGTTTGCCTAAGTGTTTCTAAGGCTTTTCAAACTCATGATGATAACTAAGATAAACAAGTTGATTATTTTATATGGTGCAGCCAGTATCTGTTTCAGTAGGTTTATAAACACAAAGTACTGAATGAAATGAATACATGGGACAGATATTTCAAATTAGTAAACATACATTTAATAATAGATTGTAGATTATATATATATATATATATATATATATATATATATATATATATATATATATATATATATATATATATATATAATAAAATAATAATTGATGAACACCTCGTTTCATATGGTCATTAAGGGTGTCACGATTTCGATTTTAAATAGAATTCGATCGAAATTAAGTCACAATCTCGAACACCGAATTCAAAAATGGAATCGTCGATGCTGCCACGCCCCCATGTCACGTCCAGTCGGTTTGCAAAGCGGGGAAAAACACGCGTGTTGAAGTGCTGCGAGTCCTCTACCTAGCTATAGCTTTATACAGCCAGTCAAAAGATAGCATGGCAACTGCAGACGCAGGAGACCCATCGACAGGACTTGAACTTGAACCCCCTCCTCTTTCACTGAAGTCGCCGGTGTGGGACAGTGGGAGTATTTCTGATTTCCAGTGAGTTATGTTGACAACGTTCACATTCGCGTTCAAAGTTCGCGCTTCAAAAAAGCCACAGTTTGCAAGCTCTACTGTATTTGCGTGTACCATATTGTTCCACTTTTTAAATTAAAACTTTAAATTGACAAAAACAGCAGACTCAGACTCAGAACAGTATAAATCTTTATACAATAAATCTTGCATGTCACAAATAACTTGATTTTCCACCTCCACGAATGAGACGTGTCGTTCATTTCCGCACCGAGTCTATTTCTGCTGCATGCGCTGAGTTAAAAAGTGACAGCGCACAGTTCGTGCTCAAAATGAACATAATTTGGCATGAAAATGTAGTAATTTCATCATAAATGCATTTAATTAAATACAACATTAAATACTAATATTTTTCACAGTCATGCAAGCTCATAAAACCGTCCCGTGAGGATGCCGCGAAATCAGCTGTGTGTTCACCATGGCAACAGTAACTACACTGCGCAGCAACACGGTTATTTTTTGTTAGGTAAAACATAACAATAATACAGTAATGGATGTTACTGTACTCTTGCTTTGTTTCATTAGGGCTTTTTGCAGTTACTGTACAAACGACTACCATTTTTCTCCAAAACGACACACATTTGAGAAAAGATGTTATGTCACATAACAAAGGATGCCTTGAATGTCATGAAAATGATAATAACTCATTTTTGACCAAAAATGCAGTTACTGCCTTTTTGCTTTGTAGGGCAGTATTCTGATAGATTTTTTTTTTCTCAGAAATGATAAAAAAAAATCTAATTTATATATTTTTATGTTCTATGGGAAAATACTTTCTTCAAATATTATATTTTTTTGCTATTGGTATGAAAACTTTTTCTCTCAAATATTCTTTTTTTCTCTCATGAAATGCTTTTTTGCTATCAGTGTGATAACTTTTTCTCTCAAACTTTTTTTTTCTCTCAGATAATTTATTTTCTCGCATGTAATAAAGACAGAATTTTAGCTCCAGCATTAATAGCGCACTCTATCGGGTAAAAGTTGAGGGGATTTTCTGCTTTGGACACTAGAGAGCGAGGATGTGCTTGTTACATTTGACAAAATATCCCAAGAGGATATTGTGTGTGATACTGTATACAACAATGCAATGCGTTCAATGATGGTGTGATTAATATTTAATAATGAATATTGGTTACATTTCCATGTCAAACTTTTAAGTTGAGCTTCACTGTGCTATGCTACTGATGAACCACTAAATTAAAACAAATGCAGACACCATAATGACACCAAAAGATCTTATACAAAAAAGTAAAAACAAAACAGATATCCTTTGAATAAATGGGAACAAAAACAAAAGTGTGAGGTGTTGTCCCGTATGAGCTTTAACATCAACTCCAGGAGATAAGTATTTGATCATCGTTTTTTGGGGACATTTTCATACACAGCATCCGTCTTTGATTTCTGTAAGGAAACACAAACTCAATCAGGAGCACGTGGATGTGACAGTTTAAAAAAGTTTTAAAATAATCAGAGTGAATATTAATTGCAGACCAACCTTCACAATAAAACCTTATTATTCTGTCAATTCTGTAAAATATTTTTTTTCAGGACTGGGCTCTAACTATTAAAGGTTCAATCAATTTCAGAGAAACCCTGTTGATATTTGAAATCAACCCAAATACCCCACCACCAACCCCCCCCACCCCCCCCATTGCTCCACCCCCAAAATACATGAACACATCATGCAGTAGAATGAAGGTCTCCTTATCAAAGCTGAATCAAAGCAAAATGATGAAAGCATTTCTAATATTGACATGGATCCTAAAGCTCATCCTAAGGCTGATAACCCTTCTTTTTTTCCCAGTGATATTCCTCTGACCTTTTGTATAATCTGTAAGCCACCTCGCTTTCTACAGTCTTTCTTCAGATCTCCCTATTGCTCACTCTCTGAATTCCCAATCATGAATAGACATGCCCCCAACTGCTGATTGGCTCAACTTAAACTTAAAACATAAACATATACAACTTATACCTGAACATGTTTTACATCTTTCACAGGTATTGCCCTCCCATTTTTATTCCAAAATCTGAACTTGTAAGTAAATTTTTCCTCTTCAGTATACAAAAAGCTAATGGCTTATTCCACTATGTATAGCAGCTATATGTATATGTGACCTGATCCAGCAAAATGAGTCACAGTGACCCAAATTTCAAAATTGAGATTTTGGTATTAATGGAAAGAGGAGACCATACACTTTAAAATGATATCCTAGTCAAAGTCATACCTTAAATGGTTGTAAAGATATACACATTTGAATTATGGTCGTCTGCCCTCTTTTTCCAATTGAAAACCTGAGAAAATTGCGTTTAAAGTTTTTTGCCCATTTTTTGTTGATATCTTTCAAAATCCATTGCATTTAAAGAGATGAACTATTTATTTTACAGCTTAATTTGACCAAAGACATATATAATGCTATTAAACCAGACTGAAGCTCAAATTATTTTAAAGTTTTTATTTGAATAAATAATTTAAAAGGCACTTTTACAAAAATCAGAAAGATTGAACAGAGGTGCTACATTTTTGCTTGTGTGTGTGTGTGTGTGTGTGTGTGTGTGTGTGTGTGTGTGTGTGTGTGTGTGTGTGTGTGTGTGTGTGTGTGTGTGTGTGTAGGCCTAAGTAGGCTAATGCATTAATAATGCGATGTTAAAAGTGTGTTTTCCCATACAGAAATGTAATATATGTAAATATATGTAAATTACATATATAATGTCGGTGCCCATGTATGTCTGCTGCCTATATGAGAATATATGTAAAATTCATATATGTAAAATACATAGACATATATGAAACATATATTTCAAAATATAGCAAAAATGGCCGTTTTCATGTAAGTGCCATATATTTTCCCGTATATGCACATAAATGTTAAATATATGTAAGACGCATATATGTATACATGCATATATGTACTTATTTCCATAGTACATACTTTCACTTATATTAGGGATACATATATGTATACATGCATATATGTACTTATTTCCATAGTACATACTTTCACTTATATTAGGGATACAAATATAATGTACTGTTTTATATCATATACACTCTCAGAAAAAAGGTACAATTTTGTACCAAAGGTACAAATCCTTGTCACTGGGTTTGTGTACCTTTTTGTGTACAACCAAAATGTACCTTTTGTTTCTTTGTACAATGTTGTACTTTTATCAAAGGTACAAATTTGATCCTTTAAGGTACCACCTCAGTGACAAGCCCCTTTGTACCTTAACTGTGTCAAATTTGTTCCTTCGAAAACTAAGGCTATTTTCCTATCGAATAACGCACATTCAACAACTGAATCCAAAAGGCATCAATTTAATCAGTTCTGCAAATGCATATGAACGTTTGAATACTTTCTTTCCAACTTACAGTAAAGTATTTCTTTGTGTAAATACATCAAAGACTTTACAATACAATAAAGACTTCGCAAAATTAACAGAATATCACTTGAAAAAGATTTGAAAGAATTAAAAGTGCAATTACAATAAAATGTTACAGTACATCAAATATATTTTCTCATCTACAACAAAGCTAGACTTTTGTTTTGTTTTTCACTTTTCACACAATACCTCTGCATTTATTTAACTAAACGCCATCCTCCACCCCAACTGCTCAGCAATTTCAGAACCCTCCATAAATACACAAGATTCTCCTCTCACTGAAGACACGTCCAGTCAAGACGGTCCCAAAATCTGCACAGTGGATTGTGATGTAGCCGGTTCTTCCTGAACAAAATGAAGAATCAGTATTAGAAAAGACAGAAGTAAATTGATTATATTTAAACTCCCATGACGAGATAAAATTTGGCCTCTAGACTTAAAGGGATAGTTCACCTAGAACTGAAAATTCAGTCATTTACTCGCCCTCAAGTTGTTCTAAACCTGTTTGAGTTCTTTAAAAATTAAACAGTTGATGTGCCCCATTGACTTCCATAGAATTTGTTGCTATTTTCTATTTTATTCAAACTATGGAAGTCAATGGGGCCCATCAACTGTTTCATTGTTTGGGTGAACTACAAATCCTGCAACATCTCATTTGTCATCCATGTACTGTGCTTCTATAACAGGTTTCAGCTTAGCCAACCTCAACACATTGGACAATTTTGCTTAAAGGGTTAGTTCAGCCAAAAATTAAAATTATTTAGTTAATTACTCACCCTTATGTCATTTCACACCTATAAGACCTTTGTTCATCTTCGGAACACAAATGAAGATATTTTTAATGAAATTCTGAGCTTTCTGTGCCTTCATTGGGAGCAATGCAACTAACACATTCAAGGCCCAGAACGATAGGAAAGACATCATTGAAGTAATCCATGTGACTGCAGTGCTTTAAACCATTTTATGAAGCAATGCAGGTGCTTTGTTTTTTGCACAAAAAAAAACCACCACAACTTACCACTTTATTTACAAAATTACTAACCAGTAGCAATGCAATCCATTAGGGAGAGCACTACGACACATGCGTATTGTGTTGACTCAGGACCGGGTGTTGTTCCGTGAATGTGCTTTAGATAATATAATTTTGTAAATATAGAGGTAAATTATGTTTTTTTTAATTATCGCAAAACAAAGCACTTGCATCGCTTCATAAAATTGAGGTTAAACCACTGGAGTCACATGGATTACTTTACTGGTGTCTTTACTACCTTTCTGGGGCTTGGATGTATTAGTTGCGCAGGCTACAAGTGGAGGAACAGAAAGCTCTTGGAGTTTATAAAAAATATCTTTATTTGTGTTCTGAAGATAAACGATGGTCTTACGGGTTTGGAACGACATGAAGGTGCATAATTAATGACAGAATTAAAATTTTTAGCTGAACTATACCTTTAAGGAATCCTGGAAACAGATTTAATCAACCACAGCATGCATTCGACCCATTTCTGGAAGAACTGAAATGCAGATAAGAAAACAACAGTTTTACCAACAAAAAAAAAAACTTTCTGCATTTTTACATTTTCCACAAAAAAACAGTTTTAAATGATTCACTTAAAGCTTTATTTAAAATACCCAGAAGAGTAAAATGTTAGCTGCAGCCCTATTTTACAGTTTTCCTCTCCATACTTTGCACTTCTATAATATAAGCTTGTTCCCACATTTGAGAAATTGTGTTTACACAAAAATATTGCTTTAACTTTAGAATAATTTCAGAACGGCCATTGTGAACAGGATTTTTAATGCACTCTTGAATGTGCAAAGTAGAGCTAGGGCTACTGTATGGTGAAAGACAAGATGTTCACTAAAAAAAATAAGACAAACAAGTCCCATGGACAATATTTTTAGTAAATAAAGGGTTAGTTCACCCAAAAATGGAAATTCTGTCATTAATTACTCACCCTCATGTAGTTTCAAACCTGTAAGACTTTAGTTTATCTTTGGAACACAAATGAAGATCTTTTAATGAAATGGGAAAGTTTTCTGTCCTTCCATTGACAGCTATGCAACTACTGCTCTGACCCTAAATTTGGACTAAACAGTTCGATTCAAATTATTTTACGATCTTTTTTTAGTATGGTAGCATACAGAAATGTAATATGGAAAAAAGCTATGTAATATATAAAATGGCAATTTATTTCTTATTTAAATTGACATTTTCCATACCATATGTGCAATGTTTAGGTGACAATTCAAATTCAATACTATAAATTAAATTAGCCATTTCTTATACTTGTTTAACATATAATTTAAACATATACATTTAAAATTTGTACTAGTTGCACAATTAAAATTAACATGTATTACAAAAAATGATTAGAGATAATTTACCCAAAAATGAAAACTCTTTCATTAAAGGTGCCCTCAACTTCAAAATTGAATTTATCTTGGTCTAGTCAAATTACAAGAGTTCAGTGCATGGACAAGACATAGAGTGAGTCTCAAACTGTATTGTTTTATACAGTCTATATATACGGACTCATTTAATTCACGTTTTTGTAAAACACCCCTGAAAAACAGTCGAATCTCCACATAATACCGACTGTGACGCAGTTGTCGGGATCATTAATATGTATGACTCCACAACTTTGCATATGCCAGCCCATGTTCAATGACAAGCGGAACTGCGCAGTCGAAGCATAGGCAATTTTCCCGTGGAAGATACAATCGAGACTCATAGGGAAAATGGCAGACCATGGCAATAAATGTTATGTCCCAGGCTGTGCAGGGAATGTGACAACTTTTCATACCCTTCCTTCAGAAAAGACATGTCAACAGGCGTGGTTGATGTTCATTTATAATCGAATACCGCAACAGTTTAATTCTAGATTGTTAGTTTGTTCCGCGCATTTCACCTCGGACGCATTTGCAAATCTGGGACAATTTCAAGCAGGCTTCTCTCAGCGTCTTTATCTGAAGAAGGGGGCAATTCCAACTCTAATCGCGCCAGCGGTAAGTAGTGATTTTATTAACGATAATTTACACTGTTATCTAGATCCAGCGCAACATCATAGTACAGTAACATATTGCAAACTCCAAGTAACGAGTTAACGTACATAACTAAATAGTATGACAAATTATTTACGCTGAGGATTAATATTTCTTGCCTGTGTTGTAATATAATTCTAAAAAATAATACAGTAGATACATATGCAAAATCCCTTTTGTCAAATAATTTTACTTCGATTTCATCAACAACACGTCAGGGGGTATCCACGCTATTTTTTAGTCTTGATTCAACTTTGAAAACCTGTCATATTGAAATTACACGGATAGTTTATAATAATTAACATGTTTTACCATGTTCAAAATAAAAATTGTGACTGCTGACCTTATGAGTTAATGAGTAAAGCTAATGCTATCAAGTTAACGTAACGTTTAGGTAAGTTAACGTTAGAAGTTCTAGCATTGACGTGACAGTTAAGTTCTTATTGACAATAGAAAAATTAACTTACCACTCAGAAACGTCCATTTCTAATCTTAAAATAATTGGTTGTTCTTCAAAATCGCCGTCTACGTCTGAAACAGGCTCAAACATGTAAGGTCGAACACCTAATCTCTCCATTGTCAGTCACGCTGTACATCAGGAACCTGTTTGATGACACTCGGAGCTACTGTAATGAGCCCGCAGTGAAACAGCCAATCACTGCAGAGCTCTTCATTACTATTCATGACCCTTCCAAATAAGGTAAAAACAGACCATTTCATTCTAGGGGCAATTTCTAGAGTTGAACATGGACCTGTAAAACCATTTCTGGACATTTTAAATGAACTAAAATATGAAATACCCTCTATGTAGATATCAAAGACCAAATTTTTATATTATTTCAAAGCAGTATAGGGCACCTTTAATTATTCACCCTCATGTCGTTCCAAACCTGTAAGACTTTTGTTCATCTTCAGAACACAAATGAAAATCTTTTTAATGAAATCGAGAGCTTTCTGTCCCTCCACTGACAGTCAAAGCAACTAAAACTTTGATGCTTCAAAAAGTTCATAAAGAGATAGTAAGACCAATCCATTTAAATTGAGCAGTTTAGTTCAAATTTTCAGAAGAGACATGATTGCTTTATATGATGAACAGATTTAATTTAGTCTTTTCTTCACATTTAAACATTGATTAGCGAACATAAACAGAAGCTCAACCGAACATGCTTGACACTTGAGAACAAAGCTCTTTCTCAAACGTGCTGCGCAACACACGAGAGTGAACCTCATTTGTTCTCGCATGTCAAGCGAACATGCTTGAGCTTCCGTTTACCGTTTCTGATGTGTGAAATGATGAATACTTATATGTGAATAAAAGCCTAAATTCAACCTGTTCATCATAAAGGAAGTGATCATGTCTTCACAAAATTTTTACTAAACCATACATATGGATTAGTTTTACGATCACTTTAAATAAATTTAATTTTCAATTGAACAATACTATTACAACATTGTTGTCCTGTTATCTCTGTAAAGCTGCTTTGAAACAATTTGTATTGTAAAAAGCGCTATATAAATAAAGGTGACTTGACTTGACTTTATGAACTTTTTAAAGCGTCAAGGTGGTAGTTGCTTAGCTGTCTATGGGGGGGTCAGAAAGCTCTCAGATTTCATTATTAAGATCTTCATTTGTGTTCCAAAGATGAACGAAAGTCTTACGGGTTTGAAACGACATGAGGCTGAGTAATTAATGAAAGAATTAAAATTTTTGGGTGAACAATTTTGCCCTTTAACATGTTCAAGCTAAAATTGTAGCAAAATTATAATTTTAAATGCTATTTTTCTTAACCACATTCACACTCACAGTTAAGACACTTACGACTGCATTTTTATTAAATACCCGCAATTAACATAGCAAAATTCAATGTGGATTTAAAAAAAGGATTCCGAGCCGATCAAAGCCCCGCCCTGTCAATCATTGCATAAAGTGCCTTAACTTTGAGTGTAAATGCAACTAGGAAAAATAACTTTATCATTTTGCTATAATATTTGCTTGAACATGTTAAACATCTAATTTCTGGAATACATTTTAATTGTAATTTTTAAACTTATAAAATGTTCAAATGTATTTTTTAATTTTATGTTAAAGCTAGTGTACTGTAGTAATGCCAATTTATTATATTATTGATTCAGAATAACTGTTTTGCTCCAGATGTTGCACATGTATAATATGTAAATATAAAAACAGAAATACATTGCCATTTTACACATTGCTTTGCCATTTTGCATGTTACATTTAATTTTTTGTGAATATACTTTCAATTAAGTGACAGAAATCTTTCAGATTTCATTTGAAGTGCAGTTTTACTGTGCTTTATCAGGATTGACATCACTGTCATTATGGCAAACATTTTGTTTTAGGAATAAAAATTCAACCTCATCAGAAAAAAGAATGTCACAAGATTAAGATTAATAATCTTAACAAATAACCTATTGTACTGATACTTGCCTCACAGCTGAGGATGAAGTCAGGCTCTCAGATGCGTGATGATCAGTGAGACCAGGCAGTTTTTCCCAGCATCTTCATGATCTAAAAATCAAAGACACATTTGCTGAGTTTCAACAAAGTTCTATGATAAAATTAATGACATGTGACTTAGGGCAGAATCAGGTAATCGCATTCATTTAAACACAATGTGATAAACTATCTGTGCACTGTTCGGTGGCATTCAATCACGTTCTTCAACAACGGCATAAAGTATTGTGGACTAATGTAAAATACACCAACATGGCACCTCTGGTTGAGCATTCATTTACAACAATTACGTATTAAATGTTTAATTTACGACGACACAGAAACTCAATTGATTTTAAATATATTTGCAGACGGCTAATATCACCGACTGGATTCGTACATTAAGCTAACTCGCTATTTGTCATGTTGAGTAGCTGTAACGTTTTATACATTTTTTTTAATTGGTTAAACATAAACATAAAACCCACCTTTGCGTGTCCTCTTATCTTTGTCTTGTATTTCGAGTCCAGCCTCTAAAGTTCTTCTGACGATAAAGAGGGCAGCCATGGTTGTGGTGGTGCTCCGCGCTCGTGCTGCTAATCGGCTTCCCGCTCTCCGGTCTATTTGAAAATGCAATAACGGCTGCAGCGCCAATCAGTTCATATGTTGTTGTGCCTAATAGCAAAGTTAACAGTTATAGTGGATAATGGAGAAAAAAACGTCATAATGTACACGCGATGACTTATACTAGTCAATAATTATATTAAAAAATATAAAAAAGTGTAACGTTAACTTTATACATATCAAATGGCTAAAATCATTTGGTGCAAAGCTAATTTAACTCGCTAAATAAGTGACTGAAACCTTTTTATTTTCGACTTGTGAACTAAATATAAACATAAATGGTCAGAACTCACCTTTAAATGTCGTATTCTACAAGTTTGATACGTTTGATATTTAAAATAAACTCGACCGCGCTGCAGTCGTGTAACGTTAGTCTGCTTCCCGTTGTCAGTTTGGAAATTCGGTAGCTGAAGCGATTTCAGCCAATCAGCGTCTTGTTGCTATGCCAAATACTCAACACATCAACCAATCATGAATGAAACAGTAATTTGGTCGAAGAAAAGTACCTTCATTTCCTAAAAGGTACCAAACAGTCAGATGTTTTTGTACCATAAAGGTATTGAAAAGGTACAAAACTGTTCTTTGAGGAACATTATTTGTACTGTGTAAAAATTTTTTCTGAGAGTGTATTTGAATACCTTGTAATTAAATGCCTATATAGTTGGAGATGCTGTGTCTGTATATACCAAATATAGTATTTTTAATACAATAATGCAGTTTTTCTTTGTCATTTTTGACAAAATCCACAAAGTACCATAACCATATGCCACAGCTTGAGCTTTAAAAATGCATCAGTATCACATCCATGTATGTTTACATACATTTATTAAATATGTGTAAAACAAATATGTATGTCACATATTTATACTTAATGTTGTCCATATATGTGAGAAACCAATACTATACTGTAATATATGCAGATATATGGTATCATATATGGATGAACTCAAATATTTTCTTCACATGTTTGGACACATAAATGTTCATATATGTTGCAGGCATATATTGTGTTCTCAGATAAGTCAAATATATGTATAGATATATGTCATAGGCATATATTGTGTTCTCAGATAAGTCAAATATATGTATAGATATATGTCATACTATTTAAAATATAAGTACATATATGGCCATATATTACATTTTTGTATGGGTTAACATGAATACGTCTAAGAGTTCATATCTGTAAAAAGAGAATCGCACTGGTGACAACTTTTTTTAAAATAAAACTTGATAATTTCTGGATTTGAAATACAAATAGTGAGTAAATGTGTGTGTGGTACAGCCGCTGATCAGTTGCGCACAGCAAATGCACGCAGCATGAGCACTATCTATAGCGCGTGCTGCTCCCGCACCGCATACGCACCGCACACGAGTATGTGCACTCTTGCTGATCAGCAGCAGAGCTTAGGTTAGAAGCCTCCAGTGAGTTCAACGCGTTGGTGACTTTGCTCTCTTTTGACAGCGACATTTCTCAAATTAATATTTAATCTTTCTGATGAGATCTGCTAGCTTGTTTACACCGAGCGCGAGTCTGACAGGAGGGTGGCTGGACCGATCGCGTGCCGGTCAGTCGAAACGGGGCTTCCCATTGCCAAATGATCAGCGTTTGTGTACATTTTCTAAGCTTTTTGATTGGTGGTATACAACGTGCAACACCATATTTGGAGAGCAGAGATAGTGACGTTTCAGGGGATACCCGGGAAATGCTCAGAAGTGATGAGAGGAGTTGAGAAAAGCAATAATTTCCAGCGAATTTAGTACAACTTTGTAAACTTTAATAGTCATTTAAATACATTTACTCATTTATATGGCCTATGAAACTTCGGGAGATTATTTTTGAATGTCTTTTGAATGAAATTAGTCAAAAAAGTTTTTTTTTATTATTTCATTATTTTTCCACATAATCGGCCCATATCTTAAAATAGAACGTTGCGACTTCCGACTCATTTCGCCAGAGTGGGTCACATATTAACTTTAAATTATTTCATATACAGTACTGTGCAAAAGCCTTAGGCACGTTAGTATTGTCGCAAAAAAAAGTATTTATTTAGTATTGTCAGTAGGAAATATAAGTTTAGAACATATGCTAACACAAAGCAGCTTGAGGAAATTACATCATATCCAATTCATATACATCACATGACTTTTTGAACAGTTGAATGTTCAAACAGATGCACAGTTGTGAGGGTTTGAAATAAAGCTTACTAGATTTCAAGCTTTAGTGAGAGAAACAGAAGTAAATTATTTCATTACTTTCATCACCATTCATCAGCTGTTATAGGTCCAATGTATTATTTAAGATCTGAAGGTTTGTCACGACAGCTTCTGCTTCGAGAATGGTGATAGTTTACACACCAAAGATACTTGTTGCACCACGACTATAAAGCACCAACATCCGCTTTAAAGCGGTGAAGCTGCATGTCTCTTCAGAAGGGTCCGGCCAGACTTCAGCACAAGGAAAATTGACTTTTCAATGAACATGTAATGGTATAAAACTGACCTTGTATGGGTTGTTATAGAATAACAATCCAATTATTTATTGTTAAAACAATATGGTCACATATGGTTTTACAAAAATATGATTTAACATTGTAGGCCACAGACCACATCTCAGGCTTTGGTGTAAAGGTTTTTACATGTATAATTTTAACAATTCATAACAATTAATTTATGCATGTGTAAATAAATAAAAAATCAAGGCAGTCATTAGCATGTCATAAATAGAAAAGGCTGTTGTTCGTCAACAAAAGACGCTCACAAATCTTGAAACAAACAGACCATTCTATTCACATAAATAATGGGCAACATGCCAGCAATATGGTGGAATAACTCCTGCCTTCTGGATAAAAGAGCCAATCACTTTCTATAATTTTACTGTAATAATATATAACTGTTATTTAAAAAACGCAATACTTTTCCGAGCTAATACATTTTTATTTATACTAATGACCTTTTTGGTCTGAAGAATGAAACTGTTGAAGAATGAAACAAACAGTACATGCACAACAATAAATAAAAACATGTTTAAAAAGCATCGTTTTTGAGCCTCTCCGTACTGAAGGTAGTAATGATCAAGGCTGACGCCCACGTCTGTTCACTGGCCGTCTGATGCTGCACACAGAACTTCAATCACACTGACTGACTGAAACAACTCCTTACCTTTTTTCGTGTTGTTGGTCTACACAAAGCTGAATCAGTTCTGTCTTCCTCCTGGGACTGAACTGCTAATACAGACATGTTGAAACAACAGAGCTTGGAATCTTGTATACAAATCTGTGTCTGATTCAAATGCATTAATCAATATTTGTCGAATAACTGAATTCCTGACCTGTTTTTCTACATTTCTTACAGATGCAGAAGATCACAACTAGAACAACAATCATCAGAGATCCAGCAGCAGCAGAGATCAACACTATGTACAATAAACTATACAATTGACTTTCATCTGTAATGAAAGAAATGAGTCTGTCAGTCTGACCTCAAACCAGACTGAGATCTCGGTTTATTTCAAAAAACTCAAACACAGCTCAGTAAATCATCACTATTCACCATTATCATACCTGAACGTGTGTGACAGAGTGTGTTGATGTCCAGATGTGTGGTCTGGTTGCTGATGGGATTGTTCAGCACACAGCTGTAGGTGTTTTTATCCTGATATTCCACCTCCAGAGGTAGAGAGAGACTGATGCTGAGATCACACACACTGATGCTGGACAATACACTCATTCCTGCGTACCAGGAGAGAGTCGCATCACACACATTCAACACTGATGAACACACCAATGAACAATTCTGGTGTGATGAAAGATTTTGAGAATAATCTCTGGTAATGTTAGGAGTGGGAAGAGGAGCTGCAAATATGAGAGAATTAATCAGTATGTAAATAATAAAGGAATATTCAAAGTTCAGTACTGCTCAATCTAAAGCATTTGTGACAATGTTGATTATCACAAAAATGTATTTTCAGGAGAAAAGCAAACATTGGGTTATAGAGTGAGACTCACAATGGAAGTGAATGGAGCCGACCCATAAATGTTAAAATACCGTTTCAACAGTACAGCCACAAGTGAACAATATGATGATTTTTAGACAAAAAAAAAAATCACTAACTGACCGTGTAAAAATTATTTAAACAGCTTTAGAGCTCAAATTATGTTTCAACAGAAGAATTAATGATTGTAACAGAATAATGAATTTGAATATACAAATATATGCCTTACATTTATGCTTTTAAACCCTTGAAAAATGTTAGCGCCTTACCGCAGCCTCAATTCTTAACCACAAATGTTTTTTTGTGGTTATCAACTTTATTCCACAAATACTGTCGAATAAGCTTTTGCCAAAAACAAAATTTTCAAAAGCAAGATCTCTACTCACCATAGACAGACACATTGAATGTTTTTGATGACCATTTTGCTCCAATTATTTTTACTTCATAACGTCCAGTATGTTCAGTTGTGGTGTTTGTGATGGTCAGAGATCCAGTTTGATGATCCAGCTTCAGTCTGTCTCTGAATCTCCCATCAGATCTGGGGAAGGTTTGTTTCTTTCTGTTGATTTGAGCTATGAGAGACTTTTCAGCTACAAATTTCCACAGTATGTTGTCGTCGTCTTGTATTTCAGTATCAGTGTTTAGAGTAACAGAATCTCCCTCCATCACTGACACTGAATCACCAAACACACCTGATGAAGAAAGATTTTACAAAGATGAAGAAAGATTTTACACAGATTAATGCTTCTGATGGAAACTAAATGTAAATTGCTTTTTGACCAATGAACTTGTATTACTTTTGCTATCGTTCATGATCATTTTAAAAGACAGCTGGGCAGGATTTCCATTTGTCCGTTTACAATCCTCGAAATTAATATGTTTTAAAAATATAAAAAATAAATATGAATAAATAAATAAAAATATGTCTATGAAAGTGGCTCAATTGATGATTCACTTTCTTAGCCTCCACTGTTAGAGTTTTTTTTTATCATAGACATTTTCATTATTCTCCATGACTTTTAACATTTTAATACATTTTCATTCATAAAAATGCCAATTAAAAATTCCCTGACAACCAGAGACCTGAATCCAAAGTATCTCAAGACCACATCTCAGTTTGATTTGAGATAACAGCAAGCGTAAATAGTCTAATCTAAACAGTAGTTTGTCGCTTTGTTTCGGAAATATGAGGTTTTATAACTTACCAATCAGACTCCACAAGCACAAACAGAACAAAACAAACATGTGAAACATTTTCTTCAGCATGTCACTGTCTGATCTAATAAAACTGACATGAAAACACATGCGTGAATCATCCCTCAACAGCGTTTGACCCTCCTAGTGCTGTAACACACACACATACAAACACACACACACACACACACACACACACACACACACACAAACATGTTGGTGCGACAGCATTATGAGGACTCTCCATAGGCGTAATGGTTTCTATACTGTACAAACTATATATTCTCTCCCCTTACACTAACCCTATCCCTAATCTACCCATCACAGGAGACATGCTGCATTTTTAATAAATTTTTTAATAAAACTTTTTTAATGTTTTTTAAGCCATTTGGTTTATGAGGACTTTTGAAATGTCCTCATAAACCACCCATAAGTTGTAATACCAGTGTAATACACATGTCATTATACAAATTTGTGTCCTCATAAATTACATTAAAAAAAAAAAACACACACACACACAAACAAACACGTGCACACACACACTCACACACACAGACATACACACACACGCAGAGAAAGAGAGAGAGAGAGAGAGAGACACACACACACACACACAGACAAAAACAGGCACACATACACACTCGCACAAAAAGAGACACAAAATCTGGCACACACACACTGTACACATGTTAGATATGTTACATATAAATGTTCTTCTGTCTCTTATTAAGACTTTAACTGCTAAAAATAATGGAAAGCAATCTTTATCTTTATCATTTAACATTTATAATGTTTGAAAGGTGCAGGTATCTGATTAACTATGAAAAAGTAGAAGAGTGGAATATTGTGTATATCTCCCTGAATTACATCGTAAAATGGATCTTACTGATTTCAAAATAGTTTTATTATTCAATTGAATAATTGTACCGATGAAAAAAAAAAAAAAAAAAGTTAAAAGTGTACCATCTCACATTGCCAGTTTTACTGAGGTGTGATTCTAGCAGCTCATCTGAGTCAGACTGAAACTGCTGCGGTCGGTTTTCTTCAGAGTTTTATCTGTTATGGACAGACATCTTGTGCAGGAAACTGGCCATTTGTTTGATCTGCATTCAGTTTGTAGGTGAAAAGCTTCTTCCTGTCCTGCTGTCATGATGAACCTCACAGTCTGACATCCTCTCTAAATAAACCTGCTTACTTACTTACTGAATCAATCCATCATCAAAACTGATGTTTGAAAAAAGCCACAGGTCAGAGGTCAAACTAGATTCTTATCAAAATTAAATAATGGTATGGATGGTAGTTGAACAAGCTCAGGGTTACAGGTCCAGGATTAGTTTCGAGTCGACAAAACCGAATCAATCCAATCAGGTTTTTTTGCTACCATGACACTGGTCATCAACTTTCTTTGATCCTGACTTTTTTCAAGAGTTTAGGTGTGACATTAGTAGCGAACAGCCAATCACATGCTGTGGAACTGCAATTCACTTTCATGGTGCCTAAAACCCAGGGTTGGTGTAACTAAACTGAAACATATCTGGCTATAGCCAACTAAAACGACTTCATAGTATAGTCTGTATGAGTGTGTTACAACATCTATCAGCAGAAGGATTACACACAACACGTGTCGACAAACGAAGAACGACAAACTCTAATCTGACAAACGGAGTTCCGGTCCAGAGATATTTAACTCAGTAAAGAAAGTACACGGATACTTTGTTGGGATATCTAGGCCTATTTCATAGTCGTATTTTAATCAATCTTGATTTCTCACAACTTGTGTGTGTTTTGGCGATTCGGAGTGAAATGTGGCGCTAATCGAGCGCAGAAGACCAATGGCCAAGGTCAGGATTTTCATTAAAGGTACAGGACTTAAAAAAAAAATTCTCCTTTTGTGTTCTGAAAAAGAAAGAACAGCATACTGCATTAGAACAACACCAGAGTAATTAAATAACTTAATTTAATGACTTAATGACTTAATTAACATTTTAGGGTAACCCCCCTTTAACCCTTGGCTTGCTGGACAGCTGCACTAGCATTTTATGGTTGGCTATGTCAGCGTACATTGTGAGTGTTTTTTCATATTTATAGCTGCCATTTTAAACATTTATCATGCAATGTACTGAAAATTAAAATCAGAGTAAATGAAGAATCAAAGGTAGGCTACCAAAATAATTAAAAAAAAATGTCATAACTAACTGAAGAGGAATAAAATACATAGGCCTATTAAATATATTAGGCTATAGCCTATATAATGGTGCATTCAAGTGAAGGATTACAAATTTATTAAAAGGTTTAATTTAGGTTCCAATACAATAGTACATAAACTGAGAAATATTCTGAACATTGAATGTAGCATTTAAGGGTGGAATGTAAATGATATGAGCGGTGAAACAAGAGAATGTGGCAAATCCTATTTCTCTCTATTGTAAGTTAAATGAGTCAGATGACTGAAACTCTCACCTTTTGTTCTGCAACTGGACTTCGGAGCCCCTGGCCCAGACGTTGAATAGTTATGCTAATTGGATTAGCAATGCAATATAGTGTTATGCTGATTGGGTCAAGCCAGATAACCTGCCTAACCTGTTTTCGCTTGATAGAATCAACTCCTCCTACCTTTGTATGCTTTGTTTGAATTTGTCTCCCCCTCCAGAAGTCCCTCCTCTCAAAATGCCTATAATATACCATGTAAAGTTACTTTAGATTAGACTTGGGTACGACGCTTGGACGAAGCAGACTACAGCAAATAAAGAATCCTGCTTTAAAAGATACACTCGAGTCTCCTGGTCTTCGCTCTTCTGAGTTCCTAAACTTTAGAAGAAATTAATTCCCAACAGATGGTGCCGTGACCCGGATAGAATTAACTTTACCTGAATCCAGATTTGAAACAAAGACTGAGTTCCAGAACTTCAAGCTCAACAAAGAATCTCAACAAAGGAACTTCTCACTGAATTCCAGACTGAATCTTGAAACTTCAAGCTCAACAAACAAAGACTGAGTTCCAGAACTTCAAGCTCAACAAACAAAGACTGAGTTCCAGAACTTCAAGCTCAACAAAGAATTTCAACAAGAATTCACCTTTCTGACTGAAGTTCCAGACGGAATCTTTTTCATACAAACAAAGATTCGGTGAGTTTCACTCTATTCAAAGAACCGCTGAACGACCAGTACAAATGTTGTGCCTCTGCGCAGCCAGAGAAAGAGTTATCAGACAGCTGTAGTGTTTGGTTAACTTAAGTTATCCTTTAAAAGTTTGCTTTTAGAGATGAAAATTTATCCTCTGTTCAGGCAGGGATGATTAACATTACGTGTTAATATTTTGAAATTTAAAGATATCCTCTGTTTCAGGCAGACAGGGAAGAAAGAATATCCTCTGTTTCAGACAGGGAGATTTAGCATCTTATGCTACTGATTTAAATACCCTCTGTGCAAACAGGGAAGACTTAGCCGAAGTTAAGTGTGACTGGTTGGTAATTTGGAAGGTTAACAAGAATTGATCTGTGTTAACAAGTGTACCCTCTTTTGATCAGAGAAGTTTTAGTGTTTGATTGTGTGATAACAAAGAACATCACACAATGGTTAGAAGGAATGCTAGGCTAGTTCCATCAACTGAGAAAAATGGACTAGCTACTCCTTTATGGACAGACAGTGAGTTCAAGTCATTGCTAGGAGAGCACATGGACTACATAGTGACTGAGTCAGTTAGATTGGATTTGACAAATAAGTTTGGTATTGACCAAGACAAAGTTTGGTCTATTGAAGAATGCAAGAACGTGTTAGGTGCATGTATCAGAAAGAAAAACATGAAAGGCATAATCTGTTGCCATAGAGAATATAGCTTATCCATTGCACAAGAACAAGCTAGGTGTATTGATAAGTTAAATGAACAGAACAAACAATTGCAGACTCAAGTGTCCTGTTTCAAGACAAAGGTGAGCCATAATCAGGCCTCACCCAAATGTGACTCTGAAGATCAACAGTCAGATGAAAGCTATCCTGATTTACAGTCTGTCTGTAGACTAGAAAACACTAGATATTCTGGTTTTATAGATAAAGATGTAAATGCTTTTGAAGTGTGTGGAGCAAGACAAAAGGCTCAGACTAGGGCAAAAGGGATTGACTCTGTTCAATCTGCAACCCCCACACTGCAGTTACAAACAGTCAAACTATCTTTAGGTCCTAAAGAAATTGAGAGAATCGCTGAAAATTTGCCATCAGTGCAAAGAAATTTTTCTGAGTTTAGGAGAGAATTGTCCAGAAAGATGCGGCTTTACGATATGTCTCTAGCTGAAGTCAGCCAGCTAATATCACAGATCTTGACTGAGTCAGAATTCAATGATTTTGAAAAAGCCGTAAACAATTCTGAGTTTCATAATGCCAGAAAAGATTACTTGAGAGAGGGAATTCTGAGAGTGTTAACAAGCATTGTTGGACCGAAAGTAGACTGGTCAATGATCACTAATTGTGTACAGAAGAATTATGAAACTGTTAGTGAGTACACAGAAAGATTTTGTCAGACAGCTGCAGCTTACAGTGGAATTGCAGACACTCCAGAGAAGGTGTTAAATGATAATGGCCCTTTGGTTCGCACCTGGTCTCATTGTCTTTTGCCAGAACACAGAAAGGCATTGCCTTTCTTAGGGCCCGTCCACACGAAGACGCGTTTCACTGTATACGTATACATTTTTTATCGTATTGGCGTTTCGTCCACACGGATCCGGCGTTTTCGGAGAGTGAAACCGCTATTTTTTGAAACCGGGTCCCAAAGTGGATAAATCTGAAAACGACGCCCTTGCAGTTTCGTGTGGACGGCCTATCCGTATATTTTGTGAAACGATGATGTCATCACCCCACGTGTCGACTAGTCAGACACGCTAAATCAGTAGCCATAGGCCTACCAGCAAAAACAACTGCGACTACTTGCTTGAGTTCATGCTTCAGAAGCTACTCGAGCCTCTTTTATTTATTTATTTGTGTATTTATTTTAATTATTTGATTGAATTTGATAATTATTCAAAAAACGCACCTCTGCCCCTTCATGCTCACCGGTGACAAGGCGTTCGCTCCGACATTACATTTCTCTGTACTGTAGGCCTAAATGTTGTAGCCATTAAAGAAAAGTTAGTTTCATATTTATGATTAAATAATGTTATTTTTTTCCATTTCATTGATTAGGCCCTATAAGTGAACAGCGTGAGTAAGATGCGCAATATCGAGACACATCATTTTGACCACTTCATTAAGTTTTGTTTTGTCTTCATTAAGTTTTGTTTTGCCTTTCTTTAAAATGAATTTCGTTTTGTAAAAATTGTATCTTAATTTTAATCAATGTTTTATTAACGAATTGCATGGATAGCAGACAATAGCCTATATAATCAGGACATGAGGCGCCGACGCAATATAAATTGCAACGCACGAGAACTGGAGCTTGTCTCATAAATGAACAGAAACTCAGAAATACCTATATCTAAGCTTTTAATGTCTACTTTTAAACAAAACAATTCAAAAAGAAAAGTAACAGACAACTCTAATAATCCGTATGAAGTGTGCATTTCTCTCTATAGGCACCTTCAAAACACTGCGAAGGTGGCGAGTCAGCATCGTCACACAAAACACTAGTTTATTAATAAACAATTCAAATGTCTCCTTGCTATAGGCTATTTGACACATTCATAATAATTAGGCTATTTGCCGTTTTTTTGTGGCAAGCTTTATGCGTCTGCAAACTAATCGACCATCGTGACTCATCCTATAAATGGTACAAAATAGGGATGACTCATCCCTATTTTGTACCATTTATAGTTTTTCATATTGTTCAATAAAGTTCTTGGTAAAAAAGAAAAGAAGCTACTGTGCCTAATATTACTGCATATTATTGTATACAGCGCGCAAGGTTTATTCGCAAGTCTTCTTCTCTGTTTTTAGTGTATCTGTGTCAGAATTACAGCCCCTCGTACTGGTCTGGCATATATACTACACCGTTTTCAGTCGGTTTCAGTGGTTTCGTGTGGACGCAGATATTTCTTGAGACGACCCCGTGTTTACGGAATTTTTTTTTAGAACGAGGGAAAAAAAAGATCGGATAGGGAACGCACCGGCTTCGTGTGGACGTGGCCTTAAACATCACATGGGCTACTAGAAATTTGCAAGACAATTTGGAAAGTTTAGCTACTTGGGAAAGAGACTCTGATGTCAAGGAGAGAGTAAAAATTGCAGCAGCTTCCTTAAAGGTCAACCCAGAGAAGCAGCAGAAACGCAAATGTCCCAAGAGAGAGGGCATCAGTTGTTATTATTGTGGTAAACATGGACATTTTGGAAAAGAATGTAGAAAAAACAAAAAGAATGTTAGAGAAGTGAACAATATTACTCAGCTTCTGCTCAATCTGCTTGCTACTCTGAAGCAGCCTCTCCCATCGTCAGTAACCCAGTTGGGAAGCTGTTTTAGTTGTTAACCATTCTGGGCTGTGAGTGCTTATTTTCCCCACTAACTTACAACAGAGATAAAAGACTTCTGTTTTTTTGTTTAATAGAACAAAAGGAAAGTGACTATCTCAGTTTTTCCTTTGGGGGACACTAATTAAAATAAACTCACAGCCTTAAATGTTATTTTACAGCACAGGCCCTTCATCATTAATAGTGTTAGGTCAGACTGTAAACGTAAAATGCCCTCATGCAGTGTCCACAATAATGCCAAACATTGTTTCATCCTCATGTATGATGTCTGCTATGACTGAAGTTGTTAGAGGATGGAGAAATAACTCAGATGAAGATTACACACGTCACAGGACAGGTAGTCAAAGAAATCTCTAGAATGTTGCAAGCCATTAGAGCCTAAGTGGCACATCAAGTGATATTAATTACAGCAGTTGCAGTATTGTGTCAGGATAAACCTGAACAGATTGTGTCACACTGTAAAAGTTGCTCCCCCCTCCCACAGGGAAAGGACAGGACACAGAACAGTGAGGAGCCGAGGGGAAGAACCGATTGCAACATGCGTCGGGGGCCAACCCTTCGGTGAAGAATCCCTCATTTCCCCCATCCATTAGTCCATTCCTCACCTCACTGGTTCTATTTAGGTGTCAAAATAATTAAGAGAATAGGGAAAGATGGAACAACAATAGCAGAACAACAACAGCAGACTCTGAAAAGTTTACAACACTAGTGTTTGAACAAATTACTGCTCCTGTCTTTTGTTTTCTCTCTTCCTCTGTACAGATACTACTTGCTGACCTGAGACCCATATGCACCGACCTCCTCGTCTGCGTATGAAGACATAACCTCAAGAATCAACTAGACCTACTGCCCGAGCCAACTATCACAAAAGGATAAAGAAAAGAAAAAAATACACAACGCAGAGACGACGAAACCTTCAGTCATCCAACGACATGATCAAGATTGTCCTACTACTACACATCATGAAGATCGCACAAAGTCCAGACTCCAGAAACGACATATTCTTAGAGCTGATGAATATGTAAAAAACGCCTTGTTTGCTGGAAAGAACGTTTGCAGGTCACATCCGAAGATGACTGCCTTCCAGAATTCACTTGTGCACAAACATGATGATCCAACAAGACATTCTTGATCTTTTCAGCAAATTGACACCAAGATGACTGAAGATAATTCTTCATGGTTCGGAAACTTGATTGATCTAAAGAAAATCACAGTTCCAACCAGAAAAGACTCACGGACCCTAATTGCATGCTTTGTTTCTGTGTCAGCATGCAATTGCAGAAACATCAACACAGAGCAAGCTATGTGCCTGTAACTTACGCGAGTTACAAGAATGAACTTTTAAGTGTTTCAATTTGTATATTATGTGGGAGTTATTTAGAACTCCCAAAGAGGGGATTGAAGGATTACAAATTTATTAAAAGGTTTAATTTAGGTTCCAATACAATAGTACATAAACTGAGAAATATTCTGAACATTGAATGTAGCATTTAAGGGTGGAATGTAAATGATATGAGCGGTGAAACAAGAGAATGTGGCAAATCCTATTTCTCTCTATTGTAAGTTAAATGAGTCAGATGACTGAAACTCTCACCTTTTGTTCTGCAACTGGACTTCGGAGCCCCTGGCCCAGACGTTGAATAGTTATGCTAATTGGATTAGCAATGCAATATAGTGTTACGCTGATTGGGTCAAGCCAGATAACCTGCCTAACCTGTTTTCGCTTGATAGAATCAACTCCTCCTACCTTTGTATGCTTTGTTTGAATTTGTCTCCCCCTCCAGAAGTCCCTCCTCTCAAAATGCCTATAATATACCATGTAAAGTTACTTTAGATTAGACTTGGGTACGACGCTTGGACGAAGCAGACTACAGCAAATAAAGAATCCTGCTTTAAAAGATACACTCGAGTCTCCTGGTCTTCGCTCTTCTGAGTTCCTAAACTTTAGAAGAAATTAATTCCCAACACAAGTCATGTTGGAAAGCTCATGTTCACTAGTTAAACGCACATGAATGGCACTACAAAGTCCTAAACATTTTGTGTCAGTGAAAAATGTGACAGATTACCATAATACTTACAGCCATATTTAGCAGTGACATTGTTAAGCTTTTATATTTACAACAAAATAAGTAAAATAACTGCCTGTCCATATATGATAGCATTGTAATATAACAAAAATATATATAACGAAGCAGTAACAGTTTACAGTGGTTTCAAAAAACACACCTGATGCACATTCTTTGTTCTCCATTTTCTACAAACTTTAACGCACCACATATGTCTCGAACAAATCTTTCAAATAAATGTTTAAAACAGAATATATAAAAGCGTTTATTTTAAGGCCCTTTACTTTAATCCCAAAAGCAGTTAACTGTGATTGGGTAATTTTTCCAGTTGGGCGGGTTGAGTTCCTTGAATTCTTTTCTGGAAGACGGGTCGGGCACGGGCAGTGTGCCACTGCCACGTTGGCAGTGGGGCGGGCTAATAGGGACTCGAGGTTGAGGATCCCAGTCTCCATTACAGCAAAGAGACCTTATGACTAGTGATGGCCAAATGAAGCGTTTCGAAGCATTATTGCTTTCCAATACAATTGTGTCAAAAATGGTTCATTACTCGAAGCTTCATTCATATAGAAATTGCAGCACCATCTCCTGGTGAAGTAAATGTAATGCAACAAAGCTGACAACCATAAAATGCAAGTGTCTGTAGTCCTCTCAGAGCTGCAATAAACAGAGCTCATTATTCCATTGACACCTACCCCCTCCCGTCTGGGCTCCTTCCAAAGCCACGCCCCCAAAACACATGAACGCGTGATGCCGCCCGCGCTCAGCTGGAGGACGCGTTTACCAACGCCAAGAGGAGGGGAGCAGTGCATGGAGTAACATCATGTCAGAATCACATGTAGTAAAATACCTAACTTTATCATTATGAATTGTAGCGAACCTACATAATAATAATATACATAAAATGTATTTAAGGGGGCCGGAAGGCCAATTTAGCTCAAAGGGAATGATTCATCGATTTGCAATGAATCATTGACCGAATCACTATGGAACCGAGCAAATGACTCGTTTAGAGTTCATTTGAACGGGCCGTAATTTTAACCTTGGCAACAGATATTTATCCAATTTATAGTGAAACACTATGTATTAGCAAGGTAACTTTAGATCGGCAGTACAAGACATTAAATGTGTAAGCAAAACACAAGACGAATATCTTTTCAAATATATGGACGACTTTATTAACTATTCTAAACACATAAAACTAAGGTCTAAACACAATCACACACACACATTCATACGAGGCGCAGAGGAAGAGAGAGAAAGAGAGAGTTTTCAGAGTGAGAGGCACTTGTAAGACATAAACCTGAACGAACCACCAAGCATTAATTTAAACCTTCGTTTCTTAGACAGGTTATTACAGGTACATTAAAAAGCACCAGGTCAGTTACAGTCTGGAGTACTTGCTTGTCTTTGCGTTGCTTATGCCAGGGAGTTTCCTTTTTGCGGTGCTTCGTCAAAGGTGTTTCCCGGGTCCGTTATTTGGCTGGTCTCCTCGTGTGCCTGATAGATCTTGGACGGCCAGTCACGTGGGGTGTTGGCGCGGATGAGTGAAAGTCTTTGAAGTTGGAAGCTGGTTTTGTAGTTGAAACGTTAAAACGAGACTTTACAGCAAAACTTAACTTAGAACGAGACTTTTAACGAGAAAATAAAATACAACTAAGAAAAAGAAAGAAAAGTGAGACGAAAAGTTTGATGGCTTGAATGAAGCTGTTTTAAACTCCGATCTTGATGAGTTTGTGTTTGTCTGCTGGTCTAATTTGGGTCTGGTCGATGTAGAAGCGTACGAACATGAACACTCTCTTGCTGTTTGTCGAGAGAGGCACAAACTTAATTCAACACCGAACCGAACTGCCGAACTGAACCGAACCGAAACTGAACTGCTCTCTGAACCGAACTGAACTGAACTGAACGGCTTTGTTCGGGTCTTTAACTTAAAGTTAGTCCAACCTCTTTTGGAGAATTCTGGCCAATTGGACAATGGCATCATCTTAGGAGGTGGACCTCGTTTCTTCTTATCATAAATCAGGCGTTATCTATGATCTGCTTGCTCTCCAACACTAGCAGAGAACAAGAGACCACAGTTTAACATTATAGATTATTATAATCATACAAGGCATTTTACACAGATTTCACTCAAGCCATCTTAAGAATTAAGAATATATGATCTCACTGATATCAAACAAGACACACTTTCATTCATCCATCTAAAGTAACAACATTTGCATGACTTGTATGCTATCTAGTATAATAGACACATACATAGCTACAATATAGGATTAGGTAGTGGAACAATGTTTGATTATAAGTTCGTCAAGAATTGTTCTGGGATGAGTTTATGCATTTTTATATGAGAAGTCTCTTGTCTCTGTGGGTTTTAAGAGGTCTCAACAATGAGGTCATTCAAAAGTCTTCACGCAGAGGGAAGTCTGTTTTACTTTTCGGTGTCATGTTCAGCAGTGGTCATGCTGAGGGAGGTCAAAGGTGGTCAGACCTTTCACCATTCTGGCAACGTTCTTCCTGTTTTAGGCTTATCTCTGAGGAGTCTTGGCCATAAAAATCTTCTCCGGAGGGGGTGCCTAGACTATCTGGCGTCAGTGTTGTGACTTAGGAATGTGGTGTTAAAATCCGTAATGTTGAATCACATTTTAATGAAGCCCATGAGAGATTAGAAAGATTAATTTGTGTTTGGTTCATGGTTCATTCTCTACAGAATATAAACAACTAACATGGCTGTTAGTACTCACTATCAATCCAGCATATCGATAATGGTAAAGTTTAAAATATATTGAGTTTGATTCGGTAACAAGCTAGTACCATAAGGCAAACTCAAAGCTAAAAACAGGTTGCATTGATACACGTTTTTCCTGTTACCATCAGTTACACTGTGATGAAGGTGAATTTCGTGTAAGATTCATAACATATACAGTGTTTTGCATGTAAGAGCTTCCACGATGAAAGCACTCTTACCGTCACTTTTCAGCCCCTTGATCCCTCAGTTGTCCACCGCTGGAAAGCCCTGATATTGCTTGCTTTATCCAAAGACTTTTTGGGCATAGCCTTTTCAAATACTGTCTTCCTTTTCTTGCCTGGTTTGCCTTCGCTGACTGTATATGCAGGTACTGGGAATTTTGACTGCTAAATTCGTGGCCATAATTGTGATTCTTTAGCGTCCGTGCTTCTTCCCCTCCTCGATTGAAACGGGCGCGAGCGTGTGGGCGGCTCCTGTAGCTGCAGGGGTGATTGGTTGCCATGGTAGCGAGGGAGAGTGACAGTCGCTCCAGCCAATCATTTCATCCAGCCAATCATTTCATTCGTCCCGAATGGAGATAAGTAGCTGTGTTTATTACAGCACTGAGAGGACTACAGACACTCGATTTTTATACTTTCTTTTTCAAAGTACTTACATTTTAATTATGTGTTGGTATATATAGAAAGTTCATCCATATTTTGTTAGAAAAATTCTACCTACCCTACCTTTAAATGTTAACGCCCCGTTTATTACGTTTACCGAGGCGATCAAAGCTGAAACGTGAAACTCATTTATGTAGGCAAGGCAAGTTTATTTATATAGCCTAGCACATTTCATACACAATGGTAATTCAAAGTGCTTTACATAGAATAAATTAAAATAATCAAAAGAAATAAGAATAATTAAAACAGTTAATTTTTGATACATTTTTGATGAATTAATGTAGGTGAATTTTACAGATACTGATGAATTTCATGTGTTCACCTTGATAATAAAACATAAAGCATGATGTTGTGTGTGTGTGTGTGTGTGTGTGTGTGTGTGTGTGTGTGTGTGTGTGTGTGTGTGTGTGTTGTGTGTGTGTGTGTGTGTGTGTGTGTGTGTGTGTGTGTGTGTGTGTGTGTGTGTGTGTGTGTGTGTGTGTGTGTGTAATTATTTCTTTAGACAAGGACAGAAGATCAGGCCAGCTTAAAAAAAAGTTGGAAACCATCACAGAAATTCTAATGGTTTCTATTAAAATACCAATAGGAACCATTGGCTTTTACCATTTAAACCACCACAGAATTATTTTTTGTAGTGTGTTTGGGACATATTCCATTAGGATTCAATGCCCCCACCAATAGAACTCAACACACATCAGTAGAGACCCACAGAGACCACTATAATTCCCATTACAACCAATAACATTCCCATGAAAACAATTAATTCCAATAGAATTTCTATAATGGTTTCTATAGTTTTTTTATCAGGGCAGATCATGTGTGAAAGCTTTATATTCTTTAGCTGTGGGAAGCAGAACTCTATTGTTAACTGGTGGGACTGATATTTTTGTATGTTGAAAAGGATGTGCTTGTGTAACTGGTTGTACTTAATGTAGCAGAGCAGAGGGTTTTTGAAGTTTCTGTCTTTGATGCATGTTTTTATGTAACAATGTTCATATGTTCTCTAATTAATAATAATAAAAAAGCCATTCTCCTCAACAATAACGTCAATCCAAAAACCGACTACTACAACAACCCACGGTGTTGGTTTAGCTTCACTTTTATAAGAAATACAGCCGCCAGGTTTCAAACCTGTCAACACTGCATTGAGCTGTCAAAACAGTCAGGTGGTTCACTACAGGAGTGAACCAGTGTGTTTTCTTCGTCATTTTCACGTGACTAGTGACGTAATGAAGACCCGCAGCACCACCAGCGCCAGGACCACCAGCGCCAGGACCGCCAGCGCCAGGACCGGAAGTGAGGGGCGGAGTTTACAGTTGTTAAGATTTTAATCTGGAACATGTTTATTTTTTATGTTTTTCGGGTCATCTTCAAAGGGTCCTTACCGCAACGTTACAATGACGATAATTTTATACATTTTCCTTTAGTAATTTATATTAAAAATGTAATATATTTAAACAGCTTTTTAAATACTGATATAAAAAAAAAATAGCCTATACAAAATTGGGAATTTCATGTTTTTTTTTCTATGCCATGTAAAAAATTTACAGTAACCTTAGCTGTCAATTGTTTCCATACAAACAAAAGATAACATAATTAACTTTTTATGACAGATGTTGCCATTTCAATTTGCTAATGATCTCAATTTAAGTGTATTATTTATTATCAGTAAATAATACAAAGAATTTTAAGATGCTGTAAATGAATCTATATTAAACAATTCCATTTGAAATAATGTCATATTGTAAAAGAATGAGCTAATTTTAAGTATCTCAACATTGAAACCAGGGGTGTGGGACATGAGCAAAAATGGTGTTTGGACATAAATGCTTCATAATTTTACATTAAGAAGATGACCCGAAAAACATAAAAAATAAACATGTTCCAGATTAAATCTTAACAACTACATTCTATTTTGTGTAATTTTTTTTATGTTTTGCAGACTGTAAATTATAAATTACATTACACATGAAAAGAATCGTTGACTTCTTTTTTTTTTTCAATTTCTTTTTTAGATTTTTTAAATAAAAAATGCATGCTGCACATGTTCTTGTAAAATAAAAGATATTTTATATAAAGTGCCCATAAGTTTCAAGCATTCTTTTTCAACAGCGTGATCAGGAAGTAACTCTCATAATACAATGCAACGAATAACTATACAGGGTTTTTCCTGGCTCAAAATGAGGCGGAGGTGGTAAAATTGTAACACTAGGGGGGTCCGGGGGCATGCCCCCCCGGGAGAAAATTTTGTACATTTTAAAGATAAATTCATTAATCTGGTGCACTTTGAGTCACTCGAATCTGTTGTTAAAAATAAATAATAATCCACCCGCCAACCACCCATATTCTTTGATTTAGATATCTGCATCTGATCATCACATTACAATTATTCAATTAAGCATGATAATATGGTAACATATCACACAATTAACATTTATTTAAATTAAAAGTTCTTCTTTTGGCAAAATTACATTTTTTTATAGAATAAACAGAGGCTTTACTCCCTTTAAACTTATTGTCAATGTTTCATTTTTGAAAACACTCTTATCGGAATAATTTTTTGTACCTTTTATAAAGGGCATTTTCCCCCTAATTTTATTTAAAGTATGCTCTAAATTTCATTTAAAATTCTTACATTTTATCAATAGGCTACATTCAATTAAAATAATAAGACACTAGGCTGTTACCAATCAAATTAAATAATTTACATTGAAAAATTATAACTGTATTACATGAGATTTTTTTGAATATACAAGTAATGTTGAAAAGAATGATACTAAACCGCCAGTAGGAGGGGGCAGGCGGCCGTCTTAATGAGCGAGTTATTGAGTCGTTAATGTAAACGATTCCTTCAAACGGCTGATTGATTCAGAATGAGACGGTTTAATAATGGGCAATTGAATCTTTGACTCAAAACGCTGAATGATTCAGTAATGAATCATGGATGAGTGTTGCTGTGAGACGCGATATGGTCCTGTTGTTTGGAACTATTTTCGCTGCTAAAACAGAACAAAAACAGTCTAAAAATGTAAGTAACTTGATTTTAACTATTTGTTTATTGAACTGTTATGAAATTAATATCTCGGTTTCAATCGTGATGACATTCAGGAAAACAGCACTCTGGTCGTATAGCCTATATATTGTTTCTTAACTATAATTAATGTTATAAATAACTGCGCGAGACTCAACAGCGCAACTTTGTTACCGTCCGTCATTAGGTACCATGATGGGAGTTCCGTGTCTTTATTACACTCATTTAGCTGTCATCCACCCTCGATTGAATGGAATGTTTTTATTACTCGGCCCGCTCGACCCGCGGATTATGATCCGTGCAGCACTATCGGCAAACTACACGGTTAGAGAATGGACACAAGAGGGAATCGCGACAGAACTGTCACGGTGGATAAAGTGTATATGAGCGCGTGACTGTCTGTCCTAATTTTGTCGAGAGGCGGAGGCGGCACGAAATTTGACGGAGGCGGCCGCCTCATAATTGTCTATGCAGGAAAAACCCTGACTATACAATTACATTACACAAGATTAACGTTTTAAAATGCTTATTGTACTGTAACTAATGTAACATATAAGGGTGTTTCTGCAACTACAGGCACCTTTAAGTCCCAGGAGTGAATTTTTTTATTTATGTTAACATTTGTCATTTGATGTTTCATAAATATATACGTAGTGTCAATACACACCTTGATAATAAAAAATATGATTTAATGTAAAATTATGAAGCATTTATGTCCAAACACCATTTTTGCTCATGTCCCACACCCGTGGTTTCAATGTTGAGATACTTAAAATTAGCTCATTCTTTTACAATATGACATTATTTCAAATGGAATTGTTTAATATATAGATTCATTTACAGCATCTTAAAATTCGTTGTATTATTTACTGATAATAAATAATACACTTAAATTGAGATCATTAACAAATTGAAATGGCAACAATACAATACAATACAATACAAAAACAAAGGTGCGCGAGATGCGGAGGAGAGCATGAATATGGCAAATGTGAGCAAGGAGTGGATCCCAAGTGTTGTAATTGTGGAGGGGAACACAGTGCGGGATATGGAGGATGTGAGGTGAGGAAAAATGCAGCTCAAGTGCAAAATGTAAGAATAAAAGAAGGATTGTCATATTCGGAGGCGGTAAAGAAAGTAGGAAAGACTTTAGAATCAAGGGATAATGGTAAAGGAATTCCTCAACAAAAGATGGAAACGGCTCAGGAAAAAACTAAAGAGAACTTTGGGATTAAGAGTAATGTGGCATTTGTTACCTTTATAGCTGAAGTGGTAAATTGTTCTGCACAAACAGAAAGCCGGACTGAAAGAATTAGAATAATAATAAAAGCAGCGGAGAAATACCTAGAGATTGAGGGAATATCTGTGGAAATGATTAATGAAAAGTTAAAGGTGCAGTTAACAAATACGCAAGCAGGATGTGGTGGTTCATAATGGTGTTTTTAATATTACAGTGGAATGCGAGAAGCTTAATTGCTAATGGACAAGAGTTTAAAAAATTCATCTCTGATCTGGATAAAAGACCAGATATTATTTGTATACAGGAGACTTGGCTCAAACCTCAGTTGAATTTTGTTTTACAAGGATATCAATTAATTAGGAAAGATAGGAAAAAAGGTAATGGAGGTGGAGTTGCAACATTTATAAAACACGGGGTGGGATACAGGAATATAGAAGTGAGTGAAGATCAAGAGGTGTTGATGATGGAAGTATGGGAAGGGAATCAAAGTATTAAAATAATAAATTTTTATAATCCATGTGTAAGGTTATGTAAGAATGAGATGGGAAAAATAAGAGGTAATACTAATCAGAAGGTAGTATGGTGTGGAGATTTTAATGCACATAATACATTATGGGGGAGTGTTAAAACAGATTATAATGGGTTGATAGTGGAAGAAATGCTAGATTGGGGACGGTTAGTATGTATTAATAATGGGAATATAACAAGAATAGATGTGAGTAATGGGCGTAATTCAGCGTTAGATATAACACTAGTTTCGGAAAATCTAGCAAGAAAATGTGTATGGAATGTAAACAAGCAAAGTTCATTGGGAAGTGATCACTATCCAGTATGGTGTCAAATTGGTATGGATATTGTACAAACTGTGGTGGAGAGAATGCCAAGATGGAAATTTAAGGCAGCTAATTGGGAGCTTTTTAAAGAAATGTGTAATAACAAAATGAATGAAATGGGAGAAATTGAAGAAATAGAAGAGTTAAGTAAGGAAATAACTGAAGCGTTAAGAAATACTGCAGAGGCAGTAATAGGAAAAAAGAAAACTATAAGTAGTAGAAAAGCAGTCCCATGGTGGAATGAAAAATGTAGTAAGGCAGTAAGAGAAAGAAATAAAGCAATGAAGAAAGCCAGAAAATCGGTATTGTTTACAGATTATATTATTTTTAAGAGAGCTCAGGCTATGGTAAGGAGAGAATAAGAATAGCAAAAAAAATGTATTGGAGGGAATATTGTAATAGAATAGGGGAAGACATTGAAATAAATGAAGTTTGGAACATGATTAGAAAGATGGGAGGGATCCAGAGAAATAATAATATTCCAGTTTTAGTAGGAAAGGAGAAAATAGCAATAAAAGATAGTGATAAAGCAGAGATGTTAGTGGAAGCATTTGTTAAGGTGCATAGTAATGATAATATTACAGATAATATGAAGAAGTATAGGGAACAGAAAGTGAAAGAGAATGAGCATATATATGAAAAGAAGATTACATCAGGAAGTAGATTAGACTCAAAATTTACCTTATATGAGTTAAAAAGAGCGCTTGTAGGGGTTAAACATACTTCACCAGGAAAGGATGAAGTATGTTATGAGATGATTAAGCAATTGTCAGATGTATCATTGAATATAATTTTAAGACTTTTTAATAAAATTTGGGATTTAGGGATTATCCCTGTGAATTGGAAACATGGAGTTATAGTTCCAATCGCTAAACCTGGAAAAGACCATTCCCTGCCAGTTAGTTATAGACCCATTGCGTTGACATCTAATTTATGCAAACTTATGGAACGGATGGTTATGAATAGGTTGACGTATGAAATGGAGAGTAAAAGCATTCTGTCAGCATGTCAAAGCGGATTTAGAAAAGGGAGAAATACGATGGACTCAATTCTGAGTTTGGAGGCGGAAATTCGAAAAGCTCAAATTAATAAAGAAGTGTTGATGGGAGTATTTTTCGATGTTGAAAAGGCTTATGATATGTTGTGGAAAGAAGGGCTGTTAATGAAATTGGAAAGTTTGGGAATTGAGGGAAAAATGTATAACTGGATTTCAAGTTTTTTGTTTGATAGAACGATTCAAGTTAGAGTGGGATCTGAATACTCAAGGATTCTCTCAATTGAGAATGGAACTCCTCAGGGAAGTGTGAGCAGCCCTATTCTTTTTAACTTAATGATTAGTGACATATTTAGTAATATTGAAAATGGAATAGGAAGATCATTGTATGCAGACGACGGGGCATTGTGGAAAAGGGGACGTAATATGATGTTTGTAGAAAATAAAATGCAAAAAGCAGTGAAGGAGGTGGAGAAATGGGCGAATAGCTGGGGATTTCGGTTTTCTGTGGTAAAGACACAAGTAATTTGTTTTTCTAATAAGAGAAATAATCCTAAATTAAATATTAAAATGTATGGTCAGCAGCTGGAACAAGTCAAAGTAGTGAGATTTCTAGGTATGTGGATGGATTCTAAATTAAATTTTGGAGTCCATATTCAGAAATTGATAGAAAAGTGTAAGAAAGGAATAAATGTTTTAAGATGCTTGTCAGGTGCTGATTGGGGGGCAAGTTGCCAGTCACTGAAAAGAATTTATTATGCAGTGATCAGGTCAAATATAGACTATGGAAGTATGGTATATAGTTCTGCCAATAAAACTTTACTTAAAAAAATTCAAGTAATACAAAATCAGGCCTTACGAATTTGTTGTGGAGCATTTAAATCTTCTCCGGTAGTATCACTACAAGTTGAATTGGGAGAATTACCGTTGGAACAACGCAGACTTCAATTAAGGATGAGTTACTGGTCTGGTGTATGTGGAAATCTGGAAAGTCATCCAGTAAAAATATTGTTGAAGGAATGTTGGGAGTATGAATATAAAGAAATAGCAAGCTTTGGTTGGTTAGTAGGGAAGGAGGCAAACAGCTTGGGATTGAAAGATTATTTAATAGCCCCCTCTGTTCCAATACCAGCAATTCCTCCTTGGATGTATCCCATGCCATTAATTGACTTACAAATACATAAAGAAATAAATAAACCATTTAGCATACCAATTGAATTAGTAGTTAAACAGTATGTGAATCGAGAGTACTATTCAGTATTACAGGTGTTTACAGATGGGTCAAAGGAACCAGAGTCTGGAAGAACTGCAGCAGCAGTATTCATTCCTACATTTAATTTAAAAATTGCAAAAAGGATATCGGATCATGTATCGGTATTTACTACTGAATTAATTGCTATCATATTAGCACTACAGTGGATTGAAGAAGTTCAACCAGCTAGAACCGTGATATGTACGGATTCAATGGCTGCTCTTACTAGTCTTATGAGTGGAAAATCTGAATCTCGGCAAGATTTAATATTTGAAGTTTTGCAATGTTTATTTAGAGTAAGGCAGTTAGGGATACTGGTATTTTTTCTCTGGGTGCCTGCACATGTGGGTGTGGATGGTAATGAGGAGGTAGACCGGTTGGCAAAGAAAGCTTTAAATCATGCACAAATAGAAATGAATGTACCACTAAGTAAATCAGAAATCAAGAGATTAATAGCAATTGAAATTAATAAAAGATGGCAAAAGATATGGAATAGTGACTCTAAAGGAAGACATCTTTATCAAATTCAAGAACAGGTTGGAAATGAGAGGAAAAGATATGGTAATAGGAAAAAAGATGTCATCATTACAAGGTTAAGAATTGGTCACACTGCATTGAATTATAGTCTTTATAAAATAGGGAAGCATGATACAGGAAACTGTGATAAGTGCGGGGATTTAGAAACAGTGCAGCATATTCTTTTAGAATGTGCTGCATATGAATGGGAGAGACAACAGTTAATTCAAGAGCTACAATGGATGGGAGTTGATACAATTTCACTAAAAGTATTGTTAGGAAATGGGTCAAGACAATCAAGAATTCACAAATTAATATTAAGATATTTAAATAAAACAGGAATAATAAATAGAATTTAAATTTTTTTTTTTTTTTTTTTTTTTTTCTCTTCTCTCGTTTCTTCCAAAGCCAAGCATACTCCACACTCCAGATCAGTAGGTGGCGGGAATGCACCATTTATGTTGGTCTGCCAATCCGCCATTAAACACCAGAAGAAGAAGAAGAAGAATACAATACAATACAAATGAAACCGATACTCGGCGGTAAACTCCGCCTCTCACTCCACGCTGGTGGGTCCTGGCACTGGCGGTCCTGGCGCTGGTGCTGGTGGTGCTGCGGGTCTGCAGCTCGATATATCTCTCCGAAGCAGTGGTTCATTGCAAGGACCGTTCGAGTTTGAAGCAAGCTTCGGAGCGTCGGTGTCAGACGTAACATCACTACTTATGACTTTTATTTAATGGAATATGCACCATTAGCCTATTTTTTCTAAGGCCTGGGCTGGACATGAAGCGTCTCTATATGTGGATCTTGATTTTGCTCTTCCATGGTAAGATTTATTCATGGAGTTTATTCATGAGTCTCTCTTTCGGTTTTATGCTGTACCAGCTACAGCTTTATTCGACAGAAATGCATTTATTATTTGTATTTTACTTGTGTTCCACCATAGGCTATTTGTGACAGTCTTGGTAAATGAAAATTCTAAATGCTAACGACGGTTAGCATGGAAATCAGTTTCAGTAAAGCAGCGTTATTGTGTCAAAATAAGTGGGATTTGCTATAATACTAAAAGTAATATGGCCTCATACCGCGATGCTATCTTTTCCATTATCCGTCACTTTATGGAAACTGATCAAACGAAAGCCTGCACAACGTCCGTTTTAACGCGGTGTCCGCTTGTTAGGGTCTGAAATCTTAGGCCCAATGACTTGCAATTTTGATGTCCAAACCCCTTTATGAAGTCAAAATAAGGAAATGTTTAATAAAAAGCACATTTATTGAATCTATTGATCTCTGTTTATCAAATTATATGAACATATATTGAGGGTATTACAAAGAGTAAGAATTATTAGACGTTATCTAGTCACATAATGTCATTCCGGTGTTACGGATCAACTGGGGATCATGTTAACTGGGGAAATGCGCGTGCACGCAGACAGTTTTACCTGGATTTCCAGCAGATGTTAAACGGTGACAGATTCGTCACAGCTAATTTTTCACTGAGCAGATTTAAAAGCTTTCCACGTTATTGTTAAATGTTTGTATCATATTAGGAGTCTGTTGTTTACTCTGCGCTGCTCCGCTGTGTGTTTCAGACGCCTGTATCTGATGACAACTGTAAATATATTAAATAAATTATGCTATTGACATTGTGTCTTTGCAGTGCGTGTGTATTCGCAGATTATTGTTATGATGCCAATTTGTGGTTTAATTTAAATTGAGCAGCAATATTGCTGTGGTTAAAAGGACATGTCAAGCATTTATTTATTTATTATTTATGTATTTTAATGTTGCTGAGGAATGAGGTAAATGGTAAATGGACTGCATTTATACAGCGGTTTCACAGACCCAATGGCCACCAAAGCGCTTTACATATCTGCCTCTCATTCACCCATTCATACACCCATTCATACACGAGTTAAAGCATAAAGCATACAGTACACTCCATAAATGTTCATAAAGAGTGGTGAAAATTGATAAGCCATAGCTTATGGATCCGATCCAGTGATTTACCCACAGCATTTATATAGGGGAATGTTCAACAAACATATTCATTTGCTAACAGGTATGAAAGCAACAAAAGAAAAAAAAAAAATAGGCAAATGTGCATGCATGCAGGGCAGTTGTATTTGCCAACTGTGAAGGTCTGACCACACAGTCCCACCTTCTGAACATTCAATCTAAGGAAGGATGAACAAACTATAGAATAAGTTAGAATATAAGTTACATGCTAATGAAGAACAGTTACTGGTTTTGCAATACAGTATGTATACATTTTTCTTACCCATTGGCCAGTTTGGCCTTCATACATACTGCTCTCCATCTAATGTAATCATGTTATATTAGAAAATAAATGTCACAGTTGTATTACCTTTTTATAGTAAGACCAATTTAACACATAATTACCCTTCATTGTGAAATTTTCACATCTCCTCTTTATATAATAGTGTGTCTTTCTTGAGCAGCTGTCAGGATATTGGTTATCCTGCAAAGTTTTTGATTTGTCTAACTTTAATTGCATCAATTTGCTGTGGTAGTATATGGCCTAACTACAATGACACTAGTTACAATAATGACACTTAATTTATAGACCTTTTTTTTAATCTGTTCCAACAGATAGCAGACGACAACAATGAATGCACATGATGTGATGAATAACAAGTAAAGAGAATATGTTCAAGGATTACTTCACTTTTTTAAAAAACATTTTTGCTGATAATTTACTCACCCCCATGTCATCCAAGATGTCCATGTCTTTCTTTCTTCAGTCAACAATAAATTAAGGTTTTTGAGGAAAACACTCCTGAGTGAGTAAATTATCAGCAAAACATTGTTTGAAAGTGAACTAATCCTTTAATGAGTTTCATACCAGTCAAATTAAGAGAACTGGCATAATTTATATTACATAAAAAGAGGCCCAAACCCATTAGATTTTATTTATAAAACTCAGACCATTGTGTAATATTTCTTTTGTTAAAGAGGTCAGCAAAAAAGTAGAAAGAAGCCTTCTAAGAAGATGCAGTAGTAAATACAGAATTGTTCTCAAAGAAACAAATAAATTATTTTTTATTTTATAAATCTTTTGAAAATGTTACAAGTTCATGAGATAATTACCTTCATGACCCTATATGCATTGCTGCTTTATATCCAGGGAAAATGATAAGGACGCTGGTTGTTCAAAAAAGAGATTTAAATATCATAGCAGAGTAAAATAAGCTGATAAGTGTTTTTATATAAAAATAATAGATTCATTATCAAATTAGGCTATGTAGGCTATAGATGCAGATCGATAAATGCAACTTGTTTAAAAAATGTAAATGACTTTGCAATTTATGTTTCTTTTAGGTAGCCTAGCTACTTTAATCTACATCTGTTGTTATTTGTGATTTAACTCATGACAACACAAGTGCGCTGACAAGTCTGTTCATCCAATGAAACCGATTGACCCTTGTTAACATGGGCGTGGTTTCTGAGCTTGACACTAAAGTATGTTAAACTTCTTTGAAAATGCGTCAAATACGAAGGAATATCATACACTGCAAAAACAAAGCGCTTTATTCACATACCGTGTATACAACTGGTGAAATATTCGTTTTTAATCGGTGATCCGTAAAATAGGGCATGAATCTGTCGCTGTTAACATCTGCTGGAAATCCAGGTAAAACTATCTGCGTGCACGCGCGCGTCCCCAGTTAACATGATCCCCAGTTGATCCGTAACACCGGATAACTGTCCGGACCTTAGAGTGGCATACAAAAAAGCCAAACAAACTGTAAAAAATCTAATAAACCCTAACATCTCTGCCACAGGCATTATTGTATGAGTCTTGACAACAATATATTTAAATATTACAAAGAATATGACATCCAGTTGATTGTTATACTTTGGAGCATTCTGTCCAAAAACTGGCTGTCAGCCAATGTCATACGGGATAACAAGCAAACTGGAGGAATTTTATTGTGAATTTTATTTTGACACGATGTGAGACAGCATGTTAAACAATCAGGAAGACCCTGAAGGACCCCCAAACAATGGTGAAAGATAAGTATGTCTTTCATAAAATGTGTTTAACTTACCCCTTTTCCTTACTAGCACACTATGTAGTAAAATCCTGTGTCATATGGGATAACGCTAAAATAACATATATAATGTGGATTTTATGTAAATATGTTTAATTAGCATGAATTTACATATTTGGAAGTTGAAGGTAAAGGTTGCAGATTTCTATAGGTAGCCACAAATACTGCCTGATTAAGATTTCAACTGAGTTTTGTCATACCGGATAACAATATTGTCATATAGGATAACAGTTATTTCCTCTTAGCCCATAATGACATTATACAGTTTTCAGCTTTAATTTGTATAATTTCCATTCAAATTGTGATATTAACATATCATTAACATTGTTTAGTTGAATATTAGCAAATTATATAATTCATAATAATATTCAATTACATTTACATTTAATTATTGTCCAACCTGTCATATTGGGGAATCCGATATTTTAAGAACAGGCCATCCACTTCTGCAGAAATTTAGTGACTCAAGGTACTTCAACCCATTAATAAGATTTTTCTTTATAAATATGTTTTTCAATATCATGCTTTTGTAAATTTGTTGTTAAAATAAATGATGTTCAGTGAAATGAGTGAAGGTCGCCTACTTTAACCCTTTACATTATTTATGAATATTGATGTAGAGTGACTATGATCATCAATAAAATGGTTCAAGGAACTTTTCAGTACTAAATTAAACCTAATGTTGAAAAGTTGTGCTGTTTTGATATTCATTAACATGAAAAAATTGTTTAAATGTATTTGCATACTTGCCAAATCTGGAAAGAAACCACACTGAGTTTGTGTGTTGTTGTGTGTTTACACACTGAAAACCACCTCTGTAACTTATTTCTTTACAGTGGAGCCTAATTAATTTCCTTGTAAAAACACTGCATAACATAAACATGAATTATTTATGAACATTATTATGTGTAAGTGTTGTAAAAATTACAATTCATGTGTTAACTCATATGGTGTCATACCGAGTAACAATTTAAGCAGGGCTCGAATTTCGGCGCGGGGATTGCGCATAATTTAAAATCATTCCCGCAGGTCTCCCACTTATAATGCGGGAAATTCCCGCAAACATTGACTCACTTTAGCATGTTGTATTAGTAAATTAATCCAAACAGATTATAAAATCAAATCAGTCATTTTAAAACTGTCTGCGAGACGCAATTTCACAAACAGCATGAGTGATTCAGCGATGTTGCGCCTTTTCTCTCTCGTCTCTCAACATGGGCTGCTCAAGGCAGTCGCGCGCTGCAGGCGATAATACACTCGCGTTTCGGGAGTCGGGATAGACGGAATTGTCACTTGTATAATCGGACCAGCATTGCATCATGACTCATGAGTAACTAAAGTTTACCGTTTGCACGTCTTTTTAAGTCTTACGAGTTTAAACATTCACGCGATCTTGAACTAGGCTATTCGGTAGGCTACTTGCGCGCTGTCTGAGAGATGTTTTTTTTTCCTGCACACATACAAGCCGCCTCACAAACAGCTCGCGGGTAACAAAAGTTATTTTTCGTGGATTATATCGCTTTAACAGTCAAAAACATGCGAAATTATGTAAATTTCGGGCTTGGTGAGTATCCTCTAAACACAATCGGCTATCTTAAATAAGCATAATCGCACGTGACCGTATAATGTTACAGGATCTGTGCACGAGCTCTTACAGTGACAGCAGCCAAATAGTCTGTCATTAATTTGGTTGTCAAAACAACAAAACATAGCTTTCATTTTAAGGAATCAGGATTAATAGCCTATGTATTTAATTTACTATGTATTTAGTGTTATTTTACATTTTGATTACTTTATTCAGTCTCTACTATTTCTGAATACTAGTGTCAGACCTAAGCAAAAACTTTTATCTTTATAGGAGAATCTCTTTTCTCTTTTATATTTCTCTTTTCTCTATATTCTATTGTATTTTTTTGTTCTACTTTTTTCAATTTAATTCAAAGATTGAAATCAAGCTTCCTTGTTGCGTAAATTCACCTCATTGTAAAAATGCAATGAGTGAGCATACATTTAGGAGATAAATGTAATTAAAAAAAAGTTTAAACTCCCCCCTCAAATTAAAAATTCCCCCCATAAGAATTACCTAAGGGGGGATTTCCCCCATTTTCCAAAACGAAATTCAGGCCCTGTTTAAATAACAATGCTGCAGAGCCATGAACAGCTGTTAACAATGTTACTATTTATGTTCTCTCTCTCTAGTTGATCATGATTCTTGCAAGTTTGGTCATGGCACTGATACATTTGTACAGTCTTGTACCAAGTCTGCCAAATTTCTGCTGTTTGAAGACTTTGGTGGTGTTCAGATGTGGAATGTGGTTAATCATGCATCAGATGCTGTGCTGGCCTCAGCTTTATGTTGGTTCATCTACCAGCAAACCCAATGAAATATTTAACTGGAATCTAAGCAATTACATCTCATGCACTAAGCATGTGGTGTGCTGACATCAGCTTCAAATGTCTAGACTAGTAGCCTACTCTGAGTAAGGTTTGAAAGTAGTGGGCTACTTTTACTTGTTGTGATTGAGTAGAATTTCAGTCATGTAGGGCTAACTGCAAAATGCGTGGTCAACCAGAGAGAAAACGGTCACGTTTTTGATAACAGGTGTCCATGTGAGTCAAACGTGCAGTGCTTGTGCATCACCAGCTTATGAGACCGCTTAGATATTAAGGGTATCGATCGAAATTAATTCACAATCTCGAATATCGAATTAAAAAATGGAATCGTCGATACTGCCACGCCCCCATGTCACGTCCAGTCGGTTTTCAAAGCGGGAAAAAACACGCGTGTTGAAGTGCTGCGAGTCCGAGTCCTCTACAGCTGTATACAGCCTATGTATGCAACCAGTCAAAAGATAGCATGGCAACTGCAGACGCAGGAGACCCATCGACAGGACTTGAACCCCTCCTCTTTCACTGAAGTCGCCGGTGTGGGACAGTTGGAGTATTTGTGATTTTCAGTGAGTTATGTTGACATTTCACATTCGCGTTTAAAGTTTGCGCTTCAAAAAAGCCACAGTTTGCAAGCTCTGCTGTGCGTGTTTTTTTAATTTAAAATTAAAACTTTAAATTGACAAAAACAGCAGACTCAGAACAGTATGAATCTTTATACAATAAATCTTGCATTGCACAAATAACTTGATTTTCCACCTCCACGAATGAGTCGAGTGCAAGGGGGTAATCCATCGACCGGAAGTTGAAGCCGGCCGTGTGCCGCCATCTTGTAGCAGAACTTCACTTGCGTTAGCATTCCCATTGACTCCCATTCATTTTGGCGTCACTTTGACAGCGAATAACTTTACATCTGAGGCGTTTAAAGACTCCATTTGTCCATTATTTATTTCTAAAGACACACGACAATGTATTAAGGGCTCCATTACCTTCTGTTACATTATGGCCCCGTAGAAACAGTTTTTGTAAAAATAGGCTAACGATTGCGTCATAACCACTCGACGCTCTGTCGCACAGTAGAGAAATTATCGTACAGACAGGAGGAGAAGCTCGCAGGCAATCAATGCATTAACTTAATATGGCGTACTGGCGTTACATTTTAAAATAAATACTATACAAATTACTTACTCCTGCTCACTCACGCCAAAGAACTCTTTTCTCAAGCTCGCCGTCTCTGCAAGATCAACGTTGGCAGTTTTTACGCACAGCTACTAGAATATTTACATCTGTCAGACAGGGTGCTCACGTCATCAAGCTTAGTTTGAGTCGGTTTGAGTCTGCGCGTCAGGAACGGAAGTGCTAAAAAATCGCTAAAAATGGGCTTCAACTGGGTTCCAATGAGATGACTCTGTCCACTTCTTATACTGTCTATGGTCGAGTGTCGTTCATTTCCGCACCGAGTCTATTTCTGCTGCACGCGCTGAGTTAAAGTGACAGCGCACAGTTCGTGCTCAAAATGAACATAATTTGCCATGAAAATGTTATTCATCATAAATGCATTTAATTAAATACTACATTAAATAATATTTTTCACAGTCATGTTTTTACTTTAAGACCGATGTAAAGCAAGCAAAACATAGATGTATCTGTTAAACCGTGTTTGTTTTGTTGTGAACTTGAATGTCATCTTCTGTGAATAAGACTGCAGTTACAAAAGAGAAACTACATGGCAGGTTATTTTGCTTAAGTTTCTAATTGACTGAAGATATAAGTTATTGTGACATTATTAATTTGTTAATAAATGTTTTAAACTTGACAATGTAGTGTGGTACATTGCGAACAAAGGTCATATATTATATTTCATAAGTCTAAAAATGGCATAGCAAACTGTGCTTTAAAAAAAAAAAAAAATGAAAAAATCGAGAATCGAATCGAACCGTGACCTTAGAATCGAAAATGTTATCGAATCGAGGATTTGGAGAATCGTGACACCCCTATTAGATATCTCAGTTTAATTGGCATGTCGACCATTTTCCAAAATTGGATAGTCATAGATGCTGGGAAAGTGGATGCATGCCAATTTTGTGATGGCAGTAGTTTAAACACACACAAAGAGCTAGGCTAACGTTAGACCCTTATTTGACCTGACGATCATAGAAAAATTCGATGAGACAACAAAGTATTGCGGATGTAAATAACGTAACAATGTGGTTGTTGCAGGGTTAACTGTCTGCTATGGACTTTATCGAGTTGGTGTCAAATCTACCTCTAAATTCACTGTTAACTGCTTATCAGCCTCTCTTCTCCGAGACACTGCGTACTGCCGACTGATGCACTGTGCAGCCTGCCCAGGCTGCCCTGCTGGCGTGACTTTGACTGGTGAAATTTCGCGGGGGTCGCTGCCGTGCTGGTGATGGGTGAAACCATTGTGAGGGGGAGGAGATTCTAAATCGGCGATTTCTGTTTGAGAGGAATTTGGTTTCCTTGGCCTTCAACGTATAGGCTATGAACATAAAATATACTTAAATATTATCTGATTTATAAATGGGGTGGCAAGACTGTATCCCAGGGGTGGCAGCTGCCACCCCGTAGATCCGCCCCTGACTTAACCAATAAGCGAAGTAAGCGGCCGCGTAAGGCCCTATACGAATCAGAGGGCCCCAAATACCCAGAAGCCTATATAAATTATATAACATATTGATTTCCTTTAATATTCTTTTTGGTTGGTATTTTTAGGATATTGCCATTTATAGTTTTAAAATGTTATTAATCTGCATGAATGCGAGGTCCCCTCTCATGGATTAGTGGCACAAGGAGCTTTGCTTGACACCGGCCAATACGTTTACACGACAACGATGTGCTAAAAACAGAAATGTTTTTTTCTTTGTACAGATGACGACGTTATCAAAATGAACGACTAATAACACTGTGTTATGCATGTCAGAAGTAGTTGGCAATGTCACTTTGTAAAGAAAGAGTATCGCGCCTGCACGTATGCATTCATACAGTATTACTTTGTCCTCTGGGTAAATTTCATTTTCACAAAGCCAGAAACATTCAAGGCAGCGTGACAGTTTAATGATCTACAGCAAAATAGAGAGTGCTTTGATGATAATTAAACAAATATTTAATTAGTACAGCGCTAGAAATTACATCATAAGTGGAAAACATTTATCAAAAACATTCATTTAAACTGACCACCAACCGCAACTTTTAGATGCCATTTTATTTTTTAGATCTGTTGTCACAGAATGGAAAGCACAGGATTGTGGGATATCAAAGGCAGTGAAGCTATTCTATATGCTGCCTTTGAGAATCGATCAGATGAAGCTAGGTATATCAGGAGACATGAAGTTGAAGCTATGGGAAATAGCGATTGGATTCGGAGGTGCCTTGAGGCCTTCCTACCTTGGAATGCGCCCACAGAAGTCAGCATTTTTAAAGCAACATCAAGGAACTTTTCCTCTTTGGTCGCCCTACCAGTTGGAAGCGGAATTGTCCATTACCGCTGTTGTAAATAATTTAGCCGCAAGTAATCTAGTTGAACAAAGTTCAACATAAGCCTATACCATGTACCAAAAAATGGTCTCTCTATATTTTTTTTAGCAGTTTTATTTTAAACATGACACATTATAACATTACAATTACATTAAAAGAGATTTTAATGTTTAAAAATACAGATCTGTGAGCATTAGCTGTACTGAAGGCCTGAGAATAAACACAAAACACACGTGATCGTTGTCATGTGGTGAATCCGGCCAATCGTGAAACAGCAGTATCGTCATCAGAGCTCGTGCAGACGCTCTTGAGAAGCTGAGCTCTAGAAGTAAGATGCAAAACGTCACAGTCACATGGCGCATGGCGTCAGCGCTGTCTCAAGTCGGACACAATTTCTAACCAGCTTCCACAGATGCAGATAGCTCTGCACAGCACTGCATAAAGTCAAACACTCCTAAAGTTAACAAAGTCAGTTAACGAACCCACCTGCGGGTTAAAGGTTTCACATATTGCATGTTGCTTTTTGAAACCAACTTCATTCACTAATATAGGCTATTCAGAGGCACTTTTAACCCTTTGATGCGCAAGCTATGGAAACCCCTTCTAATGCATAACATGGGTCTAAAAAGACCCGTATTCATTTCCTATGTTATTTCATGCATGGCTGAGTGTTTCTTTGCTGAATCTTTAAAATATATCTATTTTATCATTTGTTATTCCAGGTATTCATTAAATATCTTGTTTTTGATTTCCACAAATCATTATGTTTATGTTTTCTTTCTTACTTTATAAACAAACACAGTTTTTGTATTTCTACATTTTTTTTTACATACATGGGTCTAAAAAGACCCGTATTCATTTTCTATGTTATTTTATGCATGGCTGAGTGTTTCTTTGCTGAATCTTTAAAATATATCTATTTTATCATTTGTTATTCCAGGTATTCATTAAATATCTTGTTTTTTTTTTCTTTTGAGATCAATTTATTTAAGCATTTAATATTCCATGATCTATAAATTCCATGATTTATACATATTAAAAATTTCTTGTTTTCAATTTAAAAAAAAAATCATTTTATTTATTTCTAGGTTGTATGTTACTATATCAAATTTACTTATCAAGCATGATAAAACAAAATAACAAAGACAACATTTTGTCAAATTAATAATTTTAGCAGTCATTTAGACAAACACTTGAAATGTTTATTTGCCACTTTGTCTCACATAGCATTCACATATCACAGATAACTGATAACACTGAAATTGTAACTGTATTGAATTGAATTGTGGTGAATGTGATCAAATAAAAGAAAATACAAAAATCCAAATAAAATCACACTGGTACAGCGGCATCTGTACCAGTCTGTTAGGCCTTCTACATGTTAGTAAGCTTTAAAATACAATCTTTTTTTAGCTAACATTAGCTAGCTAGAATATGTCACCAGCTAGCTTTAGCTAATAGTGTTGGACATGTTTCTCCTTCTCACAAGTAATTTCTCTCTAGGATTACAAGGTCAAGGTAACCATAGCCTAATATTCAAATATTATGTCCATCTTTTACAAAATATAAAATATTTTCTGTGGTTAAAATAAAATAAGACTTGCATCAAATATACAAAAGCAGCCGTGTTGAGTTGTGAAATGTGTGGCAGGTGAATAGTATTCTGCAGTAAATGTTCCTACTTGCAACAATGTGCAAATATCAAAGGTTTCTATATGGGTCATTTTTGACCCATGTATGTAAAATTGATGTAGAAATAAAAAAATAAAAACGGTGTTTTTTATAAAGAAAGAAAGGAAACATTAACATAATGATTTTTGGAAATCAAAAACAAAATATTTAATGAAAACCTGGAATGAAAAAAAAAAAAAAAAACGGTTTCACTTTATTTTGATGGTCACTTTAACACATTCTGTTGACTATAAGTAACGGTGCACCTACATGTCTCCTAACTCTCAGTAGAGTATTAATAGACTGGTAGGGTTAGGGTTAGAATAAGTTGATATTTAGTTGCATAGATACTTATAGTCATGTAATGAGAGTTAGTTGACATGTAGTTGCTAAGTTACTTATATGTAATGAGAGTTAGTTGACATGTAGTTGCAAAGTTACAATCAACAGAATATTCAAAAGGGACCATCAAAATAAAGTGTTACCAAAAAAACATGTCTTTTAAAGATTCAGCAAAGAAACACTCAGCCATCACTGAAATAACATAGGAAATGAATATGGGTCTTTTTAGACCCATGTATGTAAAAAAAATGTAGAAATACAAAAACTGTGTTTGTTTATAAAGTAAGAAAGGAAACATAAACATAATGATTTGTGGAAATCAAAAAAAAGATATTTAATGAATATCTGGAATAACAAATGATAAAATAGATATATTTTAAAGATTCAGCAAAGAAACACTCAGCCATGCATGAAATAACATAGGAAATGAATACGGGTCTTTTTAGACCCATGTTGCGCATTAGAAGGGTTGCGATACAAAAGCGATTTTTATTCGAAAAGTAAGAAATTAAAAATTTCAATTAGGATTTTTAATGATCTAAAACAAGTTAATTGAAGAATACCTGGAATACTGAATGATGAAATTAATTTCTTGCAAAGATATAGAAAATGAAAACTCAGTCGGGTCTTTTTAGACCCATGTTATGCATCAAAGGGTTAACCTGAAACCGGAAACTCATGAATATTCATGTATGGTCTGCCTAGTGCCCCAATTATTTTTTATATGACAGTTGATCTGCTTGATTTTGTAATCCTGATTTCATGTTTTTAAGTGTATAAAACTGAAGTCCCTCCCCTTTAAAGCTCTCGTGTGACTTCTTTGGTGGCTTTTCCTTCCTGTAAAGAAGAAAGCACAACTCAGTAGCACTCAGGAGAGGCCTGTGAAAGAACATAGCATTGATTTGACTAATTTAATTAGTACAAACCTTCACTAAACCAATCTAATCTGGATTAAAAATAAAAACAGTATTTTGTAGTAAACAATATCTCATGGGAAGTAGGTGTAATTATTCATTATAATGTTATGAAAATACTTATAGAGAACAGTGTTTCTTTAAACAGTGTTTTTGTTTGGCACATAATTATTTGTTGATTTCTTCTTCAGGTACGTCTGGTGTTGATAAAGTGTCAGTGTCAGTGATGGAGGGAGATTCAATCACTCTACACACTGGTGTTCAAACAAACCAAGAAACAACGATTGTATGGTATTTTAATAACAATCGTATAGCTAAAATCACTGGAGATCAGAGTAAGATCTGTACAGATGTTCAGTGTAAAGAGAGATTCAGAGACAGACTGAAACTGGATCATCAGACTGGATCTCTGACCATCACAAACACCAGAAACACAGACTCTGGAGAATATAAACTAGAGATCATCAGCAGCAACAACAGTCAACATTTATTCAGTGTTAATGTCACTGGTGAGTTATTTATGTTTAAAAGTCTTCATTTTAAAATCACAACATTAACATGTTTAGTGATGTTTTTTGCAGTGACATTTATGAGTTTTTTTTCTTAACCTGTATATTAATTTACATGCAGTATATTGGTAATTTATTCAAAAACGCATTTACTGTTAAATTGGAATTTGTATATTTAATTACTGATGTATTGCAGTATGATTTAAAACTGAAACATTATCATTTATTGAGATTATGCAGTTTTATTTTTCTTCAGCAAAAGATCCTCCAGCATCTGTTGGTTTGTGTTTCAGGTGTTTCTGCTGCTGAACGAGATGAAGTGAAGGAGGGAGAATCTGTTACTCTAGATCCTGGTGTAATAAAAAACACAAAAGATGTGATGACATGGTATTATAATGACATTCATATTGCTCAAATCAATGAAGATCAGATCTGTACAGATGTCCAGTGTAAAGAGAGATTCGGAGACAGACTGAAGCTGGACAAACGGACTGGATCTCTGACCATCATGAACACCAGAATCACAGACTCTGGAGAATATAAACTGATCAGAAACAGCAGCAGGTACAGCATCAGCAAGAGATTCAGCGTTTCTGTCATAGGTGGGTATAATTAAATGTAATTCAATGCATTTTCCCTTTGAGTAATTTTAAAATACAGATGGATATTTATAAGTATTCCAAAAAAGTATTGTCCAGACCTCTGCTGGGTAAGAAATGTAGAAACCAGAAACAACTGTAGAAACAACTGATGACCAAAGTAGAAGATGTCAGTCAAATATATTGGTAAATATTGGATGGATTATCATTCTCTGTTCCAGATTCCGGTCTGTCTCCAGCTGCTGTTGCAGGAATAAGTGCTGCTGTTGTTGCTGCTGTTGTTGCTGTTGCTGTTGCTGTGATTTACTATTGCAAGCATCAAGGAAGAATGAAAAGTGAGTACAAACAGCTGATTTAACGAGATGGAAATATGAGGTTTATTGTGAGAAAAGAATTGTGAAAATATGTATTTTCATTCTAATTAACCAGAGTAGTGTGTGTTTAATTGAATTTCTCGTTATTTAAACAGAAGACAGGACGCAGCCGAATCATCATGAGGTGAGATACTATGAGCACTGAATCTGTCTGTAAAAAGAGATCCATCAGTGGTGTGTGTCTGTTTGAGCTCTCAGTGTGATACAATAACTATTTAACACTTTCCCTGCCAGCGTTTGTTCTTTTAAAAGGTTGCCAGCCCCCTCCAGCATTTTTGTTAATATTAACAAAAATGGCCTGGCCCGCAGAATATTTTGTTGGATAAATGCTTTTAAACAAACAAAAAACTTTTTATTATAGATTCATGCTTGCATTTCTTTTTTTATCAACACTTGAATGTGGGTAAGTTTCATAAAAAAGTAACTTTTTGAACAAAAGCTGAGAAAATATTGTTTTTGTTAAAGACTAGATTGACTCCATCAACACCCCCAAAGCTTCACAGTCCTATCTCTCGTCCTGGGTCAACATTTCATAGTAACATTAGGCAGTTTTGATTTATATGTTGTTTAATGTTGATGATCACATATTTTTTTGTTTGTTTCTACTTGTGTTTTGATATGGAGATTCAGTAATCTATAATCTAATAGCGCCCCCTACTGTATAAAGCCAGAAAAACTTGTCATGGTGGAGAAAGAGTTTATAATAACTTCATGTTTGACTCTAATTTAAAATGAAAAACAGCATTATGTCTATATATTATTATTATTATTATTATTATTATTATTATTATTATTACATTATTTACTGAAAGGAGAACTCCGGCGCAAAATGAACCTCGGGTGTAATAACACATTGGTACCGACTAAATCGTTCCCTGAGATTTGTTTTCATGATAATCGAATGTAAAGAGTTTTATCTCTAAAAACAGTTTCACTTAATAACGCTAGTATATGGGGCATATAATAAGCAAAAAGAGATCGCTAGTTAATACCACTAACAAGGCTCAAATTAGCCCCACACTAACACAGTAGCATAATGAGTGTCCTTACATGCAAACCGAAGCATTGAGAACTTTGTAAGTGTATAGACAGTTTAATAAGAAGATACTTTACAACGACAGTAAATTACGCGAATACAGACAGGAGCCATCTTGGAAAACAGTCTCGACCAGTCGAACCACGAAGGTGAGCGAACAGTACGTGTAGATATTGAAGATAAGATAAATTTTTTTTATTTTTTTATTTTCTCTGTTGCGTTCAGTGCTTCTTGTGCGCTCAGTGCTTTCTTCCGGAAACAACGGACCGTATGAGATTCCAAGTCACAGTTCAGCTCACGTATCACTGTGTTCGTGGTTCGACTAGACGAGACTGTTTTCCAAGATGGCTCCTGCCTGTATTCGCGTAATGTACTGTCTTTGTAAAGTATATTCTTATTAAACTGTCTATACACTTACAAAGTTCTCAATGCTTAGGTTTGCATGTAAGGACACTCATTATGCTACTGTGTTAGTGTGGGGCTAATTTGAGCCTTGTTAGTGGTATTAACTAGCGATCTCTTTTTGCTTATTATATGCCCCATATACTAGCGTTATAAGCTAAACTGTTTTTAGAGATAAAACTCTTTACATTCGATTATCATGAAAACAAATCTCAGGGAGCGATTTAGTCGGTACCAATGTGTTATTACACCCGAGGTTCATTTTGCGCCGGAGTTCTCCTTTAAAGTAGGGTGCTATTTACCAGAGTTTAACATAAATGTATAAATAGGTATAATAGTTTTTTGTTCTCATTTTTATCACCATGGACCCAGAACTTGACAGTGTCAAAGCAATAAGATAACACAAATTGATAACCAAAATAAATGAAATAGCAAAAAATAGAAGCAAAAAGTGTGTCTGTGTGTGTGTAACTAAATAATCATTTTATCTTCTGTGAATTTGTATTTTCTTATAGCAAAATGCTTCATCTCCTGATCCGAGTGTCCCTCTAATGAAGGCCAATGGAGCGTATCCTGATCCGAGTGACCAATGGAGCGTATCCTGATCCGAGTAACCCTCTAATGAAGACCAATGGGGCGTATCCTGATCCGAGTAACCCTCTAATGAAGACCAATGGAGCGTATCCTGATCCGAGTGACCAATGGAGCGTATCCTGATCCGAGTAACCCTCTAATGAAGACCAATGGAGCGTATCCTGATCCGAGTGACCAATGGAGCGTATCCTGATCCGAGTAACCCTCTAATGAAGACCAATGGAGCGTATCCTGATCCGAGTGACCAATGGAGCGTATCCTGATCCGAGTAACCCTCTAATGAAGACCAATGGGGCGTATCCTGATCCGAGTAACCCTCTAATGAAGACCAATGGGGCGTATCCTGATCCGAGTGACCAATGGAGCGTATCCTGATCCGAGTAACCCTCTAATGAAGGCCAATGGAGCATTGAAAGATTATGTATAATTTCAGTTAACTTTAGTCAGATGCATTTACATTGTGACTGTGTATCAGATGGAATCCACTCTGTCTGTGTCTGCAAAGGTGTGTGCCAAATGGCCCATTCAGGTGTATGGCCCACAGAAACTGATTGGTGTGAATGACAAAGAATCAGCATTGCTCAGAGTGGATTAGCAATTTAGATCGATCTCCTGTGGGAGGTCCTAACAGGTTTCTATTGTTTGTAGCCCATAGGCTTTGTCTTCATGTATAAAGTTCTGTCTCACAGACATAACTTTGGGTTAAGATTGTTGAAGGGTGACATGCTAACATCGCTGCTGAAGGACTGCTACACTACAAACCTTCAATAAATTCTTCTCCCCACAAGAACTCTGGTCAAGCTTACTTATTTTATGTATTGGAGAAATCTAATACATTGGCGAGCCACCCAAACCACTGCTCGGCCAAATACAGCAAAATCTAACAGTATCCTGATCCGAGTGACCAATGGAGCGTATCCTGATCCGAGTGACCAATGGAGCGTATCCTGATCCGAGTAACCCTCTAATGAAGACCAATGGGGCGTCTCCTGATCCGACCAAAGAGATGTCATCATAATTTGATTTATTATTTTGATTATTTCATTTAAAAGGGAGAGTGAAGTTCATATCATATCCATTGCTTACAAAGTATTTATCATCATGACAACCAGATTTCAGTATTCGGCACAAATACCAGTAAAATTTCACCTCAGTTTCAATATTACAGCAACAAAACTCATTCTTTTATTAAATTTTAATAAAAGAATATATGTTTGAGTTGTAGCGCCAAGGGGTTCATATGAAATGAGGAACGAAGCAACAGCAATAGAATAATAGGTGCTCAACTTTAATTCAGTATATAATGGTTTACTTCAGCTGATTGAATGCACTGATCTGTTTGACTTATCAGTTAGTTTACTGTCTCTTTGCAACTGCCTGCGTTTACAGAAACACCTCGCCAAGATGAGCATATATTCAACCGCTCACATAAGCACTCTATGCACAAATAATGAGTGTTTGAAGGCAGCTGTCAATCAAACAACATTCATGCACTGAATTGAGTAGACCATTGATACTGAAGGTGTTGTTACTGGTGTTGTTGCCATGGGAATAAATGGTATAGACCCCTTTTGCGCCGACGTCACAGTTACGTCACGGCGCTAGCTGGAGGCAAAACGAACGGACAACTGCAGGGGGGTGATCCAAGATGGCGCTCTGATCAGTCACATTTTGAGGAGCTCTGCAAACTCAACTGTTTAATTTAGCTTGTAATGCAGTAAAAAAGGCTTTTGAACTCATAATTTGTACCAGATCACATTTAACTAGTCGTTGCATTGACTGTCAAAATGGGGAAATCCGAAAAAAGAAAAAGTAGGAACGGACCTCAAGCTGCTGCTAATGCTAACAAAACGGTTAATGAAACACGTCAAGCCCGCCAAGAACTTCTGATGGACAACATACATGACTACCTCAACCACGACGACACTGTCTCCGCAGAATTCATGCTGTGTGAGGAAGAATTTCCCTGTCTTCCAGAAACCCCGTGTAAATCCCCTGCCATCAAACAACGCAAGACCGAGAGTGCTGACATGACTGCCATCCTTTCACAACTCGGGGAGCTTTCGAGGCTGATTAATAATCGTTCGGATGCTTTGGAAAAGATGGTAGGGGAAAACTCACGTGTGATCGCTAGTATGAAAGAAACGATTAATGAAAATACCAGGCAGATTTCTGGAGTGAAAGATGTTATTGACTTTATGAGTGCCGAAGTGAAAGATTTGAAAGTCAAAATCGGCGCGACTGAGTCAATGGCCAAAAGAGTCGAGTTTAACTCGCATGAACAGGAGAAACGGCTTCTGCACCTCGAGGCTTACTCACGTCGATGGAGTCTCAGAGTTCATGGGGTACCTGAAAGTGAACGGGAAGATGTCCGTAATAAGGTCATAGACGTTTGCCAGCACCTTCTGCCAGACGCGAAAGACAAATTCAAGGATGCCGTGGACACCGTTCATCGCTTGGGTCGCAAACGGATGAACGACAGCAAGCCCAGAGGAATCATCGTCCAGTTTACCTCCCGTTTTCAACGCGACGCGGTCTGGCGTGCTGCTAAAGATTCAATTTTTCTTAAAAACAACAACCTGAAAATTTCCGAGGATCTGTCTCCAGCGGATAGAGAACGAAGAAACAAACTATGGCCCGTCGTGGAAAAGGCGAGAAAAGAGAACAAGCGAGCTCACTTTGTGGGTGGAAGAGCTTTTGTAGAGGGATCTGAGATATTCCCTCCTGAGTCCTGACTGAGTTTCTCGTTTATACTTATCGTCTCCTAACTTTAATATTGCCTCCATCCTCTTGACTGGTGGACTTCGGTGTTCTGGACTATCACCAGTCTACAGCTCTTCCCAGGACACTGAAGGCTTATCTGACGGTACTACAACCTTGATTTTGTAAGACATTTAAAATGCTGCCTTTTCACGTGGTTCAAATAGTTCTACTTTAGAACGTGTTACGGTTTCTCTTATGTATATTGAGAGACGTTCTAGTATGCTTCAGACATTTGTGTTGTCTTGCTTGTATAATACAATAGTCTCAATGACCTAGTCGATCTGGTATTATACTTATGTTCTCAAATTTCATTTAAAGTTTTACTTAATTGGAATTTCAGACTGTATTTCAATATCCTGATATTATTTGAGTTGCGGTTCTCTTCCTAATGCTCATTTCTTGACCGTTTAAAGTTCTTTATAAAAAGTTACTAGATAAGTTTTGCTTATCTAAGTATATTCAATTTTATTTGTTTTCTTTCTCTTCAATCTCCTTTCTTTTACTTCATGTCTTTATCTGTTGTTTCTTTAAATGCTAGGGGGCTAAGAAATCATACTAAGCGAAAGGCTATTTTCTTATATCTCAAACAATTTAAATCAGATTTTTGTTTCATCCAAGAATGTCACTCAACTGTAGAGGATCGTAATTTCTGGAGGTCACAATGGGGACTGGACATATGGATGTCTCATGGTACGACCCATTCAGCCGGTGTATGCATCTTAAAAAATCAGTTTAAAGGGAAGGTGTTACTTAATGTAAGTGATTTAGGTGGACGTTATATCTGTCTCGTCACTGAAATTTCAAACTTCACGTGTATTCTTGTTTGTGTTTATGGCTATAACCAGCAGAAAGAAAATGAAGCCTTTATTAGTCATCTAGAGGAACATGTATTAAAATTATTAACTAAATATCCAAATTCCATGCTTATTTTTGGCGGAGATTTTAATGTTGCCTTAGATGGCAGCTTAGACAGATGGCCTCCAAAACTCCCTGACAATACTAGTTTATACTTAAAAACGTTTATGCAAAGATTTTCTTTGATTGATAGTTGGAGAGTGTCACATCCCTCTCAAAAGATGTTCACATGGAGTAATAACTCTCTCTCCTCCCAGTCCCGAATTGACATGTGGCTTATCTCTAAAGAATTATGCAATACCTCTACTGATATTTTGCCATCACCATTTTCTGACCACAAAAGTATCTTTATTCGTACCCATTTTCTTGCCTCTGATAATGTGCGTGGATTCTCTTCTTACTGGAAACTTAACAACTCCATTCTGTCTTACAGTGAAGTAAAAGATGAAATTAATAAGATAATTCACAAAAATTGGAGTAAAGCAAGAGAGGAGAATAGTTACAGCAGCAACTGGGAATTTACTAAATATGAAATTGGCAAATATCTTAGAAAATTTAGTACTGATTTGGCAAAAAAGAAAAAATCTGATGAAAACTCCATTATATGTAAAATCACCAATCTTCTCTCTAAAAATGAGGATGATTTACTTGATTGTGAAAAAGCAGAATTGACTGATTTACAGTGCAAATTAGACAACATATATAAACATAAAGCTGAAGGGGCATTTATTAGATCGTGCAGAAAATGGCTTGAAGAGGGTGAACAAAACTCTGCGTATTTTTTCAGATTGGAAAGACAGCAAGCTAAAAACAACCAAATTCAAAAACTAAGGATTAACGGTAATATTAGTGATGACCCTAAAAGTATCGCAAAGTTCTGTGCCAAATTTTACAGTGATTTGTATACTTCTAAATTTTCCCAACAACATATGAATGATTTCTTTGATTCATTACCTAATATAAACCAGTTAAGTGATTTAGATAAACACTTTTGTGACGCCTCTCTCACATTGAAGGAGATAGAGGAAGCTATTAACTGTTTAAAAGCCAACAAATCTCCCGGAACAGACGGACTGAGCTCAGAATTTTACAAGCTATTTAATCTTAGTATTGCACCATTCTTGTTAAAGGTATATGAGGAAAGTATAGAAAAAGCATTATTTCCAGCCACATTATGTCAAGGATTAATAACTCTTATACCAAAACTAAATAAAGATCCCCTCCTATTAGACAATTGGCGCCCAATTACACTGTTAAATAATGATTATAAAATAATAGCTGCAGTCCTAGCAAAAAGACTAAAATATGTTTTAAACTCTATAATTGACGAAACACAGTCAGGATTTATGCAGAAAAGACACATTTCTAATAATATACGGTTAGTACTAGATATGTTAGACTATTCAGAGTTAATTGACAATGATGGCTTCATTTTCTTTTTAGATTATTACAAAGCCTTCGACACATTGGAACACAAATTTTTATTTCAGGCTCTTCGAAAAATTGGCTTTGGCGACTCCTTTTGCAGGATGGTCCAATTGCTTTACATCAACGGAAATAGCTCAATTAAGCTAAGCAATGGTACTTCACCTAGATTCTTTTTAAAACGTGGAGTTAGACAAGGATGTCCAGTTTCCCCTTACTTATTTTTAATTGCAACACAATTCCTTAGCGTACATATAAATAGTAGTTCTTTAAAGGGTATCACAATTGGTAACACTGAAATAAAAATGAGTCAATTAGCGGATGATACAGCTTTATTTTTAAATGATTCTTCACAAGTTCCAGTGGCTTTGGGTATTCTTCAGCCCTTTTCTGAAGCTTCTGGATTAAATCTAAATTTTAATAAATGTGAATTGCTTTCCATTAAAAATAGCTCTCTTACCTCAATTGAGAATATTACTGTTAAAAATAAGGTAACATATTTAGGTATACAAATTACTAAAGATGAATGTAGATGTTCAGCAAACTTCAAACCTATTATTACTAAGACTCAAAAAAGATGCAATTGCTGGTTACAGAGGGATTTGTCCTTAAAAGGCAGAACACTGCTCACTAAGGCAGAGGGTCTGTCTCGTTTGGCCTATGCAGCTCAGTCTCTTTTTGTGGATAAGCCCACTTCTAAATTAATTAATGAGATTTTAATAAAATTCTTATGGAAAAATAAGCCTCATTATATGAGAAAGTCAGTCATATTAAACTCCTATAATAATGGTGGTCTGAATTTTATTGATTTTGATTCCCTCAACAATACATTTAAAATTAATTGGCTAAATCAGTACCTAACCAAACCATCTTCTATTTGGAATGTTTTTCCTCAACTTTTTTTTCACAACTCGGTGGCATTAATTTTCTCTTAATGTGTAATTATGATATATCTAAACTCCCTATCAAACTCTCCAACTTTCATCGTCAGGTTCTCTTAGCATGGGCTCTAATTTATAAACATAATTTTTCACCACATAGATGTTATATTTGGAACAATAAGAACATCTTACTCAAGAATAAGTCCTTATTTTATGATAATTGGTTTAGTAATGGTTTATTTCTAGTGGAGCAGTTGTTTGATAAACAAGGTCTTCTGTTCAGATATTCAGAATTTCTTTCCGAATATCAAATACCAATAACCCCAAAAGAATTTGCTACAGTAATGGGAGCTATTCCCTCGGGTTTATGTATGCTTTTTAAAAACTGTAATTATTCTTCCGCAGTATCCACTGCATCCCTTCCTAAACCTTTTGATACTTCTGTTGGTCAAATCTGTTTTTTTGAGTCGAAAGCTAAAAACTATAAAATAAGATCTTTATTTCTTAAGGATTTGATTTCTGTTCCACCTGTTATTTCCTTTTGGAATAATTTGTTTGTTAACCTTAATTGGAAAAAAATATGGTCTTTACAACAGAAATTCTTTCTCACAAATAAAGTGAAAGAAATTTCCTTTAAGCTCATGCACAAGTTCTATCCTGTTAAGACATTTATACAAAGATTCAAATCTGACATTGAGATAACATGCTCTTTTTGTTTGAATTCTGATGAAACAATGGTTCACTTATTTTGGTCGTGTCACTACACTCAGAAACTTTGGAATGATATTGATGTATTTATCAAGTGTAAGATTTGGTCAGGCTTCTCAATACATATGAGAAACATTATATTTGGGTATTTTGACTCAGACCCCACAAATGATAATGGCTGCTTTGTTATTAATCTAATTCTTTTCCTAAGCAAATTCTACATTCACAAATGCAAATTTTCAAACTGTAAACCTGTCTTCTCTGTTCTCTTAAAAGAGATAGAAAATTATATAAATGTGATTTCAGTATCTACTAACATGAAAGCCATGAGAACTGTTAGAATTTGTACTGCCTTTGATCTCTTCGTGTGAAAAAATGTATGTGATGTAATGGCCCTACCTCTTTCTTTTCTTATTCTTTCTTTTTCTTTTTTTTCTTTTGCTATTGTCTCCTGTATTGTTTTGGTTGATATTATGTGATGTGTGTATGCTTTCTCTTTTGTATGTTCCCGTTCTCAGCATTAAAAAAAAAAAAATAAATAAATAAATAAATAAATAAATAAAAAAAAAAAAAAAAAAAAAAAAAAAGAACGGACAACTGCAGGCGGCTAATACAAACCAGCACAGATTCGGCTACATAATAAGGAGCTTAAATTATTATTATTATTAAATGTCATCTTGATCTGTTGTTGGGTGCAAGAATCAATGAAAAATGAGTATGCTGTATCTGGAATTTTTATTTCTAGAAAATATTCACATCATTAAAATTGCACCGTAATGTCACTCTTTACATTGTCGTCTTCTCAGCGCTGGCTCGGCAGAACTGCGGATCGTACCACACAAGTCTTGTACATGACCATTCAGCACATAGGATCTAAAGATTTATATGCCCTCAGTTTCTCTTTACACAAATAGTTTTTTTTTTTAAACTCGGAATTCATATTATTACATCTCTTTTCTACGCAAATGGATGAGTGAGTCGATCGCGAGTGTGTTTTGTGTGCATGTGAGTGTGTTAATGTTCTTCTGTTTGTTTCCATTTGTTTTACAAATATGACCTAATATATGTTGCATTACTTAAAATAAATGTTTAAATGGCATTTATTTTGTATTGTGTTATGTTTTTATGCTATAAGTGGTGTTAAAAATTATTCTGCACATTAATGAGCCAATATGTTATGTGGGATGTGGTTGGCTATGTGGTTATGTATTATGATGTGGGATGTGGTGGGCTATGTGGTTATGTATTATGATGTGGTATGTATTATTACCACTTTTTGGTCCCAGTCCGCCCCTGAGTCAGGGTGTTAATTTAGCTTTTTTTTTTTTTTTTTTTTTTTTTATAAAGATTTGCCAGGTTGGCTAAGTCAGTACCACAAATGAGCATGTGCCCCGTGCTCTCTCGGCCATTCTACTCATCCGGTGTGTTGAGTCTGCTAAATCTTCGTGCTGCTCCCACTCCTCATAAAGAAGCGCTGCCACCATTTTTTTATCCTGCCTATTTCCAGATTATTCCAGTCGCCGATATAGTTGCGCAAACTCGGAATTTCCTTTTACTGTCTATGGGAATTTCCACTATCACGAATGAACACCGGAATACAAACTCGTGTCACACTGAATACAGTCTGTAGTGCGACATCCCAACATCTTATAATAACCTACAAGTATCTAGGTCCCATTCAATCGCAAATTCAGATTTTTCATTTGCGACCCTCTAAATAGTGGGCCAACATTTAATTATAACCACACGCAGCACTATTTGGTTATATGGGTATTTTAAAGAGAGAAGACAGAAGGATCCAATAGTATCTAGCTGCAGACATAGATATAATAAATACATAGACCCGTATTGGCCGCTTTGGAACGTTGCTGTGATACGTCAACGCGTCCGCCATTTTGCAGAGGGCAAGAATTGCATTGTAATCAAATGCAGGTAAATGGTGAGCTGCGGTTTTTCTGCATAAAAAAAAAAAAATACATTTATAAAAGTGATTTCAGTGGTTACTTTGTACATGGTATACAAAAAAGTTCCATCTCTAGTTATTTAAAATCTCTATAGTTAGACTTATAAAACTAAAAAAAAAAAAAAAAAAAAAAAAGGAATTGTCTAAGCTCAGGCTTGTCATGTAGGCTTTTTATTCTTGGATATTGAATTGTGAAGATATAATTTCATTTTTACATTAAATTAAATAAAGTTTTCTTATTGTGGAAAAAGCATTTTCTGTGATTGACCCGATTTTAGCAATGACAAAGATAACTGATGGATCCTTACTACTATAAACACTTGAACACTTCCCATAATTCCTGATGTACTTTGTACATCATAAGAAGGATGGCGTCTACGCTAATATTAGTCTCTCTGTTTATCCCGAGGTTTACCGCAGACCGCCGGATCCAGGGCATATCCAGATCTGATGAAGGACCATCACATGGACACGACGACACGCATTATCAGGGCTGTGAAGGCCCATGGACACCTCACCACTCATCTCCTCACCGGCCGGATGACCCAACCCAACCAGACGAACTGGATAATATCGTGAAAGTTCTGATCCCATCTGACTCCTGACATTATGCTGCCTAACTCATAATCATACACTGTTCATTCGTTGGCCAAAGGAGGACTGGCCCCCCGACTGAGCCTGGGTTCTCCCAAGGTTTTTTTCTCCATTCTGTCACCTGATGGAGTTTTGGTTCCTTGCCACTGTTGCCTTCGCCTTTTGGCTTGCTTAGTTGGGGACATTTAATTTTCAATTGAACAATACTATTACAACATTGTTTTCCTGTTATCTCTGTAAAGCTGCTTTGAAACAATTTGTATTGTAAAAAGCGCTATATAAATAAAGGTGACTTGACTTGACTTGACTATAATAATAGCAATGGGATAAGAAATAATTACAGTACATATAAAAAATAATAATTTAAATAGTGACTGAATAGTACAATCATGTAAAGACTATGGGGCGGATCTAATCCGTGGGGAATTTGCATATCATAATTAATAATTGGTAATTAATAATTATTCATACATGTTTGGATTAGATCAGTCTTACATTAAATTTAATCTCCCTCTAAGGGAGAATCTGTCATTTTACCTGCATGCATAACTGTGTATCTCGACAACCAACCAAACGGTTCTGGTTAATTTGCGTAGATCACGTTTTACAAACAGGCAAAATTAATTTAGCTCAATTGTCAGAATAATATTGAGGGGATCCCCAATATCATCTTACTTTATAGGATTTCAGGAAACACAATTCTCTGGCCAGAAGAATTGAGTTTTCTGCCCTATAAACAAATATGTAAAGCTTGTAGCATAACTTAGACCTTTGGCACTTAAGGGACTGGAAAATGAGCAAAATAAATGAATCAATCACGTGAATATAATGTGGATTTAATAAGGCAGAGCTACTTATACATTTACTACTGTTACATGATATAGATATATATATATATATATATATATATATATATATATATATATATATATATATATATATATATATATATATTTACAAGCACATAGACATAGACAATACAATAAAACATCAATGAACGAGAAATGCATAGTTTGGACAATGGACACGTGTGAGAGTGAGTGAGGGTGTGAGAGAAAGGGAGTTACATTCACCTAGACAGACCACCTCTCTGAAACAACACGAAAACACATTCTTAATGCTCTGAAAACAGGGTAACCTAATTTTACTTGCATGTGGAAGGGTTCTCTCATGTGTTGCTGTGTTCCTTGAGCAGCCTGCATGGTCTAGCCGCGTTTTGGACGGCAGATCTTTTGTTCTCCGTGCGCGTGCGTGAGCTGAATCCTTGGTTCCTTGGATAGTCACGTGGTGCGGCGCGAGTCTTTGAACAGCGGTTGGAAGTCTTTGAGTTAACATTACCAACGGAAAATAGTTCGACTGAGTCCGTTTCACTTTGTGGAAGTGAACAGAGTCGACTACGAAAACAAACTTTGACTAACAGGAATGAAAAATCTCCAAAGGGAGATCCCAAAGAAGCGCGTGTGCTGTGCATCTCTCAGTACGGCGCGTCACGTGGTTACGTGCGCGTGCTTCTTCTTCAGAGAGAGCGCGCGTTTGTTTGAGTGTCCCTTGTAGTTGGATTTCCTGAAGAGATATGTCACGCGGGGTTCTTTTCACTCGTCGATCGGAATTAAACCCGGGGACTTATCTTAAGACTGAAAAACACAAACTAAACTAGAACACATAAAAGAAAGGCGAAAGGCTCGCCAGGAGGAGAGACGTTACATCATGATACGCGGACATGGACGGAAGAGAGCGAGAGAGGGAGGGGGAGAGATTTATCCCTTTGGATAAAGCCAACCTCTTCCTGTCGGCTTGGGCCAATCGGAGAGAGGGAGTCACGAGCGGGAGTTTAGGGTTTATGATCTTTTGTCTTGTCGAGATCGACTTTGCATGTTTTATGACGGTGATGTAAAATGCGTTCAATTTTACTCCAGAGATGATAAAACATCGTAACACACATCTTATGGTTTGTACACATACAGATATGGTTTGGTCAGATCAAGAGGATTCTAAAGATATGAAGAACAACATAAGTTGGATAATACTGCAAAGTTATACATTAAAAAGGCATACTTTCCAAGCATTTGTAGTTATTAAGGACTACGGTACTGTCGCAGATAACCATGGAATCTGGGTAACAGACACACATATCAAAATATATCTCAATAAAGTCTTTATATGATGACGTTAGAGGTTTGTGTATGTGTGTGCGTGTCCATGAGCAGATCGATGTTCTGAGTAATCTGAGTAATGAGTAAAGGAAAGTCCTGAGATGAACATGTATCACAAGGTTATGCATAGAATATACACATATATATATATTATTACACAGGTTTCCCTTCTCCTCCTTGGTTAGAATTCAGAGACAGCGAACCACAGTTCGGTGCAAATTCCTTTGGTGTCATAAACTCGTAACAGGACACGGGCCAATCTCGTGTGTGTGTGTGGGTGAGGGGCTCGTGGTGGAATGTGTGTGTGTGTTACATTCTGTCTTTTGGGGTCTGAAGACCTATAGACACTAAAAAGGGAATTTACAGTTATTAGTACTTCAGGTTCAGCTGACACCTACAATCATTTAACAGCATTGCTGTAATAGATTGATTATAGCAAGTGGTATAATATTACAATAATAAGAACAGCAAATACAATGTAATATCAATTGCAGAATAATATAGACAATATGAAAAAATATGAAACATTATAATATTGATCATTAAACTGACATTTAACAAAAAGATTTGTGTCATTTTATATAGGCCTACATACAGTGAAGAGAATGTATATATAAAATAATTTATATATTTTAAAATAATCCTACGTAGGCTATATAAAATGAAATGTCACAACCTCTTTTTGTGAGATCAAAGAACGCCGGTTAGATATACACAAGACGAATTATATCTCATGTTTAACCACTAGACTAGAGACATCAGAGTCAGCGGCAAACGTCAGAAGCACTAGCCGAGATAAGGCTGTTCCAGGCGGTGTACATGAGCGCTGAGCGCCCGGTGAATCTTTATTAAACCACAGATTTGAGCTTTAAACAACTACATTGTAGACTGAAAAACTATTAAAACTACATTTCGTGACATAATAACAGTAGTACTATTTTTAAATTTCACGTTTTTTTGTCAGTCGAAAAGAACCACCAATGCGAGACTTTTATTTGAGTGAAAGCTCAGCTGTTGATTTTTTTCCCAGACAGTTAAGTATATAGTTTTTAAGAAATATGCGTTGTCCGTCTATTTAATATTCACAATGTGTTTCGTTATGATACTAAAATTTCTCTATACATCTAATTCTCTATACATTTTTGCATGAATTCACACACACACACACACACACACACACACACACACACACACACACACACACACACACACACACACACACACACACACACACACACACACACACACACACACACACACACACACACACACACACACACACACTTTCAATATATATATATTGATGTTGGATAATGCATTGTGTGTTGCATAATGTTCAGTTGTTTGAGATCAATAATGTTCTTCTACTGTTTGTTTTCATGTATTACATAAACCAAAAACTTTAATATAATTCACTGTTCATTTCTTCTTCAGGTGCCTTTGGTGCTGATACAGTGTCAGTGTCAGTGTCAGTGACAGAGGGAGATTCAGTCACTCTAAACACTGGTGTTCAAACAAACCAACTAGAAACAATTATTTGGTATTTACAAAAAAATCGCTTAGCTCAGATTAATGGAGACCAGAGTAAGGTCTGTAAAGATGATCAGTGTTATAAGAGATTCAGTGACAGACTGAAGCTGGATCATCAGACTGGATCTCTGACCATCACAAACACCAGAAACACAGACTCTGGAGAATATAAACTACAGATCATCGGCAGCAACAGCAGCAGTGATAAGATCTTCAATGTTACTGGTGAGTCATTTAATGGATGTTTTAAAGCAGCTGAAGCAGCTTGTGTTTTTCAGCAGAGGAAGAAAGCTTGTGTCAGGGGCGGACAGCTATTGTGCTCCAGCCTCACAGACACAATATATTTTAAAATCATATAATTAATGTGTTGTTTCTGTGTACCTGTATATTAATTCACATACAGTGTATAGATAACTTTATGAACAAACAAAAGTAAACAAAAGTAAAAGTAGCCCAATTATGCAGGAAAACTGTAGAATTTGCAAAAAGTCTACAAAAGGATGTGAAATCATGAATCGCATGCTGTCTTGATGGTCATTTTGAATTAGTAATTCACGAACACTAAAAAAGTGTGTTCTCTATAGTACGAGTGTGTGTAGTATGAATGTAATCTGGACATACAGTACATTCGCCATGTTGTCATTATCATCTGATCCACCAGCAGTAATGTTGCTTCACTGCCATTAATAAATCCTCTCCTGTGGCCTCATGGGATAGTAAAGTCTCCATCCAATGCACACCTTAGAATCTCACCGTAAGAAGTAGGTTATCTGGGTACATTTTGCCTTATCTACTTCTTACTTACATTTAATTACTTTTTTTATTAATACTCTGAATTCAGACATACTTTGTCACATACTGTTTTTCACCTGAGTATGCAATTTGGGATGCAGCTAAAGTCTCCTGACAGCCATATGTCATTATAAATCTTGCCATTTTTAGATTCAGTTATCAGGAAAAATGCTTAAAAATAGGGTAACTGCTTTCTGCTGAGATAGCAGTGCTGTGATGCTGCTTTAGCTGCAGTTCTTCACAATCCCACCAGATGGAGCCATTTATTAAGTTAAATCAATATCATGCAACTGATAGTCAAAGTAGAAAGGTATAAAAATGGGTCAAAGATATTGAAAAATATTGGCTGTATTATCATTCACTCTCTAGTAATAATGATTGTCTGTCTTTAGCTGTTCCAGGTTCAGGTGTGTATTCAGCGGTTCCAGGTTCAGGTCTGTCTTCAGGTGTTATAGCAGGAATAGTTGTTGCTGTTCTGCTGCTTGTTGTTGTTGCTGCTGCTGTAACTGCTGGTGTGATATACTATCGCAAGGCTCAAGCAGGACAAAATGGTGAGTATTACTTTTCATCGTGTGAATTGGGAAAAGACTTGTTAAAAGATGTGAAAATGTATTTTTATTCGAACTAACCAAAGTAATGTGTGTTTAATTGAGTTTGTTGTTGTTTTAACAGGCATGGAGATTAAGGACCAGTGTGATCAGGTGAGATTCTATGTGCAGTAAATCTGTCTGACTGCTAAAAAACTGTGAATGCACTATATTCAGATCTGCAAGATCTGTATGTGGGGTTTCTCAAACATTGTGTGTGTAAAGTGGTCTCAGAAAATAAACAAAAGCTGTAATTAAAACTTTAATAAAAAAAAATCAAATAACTTTAAATAAAATTATTTTGCAATTAAGAACATGCATAAATATTTGGTCACAATTTAGTTTAGAGTCTAATTCTCACTATTACCTAAAACTCCTAATCAATGTAGTTAAGTTAACTGAAGTTCGGGAGAAAGGCCACGCCTCAACTAATTCCCATCTCATTCCCGTCTCTATAAATATACTGAACCCACCTTCACTGCATCGTTCGTCTCAGTTTCTCGACATGGATCCCAAGCTGCAGATCAACCCCTCTGACTCCAAAGACGATTTATTCCGAATCGCTTTTCCATCACTGAGAAGTAGTGATGTGTCCTCCCGTATCGAGGCTTCGAAGCGTGTGTCGAGTAATCCGGGATGATTTCTGTGACGCGCGTATCGAGGCTTGTGTCGGTGACGTATGTGGTGACGTTTGACGAGCCGCCTGTACCACGTGACTGCTTCAGGAAGTGGTTTGCGGTTTGGCGGTCTATTTGAAATATAAGGGCCAGCAAAATGCAATGGATTCCCCCTCACATTTTGACAGACACCAATGAATTAATCAATGATGTTTGTGATGCTTATACATAAAGTATAAACTTTTATATTATAAAAGTTTATACTTTATGTATAAGCATCACAAACATCATTGATTAATTCATTCAATGCTTCAGTCACCAAAGCCATAGTGTCATTTTAATCACACTGCACGTTTTACATTTATTGTCCACTTGATGGCACAATAGAGCAAATGAAGCACCATGAAGCTTCGGCACATGAGTGAACCAATTGGATGGAACGCTTCAATGCTTTATGAAGCTTCATCTCGCCATCACTACTGAGAAGATCTTAACAACAATCCCCAGGCAGTCAAAATTCACACCGGCTGCGTTCCGTCGTGGAAATCCCTCAGTCCCGCGGGCTTTCACATCATAGTTCATCATCGAAGATTTCTCCAACCCCGACTCGACTTCAGGATCACTCTCCTTCGCAAACGAGAACTACCATCAACGATCGCCACAGGCACAAAAGCAGACGCGATCGCTCTCCTCGTCAACCACGTCATCATTCTTCAAACCGCAGCCATTTTCAGCGCACTCACACTACGTCTCCCAGAACAGAGACTGACATTAGGAACTGGACCGTGGTTCGCCTTCAGCGAGTTCTTAAGGATAAAGGCATCCACTTTAGCCGATCTGACAAGAAATCAAGATTATTTCAACTTTACATAAAGTCCACGAACAATTCATCCCAAAATCCCGAGCCTCCAACCCTTCCGGCATTCACACGATCCTCCCATCGTGACTCATGACATCACCACACTGCCTCCACAACGGCCTCAGCCAGCAGTATCTGCGCCATCTAGTGGGAGACCAAGTACTACTACCTGCAACATCTGCCTCTTCTACCTTAGACTTATCCCATTTCACGACATATTTTCTCGCATACTTAAGCTCACAAACAGCTCCAAATCCTCACAGACATTCATCCCTTCATCCCATCATCCATTCCTCTACCCTTCCGTCTGGAGTTAACAGCCACACGGCTCCCGTTATTTCCGATTCTTCCCTACAAATGAACCCAAATCAAGTCCCTCATGCAGCAAACCCAGGACCTCTCTGCGGACCTTTTCAACCCCCTCCTACTCTTTCCTTTTACCCAACCAATCTATCCCCCCCCCTTCTATCAGTTAACTACACCGATATAGCCCAGCTCCTCCAACCATCCCTTGTAAGTATCAAACCAGAGAGCTGCAAACCTGTCTAGGCCTAATGCAGTTCAGCCATTCATTAAACTCTCGTTCAAAAGATCTTACCCCCACCGAATTTGCCTTATCTTTCTCGATCTACGGAGATATAATTTGCTCCATCTATCCTGATCGAAGAATTCGAGCTAGACGATTACCTATCAGTCATCTTAGACATGGCCGTGCGTTTCGGAGGAACAGGCTTCTACAACTACCACGTCCATTTCGCCACCCAAGTAGCAGGTCGGTTACAGCAGTTCAATCAGGGGACATACTGGGGCATTCTCGATGCAAAACTTTGCTGTCGGATCTTCGCAGCTCGCACTTCAATGTCCTGCGAACTACGCGGGGCACCATCACATCCAGCCTCAGCATTTACCATCACACCCTCTCAATCCCAACCCTCCTCCTCACGCAAAACATCTGTATTCAATAGATTATCCACAGCAGCTCCACCTCCTCCTCTAATTCCAAACCCTCTCAACATACACCCCACAGCCAACATCCCACTTCCAAAAGGCATCGACAAAAGAGGACGACCGATCCTCTACCAAGGAGCCAGAATGGTATGCAACATTTTCAACCATCTTGGCTGCTCTCTTTCCAACTGCAGATTCCTACACACTTGCTCTTTCTGCGGAGGCACTCACTCAAGGGCCTCTTGCCCCCACAACCCAACTGCTCTACCCGACGGACTTTTAAAGCAACACTAAGTAACTTTTCAACCTTCATAATATATTTCCAAGACCCTTGTGATGGTACATCGACTTACAATAGGTTGAATGACACACCTACCATAGCCTGACATGGCCTGTATCGCTTTTACTTGCACTATGTAACTTTGGGTTTTGGGTAGTAACCGAAGCACAAAAAGAACAACAAAATTCGACTGCTTTATGGCATTCGTCACTTCCCCCACCACTTCCTCAAAATGTCTGTGGCCATTGCAGACATACCAAGTCTCCTGGGAGTCTCCCGCATATTGATAGCGTCTCCCCGATGCCCGCAAATTACTTCAAATCTCCCGGAATCTAGTGCTCGCTTGCGAGACAGAACATACTGCGCGCATAACATACATAGCGCGCGCACGGCAGAGAGGGAGAGACCTTGCGAGCCTCACGAAAGCTAGACACCCCCGTCAACAATCCAGTCACCGAGATATACCTCCCTGAAATGACTTCTTGCAGGTTGGTATGTCTGCCATTGTTGATTCCTGGATAAACAGCGAGCGTGCGCGTGTGACAGTAGGGTAAATTATTTACGCCGTCTCTATAGCACGCATTGTGTATTATCGTGCAATTTTATATGCGAAAATGAGTTTTTACGTGCATATGATACACAGTTTTTGCGTGCATTTGATACGCAGTTCATTTGCGTGTAATACACAATTGCAAAACAATTAATCAGAAAAACAAATGTGAATAAGATTACAGCTACCATGATTAACTTACTTAATCATGAAAAGTGCCTAGGGTATGCACTTTTCATAAATTTTTATTAAATTTTTATTTATATTTTTACCTCTGCATTAAAGGTACTTGCAACGTGCTTTTTCAGCGTTGATCATTGTAGCCAATCACAGACACGTCTGTTGAACGCATTTGCCAATCAGATGCGTTTAAATGAGTTCCTGTGCTGAAGATGTGTTTTACGCGAGCTCAACGTCACCGAGTTCTACACTTTTCGCAAACCTGTCATTATTATTGGCAAGAAACTTAAGATGCAAATAAGAGATTCTCTGCAATGTATATGATATTCTTGATGCTGCTCTGATGCACTCCATTACGCACCGCTTTGTTTGTTTTCATGATGACTAAAAGTTTGGTGGTCTAACGTTAGCTCATCGATGTCAAATGATTAAAGAAGCCGGGGCACAGAAGGATGCTAACAGTGAACGAATACCTAGTAAAAATGTAAGTAGTGCCACACGTTGCTTTTCAAATTGTCAGGAGTGTAGATTACGAACTCCTCGTCAGGAGTTGTTGTTGTAGGCGTTGGCGTGGCCATTGTTTTGATATACAAAATAGGCGCTGCGCTAACCAGAACAGTAACGTCACCTACAGGAGCCCAGATGACCAATAATTGCTTTGCTAATGAGCTTGTGATTCACAACTTCACCAGGCGTGAAAAAACCTCGGAATCTGAATTTAAAACAACGTTTACAAGCAAATACATTTACAAAAATGAATGCCCATAACAGGTTTGAATATTAAAGGCTGCTTAATATTTGTTTGAATATCATTATTTTTTTAAATATTCGAATTCTATTCGAATAACGAAGTTCGAAGTCAAAGCCCTACCCCACACCACTACTAAACCTACCCTAACCAACCCATGCTTATCCTATGCACGTGAATCTAGAGCTCGAGCACCAGCACTTTCAAAGTCATGCCCATTCACCCAGAATTTTGGAAGTTCTTCGGAATATTCTGGAAAGGAGCCTATTTTTTTTCAGTGCGCCTCACCTTCGGCTGCAGAAGCAGCCCCAAAACTTTCGACTCCATCTCGGAGGCTCTGTGTTGGATCCTCATCAATAACCACAGGCTTCCCTACGTCCTCCACCTCCTTGACGACTTCCTCATCATCACACCTACATCCGCACCTCCATACGCAGGACTTTCTACCCTCATTAAAGTGTTCTGAACTAGGCGTACCCCTTTCAAAAGAAAAGACCTTGCGGCCATGCACCTCCATCAAGTTTTTAGGCATCACCCTAGACTCCATCTCCATCCAAGCATCTCTATCGAACTGTCTTCTAGCAGTCAGGTGCACAAAGCAACAGCTGCTAGCCCTCCTTGGCCACCTTAACTACGCCATTAGAATAATTCCCCAGGGAAAATATTTCCTTTCCAACCTACTATTAAAAGCAGCATCAATCCCCTCTCTTCATGACAAAGTCACCTTGGACGAAGCCTGCAAAATGGAAATGCGGCTCTGGCAGCAATTTCTGTCTTTGAGGAACAGTATATCTTTCTTTTATAATGACTAAGTCACACAGCCAGAAGACATTCAGCTGTACACAGATGCACAGATGGTTTTGCTTCTCCCAATCTGCCTTTTTCGTCTCAACTCCTTCCTCAGTCCTTACGAGCCACTTTCGGAACATGTTCTTTCCAGATACGCCAACCATTGGCCACGAGATTCTGGTTTAACAAACACTTCAAGAATATTCTCAGCACCTCCGGCATATCTCACGAACATTACTCCACACATTCCGTCTGGATTGGAGCAGCCACCACTGCCGCCAGCATTGCCACTGGCCGCTGGTCATCCGAAGCGTACCGCTTATATATCCGTAACAATCTTAACGATCTCCGTCAAGTTCAAGACCGTATCGGCTCATCCAAACCTTTGGGGGTCTTCAAGTAACTCTTCAAGTAACTTACTACCAACCGAGACGAAGCCCCTATTCTGAGTCTCCCTGGACTAGACTCCCTGATCAGCCAGATGACGAACCATGACATCCTATCCCCCATCCCTTTCGACCCGTATTCATTCTATAAGCTAATTCTGCGTAGTTGTGGCATGGCCCTTGCTAGTGAACTGCTTATTAATCGTTTGTAAGGTAGTTAAGTTTAGGGATTGGGTAGGATTAAGGATGTAGAATAATGTAATGCAGAATAAGGCATTAATATGTGTTTTATAAATACTAATAAACAGGCAATATCCTAGTAATATGGATGCTAATAAGCAGCTAGTTATTATTTTTATTAGTTTTATTAGTTTTCTTTTTTTTAAATATTACATAATTATTTATATGAATTATATAATGTATCTATTTACAATTGGGTGAGCATGACCCCATTTTATTTTTGCCCTTTATTTTTATCACCATATAATCAAGTTGAGGCAGAGCTAAAAAAAAAATAAAGAAAAATTAGGCTAACTCTCAAATAAACTAAATAACAAATAATATAAAGCAAAAGGATCTTGTATCCTTATTTAGAGAACAAGTGTCTTATTAGAATATTACTGAATCATCAATTATGTTCATTTGTTTTACATTCTCCTACACAGAATGCCAATTTAATGAAGAACTCTACCAATGGGACATCTCCTACACAGACTGACCATCTAATGAACAACAACTCTACCAATGAGACGGCTCTTCATGAGAATGAGATTAACTTGGAGAAGGCTGCTAATGGGATGTCCTCTATTCCAACTGAGGCTTCCAAAGAAATTCAGCTTAACATCATGGTTTGACCTATCAGTTATTTTGTCCAATATGTGTTGTCGTGGAAATTCTTTTATCAACACCTTAAACAACAGTTGAAGAACAAATGAAAATCTCGAAAGTTATAAAGTATTAGTATTTATTTCTTGCAAGAAAGGCAGTTCACACACAGACAGAGTCTGATATGAGAAGGGTGAATGTCTTCTCATTTTACAGGGTTTATATACCCAAAAGATCACCCTCCTAGATGTACCCCCTCCTCTTCTTATCTTTGGACTAAGGCCCATGAGTTCTCAGTTGCCCTTATTTTCTAACACCCCTTATCTATGCACCTCGACAGTCAACACATATGCCACTTAAGAAACAACACCTAACCAAACATGTCTTGCTCTTAATGCACTCAAAGTTATTTATTTATTTATAGTTATTTTGGGCGCATGCGCACGCAGCGACCGGCAGCAGTAGCGTTAGTTTGGCGTTTGTTCACTTGTTTGTTTGTTTTTATGCTTTGTTTTAAATAGACGTCATATTTTATTTAACAAATTCTGGTGATTGTTAAACAGACCATCCGTAGCTCTTGTGTCATATTTGATGAACTGATCTTTACAAGCCACGAGAAATCATGTTACCTACTACTGGCATGGAGTGGCTGGCACTCGCGTTGTTACTATCAGCGTTCTACCTAGTCCAAGGTTTGGACGGCGATCCTCTAACAAGTAAGATCCAGTACACCAGAGACTTTCTGCTTGGATTCAACAATCCTACTAACACCAGGCCACCCTCTGACTTGGTCTTCCCTAACCTGGAGGAGCTTGCTCAGGGTTCGAGGAAAAGAGTACACACCGGCGCACCTTTCAGGAAAGTGAGGAAGCGGGGACGGAGAGGAGGAATTCGGGTTCGATCGAGACAGCAACCCCTGGCTCGCATTGCCCTGCCTTCTATCATCCTGGCCAATGCCCGTTCCCTCCGCAACAAGATCGATGATCTCCAGGCCCATGTCCGTTATCAGCATGAATTCAAAGAAGCTTGCCTCCTGGCGCTGACAGAGACTTGGTTTGGGGAGAAAGATCGGGACAGCGAGATGGAAATAGACGGGTTTGGTGCACCGCTGCGTACGGACCGAGAGGCTGCAATCACCGGCAAGTCGCGAGGTGGGGGTGTGTGTTTGTACATCAATGAACGCTGGTGCAAAAACTTTATTGTGAGAGCGTCAGTATGCACCAAGGACATCGAATTGCTCTCTGTATCTATGCGTCCACCATATTTACCGCGGGAATTCCCACAGATTTTTGTAACTGTGGTGTATATTCACCCAAAGGCGAATGAGAGATCCGCCTCAGATATGATCCTGCATACGGTACAGAAATTACAGTCACTTTCTCCTGACGCCCCCAATATAATCCTGGGAGATTTTAATCATTGCCCACTAAACAAAAATTTAAAAGGCTTTTATAAATATATATCTTGCCCTACGAGACAAGGCAAGATACTTGATCAATGTTATGGTTCAATTAAAGGAGCTTATAAATCCATACCGCTCCCTCCACTAGGCACAGCAGACCATAATTGTGTACATCTTATTCCTGTTTATCGTACATGTTTACAGAGGGGAAAAGTTCTCACCAAAAGGGTGAAACTCTGGTCTGAAGATGCTGTGCTAGAATTGCAAGGTTGTCTGGACTGTACATTATGGGAGGAGTTTATAACATCATCAATGGACCTGGATGAGCTCACAGATGTTGTCTGTTCTTGGATCTCATACTGTGAAGATACTGTAATTCCGGATAGGGAGGTAAAGATTTACCCCAACAGTAAACCCTGGGTAAACAAACATCTAAAAATCCTGTTAAATAAGAAGAAACATGCTTTTAAACAAGGCAGTGTTGCGGAATTAAACTCTATACAGAAGGAGATCAAACGGGAAATAAAAAGGTGTAAATTGGGTTACAAAGATGAAGTAGAAAGACAACTAAGAAATAATAATTTGGGCTCAGCCTGGGACAGTGTCAAAAATATTGTTGGACTTAATGACAAATCAAGGAAAAAGACATTCTTAGAAGGTTTTGCGACAGATTCTGCTCTGGCACAGGAGTTTAATACGTTTTATTCTAGGTTCGATGTCCATGACTACAGTAAAGAAACGGGTGCATTAAGGGACAGTTTAATTAATTCTGGTCCTTTTAATGCTCCATTTTTTTCTGAACGCAATGTTGTGAATACTTTTAAACATAGTAAGTCACGCACAAGCCCTGGCCCCGACAATATTAGCAGCCGCATGCTCACCCTTTGTGCGGATCAGTTAGGCTTAATTTTTTATTATATTTTTAACTTGTCTTTGCGCCAACATAGAGTCCCAAGTTTGTGGAAACAATCTATAATTATTCCCATCGCGAAAAGTAACTATCCAAAGATTCTGAACGACTACAGACCTGTGGCTCTAACTTCATTGGTTATGAAGTCTTTTGAAAAACTGATAAAAACAGAACTGCTGGGTAGAGTTGAACATCTTTTAGACCCCTTGCAGTTTGCATACAGAGCCAACAGGGGGGTGCAGGACGCTATCATAACTTTGCTTAACCTCATATACAAGCACGTAGAGGGTAACAAAAACCATGTTAGACTATTGTTTGTGGATTTTTCATCTGCCTTCAACACCATCCAGCCCCATTTATTGGTGCAGAAGCTCATAGAAAATCTGGGGTGGGACTGTAACTTGGTGGGCTGGATTTTGGACTTTCTCACAAATAGGACACAGAGAGTGAGAGTAAATGGACATCTTTCTGGAATATCAGTGACTTCAACCGGTTCTCCACAAGGCTGTGTTCTCTCTCCTCTTTTATACATTATGTACACTAATGACTGCCGTAGTGAACTGACCAATAATTATATCATAAAGTTTGCAGATGACACAGTCATAGTAAGTCTAATGGACCCCACTGAAACATCTCACGGCACTGTATTACCTTATTTTTTAAATTGGTGCAAAGAAGCCTTTTTAGACTTAAATGTTTTTAAGACGAAGGAAATGTTCATTGACTTTAGACGTCATCAGCCGACTCCTGGAAATACATTTATTGATGGTAAAGAGGTTGAAATTGTTGAGTCGTACAAGTATTTGGGAGTTATCATTGACAACAAGTTAACCTTTGAACAAAACACAGAAATGCTGAGTAAGAAAAGTCAGCAACGTCTTTTTTGTTTGAGAAAGCTGGCTAAGTTTCAAGTGGACAGATCCCTGATGACTCTGTTTTATAAATCTTTTATCGAATCTATTTTTACTTTTTCATGTATTTGCTGGTACGCTTCTCTTAGTTTAAAGCGGAAAAACACTTTAGAAATGGTACATAAAGTTAGCAGTAAAATTATCGGGATTCAACAGATAAAACTATCCGAACTATACAGTAGACATGTACGTACAAAGGCTGAATCTATCATGTCTGATAGTTCTCATCCCTTGTTTGTAGAATTTAAGTTGCTGCCTTCTGGTTCTCGCTTTAGTCAGCCACCAGCCAAAACAAATAGATTTAAATTCTCCTTTGTTCCCTCTGCGATCTCTCTGCTTAACTCTTTAAAGAATAGGTAATGTATGCACATTGACAATATTTGTATTTAAATGTTAAATGTTGTGGTTGTTATTTTTATTTTTCATTTGTCTGACCGGGTATTTTTAATTGTTGTTGATGTTGTCGTGTAATGCATTTTAATTTGTTTGGCTACTGCAGCAAAACTAATCGCCCCTCGGGGACAAATAAAGGTCTTGAATCTTGAATCTTGAATTTATTGCTAAGAAAGACAGAACATTCTGTCCTTTTGCACTGTCCTATTGACCTCTTTGCAAAGCGGACACTATTAAACTATTTGCAAAGAAGATGATGCATCTTGCATCTTGCAACTTCACAAACCACACAAGCAGATATATGTTTCAAGAAAGAGATACATTCAAAAGAAAATTTCCATTACAGTGTACATCCTCTTAAGACTGATATAACTGCCACAAAGACCTGAGCATTATGACCAAATTAAACCTTGCACAATGATAGATTTTGTATTTTTTTTTATCAATTCATTTACATTGTGACTGTGTATCAGATGTAATCCACTCTGTCTGTGTCTGCAAAGGTGTGTCCCAAATGGCCCATTCAGATGTATAGCCCATAGAAACTGATTGATGTGAATGAATAAAAAGAATCAGCATTGCTCAGAGTGGATTAGCAAATTAGATCAATCTCCTGTGGGAGGTCCTAACAGGTTTCTATTGTTAGTAGCCCATTGGTTATGTCTTCATGTATAAAGTTATGTCTCACAGACAGAACTTTGGGTTAAGATTGTTGAAGGGCGACATGCTGACATCGCTGCTGAAGGACTGCTACACTACAAACCTTCAATAAATTCTTCTCCCCACAAGAACTGGGCAAGCTTACTTATTTTATGTATTGGAGAAATCGAATACATTTGCGAGCCACCCAAACCACTGCTTGGCCAAACACAGCAACATCTAACAACACCCTACTGCGAGACAGAGTTCCTTGAAATGTGATCTTTTTATCTGAAATCGTGAACCAATATTTTGTGAAATATCCTGGAATGAATAATGTCTATTTTTCCCTGATTCCCTTTTTGTATTTGTATTTTCTTTTGTGCTCATTGTTAATTATTATTATTATTATTTTAGAGAGCAATATTGTCATACACTACTACTCACAAAAGCGTTTACTTAATATGAACTGGACTTGGAGGTTAATTTTTTTGAATATTTCAGGGATTTTTAGTAAGCTGATTTTTAAAAATGCTGTCCATGAATTTGAAACACTTTGCATGTTCATCTCTTAAATGCTAATAACAACAACTGGATTCTTTAAGCTTGTTTGTCATGACTGAACTAAGCAGAGTCAAGTGGGCTAAATTAGTAAACTAAAGTAAATAATAGTGAATGAGGGTATAGGGTGTGATTCGGTACACAGCCTCTGAGTGTCGAGCACTGTTAATTCATGGTATAGCCTAACTTTTGTAAAAATTAGAAATATTACCCAATCTCGGTTCCACAATCAAATCATTTAAGTTGATCCTGAAAAATGGCCAGGGTGCCTTCTGTGTGAAAGCATACGCTAAAGTTACCGGGCTAGAGTCCGGTGATATGGTTCATCCAGACATTTTATTAAAACAAAATGAGTGTTTAATTTTGACATGCATGAATTAATGCATGTAAACTTTCATTATCTTCTACCACAAAACACAATAATATATGGCTAGAAACATGTTTAGATGGTGGAATTAGCAAACCTGTAGCACTTTCACAAGGTTTTAGTTCAATTCTACAATCTTACCACAACAACTAAAATGTTCAAATTTAATTACAAGTGGTTAAATTGATCACAGCTAAAAGTTACTCATAGGGGGTTTATTTACAAATGTGTATATGGAGAAGACAATGGGTAAAAATATGAGGATTATTATTATTGGGTTATTTAGACTTAATAAATAATAATTATTAATTATTATTAATAATTGTATTACAAAATAACAAAAAATGTCTTCAAAAATCCTTTGACCACATGATGCACGTGGTGATGGAACTATTAAATTGGTCAAGTTGTGAAATGAGCAAACCTGCAGTATATTCACAATGAAATGCTTTAGTTCTATTTTACACGCTTTCCACAACAATTATGACCACATTTATTTAGCAGCTAATATAATAGACCATGTATTCATTTGCACATTTACTGTAAATATAAAATATTAAAGTAAATCATGATAGTAGTTTAATTTTGATTAAAAAAATCAACTGATTCTGTTAACTTTTATTCGAGAATGAAAATCCATGACATATATGACATATAATTAGCAAAAACACTTTTCAAACACACACATTAACACACTTTACACAGGGTCTTGGGATCCCAGACAATTAAAGTTAGCTCATGCAATCCCAGTGATTGACACATTTAATCTAAAAAAAATATTATAATGATGACATTTATAACAAACCTGAACATTAAAGTGCCATTTTGCAACGCCAAGCATTTCCCCGGAAAGAGACCCGGGGGTGGCGTAGTCGGTAACTTTCTAACAGCCCACCTCACTTTGTGGCCTGGTTATCCATGCTAACGTGTAGGTTGAGCAGAATTTCCTAAATCTTTAGTGTACGTCTAAGTTAAAGCTGCCACAATAGCAATACATCAATTTCCAAGCTCTTTGAATGAGTGATTTCTGCAACAGTTAGTGGTGGGCAGATCGAGGCTTCGTGAAACAATGAAACAAACAGTTGAACCAAATGTGCCATATTGTGTCGAGGCTTCGAATCAATCCGACACGCGTCTCCACGGTGACACCTAGTGGTCACTTGCAGGTGTTGATCTGAAACAACCTTGACAACAAGCCATTAAAAAAATGTTTTTTTTTATTTTTTATTATTGTAGCTATTTTCCTAATATGTGAAGCTTGTAACCTCTAGGCTCCTCACTGTGCATAATGTTATTTTTGTCCTGAAAAATGAATATTAATAAAAGAAATCAAGCCACAATATCTCACTTTTTAATAGATTTGTATTCAAAAATATGAATTTCTCTGCTGTCGAATGACTTAGCCAACTTCTTTTTAACAGATAATTTCTCCAGTCTTTGAAAAAATCCTCTAAAAAAACCCCACGAGGTCAAGATGAGTTGACTTCACTTTTATACAGATGTGCGATTGTGTGTTCTGTTCCCGACCCTGTCAATCAAACGCTGAATCGGCGGAGCTTGCCACCTGTCTAAACACTCAGAAGCTTCATTTAGCCGAAGTCACGTGACATGGGTGTTTTGAATCACGCTTCGGATCAGTGTTTCGAAACATCTGCGCTTCGGGATCTCGCAAAGCTTCGGAACGACTGTTTCGCGTCAGCCATCCTTAGCTACAGTGTAGGGGAGCGCGGGGCACAACAAGTGATAGGCAGATCGAGGCTTCGTGAAACAATGAAACAAACAGTTGAAGCAAATGTGCCATATTGTGTCGAGGCTTCGAATCAATCCGACACCCGTCTCAACGGTGACACCTAGTGGTTACTTGCAGGTGTTGATCTGTGAAGCTTGTAACCTGTAGGCTCCTCCTCACTGCGCATGTTATTTTGGTCATGAAAAATTTATATTAATAAAAGAAATCAAGCTACAATGTCTCTTTTTTTTAAATAGATTTTTATTCAAAAATATTAATCTCTCTGCTGTCGAAGGCCTACTTCTTTTTTTTTTTTTACAGATCATTTCTCCAGCCTTTGTCCCACAAGGGACACTTGTTGCTGGCATGAAAATATATTTTTGATCCATAAATCTATTAGGAAAACAAAAATGATTTATTGGCTGTAGATTGGGTACTCATGTAGACCTATAAAATGTAGGCTATATTCACAAAATATTTGACAACATATTATATTATATTCACAGTGAAGCTTTTTTTAACATGATTGGGATGTTGGGTTGTAGGGCTTAGGTTGACACAGGCCTGTGGACTTTCTAAACACCATCCCAACAGTTTGTTATTATATTTCAATTATAATTATATTTCAAACAATGCACCTTGTTTAGATGGCCCAGCAGTGTCAGTAGCAGACCTAAGTACAGGGGGAATGCTATCCTCTGCACCCTGCAGAATGGCAGGATGAGTGCTCCTCAAATGGCGCATCATGGATGATGTATTGTTGCAGTGCGTTGGATCACAATACATAGATCTCACTTTATTTGGGGTTTCCAAATGGAAATGCTCCCACACCACAGATGTACTCTTCTCTTCTGTGGAACCTCCATTTCTCTCTATCAATCAATCGATCGATCAATCAATCAATCAATCAATCAATCAATCAATCAATCAATCAATCAATCAATCAATCAATCAATCAATCAATCAATCTATCTATCTATCTATCTATCTATCTATCTATCTATCTATCTATCTATCTATCTATCTATCTATCTATCTATCTATCTATCTATCAATCAATCTATCTATCTATCTGGCTAGCTGCAGGGCTTGCTAGCTAGCTATCTATGTATCTATATATGTATCCATTTAGTAATCTATCTGTCTATATTTATATCTATGCATCTAATGTGTCACTGTATACTGTCTGTCTCTAGCCTATCAGTCAATGTGTAAATTTAAATGTAAGCCTAAATAGCCTATAACTAAACAAATCACACTACAAATGTCACTATATCACCAAAAATCCGCTATTTCAAAATCAGACTCCTCTCACAAAAAACCCATGAGATCAAGATGCATTGACTTCACTTTTATACAGATGTGCGATTGTGTGGTCTGTTCCCGACGGGTTCCCGACCCTGTCAATCAAACGCTGATTCGGTGGACCACGTCACCTGTCGAAACACTTGTGAAACACTTCGAAGCTTCATTTAGCCGTAGTCACGTGACATGGGTGTTTTGAATCACGCTTCGGATCAGTGTTTCGAAACATCTGCGCTTCGGGGTCTTGAAAAGCTAGGAACGAAAATATCTCCCTTTGCTTTGAACTTTGAGTGGTGTAACTTTGCAGATGCTGTTTATGCTCAAACAGTAACATTACACACTAACTGAAGTTAGAAAAGTTAAATCATAATCGAATGTCACATTGCGCAGCCTCAGCATCCAGTGTAAACAGTTACTGATTACAATGGGTTTGTTTACAGTTTTTCTCAATTGCTTTGGCACATTTTTCGAAACAGTCTTAACATTCTCTAAACTGTGAGTGCAAATGTCACAACTGTTTGCAGGAACTTCAAAACTTTATAGCATGTCTGCAAAATGTAGTTACTCACCCAAAACATTTAATTCATGCTTCAAAACCTAGTTATTGTGTCAATAATTTGGCCAAGGCCACCAAAATCTAAAGTATTTTTGTCATTGTGTAAGCCACACTCAAAAAATGTTTAGTTGTTTTTTCACCACAACAGTCAACCATGAAAATTAAGGGTTTACTGTAAACAAATCTCATATTTGTTGAGAAAAGTCAATAGTATTTAGAAAAAAAAAAAGTCTATGAACATTTGTATTTTTACAGTGTTATTTTTGTACTTCATGATACACAATACAAGTGTATTTACTGTACATGTAAAGTAACTGACAAGAGTAACAAGACTTCACTTTACATTTCATATTTGTGTATTACCACAAATATACAACAAATAACATTCATGGAAAAAAAAAAAATTATTCTTGGTGGACATCTTGTCGCTCACGTTGGTCAGGCCAAAGGTTTTCATCAACATCACATCTGATGTTTTCCATTGCCACACACCGTGGAAAAAATCTCCTTGAATGCCGCACCCATCCCCTGCAATGGTCAGCTGTGATGTCCTCACATGCAGCATTCATGGCATCCAACAAAGAAATCTGATTTTGTGGTCTATGATCATACACTTTGATGGAACTGGAAGGAGTTCCACGGTTATCCTTTCATGTGCAGCAAACCAGTCCCTAACACTGTTGGTTCGGTGGAAGCTGACATTATCCCAGACAACAACATAATTAGGCAAATGTGGTCTAACTAAATCTCTTTCTTGTTCTGGAATCAGGTCTCTGTAAAGTGCATTTAGGAAGGCCAGGAGAAGTTGGGTATTATAGGGCCCAATGTGTTGGAATATGTGTGCTCACACCGTTCTCTGAAATGGCAGCACACATTGTAATATTGGCCCCACGTTGGCCTGGTGTGTCAATTGTGGCTCGGTGTCCAATGAGATTGCAACCACGTCTCCGGCCTTTGGACAGATTAAACCCAGCCTTGTCCACAAAAACAAGAATGTGGGTCGTTTCATGTACTTCTAACTCCATGATTCTCTATGAAGAAACACCGATTTTTTTTTTAAAGTAAATGTTTTTTCTTATGGGTTTCTGAAACTTACAGTAAAGTAATACAGGCATCTTAGAAAAACAGGAAAACTCACTAAGTGCACACCAATGGTTTACCTGGACATACTGGTACCGCAACGCCTTGAATCTTTCACTGTTCCTCTCAAATGGCACCTTATAGAGCTGTTTCATAGTCATCTGATGTCTTTTTAAAACTCTGTCTATGGTGGACAGAATTTATATTTGCAAAGACATTATTGTCATTTATGATTGCACTTTGGATCTCTCTTAGCCTGATGGAATTGTTGGCTATGACCATGTTGCAAATTTCTTGTTCTTGCAGTTGGTTAAATACTGCTGCTCTGCCACCAACGCGAGTTGTCGTGCAGTTCTATAGAATAAACAAATAGACTTGCATTTACCTTTACAATATTGTTGTTTATACTGTAAAAATACTTTACATACTGTAAAACAAAACAAAAAAACATATTTACCTGTTTTCCCTACGAAAGGTTTGCACTATTGATGACACTGTGGACCTGTTTACATTAGGCTGTACTCTTTCACCAGCCTCTTCCATTGTTAAACCATGATTTATGACATGATCCACAAGTGTGGCTCTGATTTCATCAGAGACTCTGACTCTTCTATTTCCACCTCTTCCTCGATTATTTCTTCCTCTACCACCACCACGTATTCTTACACGCCTTCCAATTGCTCTTCCATGAGCATGTTGCTGCAGTTCAGGGTTGTGAATGCCCTCCATTCTCAAAAACCTCTACAGCAGTGATTGTGCTGTGGGCAATCTATATATATATATATATATATATATATATATATATATATATATATATATATATATATATATATATATATACTCCCAAAGTTGATTGGTTAAATGGTTAAATGGTTGATTCATATTAGAGGTAATTTGCAATTAGATTGCGAATGCAATTAGAGGTCATGTGCCAATTTAGCAAACATTACAAACAATGTCAATGTCAGATATATTTTAGAATATACATTCATGTATACTAATTATGATAATTGAATAGATCGTTTTGAATGTGATGGCTTACACAATAAAAAATGTCTGAGAAGTTCTGAAGTGTTTGACAGTGTAAGTGAGAATCGAGTCATCAGTTTTGATCAACAAGCCATATGCAATTATTTTTTGTCCAAACTGCAGACAGTTGTATGTACTCTTTGCACACATGTGCCAAAGCATTTGCAATTTGCTCAAATCAATAAGAAATTCCAATCTGATGTGAAAAAGAAGCGAATTGTTCAGAGATCTGAACTTAATGTTTTGGGAAATAAAAAAAACATTTGAGAACTGAGCCAAAGCAATTGAGAAAAACTGTAATACAATTGAGAAAATCTGTCATCTTAATGTGCACTGCAAGTAACACCCAATTAAAAGGTATAAATGAGTCAGTTTTCCTGTGCATTGATGCTGCTGGTAGTCCTCAAAAACCCACCACATTTATCACAACCAAAGAAGAAAGGTGTATACGAGTCAAAGATATCAGTAAACCCCATTATCCAGCCCATTCTCACCCCAAGGCGTCATCTAACTGACGCCTTGGGAATCAGTTTGACCATGCTTCAATATTCGACGCTAAAGGCACCCTTTAGCGTCAGTTAGTTGACGCGATCCGAGGGCGTCATCTAACTGACGCGTTACCCTTAGCGTCAGTTAGATGACGCCCTCCTACCCAGACCTAAACCTACCCGCGTCATCTAACTGACGCTAAAGGTAACGCGTCAGTTAGATGACGCCCTGGGATCGCGTCAACTAACTGACGCTAAAGGGTGCCTTTAGCGTCGAATATTGAAGCATGGTCAAAATTGTCAGTTAGATGACGCCTTGGGGTGAGAACGCGTTGCATTATCAGTTGATCTAGTAATAATGACACTTTACCATGAAATATCCAAGTCTTACTTAAGATAAGGTATAGGAAGAATATGTGTTGCTGTTGTTCTTGAACTGGTGTGATTTATTATCACCGCAGTCACTCTGAGGTTGGCCGAATTACAAGAATTACATACTGGTGATTAAACACAATTGAATTATAATAGATTTGTTGTTCAAATAGCCATCAGCAGTCATATTCTTAGGCGCTTCTTTTTAAAATTATTTTTAGGGAAATTTAACTGTGTAGGGTTTCCGGCCCATAAGCTCTTTATCAATTTTAAGTTTGGGGATAGATATTCAATAACTATTAATCTATGATCAACAAATTATTGAATACAGTTTGAACCGGGTCCTTACGTTAATAAATTCCCCACAAAGGGGTGTACAGCGTACCCGTCTGTTCAGGGTAAGTATATAACAATTAAACACAACGAATTATGGTTAATTATTAATATACATCCTACACAGAGGAATGGCTGATCTTCAACAATACCAAAGCATTTGACCCCTCCTCGCTCATTCACACGTCCGCCGTGTATTTAGGCTAAAAGGGTACAAATGACTTATGGTCTATTTTAGCTTAAATTAACTGACAATGTTTTGTGCACTTAAACGATTATCAGATTGTAGCTAGGATCTTTTATATTAAAGAGGCTTTGTTATATGAGCAACAACCACAGAGTCAATAAAGTATAAAATGAGGTTTAATGAATGAACTAGACTACATGTAACAGGATATAGATTAAACAAAATGAAATAAAACAATAAGAAAAGAAAACACAAGGAAAATACAATTGCTAGCACAGTTTAGAGTAAACCCTTTAGAGACAGCCACAGGAGATATACTTTACAACGTCTAAATTTTGTATTGAACAAATTTTGCATTCAGACCTGTACGTTTGTTGTACGGAAGCAGCGTGTGGCGTCCCGGAGATGGAGGTCGGGTTTCTTTGGGTCCCAAGCGTGGTTGATTCGCGGGAGATTCAAACGTTCTGTATGCGTGAAGAGAGTCTTTTCACCGGAGTGCTGACAAGACTTACGAAACGCACGTGGAGGTCTCAGTCGGGAGACGAGAACACTAAGAACAGACTAGCTATGCGCAAAATGAAACGAAGTTAAAGTAAAAACAGGAACATTAAAATAAAATACGAAGATTACAAAGAATACACAGGAACAGGAACACACGGACAGAGAGGGTGATTGTCTCTGTGTTGGAGAATTTAAAGATGAGCTGGGCACGCCTGGGTAAGGCGCGCCGGCCAATGATAGCATCCCATATCGAGGAGCGCGTACGCCCCCTGATTGGGGTGGAGATCAGCGGTAATATGAATTTATGACCAAGTAGAAAATTAAGCTTACTTTGGTAATAGCATATGCATGTAGTTATACATTTCACGATATGGATATACAGCTTAATAGATGGATCAGATTTGTAGGATTACAACGATATCAAACATTTCACATCACAGACGTACTATTACAGAGTTACATCTGGAGGCACACATTCAGGCACTCATAAGGATCGTACATTCCTGAAAACATTCGTAATACAAGTTTGCACATTTACAGTTCGTCTACATGTACTTTAACACACTGAAGATATTTTAGTAATGACTTAGGATGTAAAAGTCCTACGTTTAGAGTTTCCTGCGTGTGTAAGTATGTGCGTAGGTGTATGTGCGTGAATGTGTATTGCTCTCGGCGGGAAACAGACAAAGCAACGTATGTTCTGCGCTTTCCCCCCCCTCGTTTCCGTCCGGGGTGGGGAGAAGAAGGCCTGTTTGTTGTCTCAAGTGAAAGAAACCGCTGTTTGGGGAACACTTAAGACAATTTGTCAGCGTAGATGACACCTTTAGGGTGTACTCTCTAGACGTGAAGACGCCAGTTCGGGAGATAGAGGTTCCGAGGGCTGACCACATGGCCTTTTAGGAATGTCTGTTAAAGTTAGGTCCCTTTGTTCTGGATTTAAATTGGTTGCGAGTTCGTGACTCAATAAAAGAGAATTAATGAAAGCTCCAGAGTCTCTACAGTTTTCCCCCCTTTCGGGAGATGATGTCCCTGCGGAGAGATCGTCTGCCGACAATCATTGCATGGGAGGATGGAAGGTGAATCATGAATTCGGATAACAGGTGATTATCAGGGCTGAGGGCTTAGCTCAATGAGGTTACCGGCGGCTTCTTGCGTGTTATCCTCCTTTCGGGGGTTTCGTCGGAAGCCTCCGGACACGGCTTTGGAGAGCCTGACGGTAGATGCTCGTGTCTCGTTGAGTCTCCTGTACAGGATGAAAGCCAAGCCCAATGTTAGGATGTGACTGACTACCATAGAGAGGCAGAGCGCAGTGTCTGCTGCGGTCCAGGCTCGGGCAACAGGTGAAGCAGTCAAAGTGGGCTGTCGAGACAAAGCTTGTAGGGCGGAGTCAAGAGGAGCAATGTCAATTAGCTGTGACCCCCCTGTCTCAATTTCCAGTTCCAGCTCTGGACTCAGGGTGAAATTGTGGTCTTTGAAGAAAGAGGGAATTTCCAATTCTGTTTCGTACTCGTGGCTCGGAAGATGATACAATGCCAGATCGTCTACGTGGAGGATGGCACCTTTAGGTACTTGAATCCACATGCTCTGGTTGAGTAGGCTGACACGGGTAGCGGTGTCATGTTGGTCATAGGTGAGAGTGGCAGTGAGTACCGGAGTGTTGACAAGCCACCGGTCACCGATGATCTCTGCTCGGGTTTCTTCCACTTGTATGCGAGGCTTAGCTTCGGCAGGGCAGCGGTTGTCGCTGGACATGGTTTGCAGTCCGCAAATTCCATCAGTGTTGTCTCTAAGGAATGGTTTGCTAGGGCACAGATAATGAATGTCTTTCGTCAAGGTGCACATGTGCAGGTTTGGAGCCAGGTACAGCTGAGGATCGCTGTCGTGGTAGGCTACCACTTCTGGAGTGCGGATCTTGATGTGCGTGTTACCTTTCCAAAACCCGACGTTGACAATGTCTTTGAGTCTGTAGATTCGGCTTGACTCGATGATGGGTAAGTTCAGGAGGAATCCCATTTCTCTCTGCTCTGGGTCGACATAGAGTGGGATGGCGCTGCCCAGAGAGTAGGCCAGGTGTACTTGGAGCGGATCAGCTGGCGTGGTGATGGCGGAAGCCAGCACGTTCTGGACAAGGCTCAGAGGTATGAGGTAGGGTGGGATCCTACCCATGGCTAGGCTGTCAATGGAGGAGCTCACCTCCCGCAACATGTCCGTCATCAGGGCGGTGACCAGCTGAGTTTGGGCAAAGTCATTTTGAAAAACAGTGAACAGCTGTTTCATGGAATTCACAGTCTGGTTCAGCATGACGCTGTGGGTGTTGAGAATGACCACAGTTCCCTTTAAGGTCCTTCCGATGGTCTGCAGAGAAGCACTCTGCACGGTGAGCTGCTCTTTTAACTGGGGAATCTCTGTCTGGATTTCAGCCACATGTCGTCTCACGGTGGCTAGGTTAACAGCGTTGACGCTTGACATACCAATGTTGAACAGAGTTCCCACTGCAGCTGCGGCTCCCAGGAGGGCTCCAAGGAACCGTTTGGGGCGGCGGTTGTGTCCGCCTAATTCCGCTTGGGTGACGGTCATCTTTTCAAGTTGGTTTAGCATGTGTCTGACGTCGGCCTCGGCGTGGGCGATGGCATCCTCTGTCCACCGGGCTCCGGCCCAGCTGTACTGGGCTACTGCGCTGGGGTAATGTGCTCTGTACACGTTGCGGGGGTCGAGTCGAACGTACACCTTCTGGGTGTGGGTCCGACAGTTGGTGATCAGGAGGCCCGGTTGTTCTCTCAGCACGATGCCTGTCGACGGGCCGGGTGTGATGACGTCAGGTGGCGGTTGTCCTCTGGTCGACTGAAGGCACAGGAATGTAAACCATAACAGCATCCTATTAGAGTTGAAAGGGGAGATGTGGAGAGAGAGAGAGAGAGAGAGAGGCAGGGTGTCAGCGAGAGTTGTCCTTGGTTGGACAGGGCAGTCTTTTTACTTTGTGGGCGGCGGCTGGGTTTAGGTCGCCTTGGCCCATCTTTCGCCACATCTTGCTGTTGGCATGTCGCTTGTTTCAGTGTCTTGTCAGTGACTCTGGTGCTGTGGTTTGCAGCGCATGATGCGTCGCGGACGTACATTGGCCTCATCCCCCCTTTGCGCCATGGCAACACAAGCCTTTGCGTTGTGGTGTCCGATGGTGCACAGTAAGGACTGTTGTGCTGTGCACGCAGCATGTGCTTGGTGTCATGCCGTGGTCCGAGTAACTGGTTGTTAGTTAGTGTAGACGGCGTGCGAGGGTGGTTGGAGGGGTCAGAGAGGCGGTTAAACAAAGTCTTTATTGTGTCCGAAGCCCGCTTGTCTGTTATGCTGGGCTTTGTAAATGGCGGAGCCCGCAGAAGCGGCTGTGAGGTAGGCAGTTTAGTCCGTAAAGGTGTCAAGCAGTGTGTGGTCGCTTCATATAGCTGCAGGTCAGTCATGACCTTTGGGCAGGTGTCACAGTCTTTAGGTAGCTGAAAGGTGCCGGGTAGCACAGTTGACACTTGACCTGGTGCTGAGTTTGGCTTTGCTGTAGTTCTCGTGACCTCTGTGACCTGCCAGTCTGGCATTGGTGGCCTGTGTGACTGGAGGGGGAGGGGTTCTTGAACTTGGGCCCAGATCATCAGGTGTTTGAAGTCTAGTAAAGGCTCAAAGCGCTCTAGCAGGTCTTTGCCAATCAGGAAGGGGTAAGTGTCCATTTGTGAGATGTACACTGGGTGGGTAAGACTGAAAGGACCAAGTGTCAGGTGGATGGGAGCTACCTGTTCAAGCCGGATGTCGTTCTGGCTGTACGACTGCACGTTCAGCTCACAATTCTGAGATTTTAAAGTTCTGTTCTGCTTGTTAGCTGCAAATCTGAGTCTTTCAAAAAGTTCGGCTGATATCAAGGTGAGATCCGATCCGGTGTCAACCAGAGCTTCGAGCCTCACCTCATTTTCCAAGGTGATAGAAAGATACAGCTTGCGTGCTAGTCCTTTTTCGACCAGGTTCCCTAGGAGCTTTACTGTGGGGGCTTGTGTGGTTGTTGACAGCAGTGAGTGGGTGTCGTTGTCACTTGGTGTTGCGACAGCTGGTTCTGTGGTCTGTGTCAGGAAAACAGTGTTCGTGGTGCTTGGTTCAGCACTTACGCTTAGACAGAGGATGCCTGGCTCGTCCCTCCAGTCTCCCTTGTGAAGTTTCTCGTGCAGAATCTCTTTCAGCACCTTTAGGATCTCTGCTGTCTCTGATGTGGTTTCCCCCTTTTGGTTCTGGGGTGGCCGTGGGCTGCCGTATGATCTGTCAGAGCGCCCGCTCTGATGCTTAGGACGAGCACCATCGCGATTGCGTTGCCCCTGCTGGCTTGAAACGGTCTTGGCTCGTTACTAGAAAGTCTGTTAGTGTGGTGTTGTGGGGTGCCCTGTAGTGACAGCTCTGAGTGCTGATCAGTGATAGGGCAGATAGAGGGAGTTTTTACAGTCTTTTCAGAAGCAATTTTCTGCTTGATGAACGCTTTGTGGGCGAGATCCCTCAGTTGCTGGGTAGACATTGTGCGAGGACAGGCCAGGACCCCTAAGTGATGGCTCACAATGGGATGCAGGTTGCGGAGAAACAAAGTTCTGAAGTTAAAGTCTTCCTCCATCCCGGGATCATTCCGTGCCCCAAAGTATGCTTGTCGGAGGCGAGTGTAAAAGGCCTGCGACGTTTCCAAGCGTGCCTGCTTGAGGCTCATCGCGGTGATGAGTCCTTGATCGGTGTCTGGATCAGAGAATTCCCTGATGAACGCCTGTCGCAGTTGTTGATAATCCGACTTGACTGTGTCTGGTTGGCGATCCAGAAAACTGCGTACATCCCGACTAGACGTAATCCGAAGCAGGTATAACCGGTCCCACGGGGTGACATGGGGAACAGCGTATAGGTGGAAATCAATGTCTTTTAAGTAGGCATGCACATCGTGGCCTCCGGCAGGGTCTGGGAGGAAGGTCGGAATGTTCCTGGCAAGCTTGTCCAGTTCCTTAAAGTCCATGCCGTGGTAAGTGGCAAGGGTTGGCTGTGACGCACCTCCTTTTCCTGAGGGCGAGGGCTCTTGCAGGCTGTCCATTGATGTCTGGGACGGTGGATGTCCGTCTCCTTTCACCGTTCTGTGTTCTTGGTTGAAGTGTGCAGACTGACCGGTCAGGGAGAACTTGGTAGTGTGTGTCTCCCTTTCCCGGTCACTCTGAAGTTTATAAGAGTGTTTTAACTCACGGTGGACAGCGTCGAGCTCATCTTTATAAAGTTCTTTTTGCTGGATAAGTTCATTAATTTCAGCTCTAGCCGCCTTTAAGTGTTTCTCACAGGCTTTGGCTTTGGCGTCTCTTTCTTTTAGTTCATTGTTTGCTCTCTCAAGGAGAGCTTCACCTTGTTGCAGTTTTTCGGTGAGTGTCTCTCTGGCTTTTCTCTCTTTCAGTTCCTTTTGGTCGGTGTCTAGACGAAGGTTTTCCAGAGCAGTTTGAAGTTCTTCTACTTCCTTCCGTGACTCTGGGTCCGTTTCCTCCTCGTCCTGCTCCTCGTTCTCGAGTAGTAGCTGGTCTAGCCGACTTTGGGTCTTTGCTTGGTCGCGCCGGGCCTCCTCCGCTTGGAGACGTAGAGTTGCCGTCTCCTGTTCCAGGTCGATGGCGTGTCTCTCGTGAAGGCGGGCTTGTGCGACGAGTGTGTGGGCCAGGTTTCCCACGATTCGGGCCCATTCTTTGTGGCTGTAGCTTTGTGTTGGGTCGTGCCTCATCAGCAGGTCCAGGTCGGTGTCCAGCTGCGCCTGGTTCCGGGGCTCGGAGTCGCCGGTATCCTCGGGCAGGACGGTGGCTGTCATGGCCTTCAGCCATGTCTCAAGGCTGTCCCAGTGGGCTGCGGGGCTGGGAGACCGGGACATGCTGGCTTACTGCAGGCGAGAGGAGCACAACACACACAAACACAAACAGACCAAATGCAAATTTGTTCTACAATTTATGCGCTTATACCCTTAATACGGCGATGCCGTTTACGGTACTTTGACTAACTGATGCAGACAGTTAGGTAGGGACAAATTGTTTAGGTCAGCGCAGGGCCTAAATCAAGATTTTGACAGGACCGGAGCCTAGTAGGTCACGGTTGGTGCTAACGGCTCGGCTGTCAGTCTGTTATTTAGCTCTCCTGGGGTGTCTCTGTAGGCTCTGTCTTTGGTGACCTGGAAGGCACAGTTCACACAGAACAGAGAGAAGTAACAGAAGAATAGCAAGAAAAACTTAAAGTGAGATTTAGACAATAGGAATTAATGGATCTGTTAAGACAGAGTAAACGATAGTACAGAAATGGTTACGGGGACTAAGAGGGCTTGAGCCGACTATGTGTGGTTTTCTGAGAAAAAGGGGTGGGCACTCTTAAATGTCACGGGAGAATATCTAATATTCTTGTGGTTTATACTAAGTGGATGTCTTTGCTTTACCTTAATTTAGCTTGTCTGGGGTGACCTGAAATCACACTAGCGGGAGCCAGCGTCGAGGACAATCTTTCCGTCGCTCCAAGCACTTAACCGAGATGTCCACGGCCTCTCCTGTGCGTCAACCACCATGCGCCCTCCCAAACAACATAGACTTTAACACAACTGGCACGCCCGGGAGGTCACCTGCTTACGACACTGCAAAGGGGACTTTTCCCCAGAACCCTCTTTCGAGTGGCCCCCTATTAGGCCCTGGTTTGTGTACTAGGTCCGAAATTGCCTTGTGTCTTATCGCGTGGTGAGCCTCCCCTTATTGGGAGCGCCAAATTGCTGATGTCTTATTGCGTGCCGCACCAATGGAGAGACAGGGAGGTCCGCGACTCACCCACAGCAAGCGTTGGTTACGCCGGTCAGACGACCCCGCCCACTGGACACCAACCAGATATGACGGTCAGATCACACCAGCGCAAGAGAAATCTACCTGTAGATAACAAATGTGATAGAGAAAGGTGACTCTAGAATTACTTCAAAGCTTACTTTGTCTAAAACAAAATTGAGTATCTGTATGTGTAGAAAATACAAAACCTTGTTACCTAATGGGAGAGAGAGAAGCAGAGAGGGAATTGTGACACTGTTAGTTGTCAGAATAACCTACGGAGAAGGGTCAGTGAGTAAGGCAGGATAAACACAGGAGTAAGTAGGCTGTAGTGGCGGTTTTGGGCCACAAGAGGGGGTACTTTCCAGTGGTTAGCCGGCTAGGGAAACAACTTAATTGGAATTGTAAGTCAACTGGTTTGAATTCAATTCAAATAAGCATAGACGGTGATGTTGAATAACACCTAAGATAGTGTGGGTACCGTCGTGATAGAAATATCACTTAAGAGACGGCAGGGTTGAGTGCGAAAAAAAGAGAGAGAGAGAGAAAAAAAAAAAAAAATTTTTTTTAAAAAAAAATTATATATTTTTTTTTTTTTGGAAGAGAAAAATTAATTAATTTTTTTTTCTTAAAAAAATATTAAATAAAAAATAAAAAAAAATAAAAAAAAAATTAATAAAAAAATTATTAATTAAATTTTTTTGGAAAGACGATTAATAAGAGTTATCAATTTATTAAAACAAATTATCAAACTCATTAATTTATCGAGAAGGAAAAAGGTAAAGAATTTAATAAGATTTATTGATTTATCTGAGGGACAATCAATAACCTTATCCGGACAGAAAACGAAATCAAGTAGAATTATTCGTAACCTAATTCATAAAGTGAAGTGAGAATTTAATTCAGTTTTACCTTCAAAGTTTTTCTTTAGACCAATCTGAATGAGACTCTGAAAATTAACGGATGGATTACTTCTAATGCTAATCACGACTGCTGTAAGGTAATCAGTGACAGCCTTAGAACAACCCAACTGAAAATAGGCTGGAATCTCAAACAGAAATCGAGAATTACAAAGAGCTGACTCAGCGTTGAAGGCCACAAGGGGCGTTCCCCGTGAGTCACTTCCTGTGAAGAACTACAACTGACTTAGAAAGGAAAAATTCAGGAGAGAGTGACCTTATCTGGAGCGTCCACACGGTGGCGCTGTTACGCTCACGTCGAAGAAGAGGGTGTGGCGGTGATTTGAGACTGAGGCGCAAGGCTGCGCTCTAGTGTTCAGCAACAGAATCACAACCACACGCTTCAATTGTACCTTTTCAGGGCACGCGCAGAATCCTATATACTGCATATAATTTAGATTCAGGCGGATTTACAGTGCTATGTTCCACGGGTTTAGTAAAGCAGATTTAATTCACTGCACTTACATAACAATACCAACAGGAATTGACGTCTGTGGTTTAACTCTCAATACATTTATCATTTAGCACTTTAATGATTTAAAATGTTTTGGTTTAACGTTTGGTTAGCTCAGCCAAAGTTGAAACCAGGAGTTTTCGTTAATCTAACGATTATATATATCAGGCCTTATAGGTTGAAAGCAGGAGCATCGCTGCATTCAATTCCTCTATCGCACTGCTCAAAAGATTCTCGTTTTGAAAACAGGCTGATCAAAGAAAATATCTTAACATGTAAACGTCTTTACAGAGGTAATATCTCTTTTGTTGCGAACTACAGTTTACATTCAATACTTTAACCGTGAATATCAGTATTACGAACTGTAATTCATTTTAGCAATTACAACGATTACACGCTTAGGTGAATTTAGCAGTTTGTAATGTGCTCAGCTGAAACTTGGCTTTCAGCTTGCAACATGCGCGGCGCGCGGCGCGCTCGCGTTTCTTAATAAAACACAGCAAAAAAAAACACAATATTGCCACTGCATTAATTGCTCACACAACAAAGCTTAAAATATTGCCTACGCATTCTCCACCAAAATTCTGTAGGGTTTCCGGCCCATAAGCTCTTTATCAATTTTAAGTTTGGGGATAGATATTCAATAACTATTAATCTATGATCAACAAATTATTGAATACAGTTTGAACCGGGTCCTTACGTTAATAAATTCCCCACAAAGGGGTGTACAGCGTACCCGTCTGTTCAGGGTAAGTATATAACAATTAAACACAACGAATTATGGTTAATTATTAATATACATCCTACACAGAGGAATGGCTGATCTTCAACAATACCAAAGCATTTGACCCCTCCTCGCTCATTCACACGTCCGCCGTGTATTTAGGCTAAAAGGGTACAAATGACTTATGGTCTATTTTAGCTTAAATTAACTGACAATGTTTTGTGCACTTAAACGATTATCAGATTGTAGCTAGGATCTTTTATATTAAAGAGGCTTTGTTATATGAGCAACAACCACAGAGTCAATAAAGTATAAAATGAGGTTTAATGAATGAACTAGACTACATGTAACAGGATATAGATTAAACAAAATGAAATAAAACAATAAGAAAAGAAAACACAAGGAAAATACAATTGCTAGCACAGTTTAGAGTAAACCCTTTAGAGACAGCCACAGGAGATATACTTTACAACGTCTAAATTTTGTATTGAACAAATTTTGCATTCAGACCTGTACGTTTGTTGTACGGAAGCAGCGTGTGGCGTCCCGGAGATGGAGGTCGGGTTTCTTTGGGTCCCAAGCGTGGTTGATTCGCGGGAGATTCAAACGTTCTGTATGCGTGAAGAGAGTCTTTTCACCGGAGTGCTGACAAGACTTACGAAACGCACGTGGAGGTCTCAGTCGGGAGACGAGAACACTAAGAACAGACTAGCTATGCGCAAAATGAAACGAAGTTAAAGTAAAAACAGGAACATTAAAATAAAATACGAAGATTACAAAGAATACACAGGAACAGGAACACACGGACAGAGAGGGTGATTGTCTCTGTGTTGGAGAATTTAAAGATGAGCTGGGCACGCCTGGGTAAGGCGCGCCGGCCAATGATAGCATCCCATATCGAGGAGCGCGTACGCCCCCTGATTGGGGTGGAGATCAGCGGTAATATGAATTTATGACCAAGTAGAAAATTAAGCTTACTTTGGTAATAGCATATGCATGTAGTTATACATTTCACGATATGGATATACAGCTTAATAGATGGATCAATTTGTAGGATTACAACGATATCAAACATTTCACATCACAGACGTACTATTACAGAGTTACATCTGGAGGCACACATTCAGGCACTCATAAGGATCGTACATTCCTGAAAACATTCGTAATACAAGTTTGCACATTTACAGTTCGTCTACATGTACTTTAACACACTGAAGATATTTTAGTAATGACTTAGGATGTAAAAGTCCTACGTTTAGAGTTTCCTGCGTGTGTAAGTATGTGCGTAGGTGTATGTGCGTGAATGTGTATTGCTCTCGGCGGGAAACAGACAAAGCAACGTATGTTCTGCGCTTTCCCCCCCCTCGTTTCCGTCCGGGGTGGGGAGAAGAAGGCCTGTTTGTTGTCTCAAGTGAAAGAAACCGCTGTTTGGGGAACACTTAAGACAATTTGTCAGCGTAGATGACACCTTTAGGGTGTACTCTCTAGACGTGAAGACGCCAGTTCGGGAGATAGAGGTTCCGAGGGCTGACCACATGGCCTTTTAGGAATGTCTGTTAAAGTTAGGTCCCTTTGTTCTGGATTTAAATTGGTTGCGAGTTCGTGACTCAATAAAAGAGAATTAATGAAAGCTCCAGAGTCTCTACAACTGGATATTAACTGTAGAATTATATAGTGACTGCAGTCACATCACATCTCTAAGAACAGCTGCATCTATTTATAGCAAGTAAAAGTAGCGCTATTCTTAGAGATGTGATTCTCTGCTTTGCACACTGGACACCGATGGTGTGCTTGTGTTACGTTTGCCAAAATATCCAGCAGATCATATTGTGTGTGATACTGCAGTCACTATATAATGCAATTAATATCCAGTTAAATTTCCCTAAAAATAATAATTCAGGAACAGTAAATAACAGACAAAGGAGCACAGCGACGGGTGTGATTAATATTTAATAATGAATGTTTATACATTTAGATATGATAAATTAAAAGTAAAAGATGCTGAATTTTTTGGATGCTGTGATATTAGGGTACCACTAAATTAAAATAGATTTTCATACATCACAATACCAAAATATATGATACAAAGAGTGAAAACAAAACAGATATATCCTGTCCGAGAATAAATGTGATCAAGAGGTGCGAGACAGTGTGCAATACTAACACAAACATCAGATCATGTAGATACAGTATTTGATCATCGTTTTTTGGGGACATTTTCATACACAGCATCCGTCTTTGATTTCTGTAAGGAAACACAAACTTAAATAGGAACCTGTTGATGCGACAGTTTAAAAGCTAATATAGATTTTCGTTCAGATCAATTCCACTATGTTTAACAGATTTTCTTTTTATTTTATAATTTATTTGACTGAATGCCTCCTGATTATTATTATTATTACTAAACTTGTTAGAATTTACAGTGTCTTCCCTTTTGATGTAAAGTTAGAAATAGTCCCCTTTCTGCACATGCTTCAGCCAACACTTGCTTGGGAACAGATACAAGTGTTGGTGTATTGTTTAAAACTGCACAAAAGAGGAAAATACAATATCATTACAATGGAGTACACTTGGGGGAAATGTGATCAATAACTCATGCCAACATATTTTTTGACATTAACTACATGTAGTTTCACACATGTACACTTTCACAAGTCAAAGTAATTCATAACTACTCAAGGTTTAACAGTTGATATTACTGGACAGCCTGGGATTATAGGCCTACTTCATTTAATGCAGCAACAAATTATTCTACAGTGTACTATAAGATCATTTAAAATTAATTTACCAGCAGTGAATGTGTTGCTGCTACTGGTACCTGGATGTGTGTCTGAGGAAGAGCTGAACCCAGGGATGCCCTTCACAATGGGTCAATTCACATTCAACCCTATAGGGCCAGCTCTTCTGCCGGGGTATAACGTGGGGGTGTAGGACCACCACCTGTTTGTGCCACCATTCAATTATTAAATTAAACTTTAAGTTTAACGTTTTAAAACTTATAAACATGAGATCCAAATCACAACTATTGGAGTAAAAGAGAAGACATAAGTTCAAAAGTTCAAATAACCTAATGGGGTGTTCAGTAGTTCCCTTTCGTCCTGGGAACTCCGACGTGTCGTCGGGGGAGTTCCCTGACGAATTGGGATCACGCTAGGGAGACCAATCGACTTCGAGTGAAACTAAAACGAGCCAATGAAAATTGGCATGCAAGATTTGCATTCCGCGACCCGCCTACCAGTGCGGGTATAAAAGCCGGAAGCAAACGCATCCAAAATGCTTTTTGCTTCGGAGCCGACCAGTTGTGTCCTCTGAGTGTTATGAGCTTAGGATTGTGCTTTCTGAACGCTCAACGAGTCTGCTGTTTCCTGAGATCTCTCTGTGCTGGTGTGACGGCGCTTCAGCGGTCTTCGCGATCTCCCGTCTGCCTGTTTGTTACTACACGCGCTGTGTTTACAAAGAGCTGTTTTAACAGCTGGTATTCGGTTGAGTGCACACAGTGGGCTTGCAGTTTCCCCGCTGTGTTGCCGCGTTGATCCCTGTGTGCTTCAGCACAACTAAAGAGTATTTCTCTGAAAGAGCAACACGGGTGAAGATCGCGTCCTTTTAAGGATGACGTTTCATCCGTGTGTTTCTGGATGCGGTCAGATTCTGCCTCCGGTTGATGATCATGATCGCTGTCTCTCATGCTTGGGCCTCGCGCACGCTGAGGCAGCTTTCGTGAACGAGTCATGTTCCCATTGCGGGAATATGACCGTCGCAGTGTTAAGATCGAGACTAAGATCCCTCTCACGAGGGGGAGTCCCTTTGGAGATTCCCCGATCTAGTTCGTCTTCTGGTTCATTCAGAAGCCGGCTACTTCGGCTAATCCCATTGGTGGTCTGAGGGTTACAGTGAGGAATAATCCGCCGGGTGAAAGACCCCCACGGACCCCTCACTCCTGCACACTGCTGCCATTGGAGCCCTTGGAGGAGCGCGCTGGGCCATCTCGTATGGTCCCGGTCGTTTCCTTCGGGGCTCCGCCGGAGGATCAGATGTCGATCGCTGCATCGGAGGGAGAGCGGTCATCTTCTGGGAATGACGACTTGGCTGCGTTGCCCCCTTCTGGTGTGGTAGCGTTGTCCGAGCCGGACCCGGAAATGGCCGCTATGCTTTCCCGGGCGGCCGCAAGCGTAGGGCTCGTGTGGAACCCTCCACCGTGTCCCGAACCTTCGCGGCTCGATGATTGGTTTCTCGGGGCGGCCCGTGCTGGTTCTCAGCGCCCCGCCCCGGTGCCTTTCTTCCCGGAAGTGCATGAGGAGGTGACGAAATCATGGAAGGCCCCTCTGGCGGCCCGACATAGGTCGACTCCCTCCTCCTCCCTTACCACCCTCGATGGCGGGGCAGTGAAGGGTTATGAGGGCATTCCCCCGGTGGAGCGGTCGGTTGCTTTACAGCTGTGCCCTAAATCCGCTTCCACCTGGAGGGGTGACCCTACTCTCCCCTCTCGCGCCTGTAGGTTCTCCTCCGGTCTGACCGGTAAGGCCTATAGTGCGTGTGGAGAAGCTGCTTCTGCCCTGCATGCCATGGCGCTCCTCCAGGTCCATCAGGCGAGAGCGCTTTGCGACATGCAGGAGGGTGGTACCGACCCAGGTTTGCTCCAAGAGCTGCGCACGGCGACGGACCTTGCCCTCCGGGCGACGAAAGTCACCGCGCGTTCCCTGGGCCGAGCGATGTCCACACTCGTGGTCCAGGAGCGACATCTCTGGCTCACCCTGGCCGATATGACGGAGTCAGACAAGTCCAGGTTTCTGAACTCCCCCATTTCCCAGGGTGGCCTATTCGGCGACGCGGTCGAGGACTACGCCCAACAGTTCTCCGCCGCCCAGAAGCAGTCCGAGGTGATCAAGCACATCATGCCCCGGAGACAGGCTGCTGCTGGCCCATCCCCTCCGGCTCCACCTCGCGCTGCTCGTCGCCGAGGGCGCCCTCCTGCCGCCGCCTCCGCCCCTGCTCCGCCTAAGCAGCAGCCTCCTAGGCAGCAGCCGGCCGGCCGCAAGAGAGGTGCCCAGCCCGCCCGGGGCTCGTCGAAACCCCCTGGTAAGAGGAGAGGTAAGCGGCCCTGAGACGGGCGGCCCAGAGGACCTGACTGCTGCTCTTCAGGAGGGTGCTACTGCACCCCTCCTTCCCCCGGAGGAGGGCCGGGTGGAGAATCCTTTGTTTCGTTTTGTTTTTCTTCCGCCGCTTCCTTCAGCGGTACCCACTTTATCAATAAAAGAGCAGTTTCCAATTCCTCTGGGTCTATCTCGGTCGAGACTGACTTCTCAGTCTCCCCCATCCGAGGGGGTCAGAATGACAGTGTGCGCCGCCTCGTTGCCTCGCCGCTCTCGTTCCCCTCTCCCCAGCGCTCAGATGACAGCTACGCCGCCTCGGCCTCGTCGCTCTCGTCTCCCGCTGGGCAAGGAAGCGCGGAAACCTGGATTCGACGCCCCCGAGCCTCGTTCCTCGTTTCCCCTCCTTCCTTCGCCTCCGTGGAAACAGGTAAGTGTTGCCTCGCACACTCAGACCTCTCTCTCGGCCGCAGTAATGCCTCCGGAGTCCGGTCCCTGTCTTCCACCTCGCTGCCCCTCCGCGGGTACGCCGGTGGTCCGAGTGGGCTCCTTGGCACGGTTCCTCGAAGCCTGGCTAGCGCTTCCGAGACCGTCCCGCTGGCTCACCCGCACTATCCGGCTCGGCTATGCAATTCAGTTTGCCCGCCGGCCTCCCAGGTTCAGAGGCGTCCACTTCACCCGGGTGCGGAGTGTCGATGCCCCTGTCCTGAGGAAGGAGATCGACGTCCTGCTGGCGAAGGACGCGATCGAGCCGGTCCCTCCAGCCGAGATGAGGTCGGGGTTTTACAGCCCTTACTTCATTGTACCCAAGAAAGGCGGGGGGTTACGACCAATCCTGGACCTGCGAGTTTTGAATCGGGCCCTGCACAAGCTCCCGTTCAAAATGCTCACGCAGAAACGCATCTTCGAGTGCATCCGTCCCCGGGATTGGTTTGCAGCGATCGACCTGAAGGACGCGTACTTTCATGTCTCGATTCTCCTTCGACACCGACCTTTTCTTCGGTTCGCGTTCGAAGGTCGAGCATACCAGTACAAAGTCTTACCCTTCGGCCTGGCCCTCTCGCCCCGCGTCTTCACGAAAGTCGCGGAGGCGGCCATTGTTCCCATGAGAGAACATGGCGTTCGCATTCTCAACTATCTCGACGACTGGCTCATAATAGCTCACTCGCGAGATCTGTTGTGCGAACACAGGGACCTGGTGCTCCAGCACCTCAGCCGTTTGGGTCTTCAGGTCAACTGGGACAAGAGCAAACTCTGCCCAGTGCAGAGGATCTCTTATCTCGGTATGGAGTTGGACTCGGTCGCTCAGACTGCGCGCCTCACCGAGGAGCGCGTCCAGTCAGTGCTCAACTGCCTCAAGTCCTTTCAAGGCAGGTCAGCGGTCCCACTGAAACAGTTTCAGAGGCTCCTGGGGCATATGGCAGCCGCAGCCGCGGTGACGCCACTCGGTCTGCTCCATATGAGACCGCTTCAGCGCTGGCTTCACGATCGAGTCCCGAGATGGGCGTGGCAGAGCGGCACGTTCCGGGTCAACATTACCCCGCACTGTCGCCAAACCTTCAGTCCTTGGTCAGACCCTGCGTTTCTACGGGCCGGAGTGCCCTTAGTCCAGGTCTCCAGGCATGCTGTGGTTTTCACAGATGCCTCTGCCAACGGATGGGGGGCCACGTACAACGGGCATGCAGTTTCAGGTCTGTGGACGGGGCCTCAACTGCATTGGCACATCAACTGCCTAGAGTTGCAAGCAGTACGCTTAGCCTTGTCACGCCTCAAGGGGCTGCTTTTACACAAGCACGTACTGGTCCGTACGGACAGCACTGCGACCGTTGCGTACATCAACCGTCAGGGTGGTCTACGCTCCCGTCGTATGTCGCGACTCGCCCGCCATCTCCTCCTGTGGAGTCAGAAGCATCTGAGGTCGCTTCGAGCCATTCACATCCCTGGTGTGCTCAACCGTACAGCCGACGAGCTTTCACGGCAGCCACCTCTTCCGGGAGAATGGCGACTCCACCCCCAGTCGGTTCAGCTGATATGGGAAGTCTTCGGAGCCGCTCAGGTAGACCTGTTTGCCTCTCCGGACACGACTCATTGCCGGTTGTTTTACTCCCTGATCGAGGGTTCTCTCGGCACGGATGCACTGGCGCACAGCTGGCCCCTGGGTCTTCGCAAGTATGCGTTTCCCCCAGTGAGCCTTCTTGCACAGATTTTGTGCAAAGTCAGGGAGGACGAGGAGCAGGTCCTGCTCGTTGCGCCGTATTGGCCCAACCGGACTTGGTTCGCGGAACTCATGCTCCTCGCGACAGCCCCTCCTTGGCCGATTCCTCTGAGGAAGGACCTCCTTTCCCAGAGACGGGGCACCTTGTGGCACCCGCGTCCAGACCTCTGGAGACTCCATGTGTGGTCCCTGGACGGGACGCGGAGGTTCTAGGTGGCCTACCGCAGGGTGTGGTAGACACCATCACTTCCGCCAGAGCCCCCTCTACGAGGCGCCTCTATGCGTTGAAGTGGAACCTGTTCGTCGAGTGGTGTTCTTCCCACCGGGAAGACCCCCGAACTTGCCCGATCAGAGTCGTGCTTTCCTTTCTGCAAGATGGGTTGGAGCGAAGGCTGTCTCCCTCCACCCTCAAAGTGTATGTTGCCGCAATAGCCGCTCATCACGATGCAGTAGAAGGTAAGTCATTGGGAAAGCACGACCTGATCATCAGATTCCTTAAGGGTGCCAGGAGGCTGAATCCACCTCGTAGTGTGCACCCCTTACCCTCTTGGGACTTGACTCTAGTGCTTAGTGCACTTCAGAGGCCCCCGTTCGAGCCCTTGCCTTCAGTCGAGTTGAATATCTTGTCTATGAAGACAGCTCTCCTGTTGGCTTTGGCTTCTTTTAAGAGGGTAGGGGATCTGCAGGCATTTTTGGTCGACGAATCGTGCCTAGAGTTCGGACCGGGCCTTTCTCACGCTGTGTTGAGACCCCGGCTCGGATACGTGCCCAAGGTTCCTACCACCCCGTTTGTGGATCAGGTAGTGAACCGGCAAGCGCTGCCCCTGGAGGAGGCAGACCCAGCCCTAGCTTTTCTCTGTCCCGTCCGCGCTCTGCGCTGTTACGTGGACAGAACGCAAAGCTTCAGGACCTCAGATCAGCTCTTTGTTTGTTACGGAGGCCAGCAGAAGGGGAAGGCTGTCTCCAAGCAGAGGTTGTCCCACTGGCTAGTGGATGCTATCGCCCGGGCTTATGAGTCCCAGGGCGTGCCTTGCCCACCTAGGTTGACGGCACACTCTACTAGGAGTGTTGCCTCCTCCTGGGCTTTGGCGCAAGGCGCCTCGCTGACAGACATCTGTAGAGCTGCGGGCTGGGCGACACCTAACACGTTCGCTAGGTTTTATAGCCTTCGTGTTGAACCTGCTTCCTCCCGTGTACTCGCTACGGCCGGTAGCGCGAGGAATTAGGTTATGTCGGCTTGCTACGCCATTCCCGCCCCGTGGGCCGGATACGTGCGTCTTTTACTCCGTTGGTTCCCCAACATACGGCTAACCTCGTGAGTTCCTCCATCACCCCTTCGGCATCAGGCGAGGCGGATCGCCGGTGCCAGGTCTATTACCTCTCGTAGGAGTTGCTATTAGACTGGGTGGCCTTAACAGTGGTCCCTTCGGTGACCCATTTTTTCCACGTTCTAGCTACCCTCCGGGTTAGCTCCGTGTCTTCCTCTCGACAGATCCCTCTGTCGTCCTTGCTGAGTACGCTCCCACCCCTCGGGCTGGGACTACCTCAAGGACTTCCGTATGTTTCACTACCCCACGGGTTAGTACATACGTGTATTCCAGTGCCTCCCTTCGGGCGGGCAGGGGCTCCGTAGCGTTCCCTCCTACGGGTTGGGCACGCTTTCCCAGTGTTATCCAAATCCACTGAGTGGGTCTTGCGGAACAGCAGTGTGATTTTTCCCTAGCTAGCTCCCGCATCTTGTTCAAGAAACTGCTGCAGGGTAGCTTAGCTGGGCGCTGGAAGGGGTCAGCACCATGGCGTGTTTGTAGGGATCCCAATTCGTCAGGGAACTCCCCCGACGACACGTCGGAGTTCCCAGGACGAAAGGGAACGTCTCGGTTACATATGTAACCCTCGTTCCCTGAGTACAGGGAACGGAGACGTGTCGTCCCCTCGCCACGTTGCTGTACCTTCGCGGAGGACTGGACACTGTTCGGCTCCTCAGCGAAAAAGCATTTTGGATGCGTTTGCTTCCGGCTTTTATACCCGCACTGGTAGGCGGGTCGCGGAATGCAAATCTTGCATGCCAATTTTCATTGGCTCGTTTTAGTTTCACTCGAAGTCGATTGGTCTCCCTAGCGTGATCCCAATTCGTCAGGGAACTCCCCCGACGACACGTCTCCGTTCCCTGTACTCAGGGAACGAGGGTTACATATGTAACCGAGACGTTCTGAAAACCTCATCACCTGTACCTATTACGTAAAAGTATTTAGGGAAAGTAAGGCATTGTGTTTCTTTTTCTCACCTGGGCTGAGCTTGTTCCAAAAAGAGTTATATTTTTGGCAAATGTAAAGGCACTTTCACAACAGGTTTGCGTCAGAGTTCGCATTTCTCTGTTTTTATTCATTTTGAGGAATACTAAATCTGTTTTTGTAAATTCGAGTAAATGCATCTACGTATAAATGTCTATAAATTCCCCTTAGTCAACAAAGGGGAAAACTTGCATTACTTATTTAAAAAATAACACTTATTTTGTTGTAAATTTAAAAGCAATGCATTACTTTACTAGTTACTTGAAAAAATTAATCTGATTACATATCTCATGTTACTTGTACTTGGCATGTTACATTGCCCCCAAATCTGCTCTTGCTTCAGCATATAGGCCAGCATTCGATTCTACTGGTGGGCCAGTAGCATTGTTGCTGTATTCAGAAAGCTCTAAATTGTCCTGCTGTCCGCTATTACCCCTGATGTGGGTCCCTGCTGGATTTGACGGTTGGTTGCGGTTGGGAGCATGAAGTCTACGACCCCAAAAGCATAAACACCAACTTGGGAAACAGTCACATTTTCCAGATGTGCAACAGTCATGAATACCAACAAAGACAATTACCAAGACACTGAAGACAGAAATCACGATATAACCAATAACCTAAAAGAAAAGAAAAAAACAATATAATAGAAGAACAATCCATGTATACATGATATGTATGTTGAAGCTTTTGTATTTCAGATAACATGTTATTTTCATTTTCTTTGTTAGCATTAGGTACAGACAAAACTAATTTAATGTGCATTATTATAATCTACTTAAGATAAAGATTGTATTATATTTACCTTGGACGTATGCAAATGAATAAGTGTGTCTTGTATATTTCTATGAGAGTTCCTGCACGACCTCGTGTCTTCTTCTGAAATGGGTTTACACCACGATATGTTTAGCTTCTCATCAAAAACATAAGATCCATCACAGTCTGCAATTCCACAAGCTAAATAATCTCCATCAAGTAACAAGATGAAGATCCACATTACAGGTGGAATCAGACAAGATATGAGAGCTGTAGGCCAGTTCTTCTGAGTATCATCATTCTCTCCATCCGGGCAATGAAACCATTTATGTTTAAAAGGCCTTAAAAAGAGGAACATTAAACAAAAAGTAAACAAAGCAGGTCCAATGAATATGCCCAAAGTTAACGGTATATTCAAATATTTGTTGCATGGGCATGAGAAGTGTTGATCCATCAAGGCCTCCAATCCGATTAACAAAATGCTCAATGGAAGAGAGTGGAAAAGAGATGATTTCTTCAGGAATTCCAGCAGTTTGATGAAAAGACCATTAACCCCCGGCATGATGCTCCTGTCTCTTGTAGTCTGTAGTCTGGTTCACAATTTTTTTATATAATGAACAAATCCCCTTTAATAAAGAAGATCAATCATATCAGCAAAATTAATAATCATCCGATTTTATATTTATGAACATACCAACATTTTGCAGACATGCTAATCTGAGTGGGTGTAAAGTTGTATATATGTATATAGTAAATATATTTTACAAAAAGTAAACATGCTAACTTGACAATTATCTCATGCTAACTTGTTAGTGGGCTACATCAGAGAGCATAAATAAATAAAAAATCCAAGACAAGACATGATGTTTCATTAAAGTTTAGGAGGAGAACGTTCAAATGATCTATCCAATCAACACGTCATCAACAAAATCAATAACATCTATCCCATCAACACGAGAGGAGGCTTATATATATATGGGGGCAGAGTGGGGCACAACCTAACACATTTTGGTTTTGGCTCAATTATTAAAAAAATTATTAAGTTAGATTCAACTTTTTTTTTTGACACAAGAAACATACACATCTGCTACAAATGAACACTTAAAGTTCTAGGACCAACCATTTCCATACAGTTGCACTGAAAGTGACAGAAGTGCAAATGTTACAACTTACCCCATATGAGGGGTTAACTGTAACAGACAGAGGGGTTAGTTTTAACACTTGTGTGTAACACACATAATCCAGTACTTTTTTATCTGTATAGTTTGATATTGTTTGTGCATCTGTACAGATAGATATCCATACATCCATCCCTCATCCAATCATCCTATTAAGGATCAATATCATGGATAGAGATAGGAAATGGCTGCACAGTTTTGCAATAAATAAATAAATAAATAAAATATTGTAATTGAAATATATTTGTGTGTGGCAGCTGTATGCAAATATTATTATTATTATTAATAACAGTAGTAATAATAAAAACAAGCTTCAAATCACATTTTAAGGGTTTATTGCATGAAAAACAGGCTATATTTATTAATAAATAAACAAGTGATCAATGCATAGTAAACAATTTTTTACATTTTAATTCCAACATTGTTTGTGAAAGTCCAACAAATTTAAATGTGGAAAAATAAATATATAAATAAATACTCAAACCTGAAAATTGTGACTCCCCGTTTTCATTTGATTATCATTACACTTGGCGGCTTACACTTTGTACAACTAACCCTGCTGTGTAAAACATATTTTAAGCCTAGCTAACAGTTGCTAGGAGTTGCTGACATGTTTCAAAACGGTGCTATGTTTTAGCCAACAAGACAGTAATTAAGGAAATATAAAGTTAGATTTGGAAAGTTACACAGCCAACTCAGAAACCGAAAAAAAAAAAACTATGATGAAAAAATGTACTTGCATGGTGTCAAAACACTCAAGAGAAAAAGAGCCTGCTTGATCCTGACTAACTATGTAAAAGGTCTGTGTTACATTTAACCCCACGTTAGGTTGTGCCCCGCACTTATACAGTCAAACTACATTCCTCAACAATTTTTCAGTATCCCCCCACCTGAACTCCTCACTCTTGGCTGGTTCCTGCCACAGTCAGGAATACAGGGGGAGTAATCTGGGTTTGAGCCGAATACCGAGCCCGGAGACCCCTTCTCGGACAGCACGCCAAATACGCATACCATCAACATAGCAGATGTGGCCATGTGGGCACTGAAGCTGAAGGCACAGGATGAATGACGGCAAACAACATAATGGCTGATTCTTGGTGAGAGATGTGTGTCCCAGATCAGGTCATGTGTTAATAATCAGGCGTAACACTTATAATGGAACTCATGTTCTTGGACTTCCTCAGAGAGCATATCACAACAACAACAACAATTTTTAAAGTTGAGCAAATAGATGTGCTACATGACTAAAGGAAGAAAGAAACGACTTGCCGATACTTTTCCTGAATCCCACAATAAAACAGAAATAACTGCTTACCTGCAAATAGTTTGAATTCACTTCAATTTAAGAAATTTCCAGAGTCTGCTCCACAGAGGTCTTCTTTTTTTCCCTTTGGAGAACAGCAAACCACTGCTCCTCCCTACTTTACACAGCATTGGGCAGCAGAGAGTTGGTGTTATTTTTCAAATTCAAGCTCGCATGCGCACAAGTGTTTTCCAACAGCATTAACATTTTTCAGTGAGAGGCCTTTTAAGGGACATTTCACATGACATTTACATGACACAACTAAAATGTTTGGGGGCCTAATAAAACAAACTTTCGAAAACTGGTTTCAAAGGGCACGTTCTTGAAAAGGACACTGTTATAGTATCTGTGTAAACTACAAAAAAGTTAATTATCTAAAAATGTAATCTTGTTTCTCACTCCTTGTCTCTGCTGTTCATCTCCAGCATAATAACAGTTGACTTGGGCAGAACTCACATTTTCCACTAATGCAGCAGTCAAAGACACCCACAAAGAGAATCACCAAGGCACTGAAGCTGGCGATCATGAGATAACCGGAAAACTGAAATAATAGATAGATAAATAAGCGAAATAAATTAAATAAATGTCAAGTCATCTTCATTTATAGCGCTTTTAACAATGTAGATTGTTCCAAAGCGGCTTTACGGTGATAATAGGAAATTAAAGTAACAGAGATTGTTTTGGCTTTATAGCAGCTCTAGAATAAAGTTATTTTCCAGCTAAAGTTAGTTTTGGTTGATTCACTTCCGTCGCAACAATCATTAGTTATTAACTTAGGGGCCGCTAACACGACAACCGTTTTAACAGAAAACTTATGTTCTTTCTTCGCAAACTTTAAAAAACGCGAACCTGCGAGAACGCTGATGGTGTGCACATTGTAAGGGGTAGACAGTCAAAGACCAAGAACCAGATATGAAGAATGAAGACCCGGAGTCAGAATTATAAAAAAAAATTTAAAAAAGTTTTACTGAAGATAGTTTGCAGGTTCATCAGCAGAAGTCAGCTTCAATACTCACACAGGAGTTCGTAGGCCGCCCCGCTTACAATTACACACATCACAGCAGTTATACCATTTTCAAGGTCTAAGCTACGTCATTGCTTACAGGTTGAATGATTCTCATTGGCTAAGAAATAGATAAACAGTAATTTTCCACACATATACAGATAGACGGAAGCATATCTCCATTGATTATGCAGCTGAGACTCAGGGGCTCGTCATGACCTTCCAGGTCGCAGATTTGGGTTGCTGGGTGCCAGCATGTCCAGAACAACAACTCAACCAAGAAGACTGCAACCAACTGCAACCAAGAAGACTAACACACACACACCGACACACAGCTTTTCCAAGTTGGATTTGGCCAGGCTCTAACTATAAACAGGAAAGTCCTCCCAAAACATCAAGATAATGCATTCTTTCTCTCAATTATAGCTAAACTTTGGTCTAACTGGAAAGTAAGGCTTTAACAAAGAAATGGTCCCTTAAACTATTGGCTTCAATGGCTCCTTTATGTTTTAACACTTTGGAGACCTTTCTCAAAAACAAGTCCCTATTTCATTTCTGGAAGCCAGGCTGAATGAGCAAGCACTGTTACTGTATTCAGATATCAAATACAGACATTAGAAAAGAACATTTCAGTAATCACACTGGTAACTTCTATAACAAAGTAAAATCTCACAAGCCTAGTGTCAGGTTTGTGTAGGATGCCGAAGGCGAGGACAGAAGGTTCTCAATGTAGATGCTTTATTTATACAAACTTAACTTTCAAAACCAAAGGGAAAACATTCCAGGACTTCAAAAAACACACAGCCATACATCGACGACGACCAACAAACACTGAGGGAAAACACAGGTAGTGATGTGACATTTGAACCGAGGCGTTGGAGCTTGTGTCGAGAAAAAATAGGCGTGCCAGATGAAGCCGCGATTCGAGGCTTCTGTTGTTAATGTGAAAATCACGTGACTAATGACAAACGAGGCCTCGGATTGTGTGAAAATATCATCGGTTCAGTGTGAGTGTCGCTTCTGGATAAAGGGGGTTCGAAACTCGCGCCACCTTCTGGGTGTTGCAGGAGTAGCAGAAGCAGGTGTAGCAGAGTCAGAGAGTTAGAGAACTCTCATTGGCATTGTTGTTATTGTGTCATATATGTGTTAGGGCTGTATATTATTAAATTATATCAGGTTAGAATACTTATAGTATATTGTTATTAATAATTATAGTAGCTATATTATAGTCTTGTTATATTAATTAGATAACATTATTTGGATTGCTTTGGATTTTTGGATCTGGACTGGACTGCTTTTTGTTTTGATTGCCCTTTTGGATTTGTTTGCTTTTTGCGACTCTTCCTTTTTCCTGGTAATGGAGCCAGCAAGAAAGAGGAGATCCTCCCCCGTCTGGACTCCACAGAAGATCAGTATCCTCATTTATACCAGCTGACACTGGCATTTGTATGTTCCCCTGCATCCTCTGTTCCTTGTGAAAGGATCTTTTCTAAGGCTGGACAGGTTTTGTCCAAAAAGAGGAATCCTCTAAACCCCAACACACTTGAAACATTTTTTTGTTTCTCAAAAAAATCTATTGTAATCCTTTCTCCCACCCCAAACTGCAGCGATGCAGTTTGCTCCTCTATATCCCCAGTCCCATGCACAGCACAGCACTAAAACTAGTAACAGTTCACGGCACAAAACCCCCAGAAACAATTATTAACTTTTCCCACCCCATACTATTCTGTGCAGTTTACTGTATTAAACTACCTCCACCATAAGCACTGCACTCAACACAGTGTCATACTGTCACTATCCAAACAACTTTTGAATAATTAATGAACTGTGTGTGTGACAGTTGTCTCTGCACAAGTAAATTCAGACAGAGAAAGATATTTTATTTTATACCCAGGCAATGGAAAAATATCTGCTCTGGTCTTTTTATTATTGCAAATGAAAGGTTACAGACATTAACAATGAGAAGAAAATAAATAAATAAAACAGAAGGGACATCATACGGACATCATAAGTCTGCTCAGGTCATTGGTTCAGAATTCATTAATTTGTCTGTTTCTTATTTGTATACAGTAGCTAGTATACAAGTTAATTAATTTCACGGGGCAGTCATGGCCTAATGGTAACAGAGTTGGACTGGTGACCCAAAGGTTGCTGGTTAGATTCCAGTACCGGCAGGAATATGACTGAGGTGTCCTTGAGCAAGGCACCTAACCCCCAATCGCTCCCCGGGCGCCACTCAAGGCTGCCCGCTACTCCGGGTGTGTGTATCCACGTTTGCAGTGTGTGTGTGTGTGTGTTCACTACTCACTACTCTGCTCCTAATGTGTGTGCACTTACTTGGATGGGTTAAATGCAGAGGTCAAATTCCAAGCATGGGTTACCATACTTGGCCATCACGTGTCACTTTCACTTTCACTTAGGTGTCACTAGTGAGCAATGGTGAATGAAGCTTCGAGTAATGAACCTTTGGGTGAAGCAATGGGCTGCAATGTCTCAGTGGTTCAGGAAGCCTCATTTTGCCATCACTACTAGCTAAGAAAGGTGTCAGGAACGTCTGTTTGTATTATTTGTGTGATTTTGTTAACTAAACATACCCGAAAGCAGTAAAAACAACAGTGAGAGACGTTAGTTTAGCTGTTTGCAAGTTGATGACGTTTCCTCGTTTCCATCTGCTCGTAGTGCTCCTGTCTTTGGCCCTGTCCCAAATGGCGCATTTCATGCAGACTTTCGGTCTCGTGGACTTAAATTGCACGTGCTCGCCGAGTCTACGAGTCCGTAGGCCGTCCCATTTAGCATTTTAACGCTCTGAAGTGTGCTCAGCAGCGTCCCCTTTGTACCCTTGAAGCGGTCTTCCGCGAAGCCCGCATAGATGCAGGCTCCACCCACTTTAACTACCCAGGAATCCTTGCGAAAGACCAATCAGACAACAGATGGGAGGAGATTTCGCTCACGGACAATTGTTAACATGGCTGAGAAGAAAATATTTAAGTGTAATTATCATTACGGTTTTTATGACAAGTTTATACAAACATTATGATCATCAACCAGTGGTTGATGTCTCAAATATAGGCTAATAATAGCGAGCTGAATAATACGATCGCATTATGATTCATTAAATAAATAGAACAGAATGTCAGGGCTTTACTGAGTCATATGTAAACACAACAACAATAGTCAGCATATTTCCCCGAACCTGCAGCTCCTGTCCATAACAACAACCAGACCGTCTTCCTGTTTCCAGCGTGACGATCGAGTCTGTCCCAAAAATACCTCTCAATGCACCCTCGTGGACTCGCGCTAGGGGCCCTAGGTCTGCACTACATGACGTCACCGAAGTGTGAACTCTGAGGAAGTCCACAAGTCCGGAGTGTGCCATTTGGGACAGGGCCTTTGAATGCAAATCGAATGTTCACGCGCACGCGCATTAAAACCATAGAACACTTCAAAGGCACGCAGCAAAATAAACATCTAGAATTATAACATAACAATTTAAAATATCATTAATTTTAAATCATGAATTTAAAACTCATTGTGCGAGTTCTATGACCCATTCACTTGAAAAATGCTTTATTCTTCTCGGGAGCTCATGATAGATCCATTTTTCTTTGCAGGGTTTTTTTTTCTGTGTGTGTCTGTGATTTTTTTTTTTTTTTTTTGTGTGTATAACAAAAAGCAATTGATGTATGAATATAGCTTTTTATTGAAGTTTGTGACAATTTCGGTATCTGACTTCACATCCACACAATTCTTTTTTTTTTTCTGTGGTCAAAAAGTCTTGTGGGGGGGGGGGCCTTTAAATATAGTCTATGTGCCTTGTGTTCAGGAAAATCACAGACACATTTTAATGTCGTTTTTTTTCTAATCCTATCACCAACTAAACTAAGACACTAAGAGTGAGAGAGAACCTTTAAAGAATTGTAGGGGCTTAATAGGTTATTTGTATGGCAGTGGTGCCATATAGCACTTTACACTCTAAAAAAAATGGTTCTTCAGCGGTTCTTCAGGGGTTCTTTGCGGTGGCCATGGTGCTATATAGACACAACCATTTAAAGAACCTTTTAAGCCCAGTTTGGTTCTTCAGCTGTTCTTCAGTGGTTCTCTGGGGTGGTTACACACTAAAAAAATGGTGCTAAACAGCACTAAAAGTGGTTATTTGGCTCGTAATCATAGGGGAACCAGCTTTGGTGCTATATAGCACCCATCTTTACAGGTGCTATATAGCACATTTAAAGATAGGTGCTATATAGAGCCATTAGGTGCCATTTAGCACTATATTGCTTTAATAAAAATGGTGCTTAACAGTACCCAACAGTGGTTCTTTGGTTCGTAATCATAGGGGAACTTGTTTTGGTGCTATATGGCACCTATTTTTAAAGAGCTTTTTCAAATGACACTTTATAGAACCATTACGCGCCATATATTGTTTTTGCATTTTACCCTAGTAGGACTCTTGAATCCTGGCAGACCCTATAGACATGTTAAAATGCTTCTAAATGGCAACTACAATTACTTAGAAAGGGAATGATAGTCATGTGTTACCACAGAGTGGCTCAAAAACAAAAGAAAGTGGAACAAAAACAAAAGAAAGTGGAACTAGAACTAGAAGAGGCCCATGCAGTTCAGTGTAAAAGTCCTTGTTCTCTTGGACTGGCCATCCAGAAAGAGATTAAGTCCAACAGTCAACTCAGAGATTGAGTTGTAGACTCTTTTTATTGTGACAGGAAGTCTGGCTGCATCTTTCAGTTTCAATATAACACACTCCAAAAAGGTCAGTGCAGGCCCGGACTGGCTATCGGGAGCACCGGACAATTCCCGGTGGCCTGGCGACTAATTTGGCCTGCTGCCAGCTAGCATTTTTATTTTATTTTTATTATTTTAATTATTATTTTATATTACTACCTTTACCAGTGATCATTTTCGAATTCGTCATTCAATAAAATTATTATTAATATTATTAATAATAAAACATTTAATCATGAATCTGTTAGTCTTGACTGGCAAGGCTACGATTCGACTTTACGCCTCAGCCAAACGGTTAAACAGAAAATGCGAGCAGCACCCGATGATGGAGAGAAAACGGCCAGCTGGAGCAGAGAGGGAAAGCACAAAGAGAAATAAAGCACTCCAAGAAGCAGCAGCAAAATGTTGCAAAATTACTGACATGTACAGGGCTTCAAGTGCAGGTTAGTTTAATCTATAAATACTGTACTTTTTTCTTCGTTAACTTAGTATTGAACTGCTAGCAAATGTAAGCGCCCGTCTAACGTTACATACATTTGTGGAGAAATCAAAACAAATGAGTGAAACAGCACACAGAAAACTCACAAAAGAAATGTAGCCTACTGAGGTAAAAATTATATTTTTTATTTTTATATTTTATTATAACATATGATTTAGTTTAACATAACACAACTAAGGGGGGCTGTTGTGATGAATATTATCACGATTGAAAATGTTACATTGAATTTATTGTTCAATAAACAAGTAGCCTAGCGTAGTTAATATTTATTATTATGTTACTTACACTTTAGGCCCCATTCACACTACTACGTTTTCGTTTAGAAACGGAGACCTTTTGCTACGTTTGCACCTCTTGTCCAGACTAAAACGGCAAAAACGAAGACCTAAAACGGAGAAGTTTAGAAACGCTGCAAACCCGTTTTGCGTTTTGAATCTCCGGAGGGCGTTTTAGTGAGGACGGGTCAAAACGGAGGACTTTAGAAATGATGACGCAGACGCTCGCGCTCGGCTCTCTGATTGGGTGTGTATCCTTCCCTGATGCTGTAACGTTAACTGCCTACATGCGCCGGAGGCAAGCTATAGACAAGTTTCCCGGGCACTTCCGGTTTGCTTCCTGTTTCTGCCAAGAACTTCCAGCGCAGGTTGAGTAGTGGTGTAAACATGGCTTTGGAATGGCAACATTCGCCCGAAAATCTTGTTAAAAATGGTGTTTTCACCATTCCGCATCCAAGGTAACATCATGAGCGGACAACATGTCGATATGGCCCAGCATCACAACATCCAAGATTTTTTCTTATTTTATTGATTCCATGGCGGTGGATGGGAATGCAATTAATAACCTGAAAAGCTCAGAGGCGTTTCAGTACCTCCATTCCGACAAAGTGGGCTGTGTACTTTTACACGATATGGGCAGTTTAATTTACCTAAAGGCCGATGTTCAACCAAGCCAGTCCGTTAACAATTCAGCGCATAACGCCTGGGTTTTGGTTACCAAGACGGGAGATGTGGAGACTGCAGGCTGTACCTGTGTCGCCGGACCTGGACGTTCCTGTAGCCATGCAGCCGCCGTGCTTTGGAAGGTACGTTAGCCCATCTTATGCTTGTATTAAGATGTTTGTATGTATCCGTGTGTTAATCTATAACAGAACACGAAGAGTAATAAAAATAAAAAGTAATCCCCTCTAGCCTGCCGGCACTTAAAGCCAAAGTCGACTGACGCTCTAGAGCGCGCATCCCTGACATATCTATTAATAGCTTCGGAATGGATAAAGGTATTAACTTACTTTTTTTTCTATGAAAAAGCTGACATTCATCTGCGTAATAATGAGTAGACTGTGTTGACTTTCTGCGAATGATAAGCCTTCCGTATTTGAGTGCAAATCTATAGCATTTTATAAACCAATATAAAACAAACACTAGGAACGATACTTTTAAACAGAACAAATCAAAACAAAAGAAAACGGTGTAATCCGTATGAAATGGGCAAATTTGCAACAAACCCTTTCTGGCTTTTGTTTATTTTATTTATTTTTATCAAACTGATATATTTTATTTATCTATTTGCTTTTACTAATTTTTTTATATTACTCACTTATCATTTATCACTATATTAAATGTTATTTATTTATTTAATATGTAATTATATTTTCTTTTATTCTTTTATTATTCTTTTCATATTTTTCCAGATTTTTTTTTCTCTTTAAAAGAAGTCAATTGTGCTGTGATGCTCAAACCATTATTTAAAAAGTGTGTGATTTTGTTTCTATCTGTCTGCAGGTAGAAAATGCTGTGAGGCAAGGGAACACAGGGCTTGCCTGCACTGATGTGCAGAATTGCTGGAATTCCGGGACAAAAAGCAACACTGGGCAAAAAAAAATCAGAGATGTGTCTTTCCGAAGACACAGCAGAAATAATCTATACCAACCAGCATCACAGGCATCCACCTCCAGCATAGTCTCTACACCTAGTCGCAAGGTAAAAGTCCATGAGACACTGGAAGAATGGCAAAATTACTGTCTCTCCACACCAATAGCGGCACTTTTTACTGCACCTGGCAGTGGACTAATGCAGATCACTTTTAACACCAGCCTCCCTGCTCAGTCTGCCGAGACATCAAAAGCTCTACTGCCCCTACATCATGGTGATCACAACACACAACTTGAATGTGAGAAATGTAGGGCATTCTACACCACATACATTGTTGTAGAGAATTTAAGGATGAACCAAACACAAATGAATCTTCCATTTGATTCATTCAAACAGAACTCAATCACTAATTCAGCCATAAAAGATCCCGGCTCCAGCTAGTCTAGGCACCCCCTCCAGAGAAGATTTTTATGGCCTCCAGGCTCCTAGAGATAAGCCAAAGCAGGAAGAACTTGTCACTGTTTCATTCTTAAGCAAGACAAATCTCCTCACAAATGGTTAAACAGGCCTGACCACCAAAGGGGCCTGACCACCTTTGACCTCCCTCAGCATCACCACTGCTGAACAGGACAGAGATGCAAAACAGACCACGCATTCATTCGGAGACCAGAAAGACTTACAGACTTTACATATAAAATACATAAACTCATCCCAGAACAATTCTTGACTGACCTATAATCAAAACTATATAACATAACATAATTATATATTGTGTTTATAACCCTGTATGTGTCTATTCGGCTTAGATCATATATATAAGTCATGTGATTGTCATAACTATGAGATGCTTGAATGAAAGTGTGTCGTGTTTCTTATCATTATGCCAATATATTCTTAATTCAAAAGATGGTTTTAGTGAAATCTGTGTAAAATGTTTTGTGTTCTTTTAAAAGTAATAATGTCTAAACTGTGGCCTCTTGTTCTCTCTGCTTAGTGCTGGAAAACAAGGAGATCACAGATAACGCATGATTTACGATAAGTAGGAACTAGTCCACCTCCTAAAATGATGTCATTGTCTCATTGGTCAGAATTCTCCAAAAGAGGTTGGACTAACTTTAAGTTAAAGACCCGAACAAAGCAGTTCAGAGAGCAGTTCAGTTTTCGGTTCGGTTCAGTTCGGTTTTGAGTCGGTTCTGTGTTAAATTAAGTTGGTGCCTCTCTCTATGAACAAACAGCAAGAGAGTGTTCATGTTCGTACGCTTCTACATCGACCAGACCCAAACAGCTCATTCAAGCCATCTCATCTTACTTTCATTTCTTCCTTTATTTTCTTTTTCGTAAAAGTCTCGGTTCAAAGTTAAGTTTGCTGTAAAGTTTGTTTACACGTCTCTCCTGCAACGCACTTCGAACTGTAAAGACTCTTGTTCATCCATCCGCCAACACATCACGTGACCGGCGGTTCAGAAACTTCCAGCCAGGCACTTCCAAAGACAACCAGCGACACGGACCCGGCCGGGAAATCCCTCAGACCCGAGGAAGGGGAACCCCCAAAAGCAACGCAAAGGACAAGCAAGTAGCCTCCAGACTTAGCTGAACTGGTGTTTTTAATTTAAATTGAATAACCTGTCTAAGAAACGAAGGTTTAAATTAATGCTTGGTGGTTCGTTCAGGTTTATGTCTTGCAAAAGTGCATCTCACTCTGAAAACTCACTCTTTCTCTCTCTTCCTCTGCGCCTTGAATGATGTGTGTGTGATTGTGTTTAGACCTTAGTTTTATGTGTTTAGAATAGTTAATAAAGTCATCCATATATTTGAAAAGATATTTGCCTTGTGTTGTGCTTACACATTTAATGTCTTGTACTGTCGATCTAAAGTTACCTTGCTAATAAATAGTGTTTCACTATAGATTGGATATTTATATCTGTTGCCAAGGTTAAAATTACGGCCCGTTCAAATGAACTCTAAACGAGTCATTTGCTCGGTTCCATAGTGATTCGGTCAATGATTCATTGCAAATCGATGAATCATTCCCTTTGAGCTAAATTGGCCTTCCGGCCCCCCTTAAATACATTTTATGTATATTATTATTATGTAGGTTCATTACATTGTCATGACCACAACCCAATTTATGTACATTGAGCAGCTCACAAAAGAACAGAGCAGGGAACAACTGTGGCATGACATGCGACAGGTACGGATAACAGCAAGCACAGCCAAGAATGTGCTAGTTCGGGCTACCACAGCACCAGACAAATTCTTGTCTGAACACCTCCATCCTACCTTTCACGGTAACGCGGCAGCCCGGCAAGGAGCAGAGGGTGAAGAGCACGCCAGGCAATACCTGCAAGATCAAGGTCATGACATCGATGTGAAAGGTTTGGTGGTTTGCCCGAGTGAGCCATGGCTTGCTGCGAGTCCGGATGGTGTCATGAACAGAGACACACTACTGGAGATCAAGTGCCCTGTCTTAGTCAAAAACCAGTCCCTTACTGAAGCACTTGCTGCTAAAAGCAGTGAGATCAAACGCATGCCCACAGGGGACTTCCATCTCTCCTTCAATGGGCCAAAGGGATATACATGCAGGTGCAACTGGGCATGCACTGCACAGGCCTACGGCAAGCCTTGTTGCTTATTTGTAACACTGAATGTCTGCAGCTCAACGTGCCCTACGACCAAACCTTTGTTGAGGGACATATCTCAAGGCTGCACTCCTTCTATTTCACCAACATGTTGCCAAAAGTTGTCGATGACTTCCATGATGGAAGGCTGGAGTTGTGCTCCAGATACATGAATAAAATCAGCATGACCTGCTTATGTGTACTGGGTTGATTAGTCATTCCTTTTTTAACCCCTTGTCCCGTTGTCACAAATTGGTTACAAATCCTTTCAAACTGCATTTTTAAGTAACTTGTTATGTACTTGTATGCCATTACAAGCTATTTACAAGGCCTTTATATGCTGTCGTAGCTTATAAGTATGAAATAAATATAGAATAGGCATTTCAACAGACATTTAAATTTGCAGAGAAACACTGTTTGTTCTCTTGAACCATAAAACCAATAAACACAATAAGTGCCCATTCTATATTTATTTCATACTTATAAGCTACACATTCACACAGTGTACTGGGAACTTACAAAGTATGTAATTGGCACAGTACAAGCTATTAGCTTGATTTTTTTTTAACTAATTAGTAGATTGTTAGGACAGAAACAAATATAAAGGGGCTATAAGACAAAAATAAGACAACAGCCAATAAAGGCCTTATAAATAGCTTGTAATGGCATACAAGTACATAACTAGTTACTTACAAATGCAGTTATTAGTCATTCATTGTCTAATTTCTGATCCTTAAAATAAAGTGTTACTATATATATATATATATATATATATATATATATATATATAAAGGAATTATGTACAATTAAAAAAAAAAACCTGCAGGTAACCCAGGTTTTACCTTTCATAGGGACTTACACCTCATGTGGCAGTCGGATGAGTCTGGACCTCATGTTTGCTAAAGCAGCACATATGATAAGAATCTTGTCCAACCTCGAGGTCATGGAGAGAGGGGGGGAGAGGATGGGAGGAATGGGAGGAAAGGAGGATGGGAGGAAAAAAAACTGACCCCCCCCCCCCCCCCCCCCCCCCCAATATTAGCAAAAAAAATGTATCACTAAACTACTGTCACAAAAACGTATCGTTTTGTATATACATAACTCCTGAATAAAAATTTAAATGTGTTTGGACTTATTTAAAAAAGAAATTAACAAATTTGATTGGTTTGTCGATAGTGAGCGCAAATGCAGGTGATAAGCGGTTTTATTAAGCGAGTCATTGAGTCGTTCATTCAAATGATTCGTTCAAATGGCCGATTCATCAAAAATGAGACAGATGTTTGTGAATGGGTCATTGTATTTTTGACTCAACCGATTCGTTCAAAACACTGAATCATTCAAAACACGATTGAGTGTTGCTGTGAGATGCGATATGCTGTGATCTTTGTTTGGATTCATCGGATTTATTTTCGCTGCAAAAATAGACCAAAAGAGTCATTATTTCGTCTAAAATGTAAGCGACTTAATATTATTAACTTGTTTGTTGAACTGTCATATGAAATCAGGGTCACATTATTTTCAATCGTGAGGTGATGGTAAATTAAGTGATGGTCAATTGTCAGCTCTCTTGGTCGTCAGGCCATGTGATGTATGTTGCTGAACTGTAGGCCTATTCAAATGTTATAAATATATAAAACACCACATTTTGAGTCCGAAACTGTCGTATTAGTTTTTTTTCATATTCGTCATTTGGTGTCTCTCAATATTGTCAAAACCCCTCAAAATATTTGCTACGGATGCGAAAAATGCAGAAAATTGAACCACCCGATTAATTTTTATGACGGACGGAAGTTTCTGAGGCTGCAAACGTATAAAACGTGAAGTCGTATTAGTTAAGGAATAAACTAGTCAGAATATGTGATGCGATCTGGGAAAACCCACCACATGGTGAAATTTGACATATTACAGGTTTTGATACCATATTAAAGCTGGGTTCAAGCCCTTTCCAAATATGTTTTTATTTATTTTATCGTTTGTCTGTAACAAAAGTTATGGTTATCTGAAGTCGGCTGATCGCTGTGATTTTCAGAAACGGAATTTTGAGAAAAACAGGTTTAATTAACTGTCACGTCCTGCTAGCGGGACGAGCTGGCGCTCCCTTTTTTATTGCCTTTTTTTTCGTATCACATATTTTAGTAATCATCATAGATTAGGTATCATTCGAAAGCTTACGAACTCAAAATTCAACCTGTGAAAACCATTTTGAAATTGGAGGATTGAGAGGCGAGCAAGGTCTTTTAAACGAGCAGCTTCAGACTCTGTTGTTCTCTTGTGCTCCGCATCCCACCACACGATAACGCTGGATAAAAATTAATAAATAAAAACTTGCGGGCTCATGTAGTTCACCCAGGACTGGACTTTATTCTGTTAAGTTGTTTATTTTGATAGGTGAACTGTCTTTCTAGTGTTAAGAGAAGAAGGAGAGCTAAACGGGAGATATTGTTTTTTGCCCCTCCGCTCCGCCTGCGTGTTCTTAAAGAGAAACACAGTCTTTTCAGCTGGCCATTATAAATCGCTATTTTTCTGCACTAAACTAGTGTATTTTCCCAAGATATATTCAGAGATGATAAACAAGATGTTATAGAATAATAATTTAATAAAAACCTAATTTTGACAAAAAACTGACATTCAATCTATATTTAGACCTTATTGAAAACGTACCAGCGCGACATCCGACGGGTTTTCCCAGATCGCATCACATATAGGCTACAGTTAAAGCTTTCTTTTAGTTTTTGTGAAATGCTCACACGCACGCACGCAGCCACGCACACACAAACATGTTTAAATACATTTATGTTGTTAATAAATAAACAACAATAAAACATCCTCCTGGAGACTTTTTTTTGGTCAAAAGCGACAAATCCAGCGACTTTTACTGGTGTTTTTGGAGACTTTAGTGGTGTTTGGAGACTCGAAAGCACGAATCACTTTGCAGTTTGGCCTACTGTGCTCAACGAGCAGCGGGTGCTGCCATGAGCCCCTCTCCCGTCCAAAGGCACTCACAGGCAGTCAGTCTCTCAGTAACCTCGCGCAGCAGTCCCACAGAGCGGGGTGTAAATGTTCACTCACTCTCACACAAAAATAAATCACTGCATTTAAATTGACTCACGACATAGCTCTCCATTCACTCTAGTCTAGTCTCTTGCCAAGTTCGCTTGTGCCAGCTCTTGCTAGTCTGTTATCAATCTCGATTTACATAGGCCTTTACTACACAAACCCCAACATTCTTTTTAAAGACTAAACCCAGAAACATTCTTTTTAAGATTAGATCATATCTCAGCCCTAGCCAGTAATTTTAGTAGCTACTTGGCTAACTACCCAAACGACACACACACACACACACACACACACACACACACACACACACACACACACACACACACACACACACACACACACACACACACACACACACACGAGGACTACAATCGTTAAGTATTAAAATAAAATCTGAATTGTCTGCAAAATAATTATTTTGTTTGGTTTAATGAAAGATCGTGCCTAAGTCCTGACTGATTAGCCCCTGATACGTCTCTCAACATACACCACACACAGTTACATATTGCCTATAGTTTAGCTAAACTTTATTGAAAACAAACTAAAATGGAGAAATTTCTTGTGAGGACCAACAAGCCAACCGACGCACCACCAGCTGCAAAAAAGCTTCGCAGGTACGATGAAGCATACCTGCAGTTTGGGTTTACAGTCACGGCTGATCTGAGACCTCAGTGTGTCGTGTGTGCCGAGGTGCTGGCAAATGACAGTATGAAGCCCTGCAAATTAAAAAGGCACCTCGAAACAAAGCATGCTGGCATTCAAAATAAACCGGCCGAATATTTTAAAAGAAAGCTTGATGGCCTCCATCAGCAACAGGCAACCATTTCAGTGCACAGCACTGTGTCTAAACAGTGTTTGGAGGCATCGTAATGTAGAGAATTTACGGATGAACCAAACACAAATTAATCTTTCTAATCTCTCATGGGATTCATTCAAATGTGATTCAGCAATCCAGATCTGAACACATTCCAACGTCACAAAACTGGCTCCAAATAGCCATAAAAGAACCCCTCAGAAAGGATTTTATGGCCCCGCAGGGACCAAGACTGACCACCTTTGACCTCCCTCAGCATTACCACTGCTGAACATGACACCGAGATGTAAAACAGACTTCCCTCTGCTTGAAGACTTTTGAATGACCTCATTGTTGAGACCTCTTAAAACCCACAGAGACAAGAGACTTCTCATATAAAAATGCATAAACTCATCCCAGAACAATTCTTGACGAACTTATAATCAAACATTGTTCCACTACCTAATCCTATATTGTAGCTATGTATGTGTCTATTATACTAGATAGCATACAAGTCATGCAAATGTTGTTACTTTAGATGGATGAATGAAAGTGTGTCTTGTTTGATATCAGTAAGATCATATATTCTTAATTCTTAAGATGGCTTGAGTGAAATCTGTGTAAAATGCCTTGTATGATTATAATAATCTATAATGTTAAACTGTGGTCTCTTGTTCTCTGCTAGTGTTGGAGAGCAAGCAGATCATAGATAACGCCTGATTTACGATAAGAAGAAACGAGGTCCACCTCCTAAGATGATGCCATTGTCCAATTGGCCAGAATTCTCCAAAAGAGGTTGGACTAACTTTAAGTTAAAGACCCGAACAATGCAGTTCAGAGTTCAGTTCAGAGAGCAGTTCAGAGAGCAGTTCAGTTTCGGTTCGGTGTTGAATTAAGTTTGTGCCTCTCTCTACAAACAGCAAGAGAGTGTTCATGTTCGTACGCTTCTACATCGACCAGACCAAGTTAGACCAAGCCAGCAGACAAACCCATCAAGATCGGAGTTAAAACAGCTCATTCAAGCCACCTTACTCGTCTTACTTTCCTTTCTTCTTTTATTTTCTTTTTCGTAAAAGTCTCGGTTCTAAGTTAAGTTTTGCTGCAAAGTTGCGTTTAACGTTTCGGCTGCAAAACCCGCTTCCAACTTCAAAGACTTTCATTCATCCGCGCCAACACACCACGTGACTGGCCGTCCAACTTCCATACAGACAAAGACAACCAGCCATGCGGACCCAGCCGGCAGAGGTGGAAAGAGTACTAAAATTTTCTACTCAAGTAAAAGTACTATTACTTCAATAAAACTTTACTTAATTACAAGTAAAAGTACCGGTCTAAAAATCTACTCGAGTAAAAGTAAAAAGTAGCTCATTTAAAATTTACTCAGAGTAAAAGTTACTGAGTAACTTTAACAGCGGGGGTGGGGTGGGAGACTCTCCTTTGAAGGGCTGTAACCTATGAGAGATTCACATAACCGTCTCAGAAAATATCACGGTTTATATTGTATTGTTAAATTATGGTTATTATTCCCATCAGTTAAAATAACAGTTAAATAATTGAAACATTTGTTCAATAAAACATATCTAATCAACTAATTTTAATAATTGATTAGGAATTAGATGAACAACTTATTTATATCATTAATAACTTATTAAAGGATTAGTTCACTTTTAAAAAAACTTTTGCTGATAGTTTACTCACCCCCATGTCATCCAAGATGTCCATGTCTTTCTTTCTTCAGTCGAAAAGAAATTAAGGTTTTTGATGAAAACATTCCAGGATTTTTCTCCATATAATGTAATACACTGGGTGCCAAACGGTTCAAGGTCCAAATAACAGTTTCAGTGCAGCTTCAAAGGACTTTAAACGACACCAGACGATGCATAAGGGTCTTATCTTGCGAAACGATCGGTCATTTCTAAAATAAATAAAAAAACTGTAAGTTTTATGCCTTACTCTGTTCCGTAATGCGCGGCCGTGACTCTCCTGTTCGAACTCGTTCATCAAAATGAACGAGTCTTTTTTCGAGTCATTTTGTTTGTTAAATGAACGAAATGACTCGAAAAAAGACTCGTTCATTATGATGAACGAGTTCGAACAGGAGAGTCACGACCGCGCATAAAACTTACAGTTTTTTTATTTATTTTAGAAATGACCGATCGTTTCGCAAGATAAGACCCTTATGCATCGTCTGTTGTCGTTTAAAGCCATTTGAAGCGGCACTGAAACTGTTTTGGGTCCCATTGAAGTCCATTATATGGAGAAAAATCCTAGAATGTTTTCATCAAAAACCTTAATTTCTTTTCGACTGAAGAAAGAAAGACATGGACATCTTGGATGACATGGGGGTGAGTAAACTATCAGCAAAAGTTTTTGTTAAAAGTGAACTAATCCTTTAATGTTTAAAAACAATTGAGTTCTATGAAATGTTTTTTTATTCAGAATTGTTTTCTTTTTTATGATTTAATACAAATATAGATTTATCAAAAACGGTGGTAATCAAATAAAAGTTTAGCAAAGGTGTTTTATCATTTTAGTTTTTGGCAAAGTGCTGCAAAACAGATGTACTCAAACCATGCACAAACAATATATATTCCTTATTATTTTCATTGTTGTTGTTGTTTATTCTGTTAATGTTAATATTATTATGAGAAGTAAATTCTATTGTAGGCCTAAAATAGTAATACTGTAGGCCTATATCTGTGATAATTTCTGCTAGTAAAACCGAACTTTTATTTTGACGGGTTAAGTCCTGTTTCAGAGTGTATTTGACAATGTTTTTTTCCATTCAAATAAAATTACGAAAATGCTTATTAGGCGATGTTCATGGAAATGTTCATGTATCCATGTAGGCTAGGCTACTCGTCAATGTTGCCAGGGTGGCGGTTTTCCCGCACAATTGGGCTATTTTAAAAAAAGAGTTGCGGGAAAAATTACGGAGTTGCGGGTTGCGGTTTTTTGGGCTATATTATGTACTGCGGCCGCAAAAAAAAAAGAATAATTAAATTGTAGACAAAGAAAAAATTAAAAGGGAACCGTTTATTAGTGGGTGTTGATCCCCCGGGAATGAATATTTGGCAACAACCGCTGCGGCGGGCGAGTGGACGCGTCGCATGTGTTTTTGACGTAACATCACAAATATAGCATCATCACGTCACAAACGAAGTGTTCCAAATGATGATAGAAAAACGTTCTGCAAATATTGCAAAGGTGAAATCAGAGTTCACCACAGTGATCTAGTAGCGTATGCTGCGACTGAATAACATAAAAAAAAAACATTATTTGACACAGGCAAAGTTCCTTTCTAAGAACTAATGTTGCTGTGAAAGAGGCAGAGTTGAAGCTGACTGCCCACGTTGCTTGTCACTCAAGCACTTCAACTGTTGATCATTTAGGAAGTGACTACGGTCAGAAAATATCAGAGAGGAGTTCTTGTTTGACCTTTATTGTATGAGATTGTGTTAAAAAAAAAAACACAGTGTGTGATATTAAGATTTTGGGTAAGACAAAAGGCCAAAACTTTAAACTCACACACACACACACACACACACACACACACATTATATATATATATATATATATATATATATATATATATATATATATATATATATATATATATATAAACCAGTTTAACTTTTATTTAACCAGGTTAATCGGTTGAGAACAAGTTCTCATTTTCAACTATAGGCTATATATAAAAATTAGAATATTGTGCAAAAATTCATGTATTTCAGTAATTCAAAGTAAAAGGTGAAACTAATATATTTTGTATATATATATATACTATACACATGCATGATTATACTTCTCAGAGGGCTGACATTTCTGCATTTAAAATCCTTTTTTTTATATATTTATTTCATGTAATATTCTAATTTTCTAAGCTTTTGAATTTGGGGTTTTCATAAGCCGTAAACCATAATCATCAAAATTATAACTTGTTCATGATATTCTAATTTTTCGAGTTTCACCTGTATATAGAGGGACACAATTTATATATATATATATATATATATATATATATATATATATATATATATATATATATATATATATATATATATATATATATAGTTATATATAGTTATGTATAAGTTTATTTTAAGGCCCTTTGTGGGAATCCAGCCGTTGTCTAATCTGATTGGACACTGGAAATTTGGGCTAGTTTTCATTCTATTTGGGCGGGTTTTGAGTTGTCATTGGGCTTGAAATATTTCTGGGACCTGGCAACCCTGCTACTCGTATTGTGTGTGCGATGCTGAAAACACCATGAGCGCGTCGCGTACTTGAGTAGTACGTAGACGAAACTGCACAGCTCATTTACACAGAGACACGCAGAACTAGCAGATTATATAGCTGCATAGCAGTCTTTTGTGCTTTAATATTCACAGATCATGTCACGATTTTATTTATTGTACAGCTTTACTGTACAATGAATCGATTTTTTCATCCATACATCTACCAGTTTGCGTGTTTTACGTGACATCTGCAAGGCTATTCCCTGACCAGGGCTTTCACATACCGGTATGTGTGCGAGTGAGATTTTGACAGCATTTCACGTTCAGCTGGGTCTGCATCTCTGTCTGTCTGTCAGTTGGGTCCGCATCACTGTCTGTCTTGTCCGTCAGCTTCTCCATATTGTTTTGTGATTTTAGCGCGTCTGTTCTCCCGCCCTTCAATCAATAATGCTGTAGTTTCCGCAGCGCGATGTTTTCACCCAAAGCTTTTTTTTTTTTTTTACTCAGTAACGGATATGTTTTAAAATGTAGCGAATTACAATACTTCAAACAAAACATACTTAAGTAAAAGTAAAATTACAGATTTTAAAAACTACTTAAAAAAGTAGAAGTACACAAAAAAACTACTCAATTACAGTAACGCGAGTAAATGTAATTCGTTACTTTCCACCTCTGCCAGCCGGGAAACCCCTCTGAGGAAGCACCTCAAATAGGGAATTCCCTGGCCTAAGCAACGCAAAGGACAAGCAAGTAACCTCCAGACTCTAGCTGAACTGGTGTTTTTTAATTTAAATTGAATAACCTGTCTAAGAAACGAAGGTTTAAATTAATGCTTGGTGGTTCGTTCAGGTTTATGTCTTGCAAAGTGCATCTCACTCTGAAAACTCACTCTTTCTCTCTCTTGCTCTCTCTTCCTTTGCGCCTCGTATGAATGTGTGTGTGTGATTGTGTTTAGACCTTAGTTTTATGTGTTTAGAATAATCAATAAAGTCTTGTTTATATTTGAAAAGATATGTCTTGTGTGGTGCTTACACATTTAATGTCTTGTACTGTCGATCTAAAGTTACCTTGCTAATACATAGTGTTTCACTATAGATTGGATATTTATATCTGTTGCCAAGGTTAAAATTACGGCCCGTTCAAATGAACTGTAAACGAGTCATTTGCTCGGTTCCATAGTGATTCGGTCAATGATTCATTGCAAATCGATGAATCATTCCCTTTGAGCTAAATTGGCCTTCCGGCCCCCTTAAATACATTTTATGTATATTATTATTATGTAGGTTCGCTACAGTAAGTAGTGGCTAAAAGGATCGGTAAACTGGGTAAACCGCATACAATCGCAGAGACTCTCATTTTGCCGGCAGCGCAAGACATGTGCAGAATAATGATAGGCGATAGTGCAGCAGCCAAACTCGGTGCAGTACCACTGTCCAATGACACAGTTGCTAGGAGAATTGCAGACATGTCCAATGATATCAGAGAGCAACTGATAGAGTTCGTAAAAAAGAGTCCTTACTACGCGCTGCAGCTGGACGAATCCACTGATGTTGCTGGGCAGGGCACATGTCACATGTCCTCACCTATGTCAGGTATCTGCGGGACAAGGTGATTGAGGAGGATGTCCTGTTTTGCCGGCCTCTTCAGTCGCACACTACAGGAGAAGCCATTTTCAATGTCCTTGACATTTTTATCCGCGAAAATGGTTTGGCTTGGGACCGATGCGTTGGCCTATGCACGGATGGTGCGCAGGCAATGACGGGGCGTGAGCGTGCCCTAGCTGCTCGCGTTCAGCAAGTAGCTCCACTTGTGAAATGGACACACTGCATGGTCCATCGCGAAGCACTAGCTGCTAAAAAAATGCTGGTTCTCTTTGACTCCGTGCTGAACCAATCCGTCAAAATAATAAATCTAATCAAATCACGGCCGCTAAACTCTCGTTTATTTGGGGTCCTCTGCCAGGAGATGGGGTCAGGGCACGAACAGCTGCTTCTGCACACTGAAGTTCGCTGGCTCTCCAGGGGGCGGGTGTTACAGCGGTTGTATGAGCTGCGAGAGGAGGTGAAGTGGTTTTTGACCGAAATCAAATCAGATCTGGCGAAGCATCTGGATGACACTATGTGGCTTGCGTCTCTGTCCGATTTGGTCAATATATTTGACCGCTTGAATGGCCTCAACCTGTCTTTGCAAGGCCGCGAAACTCATATTTTGCTCCTTGCAGACAAAGTGCAAGCCTTCACACAAAAACTAGACCTCTGGCATGGCCGCATCAGTCGAGGGAACTGCGACATGTTCCCCTGCCTTACAGACTTTATAACTGATGCAGGCACGTCACACGATTTCTCCTCCCCATTTCAATCAGCGTCTGAGCACCTGTCAGCAATGAGAAAACAATTTGCAACGTACTTTAAAGAGGATTATCGCTCCTTTGCATGGGTTCGAGATCCGTTTGTGCAGAGGTGGAAAGTAACGAATTACATTTACTCGCGTTACTGTAATTGAGTAGTTTTTTTTGTGTACTTCTACTTTTTTAAGTAGTTTTTAAAATCTGTAATTTTACTTTTACTTAAGTATGTTTTGTTTGAAGTATTGTAATTCGCTACATTTTAAAACATATCCGTTACTGAGTAAAAAAAAAAAAAAGCTTTGGGTGAAAACATCGCGCTGCGGAAACTACAGCATTATTGATTGAAGGGCGGGAGAACAGACGCGCTAAAATCACAAAACAATATGGAGAAGCTGACGGACAAGACAGACAGTGATGCGGACCCAACTGACAGACAGACAGAGATGCAGACCCAGCTGAACGTGAAATGCTGTCAAAATCTCACTCGCACACATACCGGTATGTGAAAGCCCTGGTCAGGGAATAGCCTTGCAGATGTCACGTAAAACACGCAAACTGGTAGATGTATGGATGAAAAAATCGATTCATTGTACAGTAAAGCTGTACAATAAATAAAATCGTGACATGATCTGTGAATATTAAAGCACAAAAGACTGCTATGCAGCTATATAATCTGCTAGTTCTGCGTGTCTCTGTGTAAATGAGCTGTGCAGTTTCGTCTACGTACTACTCAAGTACGCGACGCGCTCATGGTGTTTTCAGCATCGCACACACAATACGAGTAGCAGGGTTGCCAGGTCCCAGAAATATTTCAAGCCCAATGACAACTCAAAACCCGCCCAAATAGAATGAAAACTAGCCCAAATTTCCAGTGTCCAATCAGATTAGACAACGGCTGGATTCCCACAAAGGGCCTTAAAATAAACTTATACATAACTATATATAACTATATATATATATATATATATATATATATATATATATATATATATATATATATATATATAAAATTGTGTCCCTCTATATACAGGTGAAACTCGAAAAATTAGAATATCATGAACAAGTTATAATTTTGATGATTATGGTTTACGGCTTATGAAAACCCCAAATTCAAAAGCTTAGAAAATTAGAATATTACATGAAATAAATATATAAAAAAAAGGATTTTAAATGCAGAAATGTCAGCCCTCTGAGAAGTATAATCATGCATGTGTATAGTTATATATATATACAAAATATATTAGTTTCACCTTTTACTTTGAATTACTGAAATACATGAATTTTTGCACAATATTCTAATTTTTATATATAGCCTATAGTTGAAAATGAGAACTTGTTCTCAACCGATTAACCTGGTTAAATAAAAGTTAAACTGGTTATATATATATATATATATATATATATATATATATATATATATATATATATATATATATATATATATATATATATATATATATATATATATATATATAATGTGTGTGTGTGTGTGTGTGTGTGGTGTGTGAGTTTAAAGTTTTGGCCTTTTGTCTTACCCAAAATCTTAATATCACACACTGTGTTTTTTTTTTTAACACAATCTCATACAATAAAGGTCAAACAAGAACTCCTCTCTGATATTTTCTGACCGTAGTCACTTCCTAAATGATCAACAGTTGAAGTGCTTGAGTGACAAGCAACGTGGGCAGTCAGCTTCAACTCTGCCTCTTTCACAGCAACATTAGTTCTTAGAAAGGAACTTTGCCTGTGTCAAATAATGTTTTTTTTTTATGTTATTCAGTCGCAGCATACGCTACTAGATCACTGTGGTGAACTCTGATTTCACCTTTGCAATATTTGCAGAACGTTTTTCTATCATCATTTGGAACACTTCGTTTGTGACGTGATGATGCTATATTTGTGATGTTACGTCAAAAACACATGCGACGCGTCCACTCGCCCGCCGCAGCGGTTGTTGCCAAATATTCATTCCCAGGGATCAACACCCACTAATAAACGGTTCCCTTTTAATTTTTTCTTTGTCTACAATTTAATTATTCTTTTTTTTTTTGCGGCCGCAGTACATAATATAGCCCAAAAAACCGCAACCCGCAACTCCGTAATTTTTCCCGCAACTCTTTTTTTAAAATAGCCCAATTGTGCGGGAAAACCGCCACCCTGGCAACATTGACGAGTAGCCTAGCCTACATGGATACATGAACATTTCCATGAACATCGCCTAATAAGCATTTTCGTAATTTTATTTGAATGGAAAAAAACATTGTCAAATACACTCTGAAACAGGACTTAACCCGTCAAAATAAAAGTTCGGTTTTACTAGCAGAAATTATCACAGATATAGGCCTACAGTATTACTATTTTAGGCCTACAATAGAATTTACTTCTCATAATAATATTAACATTAACAGAATAAACAACAACAACAATGAAAATAATAAGGAATATATATTGTTTGTGCATGGTTTGAGTACATCTGTTTTGCAGCACTTTGCCAAAAACTAAAATGATAAAACACCTTTGCTAAACTTTTATTTGATTACCACCGTTTTTGATAAATCTATATTTGTATTAAATCATAAAAAAGAAAACAATTCTGAATAAAAAAACATTTCATAGAACTCAATTGTTTTTAAACATTAAAGGATTAGTTCACTTTTAACAAAAACTTTTGCTGATAGTTTACTCACCCCCATGTCATCCAAGATGTCCATGTCTTTCTTTCTTCAGTCGAAAAGAAATTAAGGTTTTTGATGAAAACATTCTAGGATTTTTCTCCATATAATGGACTTCAATGGGACCCAAAACAGTTTCAGTGCCGCTTCAAATGGCTTTAAACGACAACAGACGATGCATAAGGGTCTTATCTTGCGAAACGATCGGTCATTTCTAAAATAAATAAAAAAACTGTAAGTTTTATGCGCGGTCGTGACTCTCCTGTTCGAACTCGTTCATCATAATGAACGAGTCTTTTTTCGAGTCATTTCGTTCATTTAACAAACAAAATGACTCGAAAAAAGACTCGTTCATTTTGATGAACGAGTTCGAACAGGAGAGTCACGGCCGCGCATTACGGAACAGAGTAAGGCATAAAACTTACAGTTTTTTTATTTATTTTAGAAATGACCGATCGTTTCGCAAGATAAGACCCTTATGCATTGTCTGGTGTCGTTTAAAGTCCTTTGAAGCTGCACTGAAACTGTTATTTGGACCTTGAACCGTTTGGCACCCAGTGTATTACATTATATGGAGAAAAATCCTGGAATGTTTTCATCAAAAACCTTAATTTCTTTTCGACTGAAGAAAGAAAGACATGGACATCTTGGATGACATGGGGGTGAGTAAACTATCAGCAAAAGTTTTTTTAAAAGTGAACTAATCCTTTAATAAGTTATTAATGATATAAATAAGTTGTTCATCTAATTCCTAATCAATTATTAAAATTAGTTGATTAGATATGTTTTATTGAACAAATGTTTCAATTATTTAACTGTTATTTTAACTGATGGGAATAATAACCATAATTTAACAATACAATATAAACCGTGATATTTTCTGAGACGGTTATGTGAATCTCTCATAGGTTACAGCCCTTCAAAGGAGAGTCTCCCACCCCACCCCCGCTGTTAAAGTTACTCAGTAACTTTTACTCTGAGTAAATTTTAAATGAGCTACTTTTTACTTTTACTCGAGTAGATTTTTAGACCGGTACTTTTACTTGTAATTAAGTAAAGTTTTATTGAAGTAATAGTACTTTTACTTGAGTAGAAAATTTTAGTACTCTTTCCACCTCTGCGTTTGTGTGCACAGCAAACAAGCTATCAATTGATATGCAGGAACAGCTTATTGAGCTGAAGAGTGACAGTAGACTGAAGGAACTCTTTAGCTCCTGTCCTCTTTCGTCATTCTGGGCAGGAATACCCTGAACTCTGTGACGTCGCCTTGAAGATTCTCCTTCCTTTCGCGTCGACATATTTGTGTGAGGCAGGATTCTCAAAAATGACTGCACTCAAAATACCGCAATCGTGCATGCATCGGCTATGCTTATCAAACATTGAGCCAAGAATTGAGGATCTTTGCAAGGCAAAGCAGGCTCAGGTCTCACATTAACATTACCTAATTATATAGCAATAGCCTAGTAATGATAATAGGCCTACTGATGATAATAATAATAACAACAACAAAAGCATGTAACCTCATAATTATATAGCAATAGCCTTGTCATAATGATAGGCCTATACTACTCATAATAATAATAATAGTAATAATAATAATAATGCCTGCAAGCTCACATTAGAAGTCTGGTGCTACTGCCAATTATAACAATAGCCTAGTAATGATAATAGGCCTACCTACCGTACTGATGATGTAATAATAATAATGTGGGCCTAAAATAATAGCCTAGGGCTATCTATCTATCTGTCTATCTATCTATCTAATATCTATCTATCTATCTATCTATCTATCTATCTATCTATCTATCTATCTATCTATCTATCTATCTATCTATCTATCTATCTATCTATCTATGCAAGGTAGAGCGGGGCATGGCGGGGGGATGGGGGATCTGGGCAGGGGGCACTGGGGCCCCAACTGCAATGAACCAGCTTTGGGGGGGGGCCCAGCTTGAAAAAGGTTGAGAACCCCTGCCCTAACACAAGGTTCAGTTTCAGTTTCATGAGGGTCATCAGTATTTGGTCAACAACAGGAATACTACATGATGGTTTACTAAATGGCAACATCGTTTTCACCAAAATAAAAAAATATAATAGACGCAGTCCTGTGTACAGCAGCGAGGTATCATCATCCAGGAGCATATCATCAGCCACAGTCTGACCCCCAGTCTGCGTCGATTTGTTCACGTGGTCCAACTTTGCCGCGTAGCTGTGGTCAGTTTTTGTTAGGTCCTCCCATTGTGTTGCAGCATCTTTAAACTTCGGCTCGATGCACACTTCTAAAAGACAAACAGCATCAACTATAAATGTATATACCCTACTAACACAGGACAGAGACACATATATCAACAGTCGAACTTATGCTGCAAACTTTAGCTAACCAGAAAAATATCAAGATACACTTACCATCCGATTGTGTGTCACTTGTGTTTCTGTCGAGTTTACGTCTCTTTTGCTGGGGAGGTCGCTCGTATCCCAACCAAAGTTCCGGGAAAGGGTTTTCCTCTGTGGGCTTTTTATCAGTGAAGTGATAAGAACAAACAAACAGTCTTTTGGGCGGATTCTTCAACTTCAAAGCCACTAGCCACTTCCGAGATTCAACATCTGTTTTTGGTTTCTCATACAACGCATACGGGGGAGCACATCCACATTGGCACCTTGTTGAAGGTCGAAACATTCTCCTTCCGATTAAACATTCAGCAATCGCCACGAGTTGTTACAGACGCGAACAGCACAATATGTCCCGGAGCCGTGTCGGCGTGTAACACCATCCATAGTTTACTTTTTCTGCACGCTAACCAAAGACAGTAAAAGACTACTAACTAGCCAACCGGAAGTGCTTGGCAGACACAACCGGAAGTCGTTGGCAGAGTGAAAGGCTAATGGCGGCCCACCTATTTCACTCAGGAAACTTGTCTATATATTCCAGCGATCTGTGACAATTCACGTGCCGTGTGCAGCGGCGGTATCGACCGTGCATGGAGCGTAGGTTTTGGGTTAAGCTGGGAAGAACCAGCGCATGGTGGTATAATTTTATCAATGAAGATGTGGTTCCTGAGGAATGGTGTTTACACCGGCACGCGCATGCTCAGTGTAGGTGAATGGTCACGTGATCCGCGTTTTCAGTCGTTTTAATGTGGACGGAGATCGCAGCTAAAACGCTGGTGTGGACGGAGATCGTATTCGTTTTAATTCTCCGTTTCTAAACTAAAACGCAGTAGTGTGGATGGGGCCATATTAACTGTTTTGTTCTATTTCACTGACTAAACTAGTTCCAAAGGAAAGCTACAGTGCGGTGTTTTGTTAATGAATGATGTGGCGTTTTGAACGAATCTGTATGAATGACTATAAGACGGTCACTTGCCGCCACCTATTGGCGGTTTAGTTTAATGTTTAAGTTTCACATTTTTTTTTATTTGTATAGTCAAACATTTATTTAAAACATCAATCTCAAAACATTATTTATTGCAGTTGTAATTGCAGTGCACATTATTTAACTGATGGGTAATAGCCCTAGTATCAAATGAAAATGAGAATGCTGGTCTGAGCATGGTCCTGGGGAAGAGAGAGACACAAGCATTAACCATATTCTCTTATTTATTTGAAGGCAAACCTTAGAATAAACAAATTAATTTAACTACCGTCATACAACTGCTCAAATACTATTGGCCATTAACTGAAAATAAATATAATTTTCTTTGACAGCATAGTTTGTGTAGAGCAACAAAACATAATGTCTGTGTTGAAATTAGGTCTGTAAAGGCCATTGTACATTGAGTCCGAAATTCGCATGTTTAAAAGAAAAAAAAAAAATTCTACCTCACGTTATGTCAATCACACTTGCACATTGTCTATGAAACTTGTGTCTGTAATAAAAAATAATTGCCGTGGCAGTGGTGTGTCGTGTGTGTGTGCATGTGTATCCATTCTGCTAGTCTCTGTTGAGTATCGATTGGTTCACGGAAATGACAAACTTTATAGAATTAAGCCTTAAAGGGTTAGTTTAGGCAGAGGCAGACTGGATTGCTCCTGTCTGCCTCGCTGCCTGCTGCTGTGTGTGAGTGTGTTTGCTCCGAGGCTGTTAGCTCCGTCTAAGCCTCGCATTTCTTTCTGTTTTGAACCATCATTTACTATCATCTCTAGTTGTTTATACTACTAATTACAGTTTACCTAACAGATTAACCTAACATCGCTAGCTTCCGTTATTGTTAGCACAACACGCTAGTATCTCGCTAGCCTGTTAAGGCGCCACCCGTGCGCTCAGTTATTTATTTATTTTTCTCGTGGCGCGCCCGCGCATCTGAGTTCATAAAAAGCCCAGGTGAGTAAGAATCAGTCAACAAACACGGTGAGTAATGTATTGTCCTGTTATTGTCACTTGCACCTCATGCCATATGTTTACCATAGCCTTCCTCGTCGGCATAGGGTTTATATGTGATAAATGCAAGGAGACAGTCAGGCTGACGGAGAAGATTTCAGAATTAGAGACACGCATCCAAACTTTAATTGAGGATAGTAAGTGTGCTCGAGCTTTAGATACTACTTTGGATGCGCCTAGCATAGTGAACCATTTACATGATTCGGTTCCGGCTGAGTTATTGCCTGTGCAGCCAGGCAGATGGGTGACGGTGAGAAATCGCTCTAGTCGCGGATCAAAAAACCACTCTTCTGTTCCGGTTACCATAACAAATCGATTTGCCCCTCTCAGTGAAACACCCACTGAGAATGCTGTTGATTGTGCCCTGGTAATTGGCGATTCTATTACACGGAACGTGAAAATAGAGACACCAGCCACCATAGTCACATGTTTGCCGGGAGCCAGAGCGCCTGACATCAAATCAAATTTAAAAGTGCTGGCTAATGCTAATCGTAAATTCTCTAAGATTGTTATTCACGTCGGCACTAATGATGTTCGACTTCGCCAGTCGGAGATCACCAAAATTAATATTAAAGAGGTGTTTGAACTCGCAAGTACGATGTCAGGCACTGTAATCTGCTCTGGCCCCCTTCCTGTTCGAAGGAGTGATGAGATAGTTAGTAGATTGTGTTCACTCAATGGCTGGTTGTCTAATTGGTGTCCGCAACATAATATAGAATTCATAGACAATTGGAAAAGTTTTTGGGGCAAGCCTGACCTGTTGAAAAGAGATGGTATTCATCCCACCTGGGATGGTGCTGCTCTTCTCTCTAGTAATTTGGCTCATAGTCTTAGAGATAAAACATGACAATCTGGGGCTCAGGTCAGGAAGCAGACAAACTGGCTAAACCGACCGTCTGCTAGCGGCCTCACGTCACCAAGGTCAGATAAATCCCATCACATAGAGGCTCTTTCACCTAGATATCATCATATAGAGTCTGTGTCTGTTCCCCGAATTTGGAAATCCAAAAAACTGCCAAACCTTTCTAAGGTTAAAAATCTAATTGATGTTCAACAAATAAAAAACAGATATAATACAGATGAGCAAACGATAAAGCTTGGGTTGCTGAATATTCGATCCCTTAATTCAAAATCGCTCATAGTTAATGATAAGATTAAAGACTATAACCTAGATGTGCTGTGTTTGACAGAAACCTGGCTAAAACCAAACGATTACATTACTTTAAATGAGTCCACTCCGCAAGATTATTGTTATAAACATGAGCCTCGTCCGAAAGGCAAAGGGGGAGGTGTTGCTGTAATTTATAGTAATATTCTCAAAACCACTAAGAAATCTAGTTTTAAATATACTTCTTTTGAAGTGTTGGTGCTTAATGTAAAAATTTATAGTGTAAACAATAAATCACGTTTGAGAATTCTGCTGGCTACTGTATACAGGCCAGCAGGGCACCATAAAGATTTTATCAAAGAATTTGCTGACTTTCTATCAGAATTAGTATTGGCTGCAGATAAAGTCCTAATTGTTGGTGATTTTAATATACATGTAGATAATGAAAAAGATGCATTGGGATTGGCATTTAAAGACATTATAAACTCAATTGGAGTGAGACAACACGTGTCAGGACCTACTCATTGTTGTAATCATACTCTAGATCTAATATTATCACATGGAATAGATGTTGATGGCGTTGAAATTCTGCAGCAGAGCGACGACATCTCCGATCATTATCTAGTCTCGTGTAAATTACATTTAGCCAAGGCTGCAAAGCCGACTCCGTGTTATAAATATGTTAGACCTATCACTTTTGCCACTAAAGATTGCTTTATCAATAATCTTCCAAATCAGTTTCATAATCTCAGCATCCCAGATAGCTTAGAAGAACTTGATATTGCAACAGAAACTTTTGACTCTCTCTTTTCCAGCACTTTAGACACAGTTGCTCCGCTGCGCTTAAAGAAGATTAAAGAAAATAGTCCAACGCCGTGGTACAATGAGCACACCCGGGCCCTTAAGAGAGCAGCCAGAAAAATGGAGCGAAACTGGAAGAAAACAAAACTAGAGGTATTTAGGATTTCATGGAAGGAGAGCTCGATTGCTTACAGAGAGGCCTTAAAAGATGCTAGAACTAATTATTTTTCAACCCTATTAGAAGAAAATAAACATAATCCTAGGTATTTATTTGAACAAGTGACTAAACTAACGAAAAAGAAAGCTTCAAGCCCAGAAGTTTCCAAGAAACACAGCAGTAATGACTTTATGAACTTCTTCACTTATAAGATTGATAATATCAGGGACAAAATTATAACTATGCAACCGTCTACTACAGTATCGCATCAGGGAGTATATTGTAGTCTCCGTGAGGAACATTTCGATTCATTTGTTGCTATAGGAGAGGAAGAATTTTGCAAAATTGTTAATTCATCTAAATCGACAACTTGTATGCTAGACCCTATACCGACTAAGCTACTGAAAGAGATGCTTCCAGAGGTCATAGATCCTCTTCTAGATATCATTAATTCATCTTTGTCATTAGGATACGTACCAAAAACCTTTAAGTTGGCTATGATTAAACCGCTTGTTAAAAAACCGCAACTTGATCCTACAGAATTAGTCAATTACAGGCCAATCTCGAATCTGCCTTTTCTGTCAAAGATACTAGAAAAAGCAGTATCATCACAACTGTGTTCTTTTTTAGAAAGATATAATATCTGCGAGGATTTTCAGTCCGGATTTAGACCGTACCATAGTACTGAGACTGCTCTCATTAAAGTCACAAATGATTTGCTCCTATCATCCGATCGTGGTTGTATCTCTCTATTAGTGTTACTTGATCTTAGTGCTGCATTTGATACTATCGACCACAACATTCTTTTAAATAGACTAGAAAACTATGTTGGCATTAGTGGAATTGCACTAGCATGGTTTAAATCATACTTATCTGACCGTTTTCAGTTTGTAGCAGTAAGTGAAGAGATGTCTTATCGATCACAAGTTCAGTATGGCGTACCACAAGGCTCAGTACTAGGACCGCTGGTGTTCACTCTGTACATGCTACCATTAGGAGATATAATTAGGAAATATGGAATTAGCTTTCACTGTTATGCTGATGATACTCAGCTGTATATTTCTTCAAAACCTAACGAAACTTACCAATTCACAAAATTAACGGAATGCATAGCTGATATAAAAAATTGGATGACCAGTAATTTCCTATTACTAAATTCTGAAAAAACAGAGATTCTAATCATTGGACAAAAAACTTCCTCACCTAATATCCTAGAATACTGTCTAACACTTGATGGCTGCTCTGTTAAGTCTTCGACGTCAGTTAGGAACCTGGGTGTGCTCTTTGATACCAATCTTTCATTTGAAAGTCACGTGTCTAGTATCTGTAAAACCGCATTTTTCCATCTTAAAAATATATCTAAATTACGTCATATGCTCTCACTGACAAATGCGGAACAATTAGTTCATGCTTTCATGACATCAAGGCTAGATTATTGTAATGCTCTACTGGGTGGTTGCCCTGCACGCTTATTAAACAAACTACAGCTAGTTCAAAACGCAGCCGCTAGAGTTCTTACCAGAACCAGGAAGTATGACCATATTAGCCCGGTTCTGTCAACACTGCATTGGCTGCCTATTAAACATCGTATAAATTTTAAAATATTGCTGATTACTTACAAAGCACTAAATGGTTTAGCTCCCCAGTACTTGAGCGAGCTCTTAACGCATTATAGTCCTTCACGTCTATTGCGATCTCAAAATTCTGGCCAGTTGATAATACCTACAATATCAAAATCGACTGCTGGCGGTAGATCCTTTTCCTATTTAGCACCAAAACTTTGGAACAATCTTCCTAACACGGTCCGGGAAGCAGATACAGTCTGTCAGTTTAAATCTAGACTAAAAACACATCTCTTTGGCTTAGCATACACATAACACATTAAAGATTTCTATAATTCAATGTTAGGCTGCATAGATTAGATCAGCCGGAACCGGGAACACTTCCCATAATTCCTGATGTACTTTGTACATCATAAGAAGGATGGCGTCTACACTAATATTAGTCTCTCTGTTTATCCCGAGGTTTACCGCAGACCGCCGGATCCAGGGCATATCCACATCTGATGAAGGACCATCACATGGACACGACGACACGCATTATCAGGGCTGTGAAGGCCCATGGACTCCTCAACACACTCATCTCCTCACCGGCTGGATGACCCAACCCAACCAGATGAACTGGATAATATCGTGAAAGTTCTGATCCCATCTGACTCCTGACATTATGCTGCCTAACTCATAATCATACACTGTTCATTCGTTGGCCAAAGGAGGACTGGCCCCCCGACTGAGCCTGGGTTCTCCCAAGGTTTTTTTCTCCATTCTGTCACCTGATGGAGTTTTGGTTCCTTGCCACTGTTGCCTTCGCCTTTTGGCTTGCTTAGTTGGGGACATTTAATTTTCAATTGAACAATACTATTACAACATTGTTTTCCTGTTATCTCTGTAAAGCTGCTTTGAAACAATTTGTATTGTAAAAAGCGCTATATAAATAAAGGTGACTTGACTTGACTTGACTTTACCCAAAAATGAAATTGATGTCATTAATGACTCACCCTCATGGCGTTCCAAGCCCGTAAGAACTCCGTTCATCTTCAGAACACAGTTTAAGATATTTTAGATTCAGTCTGAGAGTTTTCTGTCCCTCCATTGAAAATGTATGTACGGTATACTGTCCTTGTCCAGAAATGAAATAAAGACATCATCAAAGTAGTCCATGTCAGTGGGTTAGTTAGAATGTTTTGAAGCATCAAAAATACATTTTGGTCCAAAAATAACAAAAACTAGGGCTGCGTCCGAAATCGCGTACTTCCATAATATATAGTATGCGAAAAACAGTACGCGAGCAGAGTAGTATGTCTGAAATCATAGAATTCGAAAAACAGTAGGCGAAAAGTACCTGGATGACCTACTACTCACCTACCGGTGAGATTCTGAAGTGCGCATAAGATGAGATGGTCCTCATTGCAGAACATGAAATCCACGGGGAGGAGTCGGATTCAGATCCAACTCCTCCCACCTTACATATACCTAAACCTACCCATCTCCGCCCCCTGATCCCTAAAACCACCCCTAATCCTACCCATCTCCACCCCTTGGATCTTGATCCGACTCCTCCCCGTGGATCTCATGTACTGCATTGAGGTGCTACTGGAGAAGATGGACACTTTACTAGGGATGTCCCGATCAGGTTTTTTTGCCCTCGAGTCCGAGTCCGACTAATTTGATTTTGAGTATCTACCGATACCGAGTCCCGATCCGATACTTCTATATTACATTAAAAAAAGAATAAAGAAGAGCGAAAAAACAGACCCAGGATGTTCCTTATTTGTTATTTAATTCACCTTATTTTAACATTCAAAAACTCTGTTAACAAACAGAGCACTTCTGTGAGGTAGCTCGAACAATCAATTAATAAATAACATAAATTATTCACTTTTGGACTTTAGTGCAACAGTAAATATAAAAAAAGTCTAATATAAAAACAAATAGCACCTCAACTTTAAAATACCTGACAGGCATGTAAACAAATAAAAAATAAGTGTATAAAAAATTATGAGAATATACATTGGGGTGTAACGGTTCACAAAATTCACGGTTCAGTTCGATACGATACAGTGGTGTCACGGTTCGGTACGTTTAATATAATACACTAAAAAGAAAGAAATGCCAGAGAAATTTCCTATTTGTTAAAAGAAAAAAAATATTTTTAAATAAGTTTGAGTTTTCCTACATCTTGAAACTTTCAGGTTTAAAAATGGGGGTCATCTTTGAAGGATGAACAAATAATGTTTTGGTCATCACATTTAAATATATTTATATATATAATATTTAGATAATATTTGAGTTTTGAAGTGCTGGGAAAAGATGTGTGAAGTAGGCTACTTGAAAGCATTTCACTATTCCAGGCAAACTTTCATGGCTACAGTTAGAGTTAGCTACTATATTAAATCCATGGTGAATGTTGCTGATCTGTGGACTTAAAGCCTATAACTAGTTCATTCACGGCACAATGTTTCTCCTGTTTTCCACGTCAGCGCTATAGAGATATAATATAGAGATCTACGGTTAAAAACGGAGAAATTGTAATGCTTCTCATTAGATCTCGCAGCGATGTTATTACTTCAGTGGCGAATTCAAATGCTTTATTCACTGGATCTCTAATAGTGCTGTGTAGTAACAGTGTCGCTTGATCAAGATCGGCTCGCGCTGCACAGATGTTGCTGGTCCGAACTGATAAACGGTCCGTGAACAATATAATGAGTAGCGCAGTTTCGTTCTGCTTTCATTACGTTCGTGATTGATGTTGCGCAACGTTGTGGTGTTCACGCCAACGCGGATTTTGTCTGCAGGAAAAATGATCCAAGGACCTGGTTTGGTTTGTATGCGTACCGAAACGGTTTAATACGAATACATGTACCGTTACACCCCTAATATATCCGAGTCCTGATCGGGAGGTGACGTCCGATCGAGTCTGAAACCACGTGATCGGGCCCGATTTCCGATCACTTGATCGGATCGGGACATCCCTACACTTTACTATCCCATGATGCCACGGGAGAGGAGTGGTTGTCGTTATATTTGAAAAATGGCGGAAACCGAAGACGCGGCTGTTTTCAAGTAAGTAAGTACTTTAGAAAACACTTTTTGTTTTTTTGTGGTTACATTGTATTTGTTTAACATCATATAAGTAAATGATTGACTTGTTAAAAGTTTAAATAATGTAAATTGAGGGTGTCCTTTTCCAGCCAACTTATAGTTGTATCATTATTATTACGGAATATACCAAGCTAATGTTTATTCAGCTAACAGTTAGCTAACACTGTCTTCTTTAAACAAAGATGTTCGTTGTTTAGCATTTTAATGAGATGGTTACAAAACTTCAGTAAATTGAAACGATTTTTTTTCTCCTTTACCAGTGTTGTTATTATGAAATAATTGTTGGCTACATAGCAAGGCTACTGTTAACAAGTGTACTTTACCTCAACTTGTCAATGTAACATTAATAGATTCACCATAGTTCATCACATGTTAAATTCTGTGTGGATTTTGCAGGGGCAAAGAAAAAGAGCGAGGAGAGCATGAGTCTAGAACAGGAGGCCAGAGAAAGAGAAGAAAGAAGAGAGAGAAGTGTGTGTGAGAGAGAAAGGGAGACAAAAGAGAGAGAGGAAAGATTTCTTCAGCTGTTAGAAATAATTGCAAAAAAAAAAAATAATAATAATAAAGAAATCAAATGATACACACTCTCTTTGACTGAACTTCTCGACTCCTGGTCTTCTTTCTCCATATCTGGTCAGGGTCATAACTGTTATACCCCTAACAGTATTAACAAAAAAATTCAAAGAATCAAAAATTTACTGATGTATAGTTTGCAGTGAAATTGGTAGAGCCAGCGGCAAAGTCTCACGAGGAGATCGAAAGCCAACTCGTACCTTACACAAAATCTTACATCAATTATACCATTTTGCAAGGGCATGTATTACATAATTTTACTTCTGATTGGCTAAAAGACCATAAAGTCACAACATATAGATAGCTCTGCGGCCTATCAACATTAATCAACGCAATTGTCGTCCAAGCTCGAGATTTACATCTGAAGTGACCTCGCATATGGTCGCGGGGCGTCTTCGAGTCGGTCTGGTGTTCATCCCTGGGTTCAAAACCTGGGTAGAAGGTCAAACGCACACACAAAACACTGACAAACGACAGTTCTTCTCTGGGAACAAGAGAGCCAGAGCACAACATTATCAGGCCATTAAACCAAAACAGAGAGATAAAATATTCACTCCTCAGGAAGAGGAGAGGGTGAAAATAACATACACTTCTTCCCTAGAGAAATAACAATAGAAAATCACACTTCTACTATTAAGGTAGTATTACATAGGACTTTAAACCATATAATTAGTCATGGAAAGGTAATAAACAAACACAGAATACATCTGGAAATATGTTTAACGCATTCTCCCTGCCCCCTCCCCTGAGAGGCTGGAGAGCATCACAGATAAGCTTATCCCCAAAAGACCTTCAGCCTACGTGCAGGACAGGGAGAGAGAGACTCTGAAATATTCCTAAAAGAGACTATTTTAACATTCACAGCACACATATGATTCAAATATATTTCAGTTATGCATAAGAAAATAGAAATGATTATGTGATCATGCATATAGTTAATTCATCACTTTATTAAAGACGTTAAACACAGAATATAGATATATTGATATAAAAGGATATATATATATATATATATATATTATATAATATATATATATATATATATATATATATATATATATATATATATATATCTGAAGAGACAAGGGATTCTGACCCTCACCCTTCAATACGTTCACTGTGTCATGCTGTTTTAGCAAGTTTAATTGCAAAACACTTAATTCCCAGGGGTTTACAGTAGCTAGATTGTCAGTAGATTAAAGTCCTTAATATTTGGCATTAGGCAATATTTGGGGGGGGGGGGGGATACGTAGGTGTTCAAAACTATCTGCTTCTTCCACGGGGGATTCGAGCATGTCTTTGCGTCCCATCTGTGCACATAAAGAAGGAGTCTCGGCTAGTATAAGCTATTGTGTTTGAGGATGCTGGAGGTGGAGATTTATAGCCTTTTCAGCAATCAGGGACTGGATGGACTGCTGTGAAAGTCAGAGGTTGGGGTGGAGGTCAGCTGCCTCAATCTTCAAAATATAGCCAAAGAATTGGCACAGCAGCATTCGGGTAGCAGTAGGTTGTAGGGCTCACAATCTGTAAACGTTTATATAGTTTTAATGTAGAATACAATTTGAATCAACTAGACTTGTTTCCTGTGTTGTCTTATTTATAAAAATATGTATGTATTTATGTTTATGATCCATTTCTTATGCCTGTCGTAATTGAATATATGGATAAAATTAAAGGGGTCATGACACGAGAAACCAAATTTGCCTTGATATTTTGGTATATAAGAGATCTATGTACTATTAAAACTTCCTGCAAGTTTCATAGCTTAAGACGTACTCCCCATTATAAACTAAGCATTTATTTAATCAAGCTCTAAATACAGCTCGTTCTAGATCCATTGAATTTAGTGACGTCTCAGTATGAAGTGACGTACCAGTCGTTTGCATATGACCGCCTCCAGCGCAGGACAACTACGCCTCATTTCACATCATGGCATCGTTGTCGTGCGGCTCGCGCCCACATGTGTTCAGTCGAAGTGCAGCGAGTGGGTCTGTTTACAAGATGACTGCGATGCCACGCAGATGTACTGTTCCTGTTTGAGTGTTTGAATACCTGACGAACGATCCAGACGTCAGGGAAAGTAGTCGGATGCAGTTTATTTGCAGCATGCAGCCCGCCAAAGCTTTATTTGAACGTTAGTGATCAGATTGTGACAGGGCATGTTACTGAGGTGAGAAACAGGGTGGGAAAAGGTCATAAATCACTACATTTTTTATTTTATTTTTGTACAAAAAACTATAGTAATACTGTAATTGCACCTAAGGGAACATAATAAAACAAAACAAAAAAACCATGTCATGACCCCTTTAATATACAATGTCAGGAATGGGTTGCGGGACTTATCACAGACGGACTTATCTTCAAATGGAACCATTTATTTTCAAGTATTACGGCTGTATATAATGGCATCTTTTTAATCTTTTTATTAATGAAGGCCAGTATCACTGATGTCTCTGAAAATGATTTCCCCCAAATTTTAAACATTTGCTAGGCTTCCAAAAACTTTTAATTAAAGTGAACTTAAAACAATCCTCACTTAAACCCATATTAAATGTCATATTTATCTGTACCTTTCCTGTCTAACAGGTATGAAATATACAGAAATTGAATAGGGTTATAAAATAGTCCGCACTGCATAAATTATAAATTAAATCAGATTAATCCTTATTAAAGCTACAAGTGTTCTTTAGTCAACGAGTAGTTAGTAGTTTTCTCTGTTCCCTTTGTTCTTTGGTTAACTTTACTGACATAGAGAATTAGTGGCTACTGTCACTTTAAGATCTGCCGCTGCTGACAGGATCTCATTCTCTCACTACTCTTTACTTCCATTTAAGATTTAATTTAACTCATTTAAGGTTAATAATGAATGGTTCTTGTAAGGATACTCGACAGAACGGACATTTTGGCATAAATGTGTGCGTTATTGTTTGTTCAAGCGCGAAAGAGAATTCGATACTGGCTCGTGACTTTTTGTGCCTTGTGTGTGTGTGTGTGTGTGTGTGTGTGTGTCAGGACATTTACTGAAGCGCGTTCTCTTTTATCTTGTCATGCATTAATGGTGTAAAGCATTTGGTGGAAAAACTAATAACTAATAAGAACGTGATCATAACCTTAGCTAAAGAATGACAAAGAACGGATGCTGCATTAATTGTGTTAAATATTTTAAACACATTAAAGCTGGACAAAAAAAAAATCGCATACGTTGACAGCACTTGTCATACATTGCTGACAGAAAATGAAGCGGTTTAAAGAGGACTCGTCATCAAGGTAGGACGCAGAATGTTTTTTTTAGTAAGTTACACAGAATTTTCTACATTACACATTAACGAACAGTCAGTTACATAGCAGCAGTGTATGTTAACGTCAATGTAAGGCTATAACATCAAAAGGTGTAAACAGAAAATATGATTATCCTGACCTGAGCTAATTTACGAAATCAACCAGCTCACACCTCTTTTCTTTCTTTTTATCCATGATGACATTAAAGTCACCTGATGTTGTTTCTGGAGTTTCCTCGCTGTCTGTGCCACAACCGCTATGCCTGCTCATTAGAATGTTCAGTCAGTCGTTATTTTACACAGGCTCGGACCTGCTCCTCCGTGGCAATGACGGGTTTGCGGTTAAAATTCATAACAAACGAATTTGAAAGTAGGGGGGGACACAAACGGGATTTTGAAAAGTGGGGGGGATAAGTCTGTGAAATTACGCCGTGGGTAGGACCAGGACATCATCCCCAGGCTTCATGAACGCGCGCTCCATGCTTTCACAGACGACGCTAACATGACGTATGGACAGGGTTGCCAGGTCCCAGAAATATTTCTAGCCCAATGACAACTCAAAACCCGCCCAAATGGAATGAAAACTAGCCCAATTTTCCGACAACGGCTGGATTCCCACAAAGGGCCTTAACATAAACATAAACATATATATATATATATATATATATATATAATGTATGTGTGTAGGTGAAACTCGAAAAATTAGAATATCATGAACAAGTTATAATTTTGATGATTATGGTTTACAGCTTATGGAAACCCCAAATCCAAAATCTTAGAAAATATGAATATTACATGAAATAAATATATGAAAAAAGGATTTTAAATACAGAAATGTCAGCCCTCTGAAAAGTATAATCATGCATGTGTAATGTGTATGTAGTTAGATAGAAAGATAGAATTACAAAATATATTAGTTTCACCTTTTAATTTGTTAATCCTAAATGATCAACAGTTGAAGTGCTTGAGTGACAAGCAACGTGGGCAGCCAGCTTCAACTCTGCCTCTTTCACAGCAACATTAGTTCTTAGAAAGGAACGTTGCTGTCAAATAATGTTTTTTTTATGTTATTCAGTTGCAGCATAAGCTAGCCTACTAGATCACTGTGGTGAACTCTGATTTCACATTTGCAATAATTGCTATCATCATTTGGAACACTTAGAATGTGATGTGATGATGCTAGATTTGTGATGTTACGTCAAAAACACATGTGTGACTCGTCCACTCGCCCGCCGCCGCAGCGGTTGTTGCCAAATATTCATTCCCGGGGATCAACAACATCCACTAATAAACGGTTCCCTTTTAATTTTTTCTTTGTCTACAATTTAATTTATATATTTTTTGCGGCCGCAGTGCATAATAAATCTAGCCCAAAAAACCGCAACCAGCAACTCCATAATTTTTCCCGCAACTTTTTTTTCAAAATAGCCCAATTGTGCGGGAAAACCGCCACCCTGGCAACATTGCGTATGGATCTCAATCACACTGTGTTGCCAGGACCCGCCCTGCTCTTCTTCTGATAGGCTTGTAACGTTAGTTAGAGCTGCGCTCCTCTCATATGATTGGTAGGTAAAATCAACTGACTCGAAAATATTAAACCGCATTCAAGTTCCCGATTTTTTTTTTCTTCCTCACGGCCGCATGCCGGAGATCCGGCACGGTGCCGGAATACTTTAAGCCCTGTTAATGTATTTGGAATATATAAATGGCATATACAAAAACATTGTGTGCATATATTTTGAATATGTTATGTTCTTATATTATGTATATTAATTGCAATATATTTTGCATTGATGTATGATGTAAACTAAACAAATGTGAAAAACATGCTTTCATTAATTTCTTACATATTTTTAAATATAGGTTATGGACTTGTACTTACACACTTGCAATGCAATGCACATGACATGCCTAAGCCTTAAATGTTAAACGGTGCAGTTAGCAAAAAAGAAGTAATACAGTAAAACAGTTAAAACATTAAAACTTTATTAAAACAGTTTTAATTTAAAAAGAAAAATTGTTAAGCTGCGCACAATTAGAAAACTACTGAACATTGAACACACAACTATATTATATACTAGTGATGTCCGGTTCTGGAACGAATCGTTCTTTTGAACCAGTTCTTTTTAGTGAACCGGTTGAACCAGTACACCAAATTGGACTGAATCGTTCAGAACAGTTCGCGTCTTGCGTCAGAGCTGATCCACAACTACTCACTTTCACACCTCTTTACTCGAGATAAACAATATCCTGGAGAATACGTTACTCCAGTAACTCCAACAGTTCACTGAACTGAGACAAGTGCTGAGAGAAGTGATGAGCACGAGCAGCTGATACTGAGCATGCGCGTATTACCGAACGTACAGGTACAGCGGTTCTCAATCACCACTACAGAACCGAAAATGGTTTCTTTTGGACACGTTCAATACAGAGAACTGATGAGCTGGAGATACTGAGCATGCATGACAGCCCCGTCTCTGATTCGAACGTGGAGGCGGAACCATTGCAACTCTGTCGTCATTATGTTAAGCCCACCCACCGACTCTATACACAATGTGATTGGCCTGACTAGAGTTTGTTTTTTCCAGCTCGCAAGTCAACGAAGAGTTGCTAGACGTAACTGGCTGCAAAATAAAATTTGCTGCCGCTAGGGTGCATCTAGATTTCTCAGTCCCTCCAGGATTTCACGGGCCTTTTTTGTGATTGTTGCGGCCTAAAATGCCTGATGTTGCGGCCGCTTTTCTAAAAAGTTGCGATGAAAGTTGCGATGTTTTTCTGCATTTGTTTTTAGGTTAAAACAGCAAAGGTAGATAGATTTTTACTTAAAGTACTCATATTATGCTTTTTGGCTTTTCCCCTTTCTTTTATTGTGTTATATATCTTTTTTTGTGCATGTTATAGGATTACTAAGTGAAAAAAAAAGCCCAAAGTTCACCCCAAAGAGACTGTCCCACAGAAAACACTGTTCACCATCTGCTCTGTAGTCCAGAATTTACTTCAGAGACAAACGTGCTCACTTTGTAACACACGTTAATGAGCACAAAACCAGTTAACTAACCTTTAGTAACCTTATAAAGGCAAAACAAACGATTTAAAGACACAGCAAAATCTAACAAACTAAGCTTTTTTTTAAAAAACAAGATCTGCACCTGCAAAAATGTAAATGTGCAGAACCTCACAAACATTAAGTAGCATTTATGTTGAAAGATGCCAATATAGCCTACTAATAAAGTGCAAAATACCGTTTTCTAGCCACAAAAGTTTAATACTGTATTTTAATATAATATAATATAATATACCCGAATATCCAATAAAGTTGTTCTCATTTCCTTAATTTTTTTGTCAGACAATAGAACGAGTAGCTATTTTTTATGTGTAAAATTATCTGAATTGAGAGAGTTCGGGCTAATTGAGAGTTCTAATGCACTGTGATAGTTAGTAGCCTATTACAAGTGATAAACACAAGTGTTGCTGAATAAAATGGTCAAACTCAATTCTTTAAATATAGGCTAAAACAAAAGAGAAGCAGATACGTGATAAGTCCGTGGAAACAACACTAAACACTTTGCTGTTTGAATGTCCTGCATGAACAAAATAAATGTCATTTTGTTCATGTTTCCACTGTTCGATTGCGCCAAACACACACACACACACACACACCCACACACTCCGATCGCGCCCCGCGTCTCTCTCTCTCTCTCTCTCTCTCTCTCTCTCTCTCTTTCTCTCTCTCTCTCTTTCTCTCTCTCTCTCTCTCTTGATTGGTCAAAATTGCAACACGCACTGAATTCACGGGGATTTGTTGAAGTTGCGTTAATAGTTGCGATCGCGACATCGCGAAATCCTGGAGGGACTGATTTCTAGAGTAATTACAAATGCCTTTATCTGAATTTATTTTTATCCGCCGGGATGGTAGAATTGACGTCATTACGTGAGGACGTAAAAGAACTGGTGAACTGTTTTTTTTTAACCGGTATGAAACAAACTGTCCGAAAGAACCGATTCGCGGAAAATAACCGGACTTCCCATCACTATTATATACAAATACAATATTACAACAAAACATAAAACAAGCCCAGAAAAGGAAAATTCACCAACAGGTATATGTGATACAGTCTTTTCATTTTTTACGTTTGTTGAGTCTTTTTGGATGTCCGCAGCTCAGTGACCTTTTGAATAATAGCTACCCCTAGTTGGCCCTGGTGGTTCCAGGAAATATCTGGATCACTGCGTCTGTAAAAAAGACAAATTGTTTTATTGGCATTTGAATTTGTTTTTTAATAAGTCTTTACTGTCATAACTTGCTGTTACTACAGTAGTGGTTTGGAAAAACAGCATACCCAGTGTCCTGTGCTGGAAGGTGATGCCAGTTGTTCCTGTGGGCTCTGATCCTTCGCTTTAAGACATTTCCCCAGCTTGTACCAAGGAGTGAGGGCATTTCTAGGAACCAAAACAGTTAAAAAAATGTTTCAGTATCAGTATTTTAAATTTCTTTAGCAGAAAATGAAGATCAGCTTGCCCAAAACAGTAAGCTCGGAAATAATAGCAGAGTGGATAATAGCAGACGGCATTAAGGTAAACAGATATAGACTTGCATTGCAAATAAGTTTTAACATAAGTAAAAACAGGCAAAGCAACATAAACAACTCAGACTGCTTGTATATGGCTGTGAAAAATGACTAATCCTGTCAAGATAGACTAATGTAAATAATTAGGTACTCCTAATTTTGGATGATTCATTTTAAGTATTTAAAGTATTTAATTTCTAAATGTAGTAATTAATTTGCAAAGTTATAAGTAATAATGATTTTGTTTTATTTTATCCTGAAGCAACAACGTTATAGTGGGTATAGACATTTTTCTTTTTTTTACATTAGCAATGCAGATGCTAGTTTTGGGTCTCAGTAAAAAAATTATTTTGTGACCTTTTGGGGCTAGATGGTCCATCATTACTGGTCTCCTCTTCAACAAGCCTACACTGTTAATTATTTGACTGTAAATTTACAATAAATTGCAGGTTACCAGTTGCATGACTTTCACAGTAAGTTACCGTATTATTTTTACAGTAAATAATTGTGAAATGACAGCTGTTTACTGTGACTTCACAATAATTATGCTGTAGAATTACTGTATTTTACTGTGAAATTACAGTTAGTGTCTATCATATTACTGTAATTTAGCAGTAAGCTGCTGTAGAATTACTGTATTTAACTGTGAAATTACAGTTAGTGTCTATCGTATTACTGTAATTTAGCAGTAAGCTGCTGTAGAATTACTGTATTTAACTGAATTTCTATTCATTACTGTGATTTAGCATAAATGATGGACCAAACAAAACTGATAAAACAATGGTTTAACTTTTATTTTTTAGAAAAAAAATACATTTTAATAACAGGAATAAACACTGGGTAACATGAATGAACACTGGGTAACATGAATGTCTGTCAATATGTGTGTGCATCTGTTTACTATGTGATAATGGTACTTGAAAAATACAATTTAATAACAGGAATAAACACTGGGTAACAGGAATGAACACTGGGTAACAGGAATGTGTGTCAATATGTGTGTGCATGCGTTTACTATATGATAATGGTACTTCACAACGTATGAGCTGAAAAGAGAAAGAAGAGAGTGAGAGAGGGAAGAAAAGACAAAAAGGTGGGAAAAGAGAGGGTTGCAGGTGTCTCGCTCCTTCCCTTGCAGCTGGCACCTGCATAGTATGGGTTCTGTCCACTATCTACAAAAGATAAGACAGACAAAAAGTTTAAGTTACTCTGTGGTGGACTGGCAACCTGTAAGTATGGTACTCGCATTGTAAAATAATCCTAAAATGTCTACAATGCCAGTAATTGTACAACTCATGATAAATCGTGTGAATAGTACTATATCAATTAATATTAAATCAACAAACCAGAGGACTCTACTCACTCCTGTTACTTTTGCTCAATCCTGTTATTTTTCATGAGTAACAGGACTGAAAGTAACATGATTGAGGTTAATCAAAAATGACATGACATGCGTACATAGTAATGTAGCCATTACTCAACTCAGTAGCCAGTAATGTGATGTAAATTTACACTTATAACTATTGTAAAGTACTGTAAATTTGACGTTTTTATTCTAACCCATCAATAACCTATAACATTGAAAAGGCATGTTTAATTCAAATAATGTAAGAACAATTAATTTTACACATTTTGCAGTCTGTCTAAACTCGTAGAACAGATTAAAGGGATAGTTTACCTAAAAACCCACCCTCATTCCAAACACGTCAGCCCTTCGTTCATCTTTGCAGTACACAAATTAAGATCTTTTCTGACTCCTCCAAGGACAGCAATTTTATTACCACTTTCAAGCCCTGGAAAGGTAGTAAAGATTGTTAAAATAGTCCATGTGACTACAGTGGTTCAACCTAATGTTATGAAGCGACGTAAAAATACCTAATAGTGCGAGGGAGAAAAAAAAATCACACAAAAAGTATTCTCGTCGCATCATAGCAACAAGGTTGAACCACTGTAGTCACGTGGTGGATTATTTTAACAATCTTTACTACCTTTCTGGGGCTTGAAAGCGGTAATAAACATTGCAGTCTATAAGCGGAATCAGAAAGCTCTCAGACTTCTTAAAATTATCTTAATTTGTGTTGAACAAAATTTGTATGTGTTTGGAACATCATGAGGGAGTGTAATTAATGACAGACTTTACATTTTTGGGTGAACTAACCCTTTAATAGTTTCAATAACATCTTACTGCATAACTACATCTAGCTTAACAGAGACAGTTTTTCGTTAGTCTGTTCTGAAGTTGGAACACAGCTTACATTACTGACATCCATTCAAAGCCAATGAGCTTCCTGATCAGTGTACAGACTTGCTGGTTTATGTGTCCTCTCTGCCTCTTTGATTTTGTACCTGTCTCTGGGTTGATGCCCAAGAAGCACCTATAAACAAAAAGAAAACAGAAGAAAGATGTTACCGCTAGTTTAATTCAAGTGGGATGAAAAAGGTGTCACCACCTTCAGTGGGTCACTGCTGTTGCAGCATTGAGCAAAACTAAAGTTAGCTCAGTTTTAACAAGGTGACATTACTTGGATTAAGTTAAACAGCAACAATTTAAATAACAGCAAGTCAGCAACTGAAAAAACATTTACATCGCAAACACACAGAATAGTCCTGCAACAAAGTAGATGTGTGTGATTTACCCAGGCAAAGCATTTGCACACAACAATTTACATCATTTACACGTACTGTTTGCAGAGGATGGAGTAAGAGCCTGTTGCCTGTCCATCTCCCCATGACTGTTTCTGCTTGTACTCTTCTTCATAGAATTATTAGCTCCAGATGTCGACCTGTTTTACTGTAGAATAGCACAGCTCACGAATCTCCACTAATTCAGTGATAAACACATTTATTCCTATATCTTTTTCATAATAAAAACCAGTTGTTTTGCAATGCACTTTATTCTTTCTGTTGACGAGACAGACAATTGGCTGCTCCGTTTCACACACAAACACGGCAGAAAATTATGGACGAGGCCCAGCTAACCTTACTAATTTGGAGATTAATTTATTCCACCTTTGCCCAAATCCACGACACTATAATTTATCTAGTTGATCATAACTGTCATAATACCCACATTAAGGCCACAGCTTACCTTATAACTTTATTTCCCGGTGGTCACCGTAGAAAAATGCTGTGGGAAAAGAGAAAACGCTGTTAACTAAGAAAAGCATTCAGCAAAGCTAAAGTTACATTTTCGACGGTGTAAGTTAGCTAACGTGACGTCTCACAGTTACTAACTTAATACGGTAACGTTAACTTACTAGGCTAGCTGCTACTACAATTATTAACACTACAACCAACGTCTGTTCATTCAAATTTGCGCGCTCAAACCTAGACACACGAGTCTGCTCCAGCTAAGTTACAAAAACATGACAACAGAACCTACAACTAACACTAATTTGGTTCATACTTTTAAAAAACATGCAATATAATATTAAAAACAGTCATCAAATTGACAAAATTTGAAATTTAAACACTTACCGCGAATCCGTCGAATGAGACCACCGACCACGGAGGAGGAGATCAGGGAGCTCAGATGACGCAGTTGCAGCGCGTAGCACGGAATTCACAGTAGTTTATTGTAAAAGGCCCGCGCCTGCATTATTTTCACAGTAAAAGTCTAAATACGGTATTATATTGTGAAATATCACAGTTAAAGCATGTGAAGTGGTAATAATGTAATTAACTGTGAAATATTACAGTTATATCTTGTGAAATCCTGGAAATATTTTACAGTGTAGGGTTTGGCCTGCATTTTCTTTTGCTCAGAAGTTTTGGACTGGACCGATGTTGTGTCCTAGGGTGGACTGTCTCTCTGTGGGGGGAAGGGGAATACAAAATGTATTAAAACAAAAGATACAACTAGGGTTGACCACATTGTGCTTATGCACCCACAAAAGTATACTGCGGTAAAGCCAGCCGCCACCTCGAAATGAGCGGTCAAACTAGCCGCCCTTATATTTCGCGGTGCGCGTAAACACTAGCTATTACGGTAAGACCGTCAAGCCGTCATCTGGATTGAAAACAACTGATCTTCCGGCGAAGGCTATTTCACATTAATTTATTCTTTCTATCTATCTATCTATCTATCTGTCTGTCTGTCTGTCCGTCCGTCCGTCCGTCCGTCCGTCCATCCAACTATCATCCGTCTTTCTATCTATCTATCTATCTATCTATCTATCTATCTATCTATCTATCTATCTATCTATCTATCTATCTATCTATCTATCTATCTATCTATCTATCTATCTGTCTGTCTGTCTGTCTGTCTGTCTGTCTGTCTGTCTGTCTATCTATCTATCTATCTATCTATCTATCTGTCTATCTGTCTATCTGTAGTGACTGTCTTAACACAAATCAGACACTCGGCAGGGTGAGGGCTAGATCCTGTTTTTGACGCGCTATTTGTCCACTTCGGATGAACTTGAATTCCACAACATTTAGCGTCTTTGGGTGGTGTTCCCATTTAATAGAAAAACAGTTTACAGAGTTCAAAATATACGCAAACGTGAGGGCTATTCTAGCTGTGGCGTGCCAGCGGTAAAAACTGTGTGATCTCCCCGCCACCCTAGCTTGCCTTTCCCTGGCTACACCTGTGAATTTAATCAGCTGGCCCGCCTGTGCCACCGTGACCTGGGCTACCGCAGCACAAGCACACTGCCCTCTAGTGTAGACCAACACCACAACATCAATAATAGCTAATGGCTCCCACACACCGGCCCCTAATTGGGAAAGTGTGCCCAATTAAACCACAAACAGGGAGTCACAAAAGGTCTTCTTTCTTCTGGATTAGATGTTAACCAGTGTTGGGTCATGACCATTACACAGCTTCTTGCAACAGGAAAAGCTTGGAAATAGGGCGCTCCAACTGCCCTGTCTTAGTCTTCAACTAAGTCTTTGTCACTCTTCCCATAATCCATGATCCACGCGGAGCAGTGTGATCCATAATAATGACAATGTCTCCCATTACAAAACTTCTTCGCGGCCTCGCCCACCTTTGCCGTTCCTGTAACAGCGGCAGGTACTCCCTTATCCACCTTTTCCAGAACAAAGTTGAAAGATACTGAACTTGTCTCCATCGTCTTCTAATGTAAAGATCATTCTCTTGAAAGATTCCAGGGGCAAGAACAGGTTTTCCTTTCAGCAAAAGGATGTGATTGGGTGTGAGCGCTTCCAAGTCGTTAACATCGTCAGACACCTTGGTTATCGGACGGTCATTCAGAATAGCTTCCACCTCACACAGAATGGTATGGAAGCTTTCGTCATCCAAAGACTGTTGCTGCAGAACAGAATACAGAACTCGCTTGACTATCTTAATGAGGCGCTCCCAAACGCCGCCATGATGTGATGCAGCCGGGGTGTTAAAAATCCAATCGATCCCCCTTTTTATGAGAGCACCATGAATCTTGCTGTAATCAATGGCTGCTAAAGCTTCTCTTAATTCTCGCTCTGCACCAACAAAATTGGTGCCATTGTCTGATCGTAAACTGCCGATCTGACCTCTTCGACAAATGAATCTCCTAATAGCATTGACACAAGAATCCGTGGTCAGAGCGTAAGCAACCTCCAAATGCACAGCTCTACTGGCCATACAAGTGAAGATGACCCCATATCTTTTGACCATAGCACGCCCCCTCTTGACTTCAATGGGTCCGAAATAATCCACCCCGACGTTGGTGAAGGGAGGCAGATCTGGACTTATTCTTTCACTGGGCAGGTCAGCCATCTTCTGCTCACTTGGCTGTCCGCGATGCCTTCTACAGACCACACACTCAGATATTATTCTCCGGCAGGCAGAGTTGGCGTTGGTAACCCAATACTTGCGCCGCAAAGTTGAGAGCATATGGTTCCGTCCAGCATGCCCGAGCTGTTGATGTATGGACCGCAGAATAAGACTGGATACATGTTGCCCCTTACAGAGAATCACAGGATGCTTGAGCTCTTCAGGCAAAGCTGCGCGGCCAAGTCTTCCACCTACTCTCAACAAATTGTCACTGAGCACTGGATCTAATTTGCAAATGTTGCTTGTTTTCTTCACAAAAGATGCTCCACCTTTCAACATTGAGATTTCTTCCTGAAATGTTACTTGCTGGCTGAAATGTATGATAGCAGCTTCGGCTTTATAGAGCTCACTCACAGAAAGTGGTTGTTTGCCAATTGCTCCTCTAACCTCTCTCATCCTCTCCTCCAAAGATGAGCCAGTAAGATCCAAAGAAGCCAGAATCAACTTCCTCTCTCTGCTCAGCTCCAAAAGAATAGATTTGAGCCTTAAGTACCAAGCTACAGAGATTTTAAGTCTAGACCAGTCAGAAAAGTAAGTCATGAGCTTAGAGGTCGCATCTTCTGTGTGAGTAATCACATTTACCAGGACGTCCCTTTTGACATCTGGGTCGTCTGAGGAGATGGGCTGCGGCTCCAAAGGTCTTGGCCAATCCATTTCCGATCTTTGGAGAAAGTCAGGACCCTCCAACCACCTCTTACAGGCAAGAAAGTTATCCACACTCAGACCCCTAGAGGCTTCATCTGCGGGATTGTTCTTGGAACTGATATACTTCCACTGACTGAGATTTGTTGCTTCCCGTATTGCAGCCACTCTGTTAGCAACAAAGGTATGAAAGCGTTTCGTTTCATTGTTGATGTATTTCAACACAGTCTGACTGTCTGTCCAGAAGTGTGACTCCTCCAATTGCAGCAACAGCTCCTTCTTCAACATCCTATCGACCTTAACAACCAACACTGCTGCCGTGAGCTCAAGACGAGGGATAGTTGTCTGTTTTAATGGCGCAACCCTGGCTTTACCCAACATAAAGGCAACATGCACTCGCTCCTCTTGACTCACCAGCCTTAGGTAGGACACTGTGCCATAACCATAGCTGCTAGCATCAGCAAAATGATGTAGCTGTGCACTGGCAGATCTTCCAAAGCCCCTTGGCTTGATACAGCGGCTCACCTTAAGCTTCGCCACCTTCTCCAAGTCCGACAGCCATCCGGTCCATTGTTGTAAAAGTGTCTGTGGTATAGGCTCATCCCATGACAAGTTTCTTCGGCACATTTCTTGCAACAGCAACTTTGGCAGCAAGGTGAAAGGAGATAAAAAACCCAATGGGTCATATATGGAACCAACGATTGATAGAATTCCGCGTCTAGTATGTGGCCGTCTTTCCACTGCAGGTTTAAATGTAAAAGTGTCACTTTCAGCACACCAATTCAGTCCAAGCGCCATCTCCATGGGTAGCTGGTCTTGTTCCAGGTGCAACTGCCTGGTTGTTTTGGATCGCTTTTCTTCAGGAATGGACGACAACACGGCCCGACTGTTACTTGTCCATTTGAGCAGTCGAAACCCTCCCTTTGAGCACAACTCGGAGAGATCTGCAACCAACTTTATAGCCTCCTTCTCTGAAGGCAATGACTTTAGACAATCATCCACATAAAAGTTGTTGTATATGGTCTCAATCACTTCAGCTTGAAAGTCGTCCTTGTTGTCTGCTGCAGTTCTTCTTAAAGCATAGCTTGCACAGCTTGGTGACGAGACAGCTCCAAAGATGTGCACCTTCATTCTATGATCCAGTGGGCTTTGTGTCGTATCTCCTTCTGGCCACCATAGAAAACGAAGGAAATCCATGTGTCTTTTCGACACCCTCACTTGATGAAACATAGCCTGGACATCGGTCATCAGGGCGATGCTCTCCTGTCTGAATCTTGTTAAAACACCAAAAAGTGAATTGGTAAAGTCAGGACCTTGCAACAACTGATAATTCAAGGATGTTCCTTTAAATCCAGCTCCACAGTCAAAAACCACCCTTAGAGACTTCTTTCTTGGGTGATACACCCCATGATGAGGGAGATACCACACATGGCCTTCTTTACAATCCAGCTGGTCTTTAGGCACCACTTCAGCATATCCACTGTCAATCATCTGTGAGAGAAACGCTGTATACTCCTCCTGATAAGATTTGTTCTTTTCAAACTTTCTTTTTAGACAGTTAACACGCTGTTCCACTATGCACCGGTTATTTGGCATGGTGATGTCATCAGTCTTAAAGGGTAAATCCATGCAGTAATGACCTCCTTGCAATTGTGTAGACTTCTCAAGGACCTCCATAAACCTCAGGTCTTCCCTTGACATCTCCTGCCTCTCCTCCAATGACTTCTCATTAAAGTCTTGGTTGTACTGAGAAACCAACAGCTCCTCCAGCCTGGCAATGGATATCCTATTGGCATAGACAGTTGAGCAGCTTCTCTTGCAACATCCACTATTGCCTCTCAATGGACCGTTGATGACCCACCCCAATAGGGTCCTCACGGCATAGGGTCCACCACCTTCGCTGTTAACAATTTCCCAGGGCTCCATCAATTTTGGTGCATTGGTCCCAATCAAGATTTCAACATCTGCATCCAATTCTGGAATTTTAACATCTCTCAAATATTCCCATTTCTCAAGGTCTTGCTGGATAGGAATGTTGCTCTTTGACACTGGAATTGCATCCTGTGTGTACACCTCTGGGAGGTCCAAAAACTGGCTGCCACCAATTTGGACACCTCCAGACCTGGAACAACTTGACTTTCAACAACCTTCTCTTGGCCCATGGTGCGTAGTAGAATGTTGGTCCTTTTACCCTGCAGATTCAACTTCTTCAAGAAACTGTTGGTACAAAATGTTGCTGTACTTCCAGGGTCCAAGAAGGCATATGTCCTGAGCACCTTGTGTCCTGTCTTAGATTTCACCTGTACAGGAATAATGGAGAAAGTACAATGTTGATCTCCGGCCCCAGTACAACCACATGCCTGAAGCGACACCAGTGCATTATTTACTTCTACTTCCTGTGTCTTGGTCATCTTGTCCTTATTGTAGATGTGCAAAATAGTTGGATGTTTCAGATTGCATTTATCACAGGTCAGACGACTTCTACACTCTTTACTCATGTGGCCCACTTTCAAGCATCCAAAGCAAACACCCTTTCCTCTCAAGAATTCTATCTTCTCCCTGTGAGGAATTTTGTTCAAGCCTGGACACTTAGGCAACAGATGACGCTGCTTACAATAGTGACAGAATTCCAAGCCTGACTCCTTCGAAGCACTGGGCTGGCTTGGCATCGCCAAAGTATTAGTTGCAAAACTGCTTCCTTTGATATTACTCCTGGACACTGGCCTTCTACTATTCATAGCCTTCAAAGCGCTGGATTGTGTGTCTGCAATATCACCAAAAAGCGGATGAGACAAGATTTTGACTTGAGTCTCAAGAAAGTTCACCATATCAGGAAAGGTGGCTCGATAGCCTCGTCGCTCTTGTAGCTCACAGGCCGTAGATCTCCATCTGTCCCGCAGTCTGTACGGCCATTTCATTATCACATTCTTCATATTTGATGGAATGTTCAATTCCTCCATACATTGTATCTCAGTCATAACATTGCAGCAGCCTCTTAGGAAAAGTGCAAATTCTTGCAATGCCTTAACATCCTCAGCCTTTACAACAGGCCATCCGAACACCTTGTCCATGTAGGCTGTTGCTATCTTCTGTTCACTGCCAAAGTGCTCTCTCAGAAGACCTTTTGCTCTTTGATATCCTTGCTGCGATGCCATATGTAGGCAACTTCGAACCAGCTCTCTAGGCTGCCCTGTAGTATATTGCTCTAACAGGTATAGACAGTCTTGATAGCTGCTAGTTCTCCCCTCAATACAGTGTTCAAAAGCTCTAACAAATGAAAGAAATTGCAATGGATCCCCATCGAATATGGCAATGTCTTTCTGTGGCAAACTTGATGACATTTGCTGCTGCACAAGCATTGCTGTAATCTCATTCTGCTTTTGCAAGATTCCACATATGGCATTCCGGTCCACAGTACTTTGCATTGGTGGAGTGTTCTGTGCTGGCTGAAGCCTGTGCACTTGCTGTTCTTGTGCAGCTACTGATCCAGCAGACGCAGTTATTAAGGTTGTAGGAACATTTTCAAACCGATGCTGTTCTTGTGCAGCTACTGATCCAGCAGCCGCAGTTGTTAAGGTTGTAGGAACATTTTCAAACCGATGCTGTTGGCCAGTACCATGTGTTCCATTGAGTGGCTGTGACTGCAGTCTAAAAGTGCTATCCCTTGCTGATGATATGACACGATGCTGTTCGTGATTCTGTGAGCGTGCAAAGGGGTCCTCGACATGCACCGGAGACAAAGGTGGTTCTCTTGAGGTTGGTTTTGTAGCCATTGTGCTTTGTTTAGGAACATAAATGCTTGCATTTGGATTAAGTTCAAGACTTTGTGCTTTACATGCCTTACTCGCGTATGAGTTCATTCCATCTGATGCAGCCATTCCCACATCACTGCCTTCCAGCACCAAAAGCCTTGCGGCAGCCATAGCAATTTGTGCATCAAGTTCCAACTGTTCCTTTCTTTTCCTCAGCTTGACTCTTTCCAATCGGAGTTCCTCCTCTTGTTCCTCGAGCTGATGCTTCCTTTGTAAAGCAGCAGCCTTCTCCATCAAAGCTGCCTTTTCTGCCTTTGCCTTTAACCGTGCGGAAGATGTACTAGAACTGCCATGGCTTCTTTTGCTTGATCTTTTGCTGGACACATTAGACACACTGTCCCCTGGCCCAATGTCATCATCATCATCATCATCATCATCATCAACAATGTCAGCGGCATCATTCACATTTTTATCATCACATGAAGCTCCCATCTCCTTCAACCATTTATACACTTCCTCAACAAATGCATCATTAACAGACCTTTTTGACTGAAACCATTCTTCCTGTCTTTTCTGTTCCTCTTCAGGCAGAGAAAACTCATTGAGCAATGTGTTGTGAAGATCAAAGGCATTTTGACATAGAGACTTAAACCCTTTTAGCTTTTGTTGAACGTTTGTCACATTTGCAGGAACCTTTTCAACAGAAACCAAAAACGGAACGATGTCTGCTTTTATTTTGCTTGTTTTTTTAAAAATCATACTTCTTTCCTTTTGAAGCCTTTCAATTATCATAACGATTCCTTTAGCGGTAGGCTTTCTTGTCCTTTTTTTCGCTACCCTCACGTTGCAACTCTGTAGCTTTATTTTCATCATTGCCTTGTGTGTCACTCATTTTCAACAGTTTACTTTGTAAGATTCACGGGCCTTGTTATTGCGCTATGTCGACTATTGCCTTTCAGTTTGCCTAGGCAACACACTCGCAATACGTGACCTATAGCAATAGTATTAACACTGCGTCAATTGTTGTGCAGACGTAAAAGTCTTTCAGTTCGTAACCTGCTTATCAGGAACGTCCAAGTTTTCCTTTGCCGGTCAATGATAAAAAGATTGATCCTACCTTAGGATTGGCGATGGATGACCCAGTTTATAGCTTTACCATGCTCCAGTTTCAAGCTCGATAAAAATAATCCATTTGCTTATTCAACTTCCAAAGTATTCCAGCGAAATCCAGTTGTTGTCCAACTTCTACCGTATCCAAACGAGACCAGATTTTCATTTGTTCTTCCTCCAGGATATCTCAGCGAGATCAAAGTTTTTACTTGTGTAGTGACTGTCTTAACACAAATCAGACACTCGGCAGGGTGAGGGCTAGATCCTGTTTTTGACGCGCTATTTGTCCACTTCGGATGAACTTGAATTCCACAACATTTAGCGTCTTTGGGTGGTGTTCCCATTTAATAGAAAAACAGTTTACAGAGTTCAAAATATACGCAAACGTGAGGGCTATTCTAGCTGTGGCGTGCCAGCGGTAAAAACTGTGTGATCTCCCCGCCACCCTAGCTTGCCTTTCCCTGGCTACACCTGTGAATTTAATCAGCTGGCCCGCCTGTGCCACCGTGACCTGGGCTACCGCAGCACAAGCACACTGCCCTCTAGTGTAGACCAACACCACAACATCAATAATAGCTAATGGCTCCCACACTATCTATATTTATGTATCTGTCTATTTATAATTATCTATCTATCAATCCATCCATCTATCCATCCTAAAATAATATTATACTGTTGTGTCTATACATTCAGAAAATAATTTTAAAAAAAATCCTAGTTTACACTGCCCAATTTCACCTCAGATGGTGGGTACACCTTCTCACCGTGTCACCTGCACAGTTTCAGGACATTCTGATGTTGTATTACAAAATAAGAGCCCTCCAAAATTCATAAATACGCTGTTGTGTCTATACATTCAAAAATCATTTAAAAAAAAAATCCTAGTTTACACTGCCCAATTTCACCTCAGATGGAGAGTACACCTTCCCACCGTGTCACCTGCACAGTTTCAGGACAATCTGATGTTGTATTATAAAATAAGAGCCCTCCAAAATTCATAAATACGCTGTTGTGTCTATACATTCAAAAAATCATTTAAAAAAAAAATCCTAGTTTACACTGCCCAATTTCACCTCAGATGGAGAGTACACCTTCCCACCGTGTCACCTGCACAGTTTCAGGACAATCTGACGTTGTATTATAAAATAAGAGCCCTCCAAAATTCATAAATACGCTGTTGTGTCTATAAATTCAAAAAATCATTAAAAAAAAAATCCTAGTTTACACTGCCAAATTTCACCTCAGATGGAGAGTACACCTTCTCACCGTGTCACTTGCACAGTTTCAGGATATTCTGATGTTGTATTACAAAATAAGAGCCCTCCAAAATTCATAAATACGCTGTTGTGTCTATACATTCCGAAAATCAAGAAAAAAAATGTCCTAGTTTACACTGCCCAATTTCACCTCAGATGGAGAGTACACCTTCCCACCGTGTCACCTGCACAGTTTCAGGACAATCTGATGTTGTATTACAAAATAAGAGCCCTCCAAAATTCATAAATACGCTGTTGTGTCTATACATTAAAAAAATCATTAAAAAAAATAAATCCTAGTTTACACTGCCCAATTTCACCTCAGATGGAGAGTACACCTTCCCACCGTGTCACCTGCATTGTTTCAGGACAATCTGATGTTGTATTACAAAATAAGAGCCCTCCAAATTTCATGAATACGCTGTTGTGTCTATACATTCAAAAAATCATTTAAAAAAAAAAAATCCTAGTTTACACTGCCAAATTTCACCTTAGATGGAGAGTACACCTTCTCATCGTGTCACCTGCACAGTTTCAGGATATTGTGATGTTGTATTACAAAATAAGAGCCCTCCAAATTTCATAAATGCGCTGTTTTGGCTTTAGAGTCAGAAAATCACTAAAAAAAGAAATTCTAGTTTACACTGCCCAATTTCACCTCAGATGGAGAATACACCTTCTCACCGTGACACCTGCACAGTTTCAGGACTTTCTGATGTTGTATTACAAAATAAGAGCCCTCCAAAATTCATAAATACGCTGTTGTGTCTATACATTCAAAAAATCATAAAAAAAAAATGTCTAGTTTACACTGCCAAATTTCACCTCAGATGGAGATACACCATCTCACCATGTGACCTGCACAGTTTCAGGACAATCTGATGTTGTATTATAAAATAAGAGCCCTCCAAAATTCATAAATACGCTTTTGTGTCTATACATTCAAAAAATCATTAAAAAAAAAATTCTAGTTTACACTGCCAAATTTCACCTCAGATGGAGAGTACACCTTCTCACCGTGTCACCTGCACAGTTTCAGGATATTCTGATGTTGTATTACAAAATAAGAGCCCTCCAAATTTCATAAATATGCTGTTGTGTCTATACATTCAGAAAATCACAAAAAAATAAATCCTAGTTTACACTGCACAATTTCACCTCAGATGAAGAGTACGCCATCTCACCATGTGACCTGCACAGTTTCAGGACAATCTGATGTTGTATTATAAAATAAGAGCCCTCCAAAATTCATAAATACGCTGTTGTGTCTATACAAAATCAAAAAATCATTAAAAAAAAAATTCTAGTTTACACTGCCAAATTTCACCTCAGATGGAGAGTACACCTTCTCACCGTGTCACCTGCACAGTTTCAGGATATTCTGATGTTGTATTAAAAATAAGAGCCCTCCAAATTTCATAAATGCGCTGTTTGGCTTTACATTCAGAAAATCACTAAAAAAAAATCCTAGTTTACACTGCCCAATTTCACCTCAGATGGAGAGTACACCATCTCACCATGTGACCTGCACAGTTCCAGGACAATCTGATGTTGTATTATAAAATAAGAGCCCTCCAAAATTCATAAATACGCTGTTGTGTCTATACATTCAAAAATCATTAAAAAAAAAATCCTAGTTTACACTGCCCAATTTCACCTCAGATGGAGAGTACACCATCTCACCATGTGACCTGCACAGTTTCAGGACAATCTGATGTTGTATTACAAAATAAGAGCCCTCCAAAATTCATAAATGCGCTGTTTTTGGCTTTACATTCAGAAAATCACAAAAAAAAAAAAAAAAATCCTAGTTTACACTGCCCAATTTCACCTCAGATGGAGAGTCACACCGTCTCACCGTGACAGCTGCACAGTTTCAGGACAATCTGATGTTGTATTACAAAATAAGAGCCCTCCAAAATTCATAAATACGCTGTTGTGTCTATATATTCAGAAAATATATATTTTTTTTTATCCTAGTTTACACTGCCCAATTTCACCTCAGATGGAGAGTACACCTTCTCACCGTGACACCTGCACAGTTTCAGGACAATCTGATGTTGTATTACAAAATAAGACCCCCCAAAAATTCATAAATACGCTGTTGTGTCTATATATTCAGAAAATCATTTTTTTTTAAATCCTAGTTTACACTGCCAAATTTCACCTCAGATGGAGAGTACACCTTCTCACCGTGTCACCTGCACAGTTTCAGGACATTCTGATGTTGTATTACAAAATAAGAGCCCTCCAAAATTCATAAATGCGCTGTTTTGACTTTACATTCAGAAAACCCATAAAAAAAAAAAAGGGTAAGTACAATAAAAAATACATACAGACAGTCTTATAATACTGACTTGGAAACCTTTATATATTGGTCCCAAATGTGATTGTTGTGTCATAATAGTAGAATAAGTACCCCTTAGATCTATAATACTTACAGTATATAAAAAATAAGAATTCTCCTGGTTGTTACCCTGTTATTCCCCAAACTTCACATGTTGTTCCTTTAGACTTACATGTAAGCACTTTATAGGTACACTATAATAACATAAAGTTACACTGTAAAATTGCTTTATTTACGCAGTACTTTCCGGGCTGTAATCTAAAGCGTTACCAGTAACTCTTTCACCAAAGAATGTTGTTCTTTGCAGCGTTAAGCAGAATGTTAATGAGAGGCAAAACACAGACACAGCAAAACACAGACACAACAGCACAGTAATACTGATGTAATCTGGTCATAGATATACAGTGATATGAAGAGGTTAACAAGAATGAAACGATTGTAAATGGACTGTTAATTTTAATGGTACTGTCTTGACACCAGTTACACATATTGTTATTTTCACTAGAAGTTATACAATATTTTAAAGCCTGGTTTAAAGGCTGCATTTAGAAATAACCTGAATATCTCGTTGGTTATGGTTTAGTACAGAGCAAATGAAAATGTATGCAGTCTTTGCAGTATGTGATGTTAAAATTTTAAGGCTTTTCAATTAAACAAGGACAATGACATTGAGCTATACCAATTTATTTCTGTTTATACTTTAATAATTTAGTGTTTGATGAGGCCAATAACTGTGCCATGTGCTCACTGAAAAAGCCAAGTGGAAGTGGGCCTCCTATGACAAACTGGGTATGTTTGTTTTTTTCACTTGTGAAAGATGAATTAGAAAGTAAAAAAGCAGTAACAATATGAAACTGTGTATCCGTGTTTGTAGCAGATAAGTGATATTTCCAACTTATTACTTTCTAGATCCAGTGTGATACCTGCGAGAGATGATACCATGAAGAGTGCCTGGGCATGACTGAAGGGGAGCTGGAACAGGCCAGAGTCAACGACTGGGACTGCATTTTGTGCTCTTAGAAAAGTGATTTTATTTTAACTGCGTCATGTGCCAATAACTGTGCCATGTGCTCACTGAAAAAGCCAAGTGGAAGTGGGCCTCCTATGACAAACTGGGTATGTTCTGTTTTTTTTTTCACTTGTGAAAGATGAATTAGAAAGTAAAAAAGGAGTAACAATATGAAACTGTGGATCCGTGTTTGTAGCAGATCAGTGATATTTCCAACTTATTACTTTCTAGATCCAGTGTGATACCTGCGAGAGGTGGTACCACGAAGAGTGCCTGGGCATGACTGAAGGGGAGCTGGAACAGGCCAGAGTCAACGACTGGGACTGCATTTTGTGCTCTTAGAAAAGTGATTTTATTTTTATTTAAATTATGCTATTTTTATTTTTATTGTAAAATATTGTAGGTAGTCCCAGTCTGTGTCCCTTTAAATAATTTGTGTAATATTGAGTATTTTTGAAAATAATTTGTAAATAGCCATTAAACAATTTTACATGTGAAATTCAACATCAGAATCTGTTTTCATTTCATATGTGACACTGTGCTCTTATTTTGTAATACAACATCAGATTGTCCTGAAACTGTGCAGGTGTCACGGTGAGAATGTGTACTCTCCATCTGAGGTGAAATTGGGCAGTGTAAACTAGGATTTTTTTTTTATGGTTTTCTGAATGTAAAGTCAAAACAGCATATTTATGAATTTTGGAAGGCTCTTATTTTGTAATACAACATCAGAATGTCCTGAAACTGTGCAGGTGACACGGTGAGAAGGTGTACTCTCCATCTAAGGTGAAATTTGGCAGTGTAAACTAGGATTTTTTTTTTTATTATTTTTTGAATATATAGACACAACAGCGTATTTATGAATTTTGGAGGGCTCTTTATTTTATAATACAATATCAGATTGTCCTGAAACTGTGCAGGTGACATGGTGAGATGGTGTACTCTCCATCTGAGGTGAAATTGGGCAGTGTAAACTAGGATTTTTTTTTTAATGGGTTTCTGAATGTAAACTCAAAACAGCGTATTTATGAATTTTGGAAGGCTCTTATTTTGTAATACAACATCAGAATGTCCTGAAACTGTGCAGGTGACACGGTGAGAAGGTGTACTCTCCATCTGAGGTGAAATTTGGCAGTGTAAACTAGACATTTTTTTTTATGATTTTTTGAATGTATAGACACAACAGCGTATTTATGAATTTTGGAGGGCTCTTATTTTATAATACAACATCAGATTGTCCTGAAACTGTGCAGGTCACATGGTGAGATGGCGTACTCTCCATCTAGTGAATTGGGCAGTGAACTAGATTTGTTTTTAAAGATTTTTGAATGTATAGACACACACGTATTATGAATTTTGGATGCTCTTATTTTATTACACATCAATTCTGAATGTCATCTGGTGAATGGGTATCCATTGATGTGAAATCTAAACTGTTTTATTTAGTGATTTTGTGAAGGCCGCGCATTTGAATTTGACTTATTTTAATACAACATCAGATTCCTGAAACTGTGCAGGTCACTGGTGAGAGGTGTACTCTCCATTGAGGTGAAATTGGCAGTGTAAACTAGAATTTTTTTTTAATGATTTTTGAATGTAAAGCAAAACAGCGCATTTATGAAATTTTGGAGGGCTCTTATTTTATAATACAACATCAGAATATCCTGAAACTGTGCAGGTACAGGTGAGATGGGTACTCTCCATCTGAGGTGAAATTTGGCAGTGTAAACTAGGAATTTTTTTTTAGTGATTTTTTGAATGTATAGACACAACAGCGTATTTATGAATTTTGGAGGGCTCTTATTTTGTAATACAACATCAGATTGTCCTGAAACTGTGCAGGTCACATGGTGAGATGGTGTACTCTTCATCTGAGGTGAAATTGTGCAGTGTAAACTAGGATTTTTTTTTTGTGATTTTCTGAATGTAAGACACAACAGCGTCATTTATGAATTTTGGAGGGCTCTTATTTTAGTAATACAACATCAGATTGTCCTGAAACTGTGCAGGTCGACATCGGTGGAAGGTGTACTCTCCATCTGAGGTGAAATTGGGCAGTGTAAACTAGGATTTTTTTTTTAATGATTTTCTGAATGTATAGCAAACAGCGTATTTATGAATTTTGGAGGGCTCTTATTTTATAATACAACATCAGAATTTCCTGAAACTGTGCAGGTGACACGTGGGAAGGTGTACTCTCCATCTGAGGTGAAATTGGGCAGTGTAAACTAGGATTTTTTTTTTAAATGATTTTTTGAATGTATAGACACAACAGCGTATTTATGAATTTTGGAGGGCTCTTATTTTGTAATACAACATCAGAATGTCCTGAAACTGTGCAGGTGACACAGTGAGAAGGTGTACTCTCCATCTGAGGTGAAATTGGGCAGTGTAAACTAGGATTTTTTTTTTAATGATTTTTTGAATGTATAGACACAACAGCGTATTTATGAATTTTGGAGGGCTCTTATTTTATAATACAACATCAGATTGTCCTGAAACTGTGCAGGTGACACGGTGGGAAGGTGTACTCTCCATCTGAGGTGAAATTGGGCAGTGTAAACTAGGATTTTTTTTTTAAATGATTTTTTGAATGTATAGACACAACAGCGTATTTATGAATTTTGGAGGGCTCTTATTTTGTAATACAACATCAGAATGTCCTGAAACTGTGCAGGTGACACGGTGAGAAGGTGTACCCACCATCTGAGGTGAAATTGGGCAGTGTAAACTAGGATTTTTTTTTAAATTATTTTCTGAATGTATAGACACAACAGTATAATATTATTTTAGGATGGATAGATGGATGGATTGATAGATAGATAATTATAAATAGACAGATACATAAATATAAATAGACAGATAGACAGATAGACAGATAGATAGATAGATAGATAGATAGATAGATAGATAGATAGACAGATAGATAGATAGACAGACAGACAGACAGACAGACAGACAGACAGACAGACAGACAGACAAATAGATAGATAGACAAACATATAGATAGATAGATAGATAGATAGATAGATAGATAGATAGATAGATAGATAGATAGATAGATAGATAGATAGATAGATAGATAGATAGATAGATAGATAGATAGATAGATAGTTGGATGGATGGACGGACGGACGGACGGACGGACGGACGGACAGATAGATAGATAGATCGATAGATAGATAGATAGATAGATAGATAGATAGATAGATAGATAGATAGAGACAGAAAGAAAGAAAGAATAAATTAATGTGAAATAGCCTTCGCCGGAAGATCAGTTGTTTTCAATCCAGATGACGGCTTGACGGTCTTACCGTAATAGCTAGTGTTTACGCGCACCGCGAAATATAAGGGCGGCTAGTTTGACCGCTCATTTCGAGGTGGCGGCTGGCTTTACCGCAGTAAAATAATTGATGTCATGATGGGGGACAGTGTTCAAAATATTAGCACACGTACTGACAGTGATTTAATATCCTGCAAGTTTGTCATTTTTACTTTACTTGAGTATTATTGAATTAGTTCTAGACTCTAAAGGCAAATATTGTATTATATTCTCCACTACATGTGTCTGACAGCTGAAATCTTACTTAATATTATTTTTACATAACACACATTTAAATATCTTATAATGATGCACTGCAGTGTAACGTTAATAATCTGGGCCTACTCGTAGCTCTTAAACATGACCATGAAAATGAGAACATGAAAATGCAACGCACACAATAAAGCAGTAGGCTATTAATAGTAACGTTAACGTAATGTAAAAAAAGAAAAGAAATAAAAAAAAAACTAATTCAGTTAAACATTGTGAATATCTGCTCAATTAATAGCGCGATATGATCAGTAGCTTATAAATAGCTCATGCAATTCAGCATTATTTAACTTATTTATTCTCTGTGCAATATCAATGAGTGAATTATAAGAAATTAACTTACCTGCAAGGTTATGCACAGTTGTCTCGTACGGCCACGGCCATCCGCCTTCACGTTTTCTTCATTCCACCTCTCCGCTCAATTAAATAAAGCCTACAGATCATCAAGTCCGTCTAAGAAATTATTAATATTGAAGTTTTTTGATGTTGGAACAATGGTCCAGCTTTCATTATCCGTTTCTTCTTTCCACTCGACATGGGCGAACATTCATCCGTTGGTCTCTGAATGAATGCGCGTACTTTAGCGTTTTGATTGCGTTTGAATTTTGGCGCGCCTATAGGGCATTAGGCAATGACGTAAGATATGGGGTGGAGTAGAACCCAGTCTATGAGTGGAACGCATGCTAAATACGTGGCCTGAAATGCAGACAGAAAGTATTTCTACATGCCTTTGGAAGCACAGATGTGATTTATATATGACTTTTCTTCATTATTATGAAGGAACGTTTTAATTTTTTTCAAATCTGACATCGTGACATCAGTTTGCAGCTCTGCCAAGCTTTGTAGGAGACATATATTAACTGTGTATTATTCTTTATGCATCTGCATAATGCATGTATTAATGTGTTTGTATGTATTTTCTTACATATAGAAATTGATTATATTGATATATGGTTATTGATTATTTGACAAATATAAAATTTAAGTTTGCAAATATAATTTGCTTAGTATTTGTTTTGTTTTTATGAGCCAGTTAAAATAATAAATGAAAAAATAATTGTATTTATAAAAAATTGTGCTAGTTCTAAAATGGGATAGAAATTGAAATGAAATGTGAATTGTGTAGACTTGTTAAAAGTTCAAGATGTTCAAATAAGGAAAACAAGGAATGAAATATAGCTGCGAGCAGCGATTACGGGCCCAAGCCGGTGGCACCGCAACCCTGGTGCACCAGGGTGGCGCTACCGTCGGCTTTGGCCCTTCATCGCTGCTCGCAGCTATATTTATATATATATATATATATATATATATATATATATATATATATATATATATATATATATATATATATATATATATATTAGGGATGCACCGATACCGATACCAGTATCGGTATCGGGCCCGATACTGAGCTCATGTACTTGTACTCGTACTCGTAAAAATGCCCCGATACCAACAACCGATACCAGGCAGCATGTGTACAGTGTCAGAAATTATAATGGGGATAAAAAAAGAAGGCTGTATATGAAATAAATGTATCTTATCAGTGGAATATTAAACAGAATATATTAACGCGTCATCTATTTAACTATATGGTGCGCAAGCTGATAAGAGAAAAACACGGAGAGGATTGAGCGCGCTACGACACAGACGCGCGAGCTGGTCGAGCGCAACCCTTTTTCACAGACGTCAGTGGAAAGTTTGTAGTTCAGTCGGATGTCAATGGCAAATCAAGTGAAACGAGGCATGTAGCTTATTAATAACGTTAACTGACGAGAGATAGAGAGAGAGAGAGAGAGAGAGAGAGAGAGAGAGAGAGAGAGAGAGAGGAGAGAGAGAGAGAGAGAGAGAGAGCACTTCTGTTGAATGCTGTTGATTGCGGATCATTCACTCAGCACGTGTTATTTGGATTAAAACTAAATCGTATATGTAAGTAAAACATGAACTGTTACCTTACTTATGTTAAACGAGTGGTTGCCTACATTATTACAGGACATTTGCAGGTCAAGAATTTCCATGAACTTCAAACATCCACAGCGCGCGCCCCGAAAACCACCAGACAGCGCGCGAATACTGAATGGAAGTCTTTCACGCATTGCGCTTGTACGGACGAATTCACACAAATCTATGTAAAAACACATTGGCGAGTATCCTAGTAAAAGTCTGTTATATATCTCAAGTGAACGTAGACAGTATAATTCAAATGGCGTCAGTGCGTTCGGCCTTAAAGGGGCGGCACTTTAATAAATCTGCTGCTGTGTTTTAATGTTAATCAAACAAAGGACAAATAAATTACTCTCTGCTCTTGGCTAAATAGGCTACCTCTATCAACTTTACAAAAAGATCCATATAATATTTAATTTATGCAGTAATAAATATGCAGTGCATGAAATATATATTTGTTGAACTAATTAAGTTTAAATTTAATAAACAACTAATATGATTGATATTATTTTGGTTTCTCTACCAATACATTTAAAAATTACAAATGCATGAATTGAAAATTAACTGAAAATTAAAAATACAGTTATCGGTTACCGTATCGGTATCGGCGAGTACCAAAAATGAAAGTATCGGTATCGGACTCGGTCTGGAAAAAGTGGTATCGGTGCATCCCTAATATATATATATTATATATATATATATATATAAAGCCAGTGGCACCGCCAGCCTGGTGCCTTTAGGGTTATTGTGCACGACGTGACACAAAATATCTGCTCGCTATCTGCCGAACGGCTCTGGTAGTTCCGCTTCAGCACTGATGATGTTGTAGAATTAGTGCGCTCTGGTTGGTCTGGATTATTGGGGATTTTTTAATTTATGCAGAAATAAGTTATTTATAATACAGATAGAGAATAAAGTTAGTGTTGATTAAAATGAAAGAAAACAATTATATTGATCTGAAATATAGCACATTAATTTTAAATTTATTTAGGTTCAATTACCAAACATACAATCTTAATTGAATTTAAAGCAAACAATACATTTAAAATATATGGGTTGTATGCACATAAAAAAAAAAAGAAGATATATCCAAAAAAGACAAGGCCTTAAAGCAGTGGTTCTCAATCTTGGTCCTAGGGTGCCACTGCTCTGCACATTTTATATGTCTCCTTTATCTGACACACCCACTTCAGTTAATAAAGCTCTTTCCTAACCAGCTGATGATCTGAATCAGGTGTGTTAAATGAGGGAGACATACAAACTATGCAGAGCAGTGGCTCCCTAGGACCAGGATTGAGATCCACTGCCTTAAAGGGTTAAACTCTTTTCACTGTAACACACACACACACACACACACACACACACACACACACACACACACACACACCACACACACACACACACCCCACACACACACACACACACACTCACGTAAGTCACTTACATTTTAGATGCAATATTGACGGTTTTTCTGTTTCAGCAGCGAAAATAGTTAAACAAAGATCACAGCAGAACCATTGCGCATCTCACAGCAACATGTTTTCTCATTACTGAATGATTCAGCATTTTGGACAAATTGGTTTACTCAAAGATTGACGATATCATCGTCCATCGTGATGGCTGACAGACATCACGATGTTAAAGTCCCCATGAAATCAAAATTGACCATACTTACTTTGTTTGCCTAAATTGATCGTTTTGTGGTGAACAATTCATCCGTGCAAGTCAATCCACACAAAAAATTTTTTGGCTTCGTAATCTTTAATCAAATTCTGAAAATGCCCCTCCCCTCTGCACTGGAGGACCTTGCCCGATGACGTAGGCTTGATGGTTTGGGTGTCTGCTTAACATCCGTAATCACGCCCCTCCAACTGACATTAGACAGGCACACAGCGTGTGAAAGGAGAGATGGCGAGGAGGTGCATTTTTCTAGATCCAATCAGGTGCTAGTTGGAAAAAAAAAGCCACGCTCACTATTTTGCCTCATAAGTATTCCGTTTCTCTCGGAAATACGTCACAGCACTGGAGAAAAGCCGTTTGCAACTTCCGGTTCATGGGGACTTTAAGCAAAGAACGTATATTTACAAGAAGTGAAAGCCAATAGAACGTTCCATTGCAACACCAGCGCCCAGCAGCAGCGCTACGCTTCCGCCATTTTGGGGTGAAAGCCATATATTTAGCCCAGTGCAGAGGTCATTTTTAGGTTGAAATGATTATGTAAAAAGAGGAGGCAGCGCCAGATTTTTTAACGCAGGTGCCGAGGGGGTGCTAGATCATTGACAGGGGGAGCTGCGCACTTATAGCCTATATTGTGCTACTATTATTAAATGAGCAAAACTTCGATATTTAATATTCAATCATTTTAATTATCACAACTAAAGTTTTAATTTTACTAAATTGAATAAGAACAACATTCAGCATTCAATCAAATATATTTAAAGATGTATTATTTATAATGTTATTTCAACATAATATCTCGTTATTTCAACATATGTGAGTGTGCAACATAATCAGAGAGTAGCCTATTTCTTTTCGTTTGGAATAGTTTCGTTTAAATATTTAGTTGCAAGCTTTCTATATTTCTCATGTCTGAGGCATATTTCGGTTAATTTATGATGAGATTCGCTCAAGACGAGCGCCGGCGCCGGATGTCATGATTATGTCTGCTATATTTGCCATTTATTAAATCCAGCCGATTAAATTTTAAAAAAATAAAAATAAGATAGAATTTATACAAAACGAAATTAATTTTAAAGAAAGGCTTTCTACAAAACACAGCGTAGGCTAATGAGTCAAAATCATGTATGAGCCACTTCATGTCTCCCGATATCATACTCATGCTGTTCACTTTTCATAATCAATATGGGGAAAAAAACATTATAATATTTGAACAAATATGAAACTAAATGCGCTTATTTAATGGCTACAACAACACGTATACAGTATTAGGCCTACAAACTCTCTATTTGTACAACTATTAGGCCTATACAACAGCAATAGAAACAGCTTTACAGTAAACTTCTTATATCGTATATTAATGACCGTTAAAGCAAGACTATGTAAACAAAAACACACAGCCACTGTACAAAATTGTGGCAATTATAGGATAACGGACACAGCAATGCATAATGTTCCATAAGATCATCATGTTTGTAGCATGATCCAGGGGATTAAAACGTACAAAATATATTTCAGGCCAAGTGGAGTTGGTAACTAATAATAGTAGTAAATGTGTAAAGTTGCATAAAATGGAAATATTCTATAATGCAAGAAAAAACTACCTCAAAAAACTGTTATCTGTGCTGTTGTCCAGTAACTCCCGTTGGAATATTCATCCCAAAATGGCGGCCGCGCTCCCGAAGCGCCACCTAGTGGCTGTTACCAGAAAAATATCAGAGTTTCGCCTCTTGTGCCTCTTTGCTTTAAGCCAGCATCGCGATCCCCCCCCCCCCCCCCCATGTTTCCATGGTGACGCGTCATGCTTGGCACGTGATTCACCACAGCCAAAATAGACATGTAACGTTAGCGCTTTTATTTATAAATATTAACAAACCTGGTTACCATGTCATTAACTATCTTCTATTCTGATTCTCAAATGTGTGTAAGTGAGTTTGTTTTGTCGTTTAAAAAACAGTTTCTCCCGAAATACATGGCCGGTGAACTGGGAGAAGAATAGAGTTAACTTTATAGTTACTTACACTGTGTGTCTGATATGAATAAAATCCGTCGGCAAATATATTTGAATGGGTTGTTATGGCTGCTTCCATAGACACCATTGTGTATTTTACAAACTATAAATGTATTGTTTTGCTATAAGTTATATGCATTTAAATGTCTGAAACCTAAAATAAACAATATGTGGTTAAAAACACTGAATAGTTGTGATATAATATGACAAGCACTGAACGCGTCTGTCTCTGGCTCAGCGCCAGCCACAGCGCGAAAGCACAGTCTGGATCTGGCTGCTCTGTCACGTGTACATTGTACATCATGTACATTCGCTCCTAGTGGTCAGCTGCTGCAGACTCAGAGCGTGCCGAAATCAAAATTGCTGATGAGATGTAGAGGAAAATATCTCCGCGTTGTGCCTACGCCCCTTAGCTGTTCTAAATCCACTGTAAAACACGGCTTTGCGGGGCTTATTGCTTAAGTGAAAAATTAAAACGTTAGCCCCGACCCTCCTCCGATATCATCGTCCATCGCGATGTTTCACTGTACACATCGTCTGATGCCAAATTGGTAGACATCGCAAACCCTAGATCCAATGACCAATCCATACCTGTCTCATTCATGAATGACTCAGTCGTTCGAACGAATCGTTTGAACGAATGAATCAATGACTCGCTCATTAAGACGGTAGCCTGGCGACACCTAGTGACGGTTCAGTGTTATGTTTAAAAGTATCATTCTTTCCAACGATTTTTAATTGACTCATATTTAAAACAATCTCATAACATCATTTAATGCATTGTTATTTTTCAATGTAAATGATGTAATTTGATCAGCCCTACCTAGGGTAAGAGCCATATAGTATCTTATTATTCTAAATAATTGAATTTATTGATCAAATTTACAAATTAAAATGAAAGATGAAGCATACATTTAATAAGATTGGACTAGGGGTGCCTTGCAGATATTACAATTATGCACTTTTAAATATACCATTGCCACCCACCGTCAATTTGGTGTGTGTGTGTGTGTGTGTGTGTGTGTGTGTGTGTGTGTGTGTGTGTGTGTGTGTGTGTGTGTGTGTGTGTGTGTGTGTGTGTGTGTGTGTGTGTGTGTGTGTGTGTGGGTTGGTTTGTGTGGGTTGGTTTATGTGATTTATGAGGACACAAATTTGTATAATGACGTGTATTACACTGGTATTACAACTTATGGGTGGTTTATGAGGACATTTCAAAAGTCCTCATAAATCAAATGGCTTGAAAAACATAAAAAACAATGTTTTATTAAAAAAAATTAAATGCAGCATGTCTGTTATATGCCTTTATTAAAAAAACGTATTTAAAAAATACAAGGCTTAAGACATTTATTTTCTTTTTTAATGAAGGCCAAACCACACAGCAGTGAAATGGTTAATCTAGCCCCACTCCCCCTCCCCTTCCCACACTCACAGAACACACACACAGAGAGCAGTCACAGAGACGTAGGCTCAGAGAGAAATGACCATATTCAAACCAAAATATCTGACTTCCTCTTGGTTGTTACTAATGACTGTAAATTAGAAAGTTGTCTGGCTGGAGGAGAACTATATAAATACAGATTTTTGTAACTCTAGATGAAACTAACCCCCCCACTTTTGTCAAAAGGTGGCGCTACTGAGTCCCTGCACCACGCCCGTTTCTGAAACTATGCACATGTCACCTGGCTAATAAATGTGATCTGTCTGTCGAGTTTCATGCAATTTTAAGCAATTTCAGGCATGCTAAGAGTCTCAAAAGCATCCAAAAAGAATATTAAAGTTTGATGGATTGCCACAGCAACAGTTTCAAAGATATCAAGAAACCATTCACAGGTCTTCATCTGCCGTGTATTTACATTATACAAATGAAGTTTGAAGCAAATCGGGTAAAAATAAGAGGGTGATTTCAAAGCATTTTGAAAGTGACACACTTCCTGCTGCCAGTTGGTGGCGCTATAACTTTGACTCACAATAGTCACATCCATATGATCGGGCTCTTAGAACGAACACACTGCTGAAGTTTCATCAAGATCAGTTAATGTATGCTGAAGTTATGACACACTTCCTGTTTCACGTTTCTCGCCATAATTTTGTTTCCTCACCACGGCCAAACCGTTCGAGATATCAAAAATCCCCTCGCAAACTTTCATCCTCAATGTCTTGACTTCACGCTGACCGAGTTTCGTGCCGTGTGTTTTGAATTCTCTAGGAGAAGTACTTCAAATTCCTTTGCGTGTGTTTTACCAACAACCCTAAATAGCCCACTTCCTGTTGGGCTGGGGTAAAAAGTAAGAGTGTGAAGTATATATGAAACGATGAGATCTACATGTGTACCGAGTTTCATATTATTACATGCAAGCGTGTTTGATTTATGGACCATGTTTTCGGACCCCGTTCCAGGGGGCGCTGTCGAGCCCCCCTGCCACGCCCGGGTACCATCTTCAGCCCGGCCCTGATGGCCGCGGGTTCTGACATGTGTGCAAAGTTTCAAGAGTTTTTGAGCATGTTAAGGCCTCCAAAAGTGTCCAAAAGGTAGTAAAAAAATAATAATAAATATAGCTGCGAGCAGCGATTACGGGCCCAAGCCGGTGGCACCGCAACCCTGGTGCACCAGGGTGGCGGTACCGCCGGCTTTGGCCCTTCATCGCTGCTCGCAGCTATATTTATATATATATATGGTGCCTTAGGGTTATTGTGCACGACGTGACACAAAATATCTGCTCGCTAGTCCCGCTTCAGCACTGATGATGTTGTAGAAATAGTGTGCTCTGGTTGGTCTGGATTATTCAGGATTTATTATTTTATACAGAAATAAGTTATTTATAATTCAGATGAGAATAAAGTTAGTGTTGATTAAAATGAAGGAAAACAAATATATTGATCTGAAATATAGCACATTCATTTTACATTTATTTAGGTTCAATTACCAAACATACAATCTTAATTTAATTTAAAGCAAACAATACATTTAAAATACATGGGTTGTATGCACATTAAAATATATATATATATATATATATATATATATAATATATATATATATTATATATATATATATATATATATATATATATATATCCAAAAAGACAAGGCTTAAAAACTCTTGTCACTGTAACAGACACAATCTCTCTCTCTCTCTCTCTCCACACACACACACACACACACACACACACACACACACACACACACACACACACACACACACACACACACACACACACACACACACACCACACACAACACACACACACACACACACACACACACACACACACACACACACACGTACACGTCAGTCACTTACATTTTAGATGCAATATTTAATAAGCAGAAAAATCGAATTTTCTGCTCTGAAAATATAAATAAGCATACAAATTGAATAAGCACTTTGAATATTCTAAACAGAATAAGCACTAGTCGTTAATGAATAAGTACTAGTACTTAATGGAATAGATAATATCTAAAAAATAAGTACTAGTAGCATGAAAATAGAGACTTCGTATTTCCAGAGCCCGTCTAACTTGTCCGCTTGTCCGGGACAAATGGATTTTTGAAGGACAAGTAAAAGAGAATTTTACTTGCCCGAACGGACAAGTCAAGTAGCCTGATTAGAACATCAATAACAAACAAAATACATAACTAGGGAATCACTAAACCGAGAGAATGATTCTGATTTTATTACATTTATTGTATGTTGTTGCGATCGATTGTGGATAATAAATAGGTTGCGCTGTTGACGCTCGCGCAGCCTCTCGAGGAGAAATCTATATGAGCGCAGCACACACACACACACACTCAGTTAACAACATACTGTAACTGCCTCTAAAAATCTAAATGTGGAGTTTCTATAATTTTAACATATGTGTTAAGCAGCCTCAATTGTTTTTCCTGAATACCATATCAAAATGTGACATTGATTTCCTACAACAGTTCAATAAACAGTTAAAATGTAGTCACTTACATTTTAGATGTAATATTGGCTGTTTTTCTTCTGTTCCAGCAGCGAAAATAGTTCCAAACAAAAATCACAGCAGAACCACAGCGCATCTCACAGGATCACTCATTGTTTTCATTACTGAATGATTCAGCATTTTGACCCGAATCGGTTCGGTTGAGTCAAAGATTCAATGAGCCATTCCTAAACATCTGTCTCATTCTTGAATGAATCAACCGTTTAAACGAATCGTTTGAATGAATGAATAAATGACTCACTCATTAATACGGCCGCCTGCCGCCACCTATTGGCAATTTAGTGTTATGTTTATAAGTAGCCTAGTATACTTCTTTCCACTGTTTCTTATTTGTACATTTAAATCAATTTCATAACATTATTTTATGCAATTGTAATTTTTCAGTGTAAATGATTTAATTTGATCAGCCCTACCTAGGGTAACAGTAGCCTATGCTTCATCTTTCATTTTAAATTCCTAAATTTGATCAATAAATTCAATTATTTAGAATAATAAGACACTAATAGGACATTTAATAATATTGGGGGAGGGGATGCCCTTCATGGGACACTATTATGCGACAGTATCGCACTTTAAGATATATAACTAACACCGTATTGCATTTAGGGTGATTGATAACATACATAATATTCAATATTCTTAGTCAATATCCACAACATTCAATGCAGATATTACAATATGCCGATTTAAATATCAAAGCTGATTGAACACTGATGAGAATATTGCTTCAGAATAAATAAATAAATAAATAAATAAATAAATAAATAAATCCGGACAAGCAACTTTTTTCTCAGACAAGTGAATGACAGATTTACTTGTCCGGAGGACAAGCACATGAAAAAAAGAAAGAAAAAAAAAAATGCTTCTCTCTCTCTCTCTCTCTCTCTCTCTCTCTCTCTCTCTCTCTCTCTCTCTCTCTCTCTCTCTCTCTCTCTCACTCTTCTTTCATCTCTTCTCTACACACACACACACACACACACACACACACACACACACACACACACACACACACACACACACACACACACACACACACACATCAAGTCTTTTAAATATACTATTGCCACCCACCGTCAATTTGATGTGTGTGTGGGTTGGTTTATGTGATTTATGAGGACACAAATTTGTATAATGGCATGTGTATTACACTGGTATTACAACTTATGGGTGGTTTATGAGGACATTTCAAAAGTCCTCATAAATCAAATGGCTTGAAAAACATAAAAAACAATGTTTTATTAAAAAATTTTAAATGCAGCATGTCTGTTATATGCCTTTATTAAAAAACGTATTTAAAAAATACAAGGCTTAAGACATTTATTTTCTTTTTAATGAAGGCCAAACCACACAGCAGTGAAATGGTTAATATAGCCCCACTCCCCCTCCCCCTTCCCACACTCACAGACACACACACACAGAGAGCAGGCACATAGCCCCACTCCCCTCCCCCTCCCCACACTCACAGACACACACACAGAGAGCAGTCACAGAGACGTAGGCTCAGAGAGAAATGACCATATTCAAACCAAAATATCTGACTTCCTCTTGGTTATTGCTAATGACTGTAAATTAGAAAGTTGTCTGGCTGGAGGAGAACTATATAAATACAGATTTTTGTAACTCTAGATGAAACTAACCCCCCCACTTTTGTCAAAAGGTGGCGCTACTGAGTCCCTGCACCACGCCCGTTTCTGAAACTATGCACATGTCACCTGGCTAATAAATGTGATCTGTCTGTCGAGTTTCATGCAATTTTAAGCAATTTCAGGCATGCTAAGAGTCTCAAAAGCATCCAAAAAGAATATTAAAGTTTGATGGATTGCCACAGCAACAGTTTCAAAGATATCAAGAATCCATTCACAGGTCTTCATCTGCCATGTATTTACATTATACAGATGAAGTTTGAAGCAAATCGGGTAAAAATAAGAGGGTGATTTCAAAGCATTTTGAAAGTGACACACTTCCTGCTGCCAGTTGGTGGCGCTATAACTTTGACTCACAATAGTCACATCCATGTGATCGGGCTCTTACAACGAACACACTGCTGAAGTTTCATCAAGATCAGTTAATGTATGCAGTAGTTATGACACACTTCCCGTTTCACGTTTCTCGCCATAATTTCGTTTCCTCGCCACGGCCAAACCGTTCGAGATATCAAAAATCCCCTCGCAAACTTTCATCCTCAATGTCTTGACTTCACGCTGACCGAGTTTCGTGCCGTGTGTTTGAATTCTCTAGGAGGAGTACTTCAAATTCCATTGCATGCGTTTTCCAAACAAGCCTAAATAGCCGACTTCCTGTTGGGCTGGGGTAAAAAGTTAGAGTGCGAAGTATATATGAAACGATGAGATCTACATGTGTACCGAGTTTCATATTATTTCATGCAAGCGTTTTTTATTTATGGACCATGTTTACGGACCCCGTTCCAGGGGGCGCTGTCGAGCCCCCCTGCCACGCCCGGGTACCATCTTCAGCCCGGCCCTGATGGCCGCGGGTTCTGACATGTGTGCAAAGTTTCAGGAGTTTTTGAGCATGTTAAGGCCTCCAAAAGTGTCCAAAAGGTAGTAAAAAAATAATTAGAAGAAGAAGAAGAAGAAGAAGAAGAAGAAGAAGAAGAAGAAGAATAAATAATCCTTAGGAAAACAATAGGGCCTTCGCCCTTAGGGCTTGGGCCCTAATAAATAATCCTTAGGAAAACAATAGGGCCTTCGCCCTTTGGGCTTGGGCCCTAATTAATAAGGAAACCATAAGCCTGTAAAATGTATGTATGTTGTTTACATAAATTGGCATATATAAATTAAACATATCAGTGAAATATATGGTTATAACATATAATATTATATAAACAATAATCATATACATTGCATTAATATATGTCAATATACTCATTTAATATGGACAATTTATATATGTTATAAACCTATATCTACATATATATGTATATATGTGATAGCAATATATTGTCTTATATTTAGCATATATGATGGCGTCAATTGCGATATAGGGACATATATGTCATATATTACATTTCCGTATGATTAATTAGGAATATGCAACCTACACAGACAGATGGCTGTTGATCTTTAAAAATACCAAAGCAATTGATACCTCTTTCTCAGTCAGCACGTCCGCCGTGCCGTTTTGCTAGAAGTTATCAACGACTTGTGGCTTATTTTAGCTTAAATTTACTGACAATGTTTTGTGCACTTAACAATATCAGATTGTAGCGTTAGGATCTTATATTAAAGAGGCTTTGTTATGTGGTCAACAACACAGAGGCAATAAGGTATAAATGAGGTTTAATAAATGAACTACACTACATGTAAAACAAAGATATAGATGAAACAAAATGAATTAAAACAAAATAAGAAAAGAAAAGTAGAAACATAAGGAAAACATAATTGCTAGCACAATTAGACCCTCAGAGACAGCCACAGGATACACACTTTAAAGCTTCTAAATTTAGATGGAACAACTTGCATTCAGACCTGGTATTGAGTAGGAGAAAGTGTGCGGCGTCTGGGAAATGGAAGGCGGACTTATTTGATTCTTCCAAGCGTGGTTGATTCGCGGGAAATTCAAACGTCCTAAAACAGTTCTGTATGCGTAAAGATAGTCTTATCACCGGGATGCTGGAAGACTGACGAAACGCATGTGGGTATCTCGATCGGAGGTCGAGAACCGTACTAAGAACAGACTGGCTATACGCAAAATGAAACAAAGACAAAATAAAACGGGAACAAAAGAAAGCACACGAAGATTACATCAGGGAGCAGGATACACAGGAGAAGAGAGTGACCGTCTCTAGTTTGGGGTTTTTAAGGTTAAACTGAGCACGCCCTGGTAAGGCGTGACGGCCAATGACAATGGCCCATTTCGAGGAGCGCGTGCGCGCGCCCCTTGTTGGGTGGGGTTCAGCGTTAATTTGCATCTTTATGACCAAGGGGAAAATTAAGCTTACTTTGGAAACGGCATATACATGTGGTTATACATTTCACGATTTTGATATACAGCTTAGTAGATAGATCAGATTTGGAGGATTGTAACCATATCAAACATCACACGTCACGGACATAATATTGCAGAGTTACATTTTGATGCATGCCTACAGGCCTTTATAAGTCCTTTACACTCATGATGACATTCTTAGGACAAGTTTGCACATTATAGCTCTCCTACATGTATTTCAACACACCGGATACGTTTTAGTAACAACTTCGTATAGTGAAAAAGTTAGAGTTTCTGCGTGTGTATGTGCGTGTGCGTATGTGTCGATGTGTATTGCGCGCATGTGGGAGACAGACGATGGAAACATCTGTTTTTTTCGCTTCTCCCGCCGGTTTCCGCCAGGAGGGAGTCGAAGAAGGCCTGTTTGTTGTCTCAAGAGAGAGAACCCGCTGTTCGTAACAACATTCAGGAACATTCATCAGCATAAATGACAAAAGTCAATTTTCTCTGTAGACTCCAAGGCGCCAATTTGGTTAAGGGAAATCAGTATCAGTTGACCACATGGACCAGTTGACCACACATCAGTTGACCACAATTAACCGCAGGAATGTGTGTTAGTTAAATCTCTTTGTTCTTTCTTTCTATCTTTTATTTTTTGTTGCAAGTTAATGATTTACTAAAAGAGAATTAATGATTGTCCGTTCAATCTCTACAAGCTTGATAAAAATTATAATTCTAGAAGAAAGTTTAAGATGGCACATAGAGGCTTTTACATGAAGTCAAATGTGTGTGTGTGTATGTATATATATATATATATATATATATATATATATATATATATATATATATATATATATATATAATTTGATTTCAGACGGGGCCGGATATAGGCATGGGCAAGGAGGGGCAATGCCCCCCCAAATGCCGTGACTGCCCCCCCAAACGTGATGGCATGCAAAGATTCCAAATTTAAAAAATATTTCAAGAAAAATGGTCAGAGTGAGCGGTCTCTGCTCTCTATCCCTCATTCAAAGTAGCTACTGATTGGTAGATGCATAGGAAGGGCGTGGCCAGTCGCTTCACCGCTTGTGGTGATTGAACCTGCTGAGCTGAGCTTCACGTCTCAGTCAGTCACTGCAGAGCGGAGCACGACGTCAGCTGAGCTCAGCCCCTGTTTTGAGTTTCCTTCGCCGTCAGTCACAGAAATTATTTGGTTACTCTTTCTGTAAGCGTGTTCTTCTCATTCCCTCCATATCTCTCTATCGCTTTCTCTTGTAATTTGCACCGAGTGACGAGTCGAGTATGCGCCGATATCTGGTTGCTAAAGCTAGCACTGGCAGCAGCAACGAGGCTGCTAGGGTATTAGTGCCCCAGTATAAATCTGCTGTGCCCCAGTAAATCTGAAGTTTGAGTTTAACAATTTATTTTTATTTGTCAGTGTATTTAATAGAAATTATATTATAGGGTAATATAAATTATCTATTTGCAACGCAGCAATAAACCAATCAACGCTTGTAAAAGCAACGCAGTTTAACCGAAACAGAAGCTGACCCGCGCGACAGAAATCCGCGCGCGTCTGTGTTTCCTAGCAACTGCAGCGCGCACACATCTAGGCACACCGAAGTCCGGTGTTGGCACGCTATTTAGGTAGGCTATGGAAACATGACGAAACAAAATTTTGTTAATTATACAAATAATCTTAAGTAAAATTGAGTCAGAGTCAAGTGATTGACCGTTTTGCCCAAATGAAGCATAGGCGGGACAGTTTAATGCTCTACAAATGAATTAACTTAGTTTGGACTTGGCTGGGGAATTTTGTTTTCTTTTAGTATATACATGCTCTTTATTTTAAATATATACTCACTTACATTTATTATATATATATTAACTCTTTGATGTATTGAAATGTTATTGTAAATGCTTGAAAATATATAGGCTAATTATTCATTATTAACATTGTGTAATGTAGAAGAATGCAAATGTGCAATAAAGTTTTCTCTCCGTTTTCTATTTTCATAAACAGTGTGTAGCCTATGCCTTTTATGTCACAAAAAAAAATTCATGTAACATGCTTTTAAAGCTATTGTTATAAAAAAGTTTGGCCTTCAAACACCTTAAAATGCACATATGTAGGTCAGAGAAATCCACATTTTTTCGGGGGAGCATGTACCCGAACCCCCCCAAGTTACCAAACTCCCCAGCCTGGTGTTTTTGAAACAAACGCCCTGATTGCAGCACTGTATAGCTCAGAAAATAAACACATTGTTGTGTTCTCTACTACTGTCTTTGATTTTGTGTGTTAACAATGAATTTTTGGGGGTATGAAATTTATATTTAATGACCTATCGGTAAGCCCCGCCCTCCTTAGTTACTGTTGCTATCTCAGACAAACAATTGGGGACCTGTGCCCCAGTAGAGCTTAATGTCTAGCAACGCCCCTGGTCACAACCCATAGCTCTGGTTTTCCCCAAACGTAATTTTGAGCTGATAGATTAGAGCTGGGCGATATAGGATTTTTTCATTTCACGATATACTTTTTTCATTTCTGGCCATATCAATATATATCACAATATAAATCAAATCACTATAATTGTCAAATTTAAATGTTCTGTTAAATGACTTGCCCCCCCTGATATTCTACCTGCACCCTCTAGTGGGGCTGGCTGAATCCGGCCCTGATTTCAGATGTAAAAGTTTAACTTACATCAATTATAAATCTTATCAAGCTTGTACATTTGTGTTCAGTTATTTCACTATAATGGCAATGAAAATAACCTTGCCATAAAATCTAACAAATATACAGTACATACATACACACACACAAGCAAACAGGCAAAAGTTACTGCTTGTGCTATTACCATTAATGAATGAATCAGTAGAGATTATAACTGCCCCAGCTACTTATGGCGCTTTTCCACTGCATGGTACGGTACGGTTCGGTTCGGTACGGCACGCTTTGGCGCTTTTCCACTGCATGGTACGGTACGGTTCGGTTCGGTACGGCTCACTTGTGGTGCTTTTCCACTGCATGGTACGGTACGGTACGGTGCGCTTCGGCGCGCTTTAAATGGTACCTGATCTGTTGAGGTTCCAAGCGTACCGTACCGGTACTAAAATGTGACGTGAAACACTGCAGATCACTGATTGGTCAGACAGACAGAATCGTCACTACCAGCGTCATTGGATTTGCGACACGAGACCGCTATACAGAGTCATATAACCAGTAGACAACAGCCAACACGGTAGCACCTGTGTTTTACTTACTTGAAAAAAAAGAAGAGATCAACACTTTAAAAAGGAAATGGCTGAATCGTGGTCGAGGTGCAGACAATCCTCTCGTTGGTTGCCTAGGAGCGGGTCCAGCGAGAGCTGGATGGGGCAAAACAGAATGTGTTCCAAGAAGTAGCAGCTAGCTCAGCTCTTAGCCGCACACGGCTATCACCGGACCTACAAACGTGTAACGATCAGTCCCACCCACTTTGAATGGGTACTAACTGCAGTGGAAAAGCAACCGAGCTAGCGAACCGAACCGTGCCGTACCGAGTCGTACCACGCAGTGGAAAAGCGAAGCCGAACCGAACCGTTCCGCGCCGAATCGAACCGTACCGAACCGAGCGTACCATGCAGTGGAAAAGCGCCATTAGAACTGATGAGTCACAGAAATTAAAGGGGGGATCATATTTTGCAAAATACCCAGGGAAGGATACAGGGTAAATCAAGAATTAAACAAAGAAAATTGGAAAGGAAAACAGTCAAAACATCAGAAACTCTTTCATCAACATATATTGATATAATACAATAGTGACAAACATATATCAATCAGTTACACCAGCCAAGCTAACAATCCCTAATAGCAACCATGGGTAATCAGAAGAGGATTCTAGAGAATGAGTTAATGGTAGGTAACCAAGTCATTAAAAGTCCATTTCCTCAAGATGAGATCAGGTCTGATTGCAGTTTTTAAGAGATCACATAGACGTCATTCCAACCAAAAGGTTACTTTCATTCCTTGGCTAATTGCCTTTCTGCCTTCCAAGGGAATCAAGGAAATAACTCCTCTGATGAGTAATCCAAAAGTGACACCCAGCACAAAAAATCCTCTACAACAAAATGAAATACAACAAATCACCCCTCTTACATAATCAAACAATATTTTTACAAAGAAAACGGATCAACTGAAACAAACATGAAATAGACAAAAATCACACTGGATATCCACACTTCTTCTACTACTTCCCTTTTTATAATAACCACGGGGTGCTACTAGTGACCCCTAGTGGCTAGAATGAACATAGCCCCCAGAGGAGATAACATGCCTTGTAACTGTTACAAGATACACAATAGAGATATACACACATGCATATATATGTAACTTATCTCTATTGATTCATTCATGTTTATTCATCGATGGTAATATCACAAGCAAATAAATATTGTTTTCCTTGCCAAAAATCAACACCTGTCGTTGTTCATAGGTTTGTGGGTGATTTCTGCTACAGTGTAGGGGAGCGCGGGGCACAACAAGTGATAGGCAGATCGAGGCTTCGTGAAACAATGAAACAGTTGAAGCAAATGTGCCATATTGTGTCGAGGCTTCGAATCAATCCGACACCCGTCTCAACGCTGACACCTAGTGGTCACTTGCAGGTGTTGATCTGTGAAGCTTGTAACCTGTAGGCTCCTCACTGTGCATAATGTTATTTTGGTCATGAAAAAAATAATATTAATCAAAGAAATCAAGCCACAATGTCTCACTTTTTTATAGATTTTTATTCAAAAATATTAATCTCTCTGCTGTCGAAGGCCTACTTCTTTTTTTGCAGATCATTTCTCCAGCCTTTGAAAAAAAATCCTCTCACAAGGGACACTTGTTGCTGGCATGAAAAGATATTTTTGATCCATAAATCTATTAAGAAAACAAAAATATGTATTGGCTGTAGATTGGGTACTCATGTAGACCTATAAAATGTAGGCTATATTCACTAAATATTATATTATATTGACAACATATTATATTATATTCACAGTGAAGCTGTTTTTTAACATGATTGGGACGTTGGGTTGTAGGGCTTAGTTTAGGTTATGTTAGGCTTAGGCCATATGATAAATTAAAAGTAGAAGATTTTAGATGAATTTCTGGATGCTGTGATATTAGGGAACCACTAAATTAAAATAGATTTTCATAGATCACAATACAAAATATATGATACAAAGAGTGAAAACAAAACAGATATATCCTGTCCGAGAATAAATGTGGTCAAGAGGTGCGAGACAGTGTGCAATACTAACTCAAACATCAGATCATGTAGATACAGTATTTGACATTGGACATTTTCATACACAGCATCCGTCTTTGATTTCTGTAAGGAAACACAAACTTAAAGGGTTAGTTTGCTCATTTAAGACATGAAGTTGTATGCAATCCTTACCAGCACTATAGTGCATACACACTGACCCACTCTGTAGTCACCTCCCTAGTCAGAGTTCTGGCCGCTGGAAGTTTTTCAAGAAAGTACTCCCGGTTAGTTTCCGGGGCCACAAAACTGTGCGTTTTTACGTGAAAAAATTATTTGCGTTTCAAAGCTTGATTAATTTACCACACAAAAAACACGCCGGGACAAAATTCATACCTCAGTTTTAATCGGCACTATTTTCTTTCCATTTCTATCAATCCGCGCTGCTGTCAACGTCAACAGTGCGCACGTTCCGATCAGCTGTTCCATAGTGTTTACACAATCGATTGACAACGACGTAAAAAGTAGAAAATGAACAATGGTGCGAACTTGTAAATTCCCAGGCTGTGACCACAAGAATTTGCCGGGATCACCGTTCATGTTCCATCGTTTTCCGGTTTCGGATATAGCTACGAGATTAACATTAAGTGACATGGGCATCTGACGCTCAGAAGCCAATGGCACACGCCACTATGCGTATTGGCATATCCGGTGGCACATCCGGTCTCCATTGGCATGTGCCAGTGGATAGTGACATGTGTCACTGACATTATTGTCATGTGCCAGTGGATAGTGACATTGACCATAATATATAACTCAATGTCCAGGAAACCTCAGGTCCAAGAATACAAATTCCACATCTTCCCAGTGTCCACCTTATTGATCCAAAATCACATAGGTGGTATAATTCAGCTTCATGATCCACAGCCGTGCGGGTATAATCCAATTTCAGGATCAACAGAAGTAAGACATATGGCTTAATTCTAAACTCACTTCATAGAGTTTCAAACATACCCAATCAGGCATAAGCGACAGAAGGACAAACCCCACAGAATTTGAAGTCCTTCTACAAAACAAGATCATTACATTAGGAAAATAAATATTCATACATCCACCAGTCAACATAAGAAAATAAACACTGCTTACTTCCGATTGAGCATCAAACTCTTAGTTTCCCAATCAGGACTATTGATCGTTTGTATTCATAAAGCATGCTTATTCCTCCATTACCAATCTGCTACTTCTACTCTCTACACCCGTTTTATGCCTGAGAGTATTACTAATTGTTGCCCCCTCAAGGTGTGTAGTACAATTACAACCCCAACCAACAACAACAAAAAAACAGAAACATGTACACAGATTTGACTGTTACACTGTTGTGTGTGTGGTGGTGACGATTCCGCTGCTAAACCCGGTTTTGACGCTACTTGATTCAGCGCCGTTGGATTCAAAATCGGAAAAAAACATGGACTGCTGTGCTACTACAACATCTTATTGATCAGGAGTTGAAGGAACATTTGGTTGTTACATGGACTGCCAAGACCGCTTCAACATTCCTGTATACCTGAGCATGACACGAATTGCGCTTCTTCGACTAATAACACTCTGAAGTTTGGGTTTATGGGTCTGATCCTCCAAAGTGTTATTAGTCGAAGAAGCGCAATTCGTGTCATGCTCAGGTATACAGGAATGTTGAAGCGGTTAAGTATACCAAAAATAACATTTGATGCTTGTTCAATATACTTAAGTAAATGGAGTTAATCCAACACGATTCTTTTCAAACATTTTACTTAATCCATTTGGGTTGTGATTACATAAATGATTTTTTTTGTGTTAAAATAGCAATATAGAAAACTAGGAAGAGGATTTCCCCCCTCCCCATCATTTTCATCAGGATAAAAATAATTGGTACTTGTCAATGTTTAATGTTCTTTTATGATTATATTTAAAAGAGTTTCTGGTGTGTTAGTGTTTTTGGAGATTACCATTGTGGTAAAGTGTAGACCGGGGGTGAGAACGAGCTAACAATAATTAAAGTGGTTTTAATAATAATTAGCAATTGCGCAATTGTGCTCAATAGACTATAACATGCATTTAGAAAGGATGGAATTTCTTTTTCTTTTTGTGCAGACTTTAAGTTAACTTTTACCAAATGTTAAAGTTCAGTCCCTGAAGCGTTCTCTAAATTGTCTCTATAGTGAATTGTCTCTATAGTGACATTAAATACAATGAACCGATTGTATATATCCCTACACGTCGACTTTTTTAACAGTAGTCTAAATTCTGGATAAACATTTTCCGTCTGTAAGATTCTTTGAGATGTGTAAATTGGATCACGGTTATAAACATATGTCAAGAAACAATGAGATAATGTCGAGTAATACAGACAAATACAAAAACTCTACACATTACAATATCATTCCACCGATAGTGGTTTTGCTGTAACGCAATGGTCTTTTCCATACATGTTGACACTTACTGATGCTTACGCTCAGCATAAACAGCTTGTATTGAAAAGATGTTGTGTAACACAGATATGGATATAATACCCAGCATTCGAAGTTATTAAATCAAGCAAATTCATGTGAATACTATCGCTTATCGCCAAATAGAAGGCGAGAAGACCTAGAGTTCACTAACATGACATGGGAAACAGACATCCATGGGAAAAGTGTAAAGAAAACACCACACAAATATTACAATCACACCCGACATTACAATAAGACTGCTGCCGTTAAGAATGAAACCGTGGTAAACAGTTTCAAACAGTCTGCTTTAGAAAAAAATGAGAGCAAAATCAAAGAACAATCTCCATACTGCTTCAACTAATTGCTGTTTTCTGTTTTTTGGCCTGGCTTCATAGTCAAAACTTTGTGGTTTATACACTCACCGGCCACTTTATTAGGTACACCTGTCCAACTGCTCGTTAACACTTAATTTCTAAGCAGCCAATCACATGGCGGCAACTCAGTGCATTTAGGCATGTAGACATGGTCAAGACAATCTCCTGCAGTTCAAACCGAGCATCAGTATGGGGAAGAAAGGTGATTTGAGTGACTTTGAACGTGGCATGATTGTTGGTGCCAGAAGGGCTGGTCTGAGTATTTCAGAAACTGCTAATCTACTGGGATTTTCACGCACAACCATCTCTAGGGTTTACAGAGAATGGTCCGAAAAAGAAAAAACATCCAGTGAGCGGCAGTTCTGTGGGCGGAAATGCCTTGTTGATGCCAGAGGTCAGAGGAGAATGGCCAGACTGGTTCGAGCTGATAGAAGGGCAACAGTGACTCAAATAACCACCTGTTACAACCAAGGTGGGCAGAAGAGCATCTCTGAACGCACAGTACGTCGAACTTTGAGGCAGATGGGCTACAGCAGCAGAAGACCCCACCGGGTGCCACTCCTTTCAGCTAAGAACAGGAAACTGAGGCTACAATTTGCACAAGCTCATCGAAATTGGACAATAGAAGATTGGAAAAACGTTGCCTGGTCTGATGAGTCTCGATTTCTGCTGCGACATTCGGATGGTAGGGTCAGAATTTGGCGTCTACAACATGAAAGCATGGATCCATCCTGCCTTGTATCAACGGTTCAGGCTGGTGGTGGTGGTGTCATGGTGTGGGGAATATTTTCTTGGCACTCTTTGGGCCCCTTGGTACCAATTGACCATCGTTGCAACGCCACAGCCTACCTGAGTATTGTTGCTGACCATGTCCATCACTTTATGACCACAATTTACCCAACTTCTGATGGCTACTTTCAGCAGGATAATGCGCCATGTCATAAAGCTGGAATCATCTCAGACTGGTTTCTTGAACATGACAATGAGTTCGCTGTACTCAAATGGCCTCCACAGTCACCAGATCTCAATCCAATAGAGCATCCTTGGGATGTGGTGGAACGGGAGATTCGCATCATGGATGTGCATGTCAATATGGACCAAACTCCCTGAGGAATGCTTCCAGCACCTTGTTGAATCTATGCCACGAAGAATTGAGGCAGTTCTGAAGGCAAAAGGGGGTCCAACCCGTTAATAGCATGGGGTACCTAATAAAGTGGCCGGTGAGTGTATGTGTACTCACTGCGATGTGACAATACCAGGGCCACTATCACTAATAGCTAACTAATGTGCCAGTGACATTCTGTAGATAATCTCTTCACTAGCATTTGGTAACCATTGAGCTGATGCTAATCAATATTTATAATTGTAGAAAATGAAGATATGTTAAACAAATTTGGTATTCACTGATGATGGACACATACTGTTTTTTTTAAAGAAGTACCGATTGTGAAGACAAACATGACGAATTGTGTGTCTGTGACACCTTGACTCATGTGTAGCCTATAGCTAATCGATAGGTTTTGTTTTAAGTGTAACAGTTGTATGTATTTAACAGAAAAACATTAAGTCTAACTTTTCATGTTGGGCCTATTATTTGTCTTGTGACCTTTTCGTAGACAGACCTAAAATAATATCAGTTAAAAAAAAAAATTTTTCTTATGCTGTTCTTAAACAGCATTTTATTCTTAAACTTTAGCAATAGATCAGAAGAGAGGGTTTCTGTATCTGTTTTAAATGGCTCATGTTGTATTTACTGCTTTTTTTTTTTTTTTTAGCAATTTGACCTCTAGAATTTGCTTTTGTGCAATTTTATCTGCAGGATTTACCGAAGTGTGGAACTTTGTTTAACAACCTCATGCTTTAATGTATACACATCTCTCAGGGCAATAGTCAAATGTGACTCTGCCATATAGTTTGAAGTGTAAAACAGCATATATAGACCACATTATATATAGAGGGGAAGTTGACCTAAACAAAGTATCAGCTCAAATATTCTCAAACAGAAAGACTATTACTTAAATGAATTGTCATTTATTCCTATAAAACGCAGAATGTTGACAGCTCTTTAAGAAAAGTCTTCACCTAAAAACATACAGTCCTACATACATAATGTGAAACAGTGTCATCTGCTGTCTGAACAAGATGACTAAATCTATCGGCGTAATACAACCTTCATTTGCACACTTTTGTGTGTTTATTATAAACAGAGCTTTTCAACCCTCTTATACCCCGTACACACTGGTGTAGTAAATTTACCTCTTGGGTTTACTTTTGTGCAAACATAAATCCTGTATAACGATTGTTTGAATTTTACTCAGTCTTTACAAGGACATGTAACTTTATTGTTCTTAATGTGTTTGCATTACAATACTGTGGCATAGTTCCTCTAACAAATCTGACAGAAGAGCAAAAAAAATGTACGAAGATTTATAGCACATATATAGTAACTTTATTTGAGTCAAAGAAGATGTTACCAATTAAAAACAAACTGATCTTTAATGCTAAGCGGGATGTTGACAAACTATTCTGCGGACGTTAAGCAACTTAATATAATATTAAGTATAATATAATATAATATGAAATACTGGTTTGTCAAAAGGAGAAAGTTCAGTCATTTATAAAAATAAAGCCTCTTAAATGTAAGCCATGTGTTCATCACACATGTTTTCCCATGTGCGGAATAGCATAAACTTACATCGTTTCTATCTTTACCTAAAACAAAAAAGAAAGAAATGATAAAAAGCTGTTTGCAAAACCATATTTACAAACATGAAACAAAAGTACAAATTGCTCATCATTTGAGTTTTCTATATTCTGTATGCATCATAAACAATGTCTGTATGGTGTTTTGGGGGTCTTGAATTTACATGGTGATTTATGCACACTTCATTATTTCTTTTCATTTTGCCAGAGTGTGGAACTTTATTTACCATCGTTAAAGTTGATGAAATGAATCAATGTATAGCTCTCAGTGCAATAGTCAGATGCGATTCAGTTGTAACAGATTAAGTGTAAAACTTAAAGGTGCCCTATAATGGTTTTTTTAATTATTTTATAATGTTTCCTGGGTTGCCCTTATAATGTTAGTATGTTTTTTAGATCAAAAATAGTCATACTTTAGAAATAAAAGGCATTTTTCCTAGCCTGATTTTAGTCTCTGATTTGAACACTCTGTTTGAAGGGGCGTGTCTGCTGTGAGAACCGGCCACTGCTGTGATTGGCTGACCTGCTTGCATATGAAATGAGACATGTGAAACTCTCTCGAATACTTTCACTACAGCTGTTAAATACGTTTTAACTATTACAGCTATCGAGATTAACGAATCGTGAGATGTTTTTAAAGTATTTAGATCTATTCCCATCACATAAAATGTTGCTGTGATGAGCATTGAGCAAGCAGATTACAGTTTGTTGATCGCGAGACAACCCAGTTTCTCTCTCTCATGCTTTCACCAATGCAAACGATGTACATACAGTAAGAGCTTTGTTGTGCAGTGTAACCGCGTCATTGATTTCATAACGAGTTTGGCAAGAGAGATAAACTCGCGCTGTGTGGATTGTTCTTTGACCGCTTTCTGTATAGTTTATTCACGGAGAATTATTTAACGTTAGTTATGTATGCTCGTTACTTGGAGTTGGCTATTAGTACTGTACTAGGATCTTGCGCTGGATCTAACAGTGTAAATTGTCTTTAATAAAATCACTACTTACCGGTTGCGGGAATATAGTTGGAATTACCCCCTTCTTCAGTTGAGACGCTGAGAGAAGCTTGATATTGTCCCAGGTTAGAAAATAAGTCCGTGGTGAAATGGGCAGAGCAAACTAACAACTTCGAATTAAACTGTTGCAGTATCCGATTATATATAAAACATCATCCACGCCTGTTGACATTTATTTTCTGTGGGAAGGGTATGAAAAGTCCTCACACCCCCTGCACAGCCTGGAACATAGCATTTATTTCCATGATCTGCCATTTTCTCTCTGATCCTCGCTTGCTCTGATGGTTCGGCTGTGCAGTGCTTGTCATTGAGGGGTGGGATATGCAAATCTTTGGAGGCGTGATCCCCGACTGTTGCGTCACAGTCGGTGTTATGTGGAGATTCGCCTGTTTTTCAGGGGTGTATTTTAAAAACGAGATTTGAATAAGAAGGAGAAAACAATGGTGTTTGAAACTCACTGTATGTCATGTCCATGTACTGAACTCTTGTTATTTAACTATGCCAACATAAATTCAATTTCACATTATAGGGCACCTTTAAACTAAAAGCATAACTTATTTTTCGTGTTGATGCTTTGTGTAAACTGAAATCATAGCTGTAAAGTTGCATTAAAAGAAATATCAATTTAGTCAAAAACTCTTAAGCAGAAATACCATCACTTAAATTCTTAATTTGCATTTATTCCTATAAACACTGAATGTTGACAGTTCTCAAAAGAAGAGTCCAACAAACAAAATATTTTAACAAAATAACTGAATAAGACGAATAACACTAGTGGAGTGATAAAAACACCACTTACAAAACAAAATGTACAAACTTTCACAATTGTTCACAATGGATTTTGTGTATTTATTATAAATCTTACTTTTCAATGTATGCTGTGCCCTCTTTTCTTACTGATTTGATCTTTTGAATCTTACAGATGTTTTGGACACACATACAGTAACTATATAAAGATTATGTTTGAAGAGTGTGAAAACTTTGTATCACTGCGGTGTGAAATACCCCCTGTCAAAATATGTTAGCGTGTAAAAATACGCACAAAGAGTTTAGCACTACTATTTACAAACACACACACACACACATTTTTGGAGGATGTGTAATAGTCAAAACATCCTAAGCTCATCTCTTTAATATTGTGCTGGATGTTTAAAGTGCTAGTGACTTCCATGATGTTTTGTAGCATAAAGATTTATCTGGATCACTCAACATAAAAGTTTTGTTTTCTGACCTCACAGAGATTACACTAAGATTTGATTTCTTGACTTTTGCTTGTTTGCACTGTGCCCCGGATCTTAGGAATCAATGTGTATCCCTTGTGGTTGTTACACACCTCAGGTATAATTTGAAAATGTATGTTTGTCAAAAGAAAAAAGGTTCAGTCATACATTTTCTAGTGAAAATTGTGTTTTACTCTTGTGAGGAAACTGCTCGGCTACAGTTCTAATACATGCTGCTGGTCATCAGTCGGTTTTAAAGAATAAAATAAAGTAAAAGTTTTTAGAAAATAGACAACTTTCCTTGCTTTTTGTGGTAAACAAATATATAAGTGTTTGAACGTTTAAAATCCCTATGTGAATATGTAAATTTGTTGTTTTGAAACACACACACACTATGGGTTGGGTTAAAAACTAAAACATTTTCTTTAAAAATAATAAAATAACAAAAGTAATGACCAAATTTATATACAGTAAAAAGATGTTTTTGTATGCGAGCCCAGAGAATCAGCAGAAAGCTTTTGATGAAGGGTCATTCTTTAAACATCTATTGCCTGAGCAACTGTCGTAAAACCATTAACAAAACCCCATTTAGGATGCACTCTTCCCCCGCCAGTTCCACTCGTAAACACCTTCACTGTGAGTTAGAAAAAAGTTTTGATTCTTTGTCTTTTATCACTGATCGTATTGGTGTCGGGAAACAGATACAGATGTTCTAGAAAAAAACACCTTTTCTTGTTGAGATGAATATAGTACGGGGTGTGCGGGTAATTAGGACTCTTTGGCTTGATGAAACGTGTCAAATTCTTTGTCTTAGGCATTAACATAAACCTATAGTTCAGGTACTACTGATCCTACTGAGGTGCTCACACACACACACACACACACACACACACACACACACACACACACACACACACACACACACACACACACACATTCTTAAGAGAACATCCACAGACATGTTATTTTAATGAATATAGCCAGTGTAGGGTTAATGGTATTCCTGAATGTCTTGACCCAAATGTTTTGACTCAATTAACATATAGGCTACCCTACAACAAAGGTTTTCAACACTTAGGGTGCCAACATTACGTAATACCTGCTTGGGTGAATTTTACCCCAACAATCAAAGGAAAATACAATCAGCAACAGTTTCCCCCCAACAGACTGGATGGAGCCAAGATTTTTGTTGACACACAGATTCCCTGTCAATCATGAGTGACAGGGGTGCCTAAATCTACCGAAAGATGGTCATAAATCAAAAAAAAGTTTTTTTGACTTTTAAAACATACCCTGACATCAGCACGGGAGGACATGTCACAAAACCACAACACAACAACACGTCGCTATACTTACCGGGCATATACATCCCCATCAGTTTGGCCCTGTAAATCAGAAGCACATGGTTTCCCTGTCAATCACTAGAGACACTAGTGTCATAAATCAATCAAAAAGTGACACAACGATGATAATACTACTAGTGATAACGTGTTACATGATCATCTTATTTTCTAAAGTAATTCTGTTATCTCTGATCTGGTATTAAAAATACTGATACTGTTTTGATGATAATATCACTGGTCTGTCTAAAGTTACTGATTTTATTTTATTTTTGATGAGTTTATTACAGAAACAATATTTTTAAAGCTTGAAATAAAGTAGCGGTAGCCTGATTTTATGGGCTATGAGCCCCCGCTGACTGCACGCAGGGTTTTATAGATATACATATACACGCTTACTGTTTCAATATTTCCAGAGAAGAAATAGTCTTAACAAACAGAAAGTCAATCTCCATATATGTAGGCTACTCTTAAGTATTAATATTAGGCCTGATTAAATAGATTACAACTTTTTTATAAAATATTATGTAGAAATACAGCATTACCTAAATGCACAAAGTGAAACTAAATATGAAAAGCTTTTACAAATGTAAAATGACCCACTAGGGATAAATAATAAGGTGCAAGGCGGTTGTGCAGTTTCCATCAATAGGCACATTTTTTATTTAAATAATTCAGCAGTTAAAGAAAATAAGTCCTTAAAAGCACATACCCACAAAATAATAAGTGAAAATAGAAAACAAAAAAACAACAACCCACAGATGGCCACAGGTTACCTATAACGTGAAGGCAGTAGTCCTGAAAGTGCTCTCACCACAGCAAAAACTCACAGCAATCACACTGCAACCCTAAAGATAAAAATACAAATAAAGTGACCAACACCATGCGATCCCAGCCACCTCACCACCACCATCCATTCAGTGAGGGTAACCAAGCAGCCATCACTGGGTTAAAAAGAAATCTACAAAAGGAAAGAAAAAAACAAATTAACCGTGGGTAATGCCAGTAGGACAAACAAGTCAGCACCATTAAACCATCACTCTTATTTTATGGTCAAGGGTTTTCCCACTTGTTCCAGCATCAGACAAAATAAATAAACCAAAGAAAATTCAATCTAAAGTAAACGGTAACCATGCATCCCTGTAAGGGAGAACACAATTAATTACAACAGGGAATTATATACAATATACACAAAACTAAATAAAACCCAATATAAATTATGCACAGATAGAAAAACATTATTAAAAGTTCCCTTTAATAAAACAGTACCTCAAACATCCAATATTTCTGACTGACACTCAGGCAACAATCAGTCAGGCAATAATCCGGCAAAAAACACTAAAAACCAAAGAACAATAAAATTATTAAAACACAATCCTAAAAAACAATTAGATAAAATAATAAAACTACTACCTCCTAAATGGTGTGTAACATATGCTCAGCTCTCCATGACGTTAACATAACTGCTTATCCGCTACTATCCTTCTGAAGGGCTCAATCTGTCGTGACATGCACACAACTCAATCGCAGCAAAAAAGGAAGTAAGAGCAAACTAATCTCTCTACTTACTAACCTTTGAAGATTTAAATGTGCGCCTCCACAACACACAATCAAGGAAAGGGAGTGAGAGAGCAAACTTCTTCTTCTTCTTCTTTCCAATTTTACGGCGGTTGGCATCCAGCTTTTTGGTGCATTACCGCCCCCCTCTGCTCCGGAGTGTGGATCAGATAATAGATTACTATACATATTTGTCTATTCTCTTTCCTACACTTACATAATACTCACTCCCTCAAATAAACACTCACATACAAACACACTTTATTTATCGATTAAATCCTATTGAAAACTCCCGCTTCCCTTAAAAAAGACATCAATATTCTATTCTGTTTCCCATTTACTGCACTTAACCCTTTTAATGTAATCTCCTGCACCCCAATCTGCCTCAACTTATTCTTCATTACCTGCCTCTGCATTTCATATCTCTTACATCTCATAATTATGTGCTCCACTGACTCCTCTTCTCGACATCCCTCACACAACCCTGTCTGGTGCTTCCCAATCATCTTTAGTGTTTTGTTCAGCGAACAATGTCCCAACCTTAACCTCGTCATCACAACCTCTTCTCTCCTATTCCCACTTCCCACCCTATCCTCTTTAACACTCCTCTGAATTTGGTATAAGTGCCTCCCTTTCTCCTCTCTATCCCGAGAGAGCAAACAAACCTCACTACTTCCTTATATAGCGCTGGGGCTGATGGGACTTGTAGTGCCCCAACCCTGTCCCATTACACAAACTTAGGTAAGTTCACACAACACATCTCGATGAATTACAGTTAACAGTTGTCTGTGGATTCCTTGACTTCTAAAGATACACAAATGCTTTATATAAATTGTAGTATCTTTTAGTAACCACTAGGTGTCATTGTATTAATAAGTGTTGTGTTTGATCCTGGAAAACAGTTGAAGTAGGGGTAAAAACTTTGCATGGCAGGGGGAGCTGCCACTCGACCAGTCACAGATATTCGCGCTTGCCACTGCGTTATATGCGCCTGCCACTAGAATAGTCACAGATATATGCGCCTGCCTCTTGAAATTACACAATATGTAAGATATGTTTTTAAACCAAATGCAGCGCATATCCCCTGAAGCCAGCGGGAGCCAGAACGGTACGCACAATAGGTCAATATTCACCATTAACCAAACGCTTTTCGCCTGCCTTACAACTACTGTACCCGCTTTTTTTTAATCTTGAGCACCAGTCTCGTGGCTTGCGCGCCTGCCTCAAAATCTCTCACTGTTTTAACCCTCTGGGGTCTGAGCTGTTTTCGGGCTCTTTCTGTGTTTTGGTATGCCCTGACATTTGTGCTTATTTCAGCTACTTAAAACATACCATTTGCCAACATATAAATTTGCTGTATTCAGCACAAACTCTGCTACAATAATATGTGAGCAAAATGGATGTACATGTTTGCATTTTATAGAAAAAAAATAATATGCGTGGTTAGTACGTTTTGGGAAAAAAAATGTCACCGCAATAAGGCCATTTAACACATACTGAATAGTTGAAAATAATACTTTTGAGTTACTATTCTTGTAGGCTAGAACTTTTACTTCAAAATGAAGTGAAAATCATTCTGACCACTCTTTCAGAAAGATCAATATAACGATTTGAATTTCTTACATCGGTTTTTGGGTCATTACTGCTGTATGCGTGGGAGTGTTAATGCCCATGAATATTAATGCGATTTACACCTGGGAAGACTAAAGACACTCCCCCACTCCCCCAATGGCTAATGGCCCATCAAGGTGCTGTGAGGCAGCCTGAACTAAGAATGATTCACAGATGAATAAAAAGAACAGCATTTATTCAAAATAGAAATCTTTCCTAAGAACATAAAGACTTCAAGTCATTCATATCACTTAACACATCCTTTGAAAAAAAACAAAAACATAAAAAGACCAAACTTGTTTTTTTATATAAAAAAATGCATTCAAAGAATTCTATAAAAAAAAACAATCACTATCACTAATCAAAACAATTAAGCAGCACAACTGTTTCCAACATTGATTTAAAAAAAAAAAAAAATCATATCAGAATGATTTCTGAAGGATGATGGTTAGTTAGCAGCAGAGCACACACAATCAAAGAAACTGTATTATTATCATTATCAATCACTAAATATAGCTGCAAGCAGCCATTATCGGGGCCAAGCGCAAGAAGCGGCAACAGATGCCATAATGTGTGGGAGTGGCAGACCAACTGCAGCAATGAGCAATTAAAGACATTTTAAGAGAACTTTGGATAAATGGCAAAAAAATCATATATACAGTAACTTTTAAGATAATTTAATGGTTTATCACTTTCGACAAATAGGTGGCACACTTGCGAAATTGATGTGATGTGGTCAGAGTGAGGTAACAATGACACATAGAAAGTTTGGTGTCAAAATGTCATGGCATTCCAGAGATAAAGACTTAATAGTCATTTTGGCAGCATGCCTAAACTTTGCTGCTGCGCTACACGAAAACAGTTTCGTCAATCGACACGAAATCCATAACTTTTAGTCGGCACGGTCTGGAGATGATACGATTCGATTTTGGTGAAAATCGGACAAACGGTCTAGGAGGAGTTCAAAAAAGTAGGTTTTGACTGAAAATCAAGATGGCGGACAGGAAGTTCGGCCAAATAAGGAAAACCTGGTATCTATATTCTCAGCTTGACCCAAGGAATCTATTACGACAAGTGGCATTTCAACAGGCAGATTTATTCAAAAGTTATTAGCCTTTTTGGAAATTTTGTTATAACTTTTGACCACTAGGTGGCGCTGATTCAAAACTTCTCAGGCTCCTTCAGGGCATCGTACTGATGACCCATACCGAGTTTCGTAACAATTCGTTCATGCGTTCAAAAAATACAGCTTTTTAGCACATAATTCAAAATGGCCGACAGCCAAAATGGCTGATCTGGGAAAATTGGATATCAGTCGACTCAACATGATGCCCTGAATCTAACGAGACCACTTTTATGATTTTTGAACAAACTGTTCAGAAGTTATAAGCAAAAATAGCCATTTTTCATATCTCCGGACCAGTAGGTGGCACTGTGCCGAAACGCTGCATGTAGCCTCAGGTCATGCTTGTGATGACATGTACCAAGTTTGGTCTGAATACGATAAAGCGTTGCGGAGATACAGCCTTACATTTGTTTTCGCAAGCGCTACGTAAAATTAGTTTGCATGTTTATCAAAAACTATTTGACGAATCAACTTGAATTCCATAACTTTTTGTCCCCACTGCCTGAAGATGATCTGGTGCAATTTTGGTGAAAATTGGAGCATCGGCCTAGGAGGAGTTCGAAAAAGTAGGTTTTTCCGTCATAGGGTGCAATCGAATCGTCGTGAGCTCAGGAATCAGAGGAAAAAAGAATTTTGTTGATAGGCCTTATGGTTCAAAAGTTATTAGCATAAATATGAGTGAACTTTTGGACAGGTGGTGGCGCTAGAGGGAATGAGTTAGAGATACATTAGAGTTAGAGATTCATTAAAGAGATATAGGCTTTCGGGGACACATAAGGCTACATATTGAAGTGACCCTATTATAGCCATCCAAATGAAGAAGTTAGACCTTTTCTGATAATCATTGATCTAGAGAGTCCAGAGAATTGTACTGCACTGATTTTGAGAATTATGATATAGAGATGATGGAAAACACCATTTACAGCCAATAGAGGCAATTTACCATAGGAAATGTATGGTTTTAAACCTTTTTAACACACAATAATTATTTATTAATTTTCATTCATTCATTTATTTAGTCATTCTTTTTATTTATTTCTTTGATGTGTTTTATTGTTTAAAATGTCTGTGTAATGTCCTTTTATAATAAATTTGTATGGAGACTTGCATCATACAGTTGTCAGGTTTATAATGAAGTACTTACAACAAAAGGTGATGTAAGAAATTAAACAAACTCTTTGCAGCAGAAAGAGAAAAAAGAAAGGAAAGACAATGAACTTTGAGATATATTAGACTATCTTTGCTGCTTCATTCTCATCATATTCCAACACTTCAAGTATTGATAAACAGGTAAGACTATTTTTATCTTTTAAATTAGTTATAACTGTTATTACATTGACATAATATGCCTAGAATACTCTGTAATATTTGTTTCTGTTATAAGGATATTCTGTTAAATAAATAGTTGCTTTAAACACAATGTTTTAGAAGTACATAATTCACTTGTAAAGTGTAACTAAAATAAAAAATCCTAATCAAATCCTCATTGTCTTTAGGTACATCAAATGTCTTACGCTGCTCTGATGACAAGATCATTTTCATTATAGGACAATATTCAACTCCAGAACCAGCTGAAGATTCTATTCAATGCAAATCAAGGAATCAGTTTGACTGCAGAAAAACAATGTCCAGATCATCACACCACCATCACCATTGTGGACTACATCTGTGTGACTCAGTTCAGCATTCAGATCATCACATCACCATCACCATTGTGGACTACATCTGTGTTGCTCAGTTCAGCATTCAGATCATCACACCACCATCACCATTGTGCACTACATCTGTGTTGCTCAGTTCAGCATTCAGATCATCACCATCACCATTGTGCACTACATCTGTGTGACTCAGTTCAGCATTCAGATCATCACCATCACCATTGTGGACTACATCTGTGTGACTCAGTTCAGCATTCAGATCATCACACCACCATCACCATTGTGGACTACATCTGTGTGGCTCAGTTCAGCATTCAGATCATCACACCACCATCACCATTGTGGACTACATCTGTGTGGCTCAGTTCAGCATTCAGATCATCACACCACCATCACCATTGTGCACTACATCTGTGTGACTCAGTTCAGCATTCAGATCATCACACCACCATCACCATTGTGGACTACATCTGTGTGGCTCAGTTCAGCATTCAGATCATCACACCACCATCACCATTGTGGACTACATCTGTGTGGCTCAGTTCAGCACATACTGAAATGCTGACCATTCTGAAATGCTTATCACAGTTGTATCTGACATTGTTGGATATATATTTGAAATAAATGATTTTTAACTTCCTTTTTAATTTCTACAGAAGCACCTATTGCCTAATGGCCATGAAATTTAGCATGCTTGTTTAGAGTCATGTCATTTGTTTATTTTTAAGAAAATCTGATCTTTCCTTGAGGACTGTAAAACACCATTATGCCATTTCTGAAATATTCTGTTGAAATGTGCCTGGAAAAGAATACGCTAAAGCACAGAGAAAGAAGAAGCTTAAACAATAATACTTGATACACACAATTGTGCTCATGCTTACACACACACACTCACACACACACACACACACACACACACACACACACCACACACACACACACACACACACACACACACGGAATGTTAGTGTCAAAATACCTTTTAATGTATATAAGCATTTCACATATTTTTTTGTGATGTAATTATTATACATCCATTATAATAATAAAAAATAGCTTTAAGCATTTGTTTGTTAGCCAATACTGAAAGCTGACAAAAATGATTAAAAATGACTAATGCTGTTGCTCCATCTATTGGACAACATTGGTATTACATCATATTCAGTTGAAATTAATTAATAGAATGAATTGTTTTTTCACTTATCTCGGGAATGAGAAAATGAAAAAATGTGAAACTCAGAACTTAGATAGTGTTTGAGGAGTCCTGTTGAACAAGACCATTTCTGTGTTGCTGGGTGATTGAGTTTTTACTCTTATTTACCGGGAGTAATGTCTGTTGAAATGCATATCTTTGTGGGCTTATATCTCGGGAATGCCCGGCCCAAATCGCACCATACTTGAATCGAAGCTAGATGAGGACGGGCTCTTTCCAACAAGCTCTCCCACAAGGATCTAGCTGGTCTATTCAGGGAGATACAGCTGTTCCAAGACCGGGGTCTCACGGAATAGCGATCCGCGGGGGGGTAGATTTAGCGACGATAGATTTAGATAAAGATCTTACCAAGGACCTTACCATCAAAATTTGAGCGTGCAGCGACTTTCCGTTCTCGAGTTATGAATGAATTTGTACTGAGGGGGCGTGGCCTAAATGGCGGACAAACGTTACTTTCACTTTAGGATTCTCATTTTTAAAATGTGACACAATATTCATTAGTGCAATAGTCAATAGTCTTACAAAATGTGAGTGTAAATGTTCAAATAGTTATATTATAAAGTCTAAATAAGAATCATAGAATAATATTAGTTATATTGCATGAAATGACTATTTTAAACAGCAGGGGGCAGTAGAATACCACTTATTGACTTAATATTCAATTATGTTTTTAGAATTTTCACCTGTTTAACTGTTATAGAGGCATTAATTATTATTATCTCATTTAGAGTCACATGTTCTGACATGTTTTTAAGAAGATCTGAGCATTCATTGAAGAGATATAGGCTTTCGGGGACACATAAGGCTATATATTGAAGTGACCCTATTATAGCCATCCAAATGAATAAGTTATAGCCTCAGTTTCTGATAATCATTGATCTAGAGAGTCCAGAGAATTGTACTGCAATGATTTTGAGCATTGTGATATGAAAAATTATACGATCATACATGGAAAAGACCATTTACAGCCAATACAGGCAATTTACCATAGGAAATACATGGTTTTTAAGCTTTTTAACAGTTACAGCGCCATCTATGGTCCGATCTCCATGAAACTTTGCATGCTTCTTCACCATGTTATAACACATATGCTCATCAATTATTGTGAAGTTCTGAGTTTTTATTTATGATTTATAGGCTTTTGAGTGTATTTTGACAGGCCCATTTTCTAAACGACCCTGTTATAGTAAACCAAAGGGCAAATTTCAACTTTTTTTTGATAATTATTGATCTAGAGAGTCTAGAGAATTGTCCTAGACTGGTTTGGTTCCGATCGGGCAAAAAACCAGGGACTAGTTTGCAAAAGTACGTTTTTAACATATTTGTGAATATTTAATGAACAATTTGATTGACAGCAATGGTTCTAGAGGCAAAGTTGTTCAGCCTGAGGAGATCTATCGACTGATATGCATTTTATGGGGATTTGTGCAACACCACGTGATTACAGAGCCGTAAAACGACCAACTGCAGCAAGAAGCAATTAAAGACATTTTAAGAGAACTTTGGATAAATGGCTAAAAAAATCATACAGTAACTTTTAAGATAATTTAATGGTTTATAACTTTCGACAAATAGGTAGCGCAGTTACCAAATTGATGTGATGTGGTCAGAGTGAGGTGACAATGACACATACAAAGTTTGGTGTCAAAATGTCAAGGCATTGCATTGTTAAAGACTTAATAGTCATTTTGGCAGCATGCCTCAACTTTGCTGCTGCGCTATACGAAAACGGTTTCGTCAATCGACACGAAATCCATAACTTTTAGTCGGCACGGTCTGGAGATGATACGATTCGATTTTGGTGAAAATCGGACAAACGGTCTAGGAGGAGTTCAAAAAAGTAGGTTTTGACTGAAAATCAAGATGGCGGACAGGAAGTTCGGCCAAATAAGGAAAACCTGGTATCTATGTTCTCAGCTTGACCCAAGGAATCTATGAAGACCAGTGGCATTTCAACAGGCAGATTTTTTCAAAAGTTATTAGCCTTTTTGGAAATTTCTTTATAACTTTTGACCACTAGGTGGTGCTGTTTCGAAACTTCTCAAGCTCCTTCAGGGCATCGTACTGATGACCCATACCGAGTTTCGTAACAATTCGTTCATGCGTTCAGAAAATACAGCATTTTAGCACATAATTCAAAATGGCCGACAGACAAAATGGCTGATCTGGGAAAATTGGATATCAGTCGACTCGGTATGACGCCCTGAATCTAACGAGGCCACTTTTATGATTTTTGGACAAACCGTTCAGGAGTTATGAGCAAAAATAACCATTTTTCATATCTCCGGACCAGTAGGTGGCGCTGCGCCGAAACGCTGCATGTTGCCTCAGGTCATGCTTGTGATGACTTGTACCAAGTTTGGTCTGAATACGATAAAGCGTTGCGGAGATACAGCCTTAAGTTTGTTTTTGCAAGCTCTACGTAAAATTATTTTGCACGTCATTCAAAAACTTTTAAGCGAATCAACTTGAATTCCATAACTTTTTGTCCCCACTGTCTGAAGATGATCTGGTGCAATTTTGGTGAAAATCGGAGCATCGCCCTAGGATGAGTTCGAAAAAGTAGGTTTTTCTGAAAATTCAAAATGGCGGAAAAATTTGCATGACGGAAAATGACGTCATATGGTGCAATCGAATCGTCATGAGCTCAGGAATCAGAGGAAAAAAGAATTTTGTTGATAGGCCTTACGGTTCAAAAGTTATTAGCATAATAAAAGTGAAACTTTGGACAGGTGGTGGCGCTAGAGGGAATGAGTTAAAGACACCAAAATTGGTGCATTTGATGTTGGGACTGTCCTCTATCAGAATGTCAAATCAAAACAACTTTCCCGCAAACGGTTCTATGGGCTGCCATAGACGCCCAGTCGGAAGAAGAATAAAAAAGAACCGGAACAGAAACAATTGCTAATATAGCTGCAAGCAGCCATTACCGGGGCCAAGCGCAAAGACGACGACAAGACATGCCAACATGTGTCAGACCAACTGCAGTAAGGAGCAATTTAAGACATTGTCAGATGAATTTAGGCAAAATGGCTTTAAAAATCACACTAATTAACTAAAAATATGATTTAATGAATTATCACTTTCGACCAATAGGTGGCGTAGTTACTAAATCGAGTGACAATGACAAACCTTAAGACCAGTGGCATTAAAATATGCAGATTTATTCAAAAGTTTTTAGAAATTATGTTATAACTTTTGACCAAAAGGTGGCGCTGTCTCGAAATGTGTTGAGTACCTTCAGGGCATGGTGCTGATGGCACATGCTGAGTTTTGTAATGTTGCACCAATGCATTCGTTAAGAATAGCATGTTACGTTCTATTATAGCGCCACCAATAGGCTCAATCCCACCATTTTTTTTATGTGACCTCATAGTGAGCCCATACAAGTGTGTGTAAAATTTGGTGAAAATATCTCATTTAGTTTTGGAGTTATATACATTTATGTGTATAAACACATAAAAAATGACTGACACGTGACTTTGATTGGATTTTACTACCCCTTACTATCAATATTTTCGCATTTGGGCATTAGCATATAGCCTATCGACCTATGTTTCCAAACTTCTGACGGTGGTTTCGTCTCGATCGGACAAGCGGTTTCGAAGATATAGCCAAATGTTTTTTTCGCGCTAAATCGCAACGCTACACAAACCGTAAGACGAAACCCAGCATGTTTGGCATCCTTGGACTCGGCAACGATTCAGGAACTCAAAAAGATGACTCTCGTGAAAATAAGTAAACCACACCCAAAGTTATAAGCATTTGAAAAAAAAAATTCACCACTAGGTGGCGCTGTTTCGAAAATTCTCAGGCTCTTTCAGGGCATCGTACTGATGACCCATACCGAGTTTCGTAACAATTCGTTCATGCGTTCAGAAAATACAGCATTTTAGCACATAATTCAAAATGGCCGACAGACAAAATGGCCGATCTAGGAAAATTGGATACCAGACGACTCGGCATGACGCCCTGAATCTAACGAGACCACTTTTATGATTTTTGGACAAAGAGTACAGTAGTTATGGGGAAAATAGCACTTTTTCGTATCTCTGGACCAGTAGGTGGCGCTGCGCCGAAACGCAGCATGTAGCCTCAGGTCATGCTTGTGATGACATGGACCAAGTTTGGTCTGAATCTGAAAAAGCGTCGCGGAGATACAGCCTTATGTGTGTTTTCGCAAGCTCTACGTAAAATTTATTTGCGTGGTATTCGAGAACGACTTGCAGCGTTTTTATGAAATCCATAACTTTTTGTCAGCATGGTCTGGAGATGATCTGGTTCAATTTTGGTGAGAATCAGAACAACGGCCTAGGAGGAGTTCGAAAAAGTAGCTTTTTCAGATAATTACAAATGGCGGACAAAATATCGTGACGGAAAATGACGTCATAGGGTGCAATCGAATCGGCATTAGCTCAGAAACAAGGGGAAAAAGGAATTTTGATGATAGGCCTTACGGTTCAAAAGTTATTAGCATAATAAAAGTGAAACTTTGGACAGGTGGTGGCGCTAGAGGGATTGAGTTGGAGACTCCAAATTTGCTCTGTTGACTTTTCAGACTGTCCTCTATCAGTGTACCAAATTTCATAACTTTCCCGCAAACGGTTCTATGGGCTGCCATAGACACCCAGTCGGAAGAAGAAGAAGAAGAAACGGAAGAATAATAAGAACCGGAACAGATACAATAGGTGCCACCGCACCTTCGGTGCTTGGCCCCTAAATATAGCTGCAAGCAGCAATAACCGGGGCCAAGCGCAAAGAAGACGACAAGACATGCCAACATGTGTCAGACCAACTGCAGCAAGGAGCAATTTAAGACATTTAAAGATTAATTTAGGCAAAATGGCTTAAAAATCACACTAATTAACTAAAAATGTGATTTAATGGATTATCACTTTTGACCAATAGGTGGCGTAGTTACAAAAACGATGTGATGTGGTCAGAGTCTGGTGACAATGACAAACCTTAAGACCAGTGGCATTAAAATACGCAGATTTATTCAAAAGTTTTTTAGAAATTATGTTATAACTTTTGACCAAAAGGTGGCGCTGTCTCGAAATGTTTTGAGTACATTCAGGGCATGGTGCTGATGGCACATGCTGAGTTTTGTAATGTTGCACCAATGCATTCGTTAAGAGTAGCATGTTACGTTCTATTATAGCGCCACCAAGAGGCTCAATCCCACCATTTTTTTTATGTGACCTCAAAGTGAGCCCATACATGTGTGTGTAAAATTTGGTGAAAATATCTCATTTAGTTTTGGAGTTATATACATTTATGTGAATAAACACATAAAAAATGACTGACACGTGACTTTGATTGGATTTTACTACCCCTTACTATCAATATTTTGACATTTGGGCATTGGCGTATAGCTATCGACCTATGTTTCCAAACTTCTGACGGTGGTTTCGTCTCGATTGGTCAAACGGTTTCGAAGATATCGGCAAATGTTTTTTAAGCGCTAAATCACAACGCTACACAAACCGTAAACAAAACCTAAGCATATTTGGTATCTGTGGACTCGGCAAGGATTCAGGATCCCAACGAGATGACTCACGTGAAAATACGTCAAACACAACCAGAGTTATCAGCATTTGAAAAATCAATTTTGCCACTAGGTGGCGCTGTTTCGAAACTTCTCAGGCTCCTTCAGGGTATCGTACTGATGACCCATACCGAGTTTCGTAACAATTCGTTAATGCGTTCATAAAATACAGCATTTTAGCACATAATTCAAAATGGCCGACAGCCAAAATGGCCGATCTGGGAAAATTGGATATCTGTCGACTCGGCATGACGCCCTGAATCTAACAAGACCAACTTTATTATTTTTGGACAAACTGTTCAGTAGTTATGAGCAAAAATAGCAATTTTTCGTATCTCTGGACCAGTAGGTGGCGCTGCGCCGAAACGCAGCATGTAGCCTCAGGTCATGCTTGTAATGACATGTACCAAGTTTGGTTTGAATACGATAAAGCGTTGCGGAGATACAGCCTTATGTCTGTTTTCGCAAGCGCTACTTAAAATTAATTTGCGTGGTATTCGAGAACAACTTGCAGCGTTTTTATGAATTCCATAACTTTTTGTCAGCACGGTCTGGAGATGATCTGGTTCAATTTTGGTGAGAATCGGAACAACGGCCTAGGAGGAGTTCGAAAAAGTAGCTTTTTCGGATAATTACAAATGGCGGACAAATTGTCGTGACGGAAAATGACGTCATAGGGTGCAATCGAATCGGCATGAGCCAAGGAATAAGAGGACAAAGGATTTGTGATTCTAGCCATTATGGTTCAAAAGTTATAAGCATAAACATGAGTAAATCTTTGGACAGTTGGTGGCGCTAGAGGGATTGAGTTGGAGACTCCAAATTTGCTCTGGTGACTTTTCAGACTGTCCTCTATCAGTGTACCAAATTTCATAACTTTCCCGCAAACGGTTCTATGGGCTGCCATAGACGCCCAGTCGGAAGAAACGGAAGAATAATAAGAACCGGAACAGATACAATAGGTGCCACCGCACCTTCGGTGCTTGGCCCCTAATAATAATAAGAACCGGAACAGATACAATAGGTGCCTCCGCACCTTCGGTGCTTGGCCCCTAATAAGAACCGGAACAGATACAATAGGTGCCACCGCACCTTCGGTGCTTGGCCCCTAATAAGAACCGGAACAGATACAATAGGTGCCCGCACCTTCGGTGCTTGGCCCCTAATAAGAACGGGAACAGATACAATAGGTGCCACCGCACCTTCGGTGCTTGGCCCCTAATAACAAGCAGCCATTAAACGGGGCCAAGCAGTAGAAGACGATAAGACATGCCAACATGGCTGAAAGTGTCAGACCAACTGAAAAAAATGAGCAATTTAAAGACATTTTAAGAGGAATTTCGGCAAATGGTCGAAAAATCATGCATACAGTAACTTATGAGATGATTTAATGGTTTATCACTTTCGACCAATAGGTGGCGCAGCTATGAACTCGATGTGATGTGGTCAGAGTGAAGTGACAATGACACATACAAAGTTAGTTGTCAATATGTCGAGACATTGCAGATATAAAGCCTTAATAGTCATTTTGGCAGCATGCCTCAACTTTGCTGCTGCGGTATACGAAAACGGTTTTGTCTATCGACACGAAATCCATAACTTTTGGTCGGGAAGGTCTGAAGATGATACGATTCGATTTTGGTGAAAATCGGACAAACGATCTAGGAGGAGTTCGAAAAAGTAGCTTTTGAATGAAAATCAAGATGGCGGACAGGAAGTTCGGCCAAATAAGGAAAACCTGGTATCTATGTTCCAGCTTGACCGAAGGAATCTATTAAGACCATTGGCATTTCAACAGGCAGATTTATTCAAAAGTTATTAGCCTTTTTGGAAATTTTGTTATAACTTTTGACCACAAGGTGGCGCTGTTTCGAAATATTTTTAGTACCTTCAGGGGATGGTGTTGTTGGCACATTCTGAGTTTCTTAATATTACAATCAATGCATTTGTTTAGTATAGCATTTTATTTCACAAAACTCTATTGAAGTCAATGGGAATTTCATGTTTTGTTCTATTATAGCGCCACCAAGAGGCTCAGTCCCACAATTTTTTTTATGTGTCCTCAGAGTGAGCCCATACGTATGTGTGTCAATTTTGGTGAAAATATCTCAATTCACTTCAGAGTTATAGACATTTATATGAAAAAACACGTAAAAAATGACTGACACATGACTTTGTTTTAATTTTACGACCCCTTACTATCAATATTTTCGCATTTGGGCATTAGCGTATGGCCTATCGACCTATGTTTCCAAACTTCTGGCGGTGGTTTCGTCTCGATCGGACAAGCGGTTTCGAAGATATAGCCAAATGTTTTTTTCGCGCTAAATCGCAACGCTACACAAACCGTAAGACGAAACCCAGCATGTTTGGTATCGTTGGACTCGGCAACGATTCAGGAGCTCAAAAAGATGACTCTCGTTAAAAAAAGTCGACCACACCCAAAGTTATAAGCATTTGAAAAAAAAAGTTCACCACTAGGTGGCGCTGTTTCGAAACTTCTCAGGCTCTTTCAGGGCATCGTACTGATGACCCATACCGAGTTTCGTAACAATTCGTTCATGCGTTCAGAAAATAGAGCATTTTAGCACATAATTCAAAATGGCCGACAGACAAAATGGCCGATCTGGGAAAATTGGATATCAGTCGACTCGGTATGACGCCCTGAATCTAACGAGGCCACTTTTATGATTTTTGGACAAACCGTTCAGGAGTTATGAGCAAAAATAACCATTTTTCATATCTCCGGACCAGTAGGTGGCGCTGCGCCGAAACGCTGCATGTTGCCTCAGGTCATGCTTGTGATGACTTGTACCAAGTTTGGTCTGAATACGATAAAGCGTTGCGGAGATACAGCCTTAAGTTTGTTTTCGCAAGCGCTACATAAAATTATTTTGCACGTTATTCAAAAACTTTTAAGCGAATCAACTTGAATTCCATAACTTTTTGTCCCCACTGTCTGAAGATGATCTGGTGCAATTTTGGTGAAAATCGGAGCATCGCCCTAGGAGGAGTTCGAAAAAGTAGGTTTTTCTGAAAATTCAAAATGGCGGAAAAACTGTTATGGCGGAAAATGACGTCATAGGGTGCAATCGAATCGTCATGAGCTCAGGAATCAGAGGAAAAAAAACTTTTGTTGATAGGCCTTACGGTTCAAAAGTTATTAGCATAAATGTGAGTGAAACTTTGGACAGGTGGTGGCGCTAGAGGGAATGACTTAGAAACACCAAAATTGGTGTATTTAATGTTGGGACTGTCCTCTATCAGAATGTCAAACCAAAACAACTTTCCCGCAATCGGTTCTATGGGCTGCCATAGACGCTAAGTCGGAAGAAGAAGAAGAAAAAGAAATATAGCTGCAAGCAGCCATTACCGGGGCCAAGCGCAAGAAGCGGCAACAGATGCCATCATGGGTGGGAGTGGCAGACCAACTGCAGCAATGAGCAATTAAAGACATTTTAAGAGAACTTTGGATAAATGGCAAAAAAATCATATATACAGTAACTTTTAAGATAATTTAATGGTTTATCACTTTCGACAAATAGGTGGCGCACTTACGAAATTGATGTGATGTGGTCAGAGGGAGGTGACAATGACACAATGCAAAGTTTGATGTCAAAATGTCAAGGCATTGCAGAGATAAAGACTGAATAGTCCTTTTGGCATCCTACCCCAACTTTGCTGCTGCGCTACACGAAAACGGTTTTGTCTATCGACACGAAATCCATAACTTTTAGTCGGCACAGTCTGGAGATGATACGATTCGATTTTGGTGAAAATCGGACAAACGGTCTAGGAGGAGTTCGAAAAAGTAGGTTTTGACTGAAAATCAAGATGGCGGACAGGAAGTTCGGCCAAATTAGGAAAATCTGGTATCTATGTTCTCAGCTTGACCCAAGGAATCTATTAAGACCAGTGGCATTTCAACAGGGAGATGTATTCAAAAGTTATTAGCCTTTTTGGAAATTTTGTTATAACTTTTGACCACAAGGTGGCGCTGTTTCGAAACTTCTCAGGCTCCTTCAGGGCATCGTACTGATGACCCATACCGAGTTTCGTAACAATTCGTTCATGCGTTCAGAAAATACAGCATTTTAGCACATAATTCAAAATGGCCGACAGACAAAATGGCCGATATGGAAAAATTGGATATCAGTCGACTCGGCATGACGCCCTGAATCTAACGAGACCAATTTTATTATTTTTGGACAAACTGTTCAGTAGTTATGAGCAAAAATAGCAATTTTTCGTATCTCTGGACCAGTAGGTGGCGCTGCGCCAAAACGCAGCATGTAGCTTCAGGTCATGCTTGTAATGACATGTACCAAGTTTGGTTTGAATACGATAAAGCGTTGCGGAGATACAGCCTTGTGTCTGTTTTCGCAAGCGCTACTTAAAATTAATTTGCGTGGTATTCGAGAACAACTTGCAGCGTTTTTATGAATTCCATAACTTTTTGTCAGCACGGTCTGGAGATGATCTGGTTCAATTTTGGTGAGAATCAGAACAACGGCCTAGGAGGAGTTCGAAAAAGTAGCTTTTTCGGATAATTACAAATGGCGGACAAATTGTCGTGACGGAAAATGACGTCATAGGGTGCAATCGAATCGGCATGAGCCAAGGAATAAGAGGACAAAGGATTTGTGATTCTAGCCATTATGGTTCAAAAGTTATAAGCATAAACATGAGTAAATCTTTGGACAGTTGGTGGCGCTAGAGGGATTGAGTTGGAGACTCCAAATTTGCTCTGGTGACTTTTCAGACTGTCCTCTATCAGTGTACCAAATTTCATAACTTTCCCGCAAACGGTTCTATGGGCTGCCATAGACGCCCAGTCGGAAGAAGAAGCAGAATAATAATAATAAATATAGCTGCAAGCAGCAATAACCGGGGCCAAGCGCAAAGAAGACGACAAGACATGTCAACATGTGTCAGACCAACTGCAGCAAGGAGCAATTTAAGACATTTAAAGATTAATTTAGGCAAAATGGCTTAAAAATCACACTAATTAACAAAAAATGTGATTTAATGGATTATCACTTTTGACCAATAGGTGGCGTAGTTACAAAAACGATGTGATGTGGTCAGAGTCTGGTGACAATGACAAACCTTAAGACCAGTGGCATTAAAATACGCAGATTTATTCAAAAGTTTTTAGAAATTATGTTATAACTTTTGACCAAAAGGTGGCGCTGTCTCGAAATGTTTTGAGTACCTTCAGGGCATGGTGCTGATGGCACATGCTGAGTTTTGTAATGTTACACCAATGCATTCGTTAAGAATAGCATGTTACGTTCTATTATAGCGCCACCAAGAGGCTCAATCCCACCATTTTTTTTATGTGACCTCAAAGTGAGCCCATACATGTGTGTGTAAAATTTGGTGAAAATATCTCATTTAGTTTTGGAGTTATATACATTTATGTGAATAAACACATAAAAAATGACTGACACGTGACTTTGATTGGATTTTACTACCCCTTACTATCAATATTTTCGCATTTGGGCATTAGCGTATAGCCTATCGACCTATGTTTCCAAACTTCTGGCGGTGGTTTCGTCTCGATCGGACAAGCGGTTTCGAAGATATCGGCAAATGTTTTTTAAGCGCTAAATCACAACGCTACACAAACCGTAAACAAAACCTAAGCATATTTGGTATCTGTGGACTCGGCAAGGATTCAGGATCCCAACGAGATGACTCCCGTGAAAATATGTCAAACACAACCAGAGTTATCAGCATTTGAAAAATCAATTTTGCCACTAGGTGGCGCTGTTTCGAAACTTCTCAGGCTCCTTCAGGGTATCGTACTGATGACCCATACCGATTTTCGTAACAATTCGTTCATGCGTTCATAAAATACAGCATTTTAGCACATAATTCAAAATGGCCGACAGCCAAAATGGCCGATCTGGGAAAATTGGATATCTGTCGACTCGGCATGACGCCCTGAATCTAACAAGACCAACTTTATTATTTTTGGACAAACTGTTCAGTAGTTATGAGCAAAAATAGCAATTTTTCGTATCTCTGGACCAGTAGGTGGCGCTGCGCCGAAACGCAGCATGTAGCCTCAAGTCATGCTTGTAATGACATGTACCAAGTTTGGTTTGAATACGATAAAGCGTTGCGGAGATACAGCCTTATGTCTGTTTTCGCAAGCGCTACTTAAAATTAATTTGCGTGGTATTCGAGAACAACTTGCAGCGTTTTTATGAATTCCATAACTTTTTGTCAGCACGGTCTGGAGATGATCTGGTTCAATTTTGGTGAGAATCGGAACAACGGCCTAGGAGGAGTTCGAAAAAGTAGCTTTTTCGGATAATTACAAATGGCGGAAAAATTGTCGTGACGGAAAATGACGTCATAGGGTGCAATCGAATCGGCATGAGCCAAGGAATAAGAGGACAAAGGATTTGTGATTCTAGCCATTATGGTTCAAAAGTTATAAGCATAAACATGAGTAAATCTTTGGACAGTTGGTGGCGCTAGAGGGATTGAGTTGGAGACTCCAAATTTGCTCTGGTGACTTTTCAGACTGTCCTCTATCAGTGTACCAAATTTCATAACTTTCCCGCAAACGGTTCTATGGGCTGCCATAGACGCCCAGTCGGAAGAAACGGAAGAATAATAAGAACCGGAACAGATACAATAGGTGCCACCGCACCTTCGGTGCTTGGCCCCTAATAATAATAAGAACGGGAACAGATACAATAGGTGCCACCGCACCTTCGGTGCTTGGCCCCTAATAAGAACGGGAACAGATACAATAGGTGCCCGCACCTTCGGTGCTTGGCCCCTAATAATAATAAGAACGGGAACAGATACAATAGGTGCCCGCACCTTCGGTGCTTGGCCCCTAAATATAGCTGCAAGCAGCCATTATCGGGGCCAAGCAGCATAAGACGACAAGACATGCCAACATTGCTGAAAGTGTCAGACCAACTGCAACAATGAGCAATTAAAGACATTTAAAGACAATTGTAGGTGAAATGGCTGAAAAATCATAGAAACTCTAAATAAAAATATGATTTAATGGAGTATCACTTTCGACCAATAGGTGGCGCAGTTAGCAAATTGATGTGATGTGGTCAGGGTGAGGTGACAATGACACATACAAAGTTTGGTGTCAAAATGTCAAGGCATTGCAATGTTAAACACTTAATAGTCATTTTGGCAGCATGCCTCAAATTTGCTGCTGCGGTATACAAAAACGGTTTCATCTATCGACACGAAATCTATAACTTTTAGTCGGCACGGTCTGGAGATGATACGATTCGATTTTGGTGAAAATCGGAAAAACGGTCTAGGAGGAGTTCGAAAAAGTAGGTTTTGACTGAAAATCAAGATGGCGGACAGGAAGTTCGGCCAAATAAGGAAAACCTGGTATCTATGTTCTCAGCTTGACCCAAGGAATCTATTAAGACCAGTGGCATTTCAACAGGCAGATTTATTCAAAAGTTATTAGCCTTTTTGGAAATTTTATTATAACTTTTGACCACAAGGTGGCGCTGTTTCGAAATATTTTTAGTACCTTCAGGGGATGGTGTTGTTGGCACATTCTGAGTTTCTTAATATTACATCAATGCATTTGTTTAGTATAGCATTTTATTTCACAAAACTCTATTGAAGTCAATGGGAATTTCATGTTTTGTTCTATTATAGCGTCACCAAGAGGCTCAGTCCTACAATTTTTTTTATGTGTCCTCAGAGTGAGCCCATACGTATGTGTGTCAATTTTGGTGAAAATATCTCAATTCACTTCAGAGTTATAGACATTTATATGAAAAAACACGTAAAAAATGACTGACACGTGACTTTGTTTGAATTTTACTACCCCTTACTATCAATAATTTCGCATTTGGGCATTAGCGTTTAGCCTATCGACCTATGTTTCCAAACTTCTGGCGGTGGTTTCGTCTCGATCGGACAAGCGGTTTCGAAGATATCGGCAAATGTTTTTTAAGCGCTAAATCACAACGCTACACAAACCGTAAACAAAACCTAAGCATATTTGGTATCTGTGGACTCGGCAAGGATTCAGGATCCCAACGAGATGACTCCCGTGAAAATACGTCAAACACAACCAGAGTTATCAGCATTTGAAAAATCAATTTGCCACTAGGTGGCGCTGTTTCGAAACTTCTCAGGCTCCTTCAGGGTATCGTACTGATGACCCATACCGAGTTTCGTAACAATTCGTTCATGCGTTCATAAAATACAGCATTTTAGCACATAATTCAAAATGGCCGACAGCCAAAATGGCCGATCTGGGAAAATTGGATATCTGTCGACTCGGCATGACGCCCTGATTCTAACAAGACCAACTTTATTATTTTTGGACAAACTGTTCAGTAGTTATGAGCAAAAATAGCAATTTTTCGTATCTCTGGACCAGTAGGTGGCGCTGCGCCGAAACGCAGCATGTAGCCTCAGGTCATGCTTGTAATGACATGTACCAAGTTTGGTTTGAATACGATAAAGCGTTGCGGAGATACAGCCTTATGTCTATTTTTGCAAGCGCTATTAAAAATTAATTTGCGTGGTATTCGAGAACAACTTGCAGCGTTTTTATGAATTCCATAACTTTTTGTCACCACGGTCTGGAGATGATCTGGTTCAATTTTGGTGAGAATCGGAACAACGGCCTAGGAGGAGTTCGAAAAAGTAGCTTTTTCGGATAATTACAAATGGCGGACAAATTGTCGTGACGGAAAATGACGTCATAGGGTGCAATCGAATCGGCATGAGCCAAGGAATAAGAGGACAAAGGATTTGTGATTCTAGCCATTATGGTTGAAAAGTTATAAGCATAAACATGAGTAAATCTTTGGACAGTTGGTGGCGCTAGAGGGATTGAGTTGGAGACTCCAAATTTGCTCTGGTGACTTTTCAGACTGTCCTCTATCAGTGTACCAAATTTCATAACTTTCCCGCAAACGGTTCTATGGGCTGCCATAGACGCCCAGTCGGAAGAAGAAGAATAATAAGAACCGGAACAGATACAATAGGTGCCACCGCACCTTCGGTGCTTGGCCCCTAATAAGAACCGGAACAGATACAATAGGTGCCACCGCACCTTCGGTGCTTGGCCCCTAATAATAATAAGAACGGGAACAGATACAATAGGTGCCACCGCACCTTCGGTGCTTGGCCCCTAATAAGAACGGGAACAGATACAATAGGTGCCCGCACCTTCGGTGCTTGGCCCCTAATAATAATAAGAACGGGAACAGATACAATAGGTGCCCGCACCTTCGGTGCTTGGCCCCTAAATATAGCTGCAAGCAGCCATTATCGGGGCCAAGCAGCATAAGACGACAAGACATGCCAACATTGCTGAAAGTGTCAGACCAACTGCAACAATGAGCAATTAAAGACATTTAAAGACAATTGTAGGTGAAATGGCTGAAAAATCATAGAAACTCTAAATAAAAATATGATTTAATGGAGTATCACTTTCGACCAATAGGTGGCGCAGTTAGCAAATTGATGTGATGTGGTCAGGGTGAGGTGACAATGACACATACAAAGTTTGGTGTCAAAATGTCAAGGCATTGCAATGTTAAACACTTAATAGTCATTTTGGCAGCATGCCTCAAATTTGCTGCTGCGGTATACAAAAACGGTTTCATCTATCGACACGAAATCTATAACTTTTAGTCGGCACGGTCTGGAGATGATACGATTCGATTTTGGTGAAAATCGGAAAAACGGTCTAGGAGGAGTTCGAAAAAGTAGGTTTTGACTGAAAATCAAGATGGCGGACAGGAAGTTCGGCCAAATAAGGAAAACCTGGTATCTATGTTCTCAGCTTGACCCAAGGAATCTATTAAGACCAGTGGCATTTCAACAGGCAGATTTATTCAAAAGTTATTAGCCTTTTTGGAAATTTTATTATAACTTTTGACCACAAGGTGGCGCTGTTTCGAAATATTTTTAGTACCTTCAGGGGATGGTGTTGTTGGCACATTCTGAGTTTCTTAATATTACATCAATTTATTTGTTTAGTATAGCATTTTATTTCACAAAACTCTATTGAAGTCAATGGGAATTTCATGTTTTGTTCTATTATAGCGTCACCAAGAGGCTCAGTCCTACAATTTTTTTTATGTGTCCTCAGAGTGAGCCCATACGTATGTGTGTCAATTTTGGTGAAAATATCTCAATTCACTTCAGAGTTATAGACATTTATATGAAAAAACACGTAAAAAATGACTGACACGTGACTTTGTTTGAATTTTACTACCCCTTAATATCAATATTTTTTCATTTGGGCATTAGCATATAGCCTATCGACCTATGTTTCCAAACTTCTGGCGGTGGTTTCGTCTCGATCGGACAAGCGGTTTCGAAGATATCGGCAAATGTTTTTTAAGCGCTAAATCACAACGCTACACAAACCGTAAACAAAACCTAAGCATATTTGGTATCTGTGGACTCGGCAAGGATTCAGGATCCCAACGAGATGACTCCCGTAAAAATACGTCAAACACAACCAGAGTTATCAGCATTTGAAAAATCAATTTTGCCACTAGGTGGCGCTGTTTCGAAACTTCTCAGGCTCCTTCAGGGTATCGTACTGATGACCCATACCGAGTTTCGTAACAATTCGTTCATGCGTTCATAAAATACAGCATTTTAGCACATAATTCAAAATGGCCGACAGCCAAAATGGCCGATCTGGGAAAATTGGATATCTGTCGACTCGGCATGACGCCCTGATTCTAACAAGACCAACTTTATTATTTTTGGACAAACTGTTCAGTAGTTATGAGCAAAAATAGCAATTTTTCGTATCTCTGGACCAGTAGGTGGCGCTGCGCCGAAACGCAGCATGTAGCCTCAGGTCATGCTTGTAATGACATGTACCAAGTTTGGTTTGAATACGATAAAGCGTTGCGGAGATACAGCCTTATGTCTATTTTTGCAAGCGCTATTAAAAATTAATTTGCGTGGTATTCGAGAACAACTTGCAGCGTTTTTATGAATTCCATAACTTTTTGTCACCACGGTCTGGAGATGATCTGGTTCAATTTTGGTGAGAATCGGAACAACGGCCTAGGAGGAGTTCGAAAAAGTAGCTTTTTCGGATAATTACAAATGGCGGACAAATTGTCGTGACGGAAAATGACGTCATAGGGTGCAATCGAATCGGCATGAGCCAAGGAATAAGAGGACAAAGGATTTGTGATTCTAGCCATTATGGTTGAAAAGTTATAAGCATAAACATGAGTAAATCTTTGGACAGTTGGTGGCGCTAGAGGGATTGAGTTGGAGAGTCCAAATTTGCTCTGGTGACTTTTCAGACTGTCCTCTATCAGTGTACCAAATTTCATAACTTTCCCGCAAACGGTTCTATGGGCTGCCATAGACGCCCAGTCGGAAGAAGAAGAATAATAAGAACCGGAACAGATACAATAGGTGCCACCGCACCTTCGGTGCTTGGCCCCTAATAATAATAATAATAAGAACGGGAACAGATACAATAGGTGCCCGCACCTTCGGTGCTTGGCCCCTAATAATAAATATAGCTGCAAGCAGCAATAACCGGGGCCAAGCGCAAAGAAGACGACAAGACATGCCAACATGTGTCAGACCAACTGCAGCAAGGAGCAATTTAAGACATTTAAAGATTAATTTAGGCAAAATGGCTTAAAAATCACACTAATTAACTAAAAATGTGATTTAATGGATTATCACTTTTGACCAATAGGTGGCGTAGTTACAAAAACGATGTGATGTGGTCAGAGTCTGGTGACAATGACAAACCTTAAGACCAGTGGCATTAAAATACGCAGATTTCTTCAAAAGTTTTTTAGAAATTATGTTATAACTTTTGACCAAAAGGTGGCGCTGTCTCGAAATGTGTTGAGTACCTTCAGGGCATGGTGCTGATGGCACATGCTGAGTTTTGTAATGTTGCACCAATGCATTCGTTAAGAATAGCATGTTACGTTCTATTATAGCGCCACCAATAGGCTCAATCCCACCATTTTTTTTATGTGACCTCATAGTGAGCCCATACAAGTGTGTGTAAAATTTGGTGAAAATATCTCATTTAGTTTTGGAGTTATATACATTTATGTGTATAAACACATAAAAAATGACTGACACGTGACTTTGATTGGATTTTACTACCCCTTACTATCAATATTTTCGCATTTGGGCATTAGCGACTAGCCTATCGACCTATGTTTCCAAACTTCTGACGGTGGTTTCGTCTCGATCGGACAAGCGGTTTCGAAGATATAGCCAAATGTTTTTTTCGCGCTAAATCGCAACGCTACACAAACCGTAAGACGAAACCCAGCATGTTTGGCATCGTTGGACTCGGCAACGATTCAGGAACTCAAAAAGATGACTCTCGTGAAAATAAGTCAACCACACCCAAAGTTATAAGCATTTGAAAAAAAAATTTCACCACTAGGTGGCGCTGTTTCGAAAATTCTCAGGCTCTTTCAGGGCATCGTACTGATGACCCATACCGAGTTTCGTAACAATTCGTTCATGCGTTCAGAAAATACAGCATTTTAGCACATAATTCAAAATGGCCGACAGACAAAATGGCCGATATGGAAAAATTGGATATCAGTCGACTCGGCATGACGCCCTGAATCTAACGAGACCAATTTTATTATTTTTGGACAAACTGTTCAGTAGTTATGAGCAAAAATAGCAATTTTTCGTATCTCTGGACCAGTAGGTGGCGCTGCGCCAAAACGCAGCATGTAGCTTCAGGTCATGCTTGTAATGACATGTACCAAGTTTGGTTTGAATACGATAAAGCGTTGCGGAGATACAGCCTTGTGTCTGTTTTCGCAAGCGCTACTTAAAATTAATTTGCGTGGTATTCGAGAACAACTTGCAGCGTTTTTATGAATTCCATAACTTTTTGTCAGCACGGTCTGGAGATGATCTGGTTCAATTTTGGTGAGAATCAGAACAACGGCCTAGGAGGAGTTCGAAAAAGTAGCTTTTTCGGATAATTACAAATGGCGGACAAATTGTCGTGACGGAAAATGACGTCATAGGGTGCAATCGAATCGGCATGAGCCAAGGAATAAGAGGACAAAGGATTTGTGATTCTAGCCATTATGGTTCAAAAGTTATAAGCATAAACATGAGTAAATCTTTGGACAGTTGGTGGCGCTAGAGGGATTGAGTTGGAGACTCCAAATTTGCTCTGGTGACTTTTCAGACTGTCCTCTATCAGTGTACCAAATTTCATAACTTTCCCGCAAACGGTTCTATGGGCTGCCATAGACGCCCAGTCGGAAGAAGAAGCAGAATAATAATAATAATTAAAGCTGCTAGCAGCATTTAGCGGTGTTCAAGCTGTTAAGGCCTTTAAGATTTTTAAGCACACAAGCATCAAAAGACATTAAGTTTTATGTAGCAAGCATTTAACCACTGACATCATAGATGGAATAGTCCATGTTTTAGCATGATTTACCATTACATACCACATTTAGTGTGATTTTTCATGAATTACCATGTTCCAGTATGATTTACCATGAATCTAGCATGATTTACCATAGTTTACCATGATATACCACATTCTAGAATGATTTACCAGGATTCTAGCATTATTTACATTATTTACTATGATTTACCATGTTTCTAGCTTTATTTACCATGATTTACCACTTGGATAGCAATTATGTGAAGCATCAGAACAAATAAAGTGATAAACTGACTAAATATAATTGTGTTATAATAGTAATTGTTATATAAGGGATTTTTTAGTGTCTAAATATATGAATGCATATGTGAAAAGATTGTTAATAAGTTGAATGGCCAGCAGAGGGCAGTAGAAGACCACTTATTGGCTCACTTTCAGTTTGAACTACTTGGTTTCTCCAGTATTCATCACTAAAGCAAACCAGTTTTCTCATGTTAACTCCATAATGCATGCTTACACACACACACACACACACACACACACACACACACACACACACACACACACACACACACACACACACACACACACTGTACAGGCCATTTACCATAGGAAATACATGGTTTTTAAGCTTTTTAACAGTTATTATGCCATCTATGGTCCGATCTCCATGAAACTTTGCATGGTTCTTCACCATGTTATAACACATATGCACAGCAATTTTTGTGAAGTTCTGAGTTTTTATTTAGGATTTATAGGCTTTTGAGTGTATTTTGAAACGCCCATTCTCTAAATGACCCTGTTATAGTGAACCAAAGGGCAAATTTCTACTTTTTTTCGATAATTATTGATCTAGAGAGTCCAGAGAATTGTCCTAGACTGGTCTGGTTCCGATCGGGCGAAAAACCAGGGACTAGTTCGCAAAAGTAGGTTTTTAACATATTCCTGAATATTTAATGAACGATTTGACTGACAGCAATGGTTCTAGAGGCAAAGTTGTTCAGCATGAGGAGATCTATCGACTGATATGAGTTTTTATGGGGATTTGTGCAACACCACGTGATTACAGAGCCGTAAAACTCGTTAGCGCCAACTAGTGGCCGATTTCTTTCAAAACTCTTACAGACCTCTTGGGCCATGAGTTGAACATCCCCATCGAGTTTCGTTCCGATCGGACTCTGTTAACCTTGTTTAATAGGTGCTTGAACTTCATTGGCTAATGGCGGCCATGTTTTTTGAGATACGCCAATATCCTTTTACACATACATGGCACCTTGGACCAAGACACTGCATACCAATTTTCAAGTCAATCAGACTAACGGTCAGCCCTTTATATGTTTTTTTCACATTATAGCGCCACCTAGTTTTCAATCGTCGCCATTTTTTTACTGTTACCTCAGATTGAACTCTTGGACATGTGTACCAAGTTTGGTGAACCTACCTCATTTACTTCTGGAGTTATAGCCATTTTAGTAAAATAGGCTCCTCCCACAATGTTTGTTTTACTCCCCCTAGCGACCGTAAATCGAAATTTCAACTTTTTTTCGATAATTATTGATATTCAGACTCCAGAGAACATTTCTGCACTGGTTTGGTTCCGATCGGGCAAAAAACCAGGGACTAGTTCGCAAAAGTAGTTTTTCGACAAAATTCAAAATGGCGGAAAATCCAATATGGCGGAAATAAAATCGGAGATATACGTTTTTTAAGTCAGAAGTCCAGCTTTCCAATGATATAAGACACTTGAGTCTACGATATACGGTTTAGGAGTTATGAGCCGTTTCGCGCAATTGATTGCTATAGCGCCACCTATGGGCCAATCGGGCTCATAATTTGATAACCTCTCCTCGATTTTTGTACTACCATCTGACAAAGTTTCAAGTCTCTAGCATTTACGGTTTGGTCTGCACGATGCGTTTTACGGCAGAAGAATAATAATAATTAAAGCTGCTAGCAGCATTTAGCGGTGTTCAAGCTGTTAAGGCCTTTAAGATTTTTAAGCACACAAGCATCAAAAGACATTAAGTTTAATGTAGCAAGCATTTAACCACTGACATCATAGATGGAATAGACCATGTTTTAGCATGATTTACCATGATATGCCACATTTAGTGTGATTTTTCATGATTTACCATGTTCCAGTATGATTTACCATGAATCTAGCATGATTTACCATAGTTTACCATGATATACCACATTCTAGAATGATTTACCAGGATTCTAGCATTATTTACCTTATTTACTATGATTTACCATGTTTCTAGCTTTATTTACCATGATTTACCACGTGGCTAGCCATTATGTGAAGCATTAGAACAAATGAATTGATAGACTTTGACAAAATATGATTGTGTCATAATAGTAATAGTTATATAAGGGATTGTTAAGAGTCTAAAGATATGAATGCACATGTGAAAAGACTGTTAATAAGCATAATGGCCAGCAGAGGGCAGTAGAAGACTACTTATTGGCTCATTTTCATTTTGAACTACTTGGTTTCACCAGTATTCTTCACTAAAGCAAACCAGTGATATACCAAGTTCTAGTATGATTCACCTTGATTTACCCTGTTCTAGCATGGTTTACCACAACTGAACACATTTGAGTATGATTTGCCATGCTATAGGATAATTTACCATGATATACCACATTCTAGAATGATTTATCAGGATGTAGCATGATTTACCATGATTCATCACATTTCTAGCATGATTTGCCATGATACACCATGTAATAGTATTTTTTGCTATGATTTACCATGTTTCTATCATGATTACAGGCAATTTACCATAGGAAATACATGGTTTTTAAGCTTTTCAACAGTTATAGCGCCACCTATTGTCCGATCTCCATGAATCTTTGCATGCTTCTTCACCATGGTATGACTCATATGCTCACCAATTTTTGTGAAGTTCTGAGTTTTTATTTATGATTTATAGGCGTTTGAGTGTATTTTGACACGCCCATTTTATAAATGACCCTGTTTTAGTGAACCAAAGGGCAAATTTCAACTTTTTTTCGATAATTATTGATCTAGACAGTCCAGAGATTTGTCCTAGACTGGTCTGGTTCCGATCGTGCAAAAAACCAGGGACTAGTTCGCAAAAGTAGGTTTTTAACATATTTGTGAATATTTAATAAACGATTTGATTGACAGATATGGTTCTAAAGGCAAAGTTGTTCAGCATGAGGAGATCTATCGACTGATATGCATTTTATGGGGATGTGTGCAACACCACGTGATTACAGAGCCGTAAAACTCGTTAGCGCCAACTAGTGGCCGATTTCTTTCAAAACTCTTACAGACCTCTTAGGCCATGAGTTGAACATGCCTATCGAGTTTCGTTCCGATCGGACTCCGTTAACCTTGTTTAATAGGTGCTTGAACTTCATTGGCTAATGGCGGCCATGTTTTTTTAGATACGCCAATATCCTTTTACACATACATGGCACCTTGGACCAAGACACTGCATACCAATTTTCAGGTCAATTGGACTAACGGTCAGGTGGCCACACCCCCTTTTATGTTTTTTTAATGTTATAGCGCCACCTAGTGTTTGATCGTCGCGATTTTTTTACTGTGACCTCAGATTGAACTCATGCACATGTGTACCAAGTTTGGTGAGGATATCTCATTTACTTCTCGAGTTATAGCCATTTTAGTAAAATAGGCTCCTCCCACAATGTTTGTTTTACTGCCCCTAGCGACCGTAAATCGAAATTTCAACTTTTTTTCGATAATTATTGATATTCAGTCTCCAGAGAACATTTCTGCACTGGTTTGGTTCCGATCGGGCAAAAAACCAGGGACTAGTTCGCAAAAGTAGTTTTTCGACAAAATCCAAAATGGCGGAAAATCCAATATGGCGGAAATTAAATCGGAGATATACGTTTTTTAAGTCAGGAGTCCAGCTTTCCAATGATATAAGACACTTGAGTCTACGACATACGGTCTAGGAGTTATGAGCAGTTTCGCGCAATTGATTGCTATAGCGCCACCTATGGGCCAATCGGGCTCATAATTTGATAACCTCTCCTCGATTTTTGTACTACCATCTGACAAAGTTTCAAGTCTCTAGCATTTACGGTTTGGTCTGCACGATGCGTTTTACGGCAGAATAATAATAATAATTAAAGCTGCTAGCAGCATTTAGCGGTGTTCAAGCAATTAAGGCAGTTAAGATTTTTAAGCACACAAGCATCAAAAGACATTAAGTTTTATGTAGCAAGCATTTAACCATTGACATCATAGATGGAATAGACCATGTTTTAGCATGATTTACCCTGATTTACCACATTTAGAATGATTTTTCATGATTTACCATGTTCCAGTATGATTTACCAATGAATCTAGCATGATTTACCATAGTTTACCATGATATACCACATTCTAGAATGATTTACCAGGATTCTAGCATTATTTACCTTATTTACTATGATTTACCATGTTTCTAGCTTTATTTACCATGATTTACCACGTGGCTAGCCATTATGTGAAGCATCAGAACAAATTAAGTGATAAACTCTGACAAAATATGATTGTGTTATAATAGTAATAGTTATATAAGGGATTTTTAAAAGTCTAAATATATGAATGCACATGTGAAAAGACTGTTAATAAGTAGAATGGCCAGCAGAGGGCAGTAAAAGACCACTTATTGGCTCACTTTCATTTTGAACTACTTGGTTTCTCCAGTATTCTTCACTAAAGCAAACCAGTGATATACCAAGTTCTAGTATGATTCACCTTGATTTACCCTGTTCTAGCATGGTTTACCACAATTGAACACATTTGAGTATGATTTGCCATGTTATAGGATGATTTACCATGATATACCACATTCTAGAATGATTTATCAGGATGTAGCATGATTTACCATGATTCATCACATTTCTAGCATGATTTGCCATGATACACCATGTAATAGTATTTTTTGCTATGATTTACCATGTTTCTATCATGATTTTCCATGATTTACCACATTGTTGCATTGATGTGAAGTGTCAATAAAAATGAAGTGATCAACTCTGACAAAAAAATGTATTGTATTACAATAGTTAACATGGAAAAACTGGTTTGCTTTAGTACATAATACTGATGAATCCAAGTAGTTCAAAATGAAAGTAAGCCAATAAGTGGTCTTCTACTGCCCTCTGCTGGCCATTCTGCTTATTAATAAAGTGTTTTCACATGTGATTTTGCACTCATATGTAGACATTTGCTCACACACACACACACACACACACACACACACACACACACACACACACACACACACACACACACACAACACACACACACACACACACACACACACACACACACACACACACACACACCACCACACACACACACACACACACAAAAGACAAATGTTGTTGTTGGTTTTTTTCAATGCTATTGGGATGTCATTATGAAAATATACTTTAATGGTCTATAAGCATTTCACAATGTCTTTGTAAACTATGAATCAGATTATTCAGCATTTATCCAGAAATCTACAACTACACACACATATTCTGTTGTACATACAGACATTTGAACTATGTGATGGTAAAACAACATATTTACTGCAAGCCTCCTTCAGGATTTTTCAATGTGCTACAATAGTCAGTATACTTCAATAGATTAATTTTGACTAAATGTGAGTGTAAATGTTAAAATAGTGATTTTCTAAAGTCTAAATAAGAATTATAGAATAATATTAGTTAGAAGCATGACAAAATGACTATTTTAAACAGCAGGGGGCAGTAAAACACCACTTATTGGCTTAATATTCAATTATGTTCTTAGAATTTTCACCTTTTTAACTGTTATAGAGGCATTAATTCTTATCTTATTTAGAGTCACATGTTCTGACATGTTTTTAAGAAGATCTGAGCAGTCATTGAAGAGATATAGGCTTTCGGGGACACATAAGGCTACATATTGAAGTGACCCTATTATAGCCATCCAAATGAATAAGTTATACTTTTTCCTGATAATCATTAATCTAGAGAGTCCAGAGAATTGTACTGCACTGATTTTGAGCATTATGATATAAAGAATATATTACAGCCATTTACACCATACACAGCCAATACAGGCAATTTACCATAGGAAATACATGGTTTTAAAGCTTTTCAACAGTTATAGCGCCACCTATTGTCCGATCTCCATGAAACTTTGCATGCTTCTTCACCATGGTATGACTCATATGCTCACCAATTTTTGTGAAGTTCTGAGTTTTTATTTATGATTTATAGGCTTTTGAGTGTATTTGGACACACCCATTTTATAAATGACCCTGTTTTAGTGAACCAAAGGGCAAATTTCAACTTTTTTCGATAATTATTGATCTAGAGAGTCCAGAGAATTGTCCTAGACTGGTCTGGTTCCGATCGTGCGAAAAACCAGGGACTAGTTCGCAAAAGTAGGTTTTTAACATATTTGTGAATATTTAATGAACAATTTGATTGACAGATATGGTTCTAGAGGCAAAGTTGTTCAGCATTAGGAGATCTATCGACTGATATGCATATTATAGGGATTTGTGCAAACACCACGTGATTACAGAGCCGTAAAACTCGTTAGCGCCAACTAGTGGCCGATTTCTTTCAAAACTCTTACAGACCTCTTTGGCCATGAGTCGAACATGCCCATCGAGTTTCGTTCTGATCAGCCTCCGTTAACCTTGTCTCATAGGTGCTCAAACTTCATTGGTCGATGGCGGCCATGTTTTTTGAGATACGCCAATATCCTTTTACACATACATGGCACCTTGGACCAAGACCCTGCATACCAATTTTCAAGTCAATCGGACTAACGGTCAGGTGGTCATAGCTCTTTTTATGTTTTTTTAATGTTATAGCGCCACCATGTGGCCAATCGACGCAATTTTTTTACTGTGACCTCAGAATGAACTCATTCACACGTGTACCGAGTTTGGTGGAGATATCTCTTTTACTTCTTGAGTTATAGCCATTTTAGTAAAATAGGCTCCGCCCACAAAGTTCATTTTGCGCCCCCTAGCGACCCTGAATCAAAATATCAACTTTTTTTTCGATAATTATTGATAATCAGACTCCAAAGAAAGATTCTGCACTGGTTTGGTTCCGATCGGGTGAAAAACCAGGGACTAGTTCGCAAAAGTAGGTTTTGAACAAAATCCAAGATGGCGGAAGATTTTTCCAGGCGCAAATAAAATCGGAGATATACGTTTTGTCCGTCTTGATCCAAGGATTACAGGGATATAAGACACTTGATTCTAGGATAAATGGTCTAGGAGTTATTCACGATTTCCTACTTTTGCTTGCTATAGCGCCACCTATGGGCCAATTGGGCTCATACTTTGATAACCTCTCCTCGATTTTTGTACTACCATCTGGCAAAGTTTCAGAGCTCTAGCACTTACGGTTTGGGCTGCACGATGCGTTTTAGCGGAGAAGAAAAATAATAAAAATCGGTACAATTACAATAGGTTTTCAGCACTTCGTGCTTGAACACCTAATTAAAGCTGCTAGCAGCATTTAGCGGTGTTCAAGCTGTTAAGGCCTTTAAGATTTTTAAGCACACAAGCATCAAAAGACATTAAGTTTTATGTAGCAAGCATTTAACCACTGACATCATAGATGGAATAGACCATGTTTTAGCATGATTTACCATGATATACCACATTTAGTGTGATTTTTCATGATTTACCATGTTCCAGTATGATTTACCATGAATCTAGCATGATTTACCATAGTTTACCATGATATACCACATTCTAGAATGATTTACCAGGATTCTAGCATTATTTACCTTATTTACTATGATTTACCATGTTTCTAGCTTTATTTACCATGATTTACCACGTGGCTAGCCATTATGTGAAGCATTAGAACAAATGAATTGATAAACTTTGACAAAATATGATTGTGTCATAATAGTAATAGTTATATAAGGGATTTTTAAGAGTCTAAAGATATGAATGCACATGTGAAAAGACTGTTAATAAGGAGAATGGCCAGCAGAGGGCAGTAGAAGACTACTTATTGGCTCATTTTCATTCTGAACTACTTGGTTTCACCAGTATTCTTCACTAAAGCAAACCAGTGATATACCAAGTTCTAGTATGATTCACCTTGATTTACCCTGTTCTAGCATGGTTTACCACAACTGAACACATTTGAGTATGATTTGCCATATTATAGGATGATTTACCACAACTGAACACATTTGAGTATGATTTGCCATGTTATAGGATGATTTACCATGATATACCACATTCTAGAATGATTTATCAGGATGTAGCATGATTTACCATGATTCATCACATTTCTAGCATGATTTGCCATGATACACCATGTAATAGTATTTTTTGCTATGATTTACCATGTTTCTATCATGATTACAGGCAATTTACCATAGGAAATACATGGTTTTAAAGCTTTTCAACAGTTATAGCGCCACCTATTGTCCGATCTCCATGAAACTTTGCATGCTTCTTCACCATGGTATGACTCATATGCTCACCAATTTTTGTGAAGTTCTGAGTTTTTATTTATGATTTATAGGCGTTTGAGTGTATTTTGACACACCCATTTTATAAATGACCCTGTTATAGTGAACCAAAGGCCAAATTTCAACTTTTTTTCGATAATTATTGATCTAGACAGTCCAGAGAATTGTTCTAGACTGGTCTGGTTCCGATCGTGCGAAAAACCAGGGACTAGTTCGCAAAAGTAGGTTTTTAACATATTTGTGAATATTTAATGAACTATTTGATTGACAGATATGGTTCTAGAGGCAAAGTTGTTTAGCATTAGGAGATCTATCAAATGATATGCATTTTGTGGGGATTTGTGCAACACCACGTGATTACAGAGCCATAAAACTCGTTAGCGCCAACTAGTGGCCGATTTCTTTCAAAATTCTTACAGACCTCTAGGGCCATGAGTCAAACATGCCCAGCGAGTTTCGTTCCGATCGACCTCCGTTAACCTTGTCTCATAGGTGCTCAAACTTCATTGGTCGATGGCGGCCATGTTTTTTGTGATACGCCAATATCCTTTTACACATACATGGCGCCTTGGACCAAGACACTGCATACCAATTTTCAAGTCAATCGGACTAACGGTCAGGTGGCCACACCCCCTTTTATGTTTTTTTAATGTTATAGCGCCACCTAGTGTTCGATCGTCGCGATTTTTTTACTGTGACCTCAGAATGAACTCATGCACATGTGTACCAAGTTTGGTGAGGATATCTCATTTACTTCTCGAGTTATAGCCATTTTAGTAAAATAGGCTCCTCCCACAATGTTTGTTTTACTGCCCCTAGCGACCGTAAATCGAAATTTCAACTTTTTTTCGATAATTATTGATATTCAGTCTCCAGAGAACATTTCTGCACTGGTTTGGTTCCGATCGGGCAAAAAACCAGGGACTAGTTCGCAAAAGTAGTTTTTCGACAAAATTCAAAATGGCGGAAAATCCAATATGGCGGAAATTAAATCGGAGATATACGTTTTTTAAGTCAGAAGTCCAGCTTTCCAATGATATAAGACACATGAGTCTACGACTTACGGTTTAGGAGTTATGAGCAGTTTTGCGCAATTGGTTGCTATAGCGCCACCTATGGGCCAATCGGGCTCATAATTTGATAACCTCTCCTCGATTTTTGTACTACCATCTGACAAAGTTTCAAGTCTCTAGCATTTACGGTTTGGTCTGCACGATGCGTTTTACGGCAGAAGAATAATAATAATAATAATAATAATAAAAATCAGCACAAATACAATAGGTTTTCAGCACTTCGTGCTTGAACACCTAATAATAATAATAATAATTAAAGCTGCAAGCAGCATTTATCGGGGTTCAAGCAGTTAAGGCCTTTAAGGACATAAACATTTAAGACATTCAGTTTTATTTAGGAAGCTTTTAACCACTGACATAATAGATGGAAAAGACCATTTACAGCCAATACAGGCAATTTACCATAGCATTTTAACAGTTATAGCGCCACCTATTGTCCGATCTCTATAAAATTTGGCATGCTTGTTAATGATGTTATCTCACATATGCTCACCAATTTTTGTGAAGTTCAGAGTTTTCATTTAGGATTTATAGGCTTTTGAGTGTATTTAGCCACACCCCTTTTCTAAATGATCCATTTATAGCCATACGAAAAAATCAAAAGTTCAACTTTTTTTTAATAATTATTAATCTAGAGAGTCCAGAGAATTTTCCTAGACTGGTTTGGTTCCGATCGGGTGAAAAACCTAGGACTAGTTCGTAAAAGTAGGTTTTTCACATTTTCGTTAATAACTCATGAACAATTTGATTGACAGCAATGGTTCTAGAGGCAAAGTTGTTTAGCATGAGGAGATCTATTGACTGATATGCATTTTGTGGGGATGGACACAACACCACGTGATTACAGAGCCATAAAACTCGTTAGCGCCAACTAGTGGCCGATTTCTTTCAAAATTCTTACAGACCTCTAGGATCACGAGTCGAACATGCCCATCGAGTTTCGTTCTGATCGGACTCCGTTAACCTTGTTTAATAGGTGCTCAAACTTCATTGGCCGATGGCGGCCATGTTTTTTGAGATACGCCAATATCCTTTTACACATACATGGCACCTAGGACCAAGACACTGCATACCAAATTTCAAGTCAATCAGACTAACGGTCACGTGGTCACAGCCATTTTTATGTTTTTTCCATGGTATAGCGCCACCTAGTGTTCAATCGTCGCGATTTTTTTACTGTGACCTCAGATTATCCTCTTTGACATGTGTACAAAGTTTGGTGAACCTATCTCATTTACTTCTCGAGTTATAGCCAATTTAGAAAATCAGGCTCCTCCCACAACGTTCATTTTGCGCCCCCTAGCAACCGGAAATCAAAAATTCAACTTTTTTTCAATAATTATTGATATTCAGACTCCAGAGAACATTTCTGCACTGGTTTGGTTCCGATCCGGCAAAAATCCAGGGACTAGTTCGCAAAAGTAGGTTTTGGACAAAATTCAAAATGGCGGAAAATCTATCATGACGGAAATAAAATCGGAGATATACATTTTTTTCTACAGATGTCCAGCGTTCCAATGATATAAGACACTTGAGTCTATGTCTTACGGTCTAGGAGTTATGAACAGTTTCGCGCAATTGATTGCTATAGCGCCACCTATGGGCCGATTGGGCTGAGTCCGTGTATCTGAGTAGCGAGGATGAGTACTACCCTATGCCCAAATTTCACGTCTCTAGCCTTTACGGTTTGGTCTGCACGATGCGTTTTATGGCGGAAAAATAATAATAATAAAAATCCTTCCAATAACAATAGGGTTTCAGCACTTCGTGCTTGAACCCCTAAAAATCAGCACAAATACAATAGGTTTTCAGCACTTCGTGCTTGAACACCTAATAATAATTAAAGCTGCTAGCAGCATTTAGCGGTGTTCAAGCTGTTAAGGCCTTTAAGATTTTTAAGCACACAAGCATCAAAAGACATTAAGTTTTATGTAGCAAGCATTTAACCACTGACATCATAGATGGAATAGACCATGTTTTAGCATGATTTTCCATGATATACCACATTTAGTGTGATTTTTCATGATTTACCATGTTCCAGTATGATTTACCATGAATCTAGCATGATTTACCATAGTTTACCATGATATACCACATTCTAGAATGATTTACCAGGATTCTAGCATTATTTACCTTATTTACTATGATTTACCATGTTTCTAGCTTTATTTACCATGATTTACCACGTGGCTAGCCATTATGTGAAGCATTAGAACAAATGAATTGATAAACTTTGACAAAATATGATTGTGTCATAATAGTAATAGTTATATAAGGGATTTTTAAGAGTCTAAAGATATGAATGCACATGTGAAAAGACTGTTAATAAGCATAATGGCCAGCAGAGGGCAGTAGAAGACTACTTATTGGCTCATTTTCATTCTGAACTACTTGGTTTCACCAGTATTCTTCACTAAAGCAAACCAGTGATATACCAAGTTCTAGTATGATTCACCTTGATTTACCCTGTTCTAGCATGGTTTACCACAACTGAACACATTTGAGTATGATTTGCCATGTTATAGGATGATTTACCACAACTGAACACATTTGAGTATGATTTGCCATGTTATAGGATGATTTACCATGATATACCACATTCTAGAATGATTTATCAGGATGTAGCATGATTTACCATGATTCATCACATTTCTAGCATGATTTGCCATGATACACCATGTAATAGTATTTTTTGCTATGATTTACCAGGTTTCTATCATGATTACAGGCAATTTACCATAGGAAATACATGGTTTTAAAGCTTTTCAACAGTTATAGCGCCAACTATTGTCCGATCTCCATGAAACTTTGCATGCTTCTTCACCATGGTTATGACTCATATGCTCACCAATTTTTGTGAAGTTCTGAGTTTTTATTTATGATTTATAGGCGTTTGAGTGTATTTTGACACACCCATTTTATAAATGACCCTGTTATAGTGAACCAAAGGCCAAATTTCAACTTTTTTTCGATAATTATTGATCTAGACAGTCCAGAGAATTGTTCTAGACTGGTCTGGTTCCGATCGTGCGAAAAACCAGGGACTAGTTCGCAAAAGTAGGTTTTTAACATATTTGTGAATATTTAATGAACGATTTGATTGACAGATATGGTTCTAGAGGCAAAGTTGTTCAGCATTAGGAGATCTATCAAATGATATGCATTTTGTGGGGATTTGTGCAACACCACGTGATTACAGAGCCATAAAACTCGTTAGCGCCAACTAGTGGCCGATTTCTTTCAAAATTCTTACAGACCTCTAGGGCCATGAGTCAAACATGCCCAGCGAGTTTCGTTCCGATCGGCCTCCGTTAACCTTGTCTCATAGGTGCTCAAATTTCATTGGTCGATGGCGGCCATGTTTTTTGTGATACGCCAATATCCTTTTACACATACATGGCGCCTTGGACCAAGACACTGCATACCAATTTTCAAGTCAATCGGACTAACGGTCAGGTGGCCACACCCCCTTTTATGTTTTTTTAATGTTATAGCGCCACCTAGTGTTCGATCGTCGCGATTTTTTTACTGTGACCTCAGATTGAACTCATGCACATGTGTACCAAGTTTGGTGAGGATATCTCATTTACTTCTTGAGTTATAGCCATTTTAGTAAAATAGGCTCCTCCCACAATGTTTGTTTTACTGCCCCTAGCGACCGTAAATCGAAATTTCAACTTTTTTTCGATAATTATTGATATTCAGTCTCCAGAGAACATTTCTGCACTGGTTTGGTTCCGATCGGGCAAAAAACCAGGGACTAGTTCGCAAAAGTAGTTTTTTCGACAAAATTCAAAATGGCGGAAAATCCAATATGGCGGAAATTAAATCGGAGATATACGTTTTTTAAGTCAGAAGTCCAGCTTTCCAATGATATAAGACACTTGAGTATACGACTTACGGTTTAGGAGTTATGAGCAGTTTTGCACAATTGGTTGCTATAGCGCCACCTATGGGCCAATCGGGCTCATAATTTGATAACCTCTCCTCGATTTTTGTACTACCATCTGACAAAGTTTCAAGTCTCTAGCATTTACGGTTTGGTCTGCACGATGCGTTTTACGGCAGAAGAATAATAATAATAATAATAATAAAAATCAGCACAAATACAATAGGTTTTCAGCACTTCGTGCTTGAACACCTAATTAAAGCTGCTAGCAGCATTTAGCGGTGTTCAAGCAATTAAGGCAGTTAAGGCCTTTAAGCTCAAAAGCATCAAAAGACATTACGTTTTATGTAGCAAGCATTTAACCACTGACATCATAGATGGAAGACAATTTTTAGCATGATTTACCATGTTAAACCAAATCTAGTGTGATTTTTCATGATTTACCATGTTCCAGTATGATTTACCATGAATCTAGCATGATTTACAATAGTTACCATGATATACCAAGTTCTAGGATGATTCACCATGATTTGCCTTGTTCTAGCATGGTTTACCACAATTGAACACATTCTAGTATGATTTCATATGATTCTAGCATTCATTGAAGAGATATAGGCTTTCAGGGACACATATGGCTACATATTTAAGTTACCCTATTATAGCCATCCAAATGAAGAAGTTAGACATTTTCTGATAATCATTGATCTAGAGAGTCCAGAGAAATGCACTGCACTGATTTTGAGAATTACGATATAAAGATTATATTATCATAGATGGAAAATACCATTTACAGCCAATACAGGCAATTTACCATAGGAAATACATGGTTTTAAAGCTTTTTAACATACAATAATTATTTATTAATTTTCATTCATTCATTTATTTAGTCATTCTTTTTATTTATTTCTTTGTGTTTTATTGTTTAAAATGTCTGTGTAATGTCCTTTTATAATGAATTTGTATAGAGACTTGCATCATACATTTGGCAGGTTTATAATGAAGTACTTACAACAAAAGGTGATGTAAGAAATTAAACAAACTCTTTGCAGCAGAAAGAGAAAAAAGAAAGGAAAGACAAAGAACTTTGAGATATATTAGACCATATTTGCTGCTTCATTCTCATCATATTCCAACACTTCAAGTATTGATAAACAGGTAAGACTATTTTTATCTTTTAAATTAGTTATAACTGTTATTACATTGACATAATATGCCTAGAATTCTCTGTAATATTTGTTTCTGTTATAAGGATATTCTGTTAAATAAATAGTTGCTTTTAAACACAATGTTTTAGAAGTACATAATTCACTTGTAAAGTGTAAATAAAATAAAAAATCCTAATCAAATCCTCATTGTCTTTAGGTACATCAAATGTCTTACGCTGCTCTGATGACAAGATCATCTTCATTATAGGACAATATTCAACTCCAGAACCAGCTGAAGATTCTATTCAATGCAAATCAAGGAATCAGTTTGACTGCAGAAAAACCATGTCCAGATCATTACACCACCATCACCATTGTGGACTACATCTGTGTGGCTCAGTTCAGCATTCAGATCATCACACCACCATCACCATTGTGGACTACATCTGTGTTGCTCAGTTCAGCATTCAGATCATCACACCACCATCACCATTGTGGACTACATCTGTGTGGCTCAGTTCAGCATTCAGATCATCACACCACCATTGTGGACTACATCTGTGTGGCTCAGTTCAGCATTCAGATCATCACACCACCATCACCATTGTGGACTACATCTGTGTGGCTCAGTTCAGCATTCAGATCATCACACCACCATTGTGGACTACATCTGTGTGGCTCAGTTCAGCACATACTGAAATGCTGACCATTCTGAAATGCTTATCACAGTTTTATCTGACAGAGTTGTTGTGTTTGACAGAGGCCAGTGTTGTCTGTCATTGAGGGTATTTTAGTGGTGTTGTCCTGCATGGACCGAAGCCCTTACCACCCTATCATCCCTGAGGATTGGTCTATGAGCTGAACGCCCACTGAATTATTGTCTCTTACCATTTCATATGTCTTGTTTTCATATGCATTTTTTTTTTTTTTTATTCTGTCATTAAAATTGATCTATGACTTTTAGTTTGATTCAATGTACCTTTTTAAATGGCACATTTTTCATATTAACTCTAATGAATGTGCTTACACAAATTGTTGGATATATATTTGAAATAAATGATTATATATATTAATAATAAGTTATATATTTTCTGATAATTATTGATCTAGGGAGTCAAGAGAATTGTACTGTACTGGTTTTGAACATTGATTTTAACATTATATGCTCATAGATGGAAAACAAAATGTACAGCTAACCTTATTTATTATTATATTATTTATCATAAATATTATTTCCATCATAATAAATAGCTTTAAGCATTTGTTTGTTAGCCAATGCTGAAAACTGCTTTAAAAGATTAAAAATGTCTAATGCTATTGCTCCCTCTCGTGGACAACAGCGGTATTACAATACAGTTGAAATGAATGACAGGATTTTTTTTTATTTTTTTTTTACTTATATCTCGGGAATGAGAAAGCGAAAAAATCTGAAACTCAGAACTTAGATAGTGTTAGAGGAGCTCTGTTGAACAAGACCATCGCGGTGTTCCTGGGTGATCTGGGACAGGAGTTATGTATGTTGAAATGCATATCTTTGTGGGCTTATAACTCGGGAATGCCCAGGCCAAATCGCACCATACTCGAATCGAAGCTAGATGAGGACGGGGCCTTTCCAACAAGCTCTCCCACAAGGATGTAGGTGCTCTAGATCGGGAGATACGGCCATTCAGAGTTGGGGGTCTCACGAATTAGAGATCCGCGGGTCGGGGGTTCTCCTGAGCCCCGCGACGCCAGATTTGGATCAAGAGCCCGGAGAGGACCTCACCATCAAAATTTGAGCGCGCAGTGACTTTTCGTTTTCGAGTTATGAGTGAATTTGTACTGTAGGGGCGTGGCCTGAAGGTTTCAGTTTCGTTTTAAGGCGTTAATGTTGATTTTAATGTGATACTAATAGTAAATTCTCAATAGCAATACTCCAATAGATGAATTTGGACAAAATGTGAGTGTAAATGTTAAAATTGTGATTTTTATAAAGTCTAAATAAGAATTATACTATAATATAGTTAGTAGCAATGCAAAATGACTATTTTAAACAGCAGGGGGTAGTACAATACCACTTATTGGCTTAAGCCTTTATATTCACATCATTTTCACATTTTTAACTGCTATAAAGGGTATATTTTGTCCGAATCTGTCTGAAAAATGTTGTGCTTATTTAGTTTTACATGTTCAAACTTGTTTTTAAGAAGATATGAGCATTCATTGAAGAGATATAGGCTTTCAGGGACACTTGATCAATGCTACATATTGAAGTGTCACTATTATAGCCATCCAAATGAATAAGTTATATCTTTTCTGATAATTATTGATCTAGGGAGTCAAGAGAATTGTACTGTACTGGTTTTGAACATTGATTTTAACATTATATGCTCATATATGGAAAACAAAATGTACAGCTAACCTTATTTATTATTATATTATTTTTCATAAATATTATTTCCATCATAATAAATAGCTTTAAGCATTTGTTTGTTAGCCAATGCTGAAAACTGCTTTAAAAGATTAAAAATGTCTAATGCTATTGCTCCCTCTCGTGGACAACAGCGGTATTACAATACAGTTGAAATGAATGACAGGATTTTTTTTTTTTTTTTTTTACTTATATCTCGGGAATGAGAAAGCGAAAAAATCTGAAACTCAGAACTTAGATAGTGTTAGAGAAGCTCTGTTGAACAAGACCATCGCGGTGTTCCTGAGTGATCTGGGACAGGAGTTATGTATGTTGAAATGCATATCTTTGTGGGCTTATAACTCGGGAATGCCCAGGCCAAATCGCACCATACTCGAATCGAAGCTAGATGAGGACGGGGCCTTTCCAACAAGCTCTCCCACAAGGATGTAGGTGATCTAGATCGGGAGATACGGCCATTCAGAGTTGGGGGTCTCACGAATTAGAGATCCGCGGGTGGAGGGTTCTCCCGAGCCCCGCGACGCCAGATTTGGATCAAGAGCCCGGAGAGGACCTCACCATCAAAATTTGAGCGCGCAGTGACTTTTCGTTTTCGAGTTATGAGTGAATTTGTACTGTAGGGGCGTGGCCTGAAGGTTTCAGTTTCGTTTTAAGGCGTTAATGTTGATTTTAATGTGATACTAATAGTAAATTCTCAATAGCAATACTCCAATAGATGAATTTGGACAAAATGTGAGTGTAAATGTTAAAATTGTGATTTTTATAAAGTCTAAATAAGAATTATACTATAATATTAGTTAGTAGCATGACAAAATGACTATTTTAAACAGCAGGGGGTAGTACAATACCACTTATTGGCTTAAGCCTTTATATTCACATCATTTTCACATATTTAACTGCTATAAAGGGTATATTTTGTCCGAATCTGTCTGAAAAATGTTGTGCTTATTTAGTTTTACATGTTCAAACTTGTTTTTAAGAAGATATGAGCATTCATTGAAGAGATATAGGCTTTCAGGGACACTTGATCAATGCTACATATTGAAGTGTCACTATTATAGCCATCCAAATGAATAAGTTATATCTTTTCTGATAATTATTGATCTAGGGAGTCAAGAGAATTGTACTGTACTGGTTTTGAACATTGATTTTAACATTATATGCTCATAGATGGAAAACAAAATGTACAGCCAACCTTATTTATTATTATATTATTTATCATAAATATTATTTCCATCATAATAAATAGCTTTAAGCATTTGTTTATTAGCCAATGCTGAAAACTGCTTTAAAAGATTAAAAATGTCTAATGCTGTTGCTCCCTCTCGTGGACATATCTTTTCTGGAAAACAAAATGTACAGCCAATAGGCCTACAGGCAATTTGCCATAGGAAACATATGGGTTTAAAGCTTTTTTACAGTTATAGCGCCACCTATTGTCCGATCTCAATGAAACTTTGCATGCTTCTTCACCATGGTATGACACATATGCTCATCGATTTTCGTGAAGTTCTGAGTTTTTATTTATGATTTATAGGCTTTTGAGTGTATTTTGACATGCCCATTTTCTAAATTACCCTGTTATAGTGAACCAAAGGGCAAATTTCAACTTTTTTTCAATAATTATTGATCTAGAGAGTCCAGAGATTTGTCCTAGACTGGTCTGGTTCTGATCGGGCGAAAAACCAGGGACTAGTTCGCAAAAGTAGGTTTTTAACATATTTGTGAATATTTAATGAACGATTTGATTGACAGATATGGTTCTAGAGGCAAAGTTGTTCAGCATGAGGAGATCTATCGACTGATATGCATTTTATGGGGATGTGTGCAACACCACGTGATTACAGAGCCGTAAAACTCGTTAGCGCCAACTAGTGGCCGATTTCTTTCAAAACTCTTACAGACCTCTTGGGCCATGAGTTGAACATGCCTATCGAGTTTCGTTCCGATCGGACTCCGTTAACCTTGTTTAATAGGTGCTTGAAGTTCATTGGCTAATGGCGGCCATGTTTTTTTAGATACGCCAATATCCTTTTACACATACATGGCACTTTGAACCAAGACACTGCATACCAATTTTCAAGTCAATTGGACTAACGGTCAGGTGGCCACACCCCCTTTTATGTTTTTTTAATGTTATAGCGCCACCTAGTGTTCGATAGTCGCGATTTTTTTTACTGTGACCTCAGATTGAACTCATGCACATGTGTACCAAGTTTGGTGAGGATATCTCATTTACTTCTCGAGTTATAGCCATTTTAGTAAAATAGGCTCCTCCCACAATGTTTGTTTTACTGCCCCTAGCGACCGTAAATCGAAATTTCAACTTTTTTTCGATAATTATTGATATTCAGACTCCAGAGAACATTTCTGCACTGGTTTGGTTCCGATCGGGCAAAAAACCAGGGACTAGTTCGCAAAAGTAGTTTTTCAACAAAATTCAAAATGGCGGAAAATCCAATATGGCGGAAATTAAATCGGAGATATACGTTTTTTAAGTCAGAAGTCCAGCTTTCCAATGATATAAGACACTTGAGTCTACGACTTACGGTTTAGGAGTTATGAGCAGTTTTGCGCAATTGGTTGCTATAGCGCCACCTATGGGCCAATCGGGCTCATAATTTGATAACCTCTCCTCGATTTTTGTACTACCATCTGACAAAGTTTCAAGTCTCTAGCATTTACGGTTTGGTCTGCACGATGCGTTTTACGGCAGAAGAATAATAATAATTAAAGCTGCTAGCAGCATTTATCGGTGTTCAAGCAATTAAGGCAGTTAAGGCAGTTAAGCTCAAAAGAATCAAAAGACATTAAGTTTGATGTGGCAAGCATTTAACCACTGACATCATAGATGGAATAGATCATTTTTAGCATGATTTACCATGATATACCACATTTCAGTGTGATTTTTCATGATTTACCATGTACCAGTATGATTTACTATGAAATTAGCATGATTTACCATAGTTTACCATGAAATACCAAGTTCTAGTGTGATTCACCATGATTGACCCTGTTCTAGCATGGTTTACCACAATTGAACACATTCTAGTATGATTTAATATGATTCTAGCATGATTTATCTTAGTTTACCTTGATTTACCATGTTATAGGATGATTTACCATGATATGCCACATTCTAGAATGATTTACCAGGATTCTAGCATGATTTACCTTATTTACTATGATTTACCATGTTTCTAGAGTTATTCACCATGATTTACAACTTAGTACCAATTATGTAAAGCATCAGAACAAATGAAGTGATAAACACTGACAAAATATGATTGTGTTATAATAGTAATTGTTATATAAGGGATTTTTAAGTGTCTAAGTACCTGAATGTAAAAGCTCATGTGAAAAGACTGTTAATAAATATAATGGCCAGCAGAGGGCAGCAGAAGACCACTTATTGGCTCACTTTCATTTTGATCTACTTGGTTTCACCAGTATTCTGGATTAAAGCAAACCAGTTTTTCACTGTTAACTCCATTATGCATGCACACACACACACACACACACACACACACACACACACACACACACACACACACACACACACACACACACACACACACACACACACACACACACACAACACACACACACACATTGTACAGGCAATGTAACATAGGAAATACATGGTTTTTAAGCTTTTTAACAGTTATAGCGCCACCTATGGTCCAACCTCCATAAAACTGTGCATGCTTGTTAATGATGTTATGTCACATATTGTCACCAATTCTTGTGAAGTTCTGAGTTTTTATTTATGATTTATAGGCTTTTGAGTGTATTTTGACACGCCCATTTTCTAAATGACCCTATTATAGCAAACCAAAGGGCAAAATTCTAATTTTTTTTGATAATTATTGATCTGGAGAGTCCATAGAATTGTACTGGACTGATTTTGAGCATTATCATATAAAGATTATATGATCATGGATGGAACACACCATTTACAGCCAATACAGGCAATTTACCATAGGAAATACATGGTTTTAAAGCTTTTCAACAGTTATAGCGCCACCTATTGTCCGATCTCCATGAAACTTTGCATGCTTCTTCACCATGGTATGAGACATATGCACATCAATTTTTGTCAAGTTCTGAGTTTCCTTGTAGGATTTATAGGCTTTTGAGTGTGTTTTGACACGTCTAATTTCTAAACGCCCTTGTTATACCCATGCGAAAAATGCAAAAGTTCCACTTTTTTTTGATAATTATTGATCTAGAGAGTCCATAGAATTGTCCTAGACTGGTCTGGTTCCGATCGGGCGAAAAACCAGGGACTAGTTCGCAAAAGTAGGTTTTTGACAAATTCGTGAATATTTAATGAACGATTTGATTGACAGCAATGGTTCAAGAGGCAAAGTTGTTCAGCATGAGGAGATCTATCGACTGATATGCATTTTATGGGGATGTGTGCAACACCACGTGATTACAGAGCCATAAAACTCGTTAGCGCCAACTAGTGGCCGATTTCTTTCAAAACTCTTACAGACCTCTTGGGCCATGAGTCGAACATGCCCATTGAGTTTCGTTCCGATCGGCCTCCGTTAACCTTGTTTAAAAGGTGCACAAACTTCATTGGCCAATGGCGGCCATGTTTTTTGAGATATGCCAATATCCTTTTACACATACATGGCACCTTGGACCAAGACACTGCATACCAATTTTCAAGTCAATCGGACTAACGGTCAGGTGGCCACACCCCCTTTTATGTTTTTTTTAATGTTATAGCGCCACCTAGTGTTCGATCGTCGCGATTTTTTTACTGTGACCTCAGATTGAACTCATGCACATATCTACTAAGTTTGGTGAACGTACCTCATTTACTTCTGGAGTTATAGCCATTTTAGTAAAATAGGCTCCTCCCAAAATGTTATTTTTGCACCCCCTAGCGACCGAAAATCGAAAATTCAACTTTTTTTTGATAATTATTGATATTCAGTCTCCAGAGAACATTTCTGCACTGGTTTGGTTCCGATCGGGCAAAAAACCAGGGACTAGTTCACAAAAGTAGTTTTTTGACAAAATCCAAGATGGCGGAAAATCCAATATGGCGGAAATAAAATCGGAGATATACGTTTTTTAAGTCAGGAGTCCAGCTTTCCAATGATATAAGACACTTGAGTCTATGACTTACGGTCTACGAGTTATGAGCCATTTCGCGCAATTGATTGCTATATAGCGCCACCTATAGGCCAATCGGGGTCATACTCTCTGAACCTCTCCTCGATTTTTGTACTACCATCTGACAAAGTTTCAGAGCTCCAGCACTTACGGTTTGGGCTGCACGATGCGTTTTAGCGGAGAAGAAAAATAATAATAATTAAAGCTGCAAGCAGCATTTAGCGGTGTTCAAGCAGTTAAGGCCTTTAAGGCCGTTAAGCACAAAAGCATCAAAAGACATTAAGTTTTATGTAGCAAGCATTTAACTATTGACATCATAGATGGAATATACCATTTTTAGCATGATTTACCATGATATACCTAATTTAGTGTGATATTTCATGATTTACCTAGTCCAGTATGATTTACCATGAATCTAGCATGATTTACCATAGTTTACCATGATATACCAAGTTCTAGGATGATTCACCATGATTCACCCTGTTCTAGTATGGTTTACCACAATTGAACACATTCTAGTATGATTTCATATGATTGACCCTGTTCTAGCATGGTTTACCACAATTGAACACATTCTAGTATGATTTAATATGATTCTAGCATGATTTATCTTAGTTTACCTTTATTTACCATGTTATAGGATGATTTACCATGATATGCCACATTCTAGAATGATTTACCAGGATTCTAGCATGATTTACCTTATTTACTATGATTTACCATGTTTCTAGAGTTATTCACCATGATTTACAACTTAGTACTAATTATGTGAAGCATCAGAACAAATGAAGTGATAAACACTGACAAAATATGATTGTGTTATAATAGTAATTGTTATATAAGGGATTTTTAAGTGTCTAAGTATCTGAATGTAAATGCACATGTGAAAAGACTGTTAATAAATATAATGGCCAGCAGAGGGCAGCAGAAGACCACTTATTAGCTCACTTTCATTTTGATCTACTTGGTTTCACCAGTATTCTGGATTAAAGCAAACCAGTTTTTCACTGTTAACTCCATTATGCATGCACACACACACACACACACACACACACACACACACACACACACACACACACACACACACACACACACACACACACACACATTGTACAGGCAATTTAACATAGGAAATACATGGTTTTTAAGCTTTTTAACAGTTATAGCGCCACCTATGGCCCAACCTCCATAAAACTGTGCATGCTTGTTAATGATGTTATGTCACATATTGTCACCAATTTTTGTGAAGTTCTGACATTTTATTTATGATTTATAGGCTTTTGAGTGTATTTTGACACGCCCATTTTCTAAATGACCCTATTATAGCAAACCAAAGGGCAAAATTCAACATTTTTTCGATAATTATTGATCTGGAGAGTCCATAGAATTGTACTGGACTGATTTTGAGCATTATCATATAAAGATTATATGATCATGGATGGAACACACCATTTACAGCCAATACAGGCAATTTACCATAGGAAATACATGGTTTTAAAGATTTTCAACAGTTATAGCGCCACCTACTGTCCGATCTCCATGAAACTTTGCATGCTTCTTCACCATGGTATGAGACATATGCACATCAATTTTTGTCAAGTTCTGAGTTTCCTTGTAGGATTTATAGGCTTTTGAGTGTGTTTTGACACGTCTAATTTCTAAACGCCCCTGTTATACCCATGCGCAAAATGCAAAAGTTCAACTTTTTTTGATAATTATTGATCTAGAGAGTCCATAGAATTGTCCTAGACTGGTCTGGTTCCGATCGGGCGAAAAACCAGGGACTAGTTCGCAAAAGTAGGTTTTTAACATATTCGTGAATATTTAATGAACGATTTGATTGACAGCAATGGTTCAAGAGGCAAAGTTGTTCAGCATGAGGAGATCTATCGACTGATATGCATTTTATGGGGATGTGTGCAACACCACGTGATTACAGAGCCGTAAAACTCGTTAGCGCCAACTAGTGGCCGATTTCTTTCAAAACTCTTACAGACCTCTTGGCCATGAGTCGAACATGCCCATTGAGTTTCGTTCCGATCGGACTCCGTTAACCTTGTTTAAAAGGTGCACAAACTTCATTGGCCAATGGCGGCCATGTTTTTTGAGATATGCCACTATCCTTTTACACATACATGGCACCTTGGACCAAGACACTGCATACCAATTTTCAAGTCAATCGGACTAACGGTCAGGTGGCCACACCCCCTTTTATGTTTTTTTAATGTTATAGCGCCACCTAGTGTTCGATCGTCGCGATTTTTTTACTGTGACCTCAGATTGAACTCATGCACATATCTACCAAGTTTGGTGAACGTACCTCATTTACTTCTGGAGTTATAGCCATTTTAGTAAAATAGGCTCCTCCCACAATGTTATTTTTGCACCCCCTAGCGACCGAAAATCGAAAATTCAACTTTTTTTTGATAATTATTGATATTCAGTCTCCAGAGAACATTTCTGCACTGGTTTGGTTCCGATCGGGCAAAAAACCAGGGACTAGTTCGCAAAAGTAGTTTTTTGACAAAATCCAAGATGGCGGAAAATCCAATATGGCGGAAATAAAATCGGAGATATACGTTTTTTAAGTCAGGAGTCCAGCTTTCCAATGATATAAGACACTTGAGTCTATGACTTACGGTCTACGAGTTATGAGCCATTTCGCGCAATTGATTGCTATAGCGCCACCTATAGGCCAATCGGGGTCATACTCTCTGAACCTCTCCTCGATTTTTGTACTACCATCTGACAAAGTTTCAGAGCTCCAGCACTTACGGTTTGGGCTGCACGATGCGTTTTAGCGGAGAAGAAAAATAATAATAAAAATCGGTACAATTACAATAGGTTTTCAGCACTTCGTGCTTGAACACCTAAAAATCGGTACAATTACAATAGGTTTTCAGCACTTCGTGCTTGAACACCTAATTAAAGCTGCAAGCAGCATTTAGCGGTGTTCAAGCAATTAAGGCAGTTAAGGCAGTTAAGCTCAAAAGCATCAAAAGACATTAAGTTTTATGTAGCAAGCATTTAACCACTGACATCATAGATGGAATAGACCATGTTTTAGCATGATTTACCATTATATACCACATTTAGTGTGATTTTTCATGAATTACCATGTTCCAGTATGATTTACCATGAATCTAGCATGATTTACCATAGTTTACCATGATATACCACATTCTAGAATGATTTAACAGGATTCTAGCATTATTTACCTTATTTACTATGATTTACCATGTTTCTAGCTTTATTTACCATGATTTACCACTTGGATAGCAATTATGTGAAGCATCAGAACAAATAAAGTGATAAACTGACAAAATATAATTGTGTTATAATAGTAATTGCTATATAAGGGATTTTTTAGTGTCTAAATATATGAATGCATATGTGAAAATATTGTTAATAAGTTGAATGGCCAGCAGAGGGCAGTAGAAGACCACTTATTGGCTCACTTTCAGTTTGAACTACTTGGTTTCTCCAGTATTCTTCACTAAAGCAAACCAGTTTTCTCATGTTAACTCCATAATGCATGCTTATACACACACACACACACACACACACACACACACACACACACACACACACACACACACACACACACACACACACACACACACACACACTGTACAGTCCATTTACCATAGGAAATACATGGTTTTTAAGCTTTTTAACAGTTATAACGGCATCTATGGTCCGATCTCCATGAAACTTTGCATGCTTCTTCACCATGTTATAACACATATGCTCATCAATTTTTGTGAAGTTTTGAGTTTTCATTTATGATTTATAGGCTTTTGAGTGTATTTTGACACGGCCATTTTCTAAATGACCCTGTTATAGTGAACCAAAAGACAAATTTCAACTTTTTTTTGATAATTATTGATCTAGAGAGTCCAGAGAATTGTCCTAGACTGGTCTGGTTCTGATTGGGCGAAAAACCAGGGACTAGTTCGCAAAAGTAGGTTTTTAACATATTCGTAAATATTTAATGAACGATTTGACTGACAGCAATGGTTCTAGAGGCAAAGTTGTTCAGCATGAGGAGATCTATCGACTGATATGCATATTATGGGGATTTGTGCAACACCACGTGATTACAGAGCCATAAAACTCATTAGCGCCAACTAGTGGCTGATTTCTTTCAAAACTCTTACAGACCTCTTGGGCCACGAGTCGAACATGCCCATTGAGTTTCGTTCCGATCGGACACCGTTAACCTTGTTTAATAGGTGCTCAAATTTCATTGGCCGATGGTGGCCATGTTTTTTGAGATACGCCAATATCCTTTTACATATACATGGCACCTTGGACCAAGACACTGCATACCAATTTTCAAGTCAATCGGACTAACGGTCAGGTGGCCACACCCTCTTTTATGTTTTTTTCACATTATAGCGCCACCTAGTGTTCAATCGTCGCGATTTTTTTACCGTGACCTCAAACTGAACTCATACATATGTGTACCAAGTTTGGTGAAGTTATCTTATTTACTTCTTGAGTTATAGCCATTTTAGTAAAATAGGCTCCTCCCACAACGTTATTTTTGCGCCCCCTAGCGACCGTAAATCGAAATTTCAACTTTTTTTTGATAATTATTGATATTCAGTCTCCAGAGAACATTTCTGCACTGGTTTGGTTCCGATCGGGCAAAAAACCAGGGACTAGTTCGCAAAAGTAGTTTTTCGACAAAATTCAAAATGGCGGAAAATCCAATATGGCGGAAATTAAATCGGAGATATACGTTTTTTAAGTCAGAAGTCCAGCTTTCCAATGATATAAGACACTTGAGTCTACGACATACGGTCTAGGAGTTATGAGTAGTTTTGCGCTTTTGGTTGCTATAGCGCCACCTATGGGCCAATCGGGCTCATAATTTGATAACCTCTCCTCGATTTTTGTACTACCATCTGACAAAGTTTCAAGTCTCTAGCACTTACGGTTTGGGCTGCACGATGCGTTTTAGGGGAAAATAATAATAATAATAATAATAATTAAAGCTGCTAGCAGCATTTAGCGGTGTTCAAGCTGTTAAGGCCTTTAAGATTTTTAAGCACACAAGCATCAAAAGACATTAAGTTTTATGTAGCAAGCATTTAACCACTGACATCATAGATGGAATAGACCATGTTTTAGCATGATTTACCATGATATACCACATTTCAGTGTGATTTTTCATGATTTACCATGTTCCAGTATGATTTACCATGAAACTAGCATGATTTACCATAGTTTACCATGATATACCACATTCTAGAATGATTTACCAGGATTCTAGCATTATTTACCTTATTTACTATGATTTACCATGTTTCTAGCTTTATTTACCATGATTTACCACGTGGCTAGCCATTATGTGAAGCATTAGAACAAATGAATTGATAAACTTTGACAAAATATGATTGTGTCATAATAGTAATAGTTATATAAGGGATTGTTAAGAGTCTAAAGATATGAATGCACATGTGAAAAGACTGTTAATAAGCATAATGGCCAGCAGAGGGCAGTAGAAGACTACTTATTGGCTCATTTTCATTTTGAACTACTTGGTTTCACCAGTATTCTTCACTAAAGCAAACCAGTGATATACCAAGTTCTAGTATGATTCACCTTGATTTACTTGATTTACCCTGTTCTAGCATGGTTTACCACAACTGAACACATTTGAGTATGATTTGCCATGCTATAGGATGATTTACCATGATATACCACATTCTAGAATGATTTATCAGGATGTAGCATGATTTACCATGATTCATCACATTTCTAGCATGATTTGCCATGATACACCATGTAATAGTATTTTTTGCTATGATTTACCATGTTTCTATCATGATTACAGGCAATTTACCATAGGAAATACATGGTTTTAAAGCTTTTCAACAGTTATAGCGCCACCTATTGTCCAATCTCCATGAAACTTTGCATGCTTCTTCACCATGGTATGACTCATATGCTCACCAATTTTTGTGAAGTTCTGAGTTTTTATTTATGATTTATAGGCGTTTGAGTGTATTTTGACACGCCCATTTTATAAATGACCCTGTTTTAGTGAACCAAAGGGCAAATTTCAACTTTTTTTCGATAATTATTGATCTAGACAGTCCAGAGAATTGTCCTAGACTGGTCTGGTTCCGATCGTGCAAAAAACCAGGGACTAGTTCGCAAAAGTAGGTTTTTAACATATTTGTGAATATTTAATGAACGATTTGATTGACAGATATGGTTCTAGAGGCAAAGTTGTTCAGCATTAGGAGATCTATCAAATGATATGCATTTTGTGGGGATTTGTGCAACATCACGTGATTACAGAGCCATAAAACTCGTTAGCGCCAACTAGTGGCCGATTTCTTTCAAAATTCTTACAGACCTCTAGGGCCATGAGTCAAACATGCCCAGCGAGTTTCGTTCCGATCGGCCTCCGTTAACCTTGTCTCATAGGTGCTCAAACTTCATTGGTCGATGGCGGCCATGTTTTTTGTGATACGCCAATATCCTTTTACACATACATGGCGCCTTGGACCAAGACACTGCATACCAATTTTCAAGTCAATCGGACTAACGGTCAGGTGGCCACACCCCCTTTTATGTTTTTTTAATGTTATAGCGCCACCTAGTGTTCGATCGTCGCGATTTTTTTACTGTGACCTCAGATTGAACTCATGCACATGTGTACCAAGTTTGGTGAGGATATCTCATTTACTTCTCGAGTTATAGCCATTTTAGTAAAATAGGCTCCTCCCACAATGTTTGTTTTACTGCCCCTAGCGACCGTAAATCGAAATTTCAACTTTTTTTCGATAATTATTGATATTCAGTCTCCAGAGAACATTTCTGCACTGGTTTGGTTCCGATCGGGCAAAAAACCAGGGACTAGTTCGCAAAAGTAGTTTTTCGACAAAATTCAAAATGGCGGAAATTTTTTCCTACCGGAAATGAAATCGGAGATATACGTTTTTTAAGTCAGGAGTCCAGCTTTCCAATGATATAAGACACTTGAGTCTACGACATACGGTCTAGGAGTTATGAGCAGTTTCGCGCAATTGATTGCTGTAGCGCCACCTATGGGCCAATCGGGCTCATAATTTGATAACCTCTCCTCGATTTTTGTACTACCATCTGACAAAGTTTCAGAGCTCCAGCACTTACGGTTTGGGCTGCACGATGCGTTTTACGGCAGAAGAATAATAATAATAATAATAAAAATCAGCACAAATACAATAGGTTTTCAGCACTTCGTGCTTGAACACCTAATTAAAGCTGCAAGCAGCATTTAGCGGTGTTCAAGCTGTTAAGGACTTTAAGATTTTTAAGCACACAAGCATCAAAAGACATTAAGTTTTATGTAGCAAGCATTTAACCACTGAAATCATAGATGGAATAGACCATGTTTTAGCATGATTTACTACGATATACCACATTTAGTGTGATTTTTCATGATTTACCATGTTCCAGTATGATTTACCATGAATCTAGCATGATTTACCATAGTTTACCATGATATACCACATTCTAGAATGATTTACCAGGATTCTAGCATTATTTGCCTTATTTACTATGATTTACCATGTTTCTAGCTTTATTTACCATGATTTACCACGTGGCTAGCCATTATGTGAAGCATCAGAACAAATGAAGTGATAATCTCTGACAAAATAAGATTTTGTTATAATAGTAATAGTTTTACAAGAGATTTTTAAGAGTCTAAATATATGAATGCACATGTGAAAAGACTGTTAATAAGGACAATGGCCAGCAGAGGGCAGCAGAAGACCACTTATTGGCTCACTTCCATTTTGATCTACTTGGTTTCACCAGTATTCACTAAAGCAAACCAGTTTTTCCATGTTAACTCCATTATGCATGCTTACACACACACACACACACACACACACACACACACACACACACACACACACACACACACACACACACACACACACACACACACACACACACACACACCACACACCTTGTACAGGCAATTTACCATAGGATATATATTGTTTTAAAGCTTTTTAACAGTTATAGCGCCACCTATTGTCCGATCTCCATGAAACTGTGCATGCTTCTTCAACATGTTATGACACATATGCTCACCAATTTTTGTGAAGTTCTGAGTTTTTATTTATGATTCATAGGCGTTTGAGTGTATTTTGACACGCCCATTTCCTAAACGACCCTGTTATAGTAAATTAAAGGACAAATTTCAACTTTTTTTCGATAATTATTTATCTAGAGAGTCCAGAGAATTGTCCTAGACTGGTTTGGTTCCGATCGGGCGAAAAACCAGGGACTAGTTCGCGAAAGTAGGTTTTTAACATATTCATGAATATTTAATGAACGATTTGACTGACAGCAATGGTTCTAGAGGCAAATTTATTCAGCATGAGGAGATCTATCTACTGATATGCATATTATGGGCATGTGTGAAACACCACGTGATTACAGAGCCAAAAAACTCGTTAGCGCCAACTAGTGGCCAATTTCTTTCAAAACTCTTACAGACCTCTTGGGCCATGAGTTGAACATGCCCATCGAGTTTCATTCCGATTGGACTCCGTTAACCTTGTTTAATAGGTGCTTGAACTTCATTGGCTAATGGCGGCCATGTTTTTTTAGTTACACCAATTTCCTCATACACATACATGGCACCTTGGACCAAGACACAGTATACCAATTTACAAGTCAATTGGACTAACGGTCAGCCCTTTATATGTTTTTTTCACATTATAGCGCCACCTAGTGTTCAATCGTCGCGATTTTTTTACTGTGACCTTAGATTGAACTCAGAAATATGTGTACCAAGATTGGAGAAGCTATCTCATTTACTTCTTGAGTTATAGCCATTTTAGTAAAATAGGCTCCGCCCACAACGATCATTTTGCGCCCCCTAGCGACCGTAAATCGAAATTTCAACTTTTTTTCGATAATTATTGATATTCAGTCTCCATAGAACATTTCTGCACTGGTTTGGTTCCGATCGGGCAAAAAACCAGGGACTACTTCGCAAAAGTAGTTTTTTGACAAAATTCAAAATGGCGGAAAATCCAATATGGCGGAAATTAAATCGGAGATATACGTTTTTTAAGTCAGGTGACCAGCTTTCCAGTGATATAAGACACTTGAGTCTACGACTTACGGTCTAGGAGTTATGGGCAGTTACGCGCAATTGGTTGCTATAGCGCCACCTATGGGCCAATTGGGCTCATAATTTGATAACCTCTCCTCGATTTTTGTACTATCATCTGACAAAGTTTCAAGTCTCTAGCTCTTACGGTTTGGTCTGCACGATGCGTTTTACAGGAGAAAAATAATAATAATTAAAGCTGCAAGCAGCATTTAGCGGTGTTCAAGCTGTTAAGGCCTTTAAGATTTTTAAGCACACAAGCATCAAAAGACATTAAGTTTTATGTAGCAAGCATTTAACCACTGACATCATAGATGGAATAGACCATGTTTTAGCATGATTTACTATGATATACCACATTTAGTGTGATTTTTCATGATTTACCATGTTCCAGTATGATTTACTATGAATCTAGCATGATTTACCATAGTTTACCATGATATACCACATTCTAGAATGATTTACCAGGATTTTAGCATTATTTGCCTTATTTACTATGATTTACCATGTTTCTAGCTTTATTTACCATGATTTACCACGTGGCTAGCCATTATGTGAAGTATCAGAACAAATGAAGTGATAATCTCTGACAAAATAAGATTTTGTTATAATAGTAATAGTTTTACAAGAGATTTTTAAGAGTCTAAATATATGAATGCACATGTGAAAAGACTGTTAATAAGGAGAATGGCCAGCAGAGGGCAGTAGAAGACCACTTATTGGCTCACTTTCATTTTGATCTACTTGGTTTCACCTGTATTCACTAAAGCAAACCAGTTTTTCCATGTTAACTCCATTATGCATGCTTACACACAGATACACACACACACACACACACCACACACACACACACACACACACACACACACACACACACACACACACACACACGTTGTACAGGCAATTTACCATAGGATACATATTGTTTTAAAGCTTTTTAACAGTTATAGCGCCACCTATCGTCCGATCTCCATGAAACTGTGCATGCTTTTTCAACATGTTATGACACATATGCTCACCAATTTTTGTGAAGTTCTGAGTTTTTATTTATGATTTATAGGCGTTTGAGTGTATTTTCACACGCCCATTTTCTAAATGACCCTGTTATAGCAAACCAAAGGGCAAAGTTCAACTTTTTTTTGATAATTATTGACCTAGAGAGTCCAGAGAATTGTACTGCACTGATTTTGAGCATTATGATATAAAGATTATATGATTATAGATGGAACACACCATTTACAGCCAATACATTCAATTTACCATAGGAAATACATGGTTTTAAAGCTTTTCAACAGTTATAGCGCCACCTATTGTCCGATCTCCATGAAACTTTGCATGCTTCTTCACCATGGTATGAGACATATGCACATCAATTTTTGTCAAGTTCTGAGTTTCCTTGTAGGATTTATAGGCTTTTGAGTGTGTTTTGACACGTCTAATTTCTAAACGCCCCTGTTATACCCATGCGCAAAATGCAAAAGTTCAACTTTTTTTTGATAATTATTGATCTAGAGAGTCCATAGAATTGTCCTAGACTGGTCTGGTTCCGATCGGGCAAAAAAACCAGGGACTAGTTCGCAAAAGTAGGTTTTTAACATATTCGTGAATATTTAATGAACGATTTGATTGACAGCAATGGTTCAAGAGGCAAAGTTGTTCAGCATGAGGAGATCTATCGACTGATATGCATTTTATGGGATGTGTGCAACACCACGTGATTACAGAGCCGTAAAACTCGTTAGCGCCAACTAGTGGCCGATTTCTTTCAAAACTCTTACAGACCTCTTGGGCCATGAGTCGAACATGCCCATTGAGTTTCGTTCCGATCGGCCTCCGTTAACCTTGTTTAAAAGGTGCACAAACTTCATTGGCCAATGGCGGCCATGTTTTTTGAGATATGCCAATATCCTTTTAGACATACATGGCACCTTGGACCAAGACACTGCATACCAATTTTCAAGTCAATCGGACTAACGGTCAGGTGGCCACACCCCCTTTTATGTTTTTTTAATGTTATAGCGCCACCTAGTGTTCGATCGTCGCGATTCTTTTACTGTGACCTCAGATTGAACTCATGCACATATCTACCAAGTTTGGTGAACGTACCTCATTTACTTCTGGAGTTATAGCCATTTTAGTAAAATAAGCTCCTCCCACAATGTTATTTTTGCACCCCCTAGCGACCGAAAATCGAAAATTCAACTTTTTTTTGATAATTATTGATATTCAGTCTCCAGAGAACATTTCTGCACTGGTTTGGTTCCGATCGGGCAAAAAACCAGGGACTAGTTCGCAAAAGTAGTTTTTTGACAAAATCCAAGATGGCGGAAAATCCAATATGGCGGAAATAAAATCGGAGATATACGTTTTTTAAGCCAGGAGTCCAGCTTTCCAATGATATAAGACACTTGTGTCTATGACTTACGGTCTACGAGTTATGAGCCATTTCGCGCAATTGATTGCTATAGCGCCACCTATAGGCCAATCGGGGTCATACTCTCTGAACCTCTCCTCGATTTTTGTACTACCATCTGACAAAGTTTCAGAGCTCCAGCACTTACGGTTTGGGCTGCACGATGCGTTTTAGCGGAGAAGAAAAATAATAATAAAAATCGGTACAATTACAATAGGTTTTCAGCACTTCGTGCTTGAACACCTAATAATAAAAATCAGTACAATTACAATAGGTTTTCAGCACTTCGTGCTTGAACACCTAATAATAATAATAAAAATTAAAGCTGCAAGCAGCATTTATCGGGGTTCAAGCAGTTAAGGCCTTTAAGGACATAAACATTTAAGACATTCAGTTTTATTTAGGAAGCTTTTAACCACTGACATAATAGATGGAAAAGACCATTTACAGCCAATACAGGCAATTTACCATAGCATTTTAACAGTTATAGCGCCACCTATTGTCCGATCTCTATAAAATTTGGCATGCTTGTTAATGATGTTATCTCACATATGCTCACCAATGTTTGTGAAGTTCAGAGTTTTCATTTAGGATTTATAGGCTTTTGAGTGTATTTAGCCACACCCCTTTTCTAAATGACCCATTTATAGCCATACGAAAAAAATCAAAAGTTCAACTTTTTTTTAATAATTATTAATCTAGAGAGTCCAGAGAATTTTCCTAGACTGGTTTGGTTCCGATCGGGTGAAAAACCTAGGACTAGTTCGTAAAAGTAGGTATTTCACATTTTCGTTAATAACTCATGAACAATTTGATTGACAGCAATGGTTCTAGAGGCAAAGTTGTTCATCATGAGGAGATCTATTGACTGATATGCATTTTGTGGGGATGGACACAACACCACGTGATTACAGAGCCGTAAAACTCGTTAGCGCCAACTAGTGGCCGATTTCTTTCAAAATTCTTACAGAGCTCTAGGATCACGAGTCGAACATGCCCATCGAGTTTCGTTCCGATCGGACTCCGTTAACCTTGTTTAATAGGTGCTCAAACTTCATTGGCCGATGGCGGCCATGTTTTTTGAGATACGCCAATATCCTTTTACACATACATGGTACCTAGGACCAAGACACTGCATACCAAATTTCAAGTCAATCAGACTAACGGTCACGTGGTCACAGCCATTTTTATGTTTTTTCCATGGTATAGCGCCACCTAGTGTTCAATCGTCGCGATTTTTTTACTGTGACCTGAGATTGTCCGCTTTGACATGTGTACCAAGTTTGGTGAACCTATCTCATTTACTTCTCGAGTTATAGCCAATTTAGAAAATCAGGCTCCTCCCACAACGTTCATTTTGCGCCCCCTAGCAACCGAAAATCAAAAATTCAACTTTTTTTCGATAATTATTGATACTCAGACTCCAGAGAACATTTCTGCACTTGTTTGGTTCCGATCCGGCAAAAATCCAGGGACTAGTTCGCAAAAGTAGGTTTTGGACAAAATTCAAAATGGCGGAAAATCTATCATGACGGAAATAAAATCGGAGATATACATTTTTTTATACAGATGTCCAGCGTTCCAATGATATAAGACACTTGAGTCTATGTCTTACGGTCTAGGAGTTATGAACAGTTTCGCGCAATTGATTGCTATAGCGCCACCTATGGGCCGATTGGGCTGAGTCCGTGTATCTGAGTAGCGAGGATGAGTACTACCCTATGCCCAAATTTCACGTCTCTAGCCTTTACGGTTTGGTCTGCACGATGCGTTTTATGGCGGAAAAATAATAATAATAATTAAAGCTGCAAGCAGCATTTATCGGGGTTCAAGCAGTTAAGGCCTTTAAGGACATAAGCATTTAAGACATTAAGTTTTATTTAGGAAGCTTTTAACCACTGACATAATAGATGGAAAAGACCATTTACAGCCAATACAGGCAATTTACCATAGCATTTTAACAGTTATAGCGCCACCTATTGTCCGATCTCTATAAAATTTGGCATGCTTGTTAATGAAGTTATCTCACATATGCTCACCAATTTTTGTGAAGTTCAGAGTTTTCATTTAGGATTTATAGGCTTTTGAGTGTATTTAGCCACACCCCTTTTCTAAATGACCCATTTATAGCCATACGAAAAAATCAAAAGTTCAACTTTTTTTTAATAATTATTAATCTAGAGAGTCCAGAGAATTTTTCTAGACTGGTTTGGTTCCGATCGGGTGAAAAACCTAGGACTAGTTCGTAAAAGTAGGTATTTCACATTTTCGTTAATAACTCATGAACAATTTGATTGACAGCAATGGTTCTAGAGGCAAAGTTGTTCATCATGAGGAGATCTATTGACTGATATGCATTTTGTGGGGATGGACACAACACCACGTGATTACAGAGCCGTAAAACTCGTTAGCGCCAACTAGTGGCCGATTTCTTTCAAAATTCTTACAGACCTCTAGGATCACAAGTCGAACATGCCCATCGAGTTTCGTTCCGATCGGACTCCGTTAACCTTGTTTAATAGGTGCTCAAACTTCATTGGCCGATGGCGGCCATGTTTTTTGAGATACGCCAATATCCTTTTACACATACATGGCACCTAGGACCAAGACACTGCATACCAAATTTCAAGTCAATCAGACTAACGGTCACGTGGTCACAGCCATTTTTATGTTTTTTCCATGGTATAGCGCCACCTAGTGTTCAATCGTCGCGATTTTTTTACTGTGACCTCAGATTGTCCTCTTTGACATGTGTACCAAGTTTGGTGAACCTATCTCATTTACTTCTCGAGTTATAGCCAATTTAGAAAATCAGGCTCCTCCCACAACGTTCATTTTGCGCCCCCTAGCAACCGAAAATCAAAAATTCAACTTTTTTTCGATAATTATTGATATTCAGACTCCAGAGAACATTTCTGCACTGGTTTGGTTCCGATCCGGCAAAAATCCAGGACTAGTTCGCAAAAGTAGGTTTTGGACAAAATTCAAAATGGCGGAAAATCTATCATGACGGAAATAAAATCGGAGATATACATTTTTTTCTACAGATGTCCAGCGTTCCAATGATATAAGACATTTGAGTCTATGTCTTACGGTCTAGGAGTTATGAGCAGTTTCGCGCAATTGATTGCTATAGCGCCACCTATGGGCCGATTGGGCTGAGTCCGTGTATCTGAGTAGCGAGGATGAGTACTACCCTATGCCGAAATTTCACGTCTCTAGCCTTTACGGTTTGGTCTGCACGATGCGTTTTATGGCGGAAAAATAATAATAATAATTAAAGCTGCTAGCAGCATTTATCGGTGTTCAAGCAATTAAAGCCGTTAAGGCAGTTAAGCTCAAAAGCATTAAGTTTTAATTGGTAAGCATTTATCCACTGACATCATAGATGAAATAGACGATTTACAACTAATACAGGCAATTTACGTGTAGCCAGGGATTGAGCCAGGGATCACAGTGGTGTGAAAAGCTTGATTCTAAGTCAAACGGTCTAGGAGTTATGAGCAATTTAGTACTTTTGGTTGCTGTAGCGCCACCTATGGGCCAAACAGGGTCATACTCTGATAGGTTGTCCCCATATTTGAGGCCTACCATCTGGGCGAGTTTCAAGTCTCTAGGCCTTACGGTTTGGGCTGCACGATGCGTTTTAGGTTTTTTTTTTTTTTCAAATAGCAATTACAATAGGTTTTCAGCACTAAAGTGCTTGAACACCTAATAACAATGAGACCTTTTTGACGATTATAGCGCCACCTCTTGTCCAATCTCCATGAAACTCTGCATGCTCCTTCAGCATGCTATGACACATATGCTCATCAATTTTGGTGAAGTTTTGACTTTTTTTGTAGGATTTATAGGCTTTTGACCGTATTTGGTCACGGACCATTTCCTAAATGACCATGTTATGGCCAAGCAAATGCAGAATTTCAACATTTTTTCGATAATTATTGATATTCAGACTCCAGAGAACATTTCTGCACTGGTCTGGTTCCGATTGGTCAAAAAACCAGGGACTAGTTCGCAAAAGTAGGTTTTGGACAAAATTGGCTATAACAAATTTTTTTTGCTCCAAATCGAAATCCGAGATATACATCTTGTTCGTCTTGAGCCAGGGATCACAGTGGTGTAAAAAGCTAGCTTCTAGCCCCAACTGTCGAGGAGTTATGAGCAATTTAGTACTTTTGGTTGCTGTAGCGCCACCTATGGGCCAAACGGGGTCATACTCTGATAGGTTGTCCCCATATTTGAGGCCTACCATCTGGGCGAGTTTCAAGTCTCTAGGCCTTACGGTTTGGGCTGCACGATGCGTTTTAGGTTTTTTTTTTTTTTCAAATAGCAATTACAATAGGTTTTCAGCACTAAAGTGCTTGAACACCTAATAACAATGAGACCTTTTTGACGATTATAGCGCCACCTCTTGTCCAATCTCCATGAAACTCTGCATGCTCCTTCAGCATGCTATGACACATATGCTCATCAATTTTGGTGAAGTTTTGACTTTTTTTGTAGGATTTATAGGCTTTTGACCGTATTTGGTCACGGACCATTTCCTAAATGACCATGTTATGGCCAAGCAAATGCAGAATTTCAACATTTTTTCGATAATTATTGATATTCAGACTCCAGAGAACATTTCTGCACTGGTCTGGTTCCGATTGGTCAAAAAACCAGGGACTAGTTCGCAAAAGTAGGTTTTGGACAAAATTGGCTATAACAAATTTTTTTTGCTCCAAATCGAAATCCGAGATATACATCTTGTTCGTCTTGAGCCAGGGATCACAGTGGTGTAAAAAGCTAGCTTCTAGCCCCAACTGTCGAGGAGTTATGAGCAATTTAGTACTTTTGGTTGCTGTAGCGCCACCTATGGGCCAAACGGGGTCATACTCTGATAGGTTGTCCCCATATTTGAGGCCTACCATCTGGGCGAGTTTCAAGTCTCTAGGCCTTACGGTTTGGGCTGCACGATGCGTTTTAGGTTTTTTTTTTTTTTCAAATAGCAATTACAATAGGTTTTCAGCACTAAAGTGCTTGAACACCTAATAACAATGAGACCTTTTTGACGATTATAGCGCCACCTCTTGTCCAATCTCCATGAAACTCTGCATGCTCCTTCAGCATGCTATGACACATATGCTCATCAATTTTGGTGAAGTTTTGACTTTTTTTGTAGGATTTATAGGCTTTTGACCGTATTTGGTCACGGACCATTTCCTAAATGACCATGTTATGGCCAAGCAAATGCAGAATTTCAACATTTTTTCGATAATTATTGATATTCAGACTCCAGAGAACATTTCTGCACTGGTCTGGTTCCGATTGGTCAAAAAACCAGGGACTAGTTCGCAAAAGTAGGTTTTGGACAAAATTGGCTATAACAAATTTTTTTTGCTCCAAATCGAAATCCGAGATATACATCTTGTTCGTCTTGAGCCAGGGATCACAGTGGTGTAAAAAGCTAGCTTCTAGCCCCAACTGTCGAGGAGTTATGAGCAATTTAGTACTTTTGGTTGCTGTAGCGCCACCTATGGGCCAAACGGGGTCATACTCTGATAGGTTGTCCCCATATTTGAGGCCTACCATCTGGGCGAGTTTCAAGTCTCTAGGCCTTACGGTTTGGGCTGCACGATGCGTTTTAGGTTTTTTTTTTTTTTCAAATAGCAATTACAATAGGTTTTCAGCACTAAAGTGCTTGAACACCTAAAAATCCTTCCAATAACAATAGGGTTTCAGCACTTCGTGCTTGAACCCCTAAAAATCCTTCCAATAACAATAGGGTTTCAGCACTTCGTGCTTGAACCCCTAATCAGCACAAATACAATAGGTTTTCAGCACTTCGTGCTTGAACACCTAATAATAATAAAAATCAGTACAATAACAATAGGGTTTCAGCACTTCGTGCTTGAACCCCTAATAATAATAATTAAAGCTGCTAGCAGCATTTAGCGGTGTTCAAGCTGTTAAGGCCTTTAAGATTTTTAAGCACACAAGCATCAAAAGACATTAAGTTTAATGTAGCAAGCATTTAACCACTGACATCATAGATGGAATAGACCATGTTTTAGCATGATTTACCATGATATGCCACATTTAGTGTGATTTTTCATGATTTACCATGTTCCAGTATGATTTACCATGAATCTAGCATGATTTACCATAGTTTACCATGATATACCACATTCTAGAATGATTTACCAGGATTCTAGCATTATTTACCTTATTTACTATGATTTACCATGTTTCTAGCTTTATTTACCATGATTTACCACGTGGCTAGCCATTATGTGAAGCATTAGAACAAATGAATTGATAAACTTTGACAAAATATGATTGTGTCATAATAGTAATAGTTATATAAGGGATTGTTAAGAGTCTAAAGATATGAATGCACATGTGAAAAGACTGTTAATAAGCATAATGGGCAGCAGAGGGCAGTAGAAGACTACTTATTGGCTCATTTTCATTTTGAACTACTTGGTGTCACCAGTATTCTTCACTAAAGCAAACCAGTGATATACCAAGTTCTAGTATGATTCACCTTGATTTACCCTGTTCTAGCATGGTTTACCACAACTGAACACATTTGAGTATGATTTGCCATGTTATAGGATGATTTACCACAACTGAACACATTTGAGTATGATTTGCCATGTTATAGGATGATTTACCATGATATACCTGATTCTAGAATGATTTATCAGGATGTAGCATGATTTACCATGATTCATCACATTTCTAGCATGATTTGCCATGATACACCATGTAATAGTATTTCTTGCTATGATTTACCATGTTTCTATCATGATTACAGGCCATTTACCATAGGAAATACATGGTTTTAAAGCTTTTCAACAGTTATAGCGCCACCTATTGTCCGATCTCCATGAAACTTTGCATGCTTCTTCACCATGGTATGACTCATATGCTCACCAATTTTTGTGAAGTTCTGAGTTTTTATTTATGATTTATAGGCGTTTGAGTGTATTTTGACACACCCATTTTATAAATGACCCTGTTTTAGTGAACCAAAGGCCAAATTTCAACTTTTTTTCGATAATTATTGATCTTGACAGTCCAGAGAATTGTTCTAGACTGGTCTGGTTCCGATCGTGCGAAAAACCAGGGACTAGTTCGCAAAAGTAGGTTTTTAACATATTTGTGAATATTTAATGAACGATTTGATTGACAGATATGGTTCTAGAGGCAAAGTTGTTCAGCATTAGGAGATCTATCAAATGATATGCATTTTGTGGGGATTTGTGCAACACCACGTGATTACAGAGCCATAAAACTCGTTAGCGCCAACTAGTGGCCGATTTCTTTCAAAATTCTTACAGACCTCTAGGGCCATGAGTCAAACATGCCCAGCGAGTTTCGTTCCGATCGGCCTCCGTTAACCTTGTCTCATAGGTGCTCAAACTTCATTGGTCGATGGCGGCCATGTTTTTTGTGATACGCCAATATCCTTTTACACATACATGGCACCTTGGACCAAGACACTGCATACCAATTTTCAAGTCAATCAGACTAACGGTCATGTGGTCATAGCTCTTTTTATGTTTTTTTAATGTTATAGCGCCACCATGTGGCCAATCGACGCAATTTTTTTAATGTGACCTCAGACTGTCCTCATACACATGTCTGTTGAGTTTGGTGACGATATCTCATTTACTTCTTGAGTTATAGGCATTTTAGTAAAATAGGCTCCTCCCACAACGTTTATTTTACTCCCCCTACCGACCGTAAATCGAAATTTCAACTTTTTTTTCGATAATTATTGATATTCAGACTCCATAGAACATTTCTGCACTGGTTTGGTTCCGATCGGGCAAAAAACCAGGGACTAGTTCGCAAAAGTAGTTTTTTGACAAAATTCAAAATGGCGGAAAAATTTGCATACCGCAAATAAAATCGGAGATAGACGTTTTTTAAGTCAAGAGTCCAGCTTTCCATTGATATAAGACACTTGAGTCTACGACATACGGTCTAGGAGTTATGAGCAGTTTTGCGCTTTTGGTTGCTATAGCGCCACCTATGGGCCAATCGGGCTCATAATTTGATAACCTCTCCTCGATTTTTGTACTACCATCTGACAAAGTTTCAGAGCTCCAGCACTTACGGTTTGGGCTGCACGATGCGTTTTACGGCAGAAGAATAATAATAATTAAAGCTGCTAGCAGCATTTAGCGGTGTTCAAGCAGTTAAGGCCTTTAAGATTTTTAAGCACACATGCATCAAAAGACATTAAGTTTTATGTAGCTAGCATTTAACCACTGACATCATAGATGGAATAGACCATGTTTTAGCATGATTTACCATGATATACCACATTTAGTGTGATTTTACATGATTTACCATGTTCCAGTATGATTTACCATGAATCTAGCATAGTTTACCATAGTTTACCATGATATACCACATTCTAGAATGATTTACCAGGATTCTAGCATTATTTACCTTATTTACTATGATTTACCTTATTTACTATGATTTACCATGTTTCTAGCATTATTTACCTTATTTACTATGATTTACCATGTTTCTAGCTTTATTTACCATGATTTACCACGTGGCTAGCCATTATGTGAAGCATTAGAACAAATGAAGTGATAAACTCTGACAAAATATGATTGTGTTATAATAGTAATAGTTATATAAGGGATTTTTAAGAGTCTAAATATATGAATGCACATGTGAAAAGACTGTTAATAAGGAGAATGGCCAGCAGAGGGCAGTAGAAGACCACTTATTGGCTCACTTTCATTTTGAACTACTTGGTTTCACCAGTATTCACTAAAGCAAACCAGTTTTTCCATGTTAAATCCATTATGCATGCTTACACAGACACAGACACACACACACACACACACACACACACTGTACAGGCAATTTACCATAGGATATATATTGTTTTAAAGCTTTTTAACAGTTATAGCGCCACCTATGGTCCGATCTCCATGAAACTGTGCATGCTTCATCGCCATGTTATGACATATATGCTCACCAATTTTTGTGAAATTCTGAGATTTTATTTATGATTTATAGGCTTTTGAGTGTATTTTGACCCGTACATTTTCTAAATGACCCTGTTTTAGCAAACCAAAGGGCAAAGTTCAACTGTTTTTGATAATTATTGACCTAGAGAGTCCAGAGAATTGTACTGCACTGATTTTGAGCATTATGATATAAAGAATATATTATAATAGATGGAACACACCATTTACAGCCAATACAGGCAATTTACCATAGGAAATACATGGTTTTAAAGCTTTTCAACAGTTATAGCGCCACCTATTGTCTGATCTCCATGAAACTTTGCATGCTTCTTCACCATGGTATGACTCATATGCTCACCAATTTTTGTGAAGTTCTGAGTTTTTATTTATGATTTATAGGCTTTTGAGTGTATTTTGACACACCCATTTTATAAATGACCCTGTTTTAGTGAACCAAAGGGCAAATTTCAACTTTTTTTCGATAATTATTGATCTAAACAGTCCAGAGAATTGTCCTAGACTGGTCTGGTTCCAATTGGGCAAAAAACCAGGGACTAGTTCGCAAAAGTAGGTTTTTAACATATTTGTGAATATTTAATGAACGATTTGATTGACAGATATGGTTCTAGAGGCAAAGTTGTTCAGCATTAGGAGATCTATCAAATGATATGCATTTTGTGGGGATTTGTGCAACATCACGTGATTACAGAGCCATAAAACTCGTTAGCGCCAACTAGTGGCCGATTTCTTTCAAAATTCTTACAGACCTCTAGGGCCATGAGTCAAACATGCCCAGCGAGTTTCGTTCCGATCGGCCTCCGTTAACCTTGTCTCATAGGTGCTCAAACTTCATTGGTCGATGGCGGCCATGTTTTTTGTGATACGCCAATATCCTTTTACACATACATGGCGCCTTGGACCAAGACACTGCATACCAATTTTCAAGTCAATCGGACTAACGGTCAGGTGGCCACACCCCCTTTTATGTTTTTTTAATGTTATAGCGCCACCTAGTGTTCGATCGTCGCGATTTTTTTACTGTCACCTCAGATTGAACTCATGCACATGTGTACCAAGTTTGGTGAGGATATCTCATTTACTTCTCGAGTTATAGCCATTTTAGTAAAATAGGCTCCTCCCACAATGTTTGTTTTACTGCCCCTAGCGACCGTAAATCGAAATTTCAACTTTTTTTCGATAATTATTGATAATCAGTCTCCAGAGAACATTTCTGCACTGGTTTGGTTCCGATCGGGCAAAAAACCAGGGACTAGTTCGCAAAAGTAGTTTTTCGACAAAATTCAAAATGGCGGAAATTTTTTCCTACCGGAAATGAAATCGGAGATATACGTTTTTTAAGTCAGGAGTCCAGCTTTCCAATGATATAAGACACTTGAGTCTACGACATACGGTCTAGGAGTTATGAGCAGTTTCGCGCAATTGATTGCTATAGCGCCACCTATGGGCCAATCGGGCTCATAATTTGATAACCTCTCCTCGATTTTTGTACTACCATCTGACAAAGTTTCAGAGCTCCAGCACTTACGGTTTGGGCTGCACGATGCGTTTTACGGCAGAAGAATAATAATAATAATAATTAAAGCTGCTAGCAGCATTTAGCGGTGTTCAAGCAATTAAGGCAGTTAAGGCCTTTAAGCTCAAAAGCATCAAAAGACATTACGTTTTATGTAGCAAGCATTTAACCACTGACATCATAGATGGAAGACAATTTTTAGCATGATTTACCATGATATACCAAATCTAGTGTGATTTTTCATGATTTACCATGTTCCAGTATGATTTACCATGAATCTAGCATGATTTACAATAGTTTACCATGATATACCAAGTTCTAGGATGATTCACCATGATTTGCCTTGTTCTAGCATGGTGTACCACAATTGAACACATTCTAGTATGATTTCATATGATTCTAGCATTCATTGAAGAGATATAGGCTTTCAGGGACACATATGGCTACATATTGAAGTGACCCTATTATAGCCATCCAAATGAAGAAGTTAGACCTTTTCTGATAATCATTGATCTAGAGAGTCCAGAGAAATGCACTGCACTGATTTTTAGAATTACGATATAAAGATTATATTATCATAGATGGAAAATACCATTTACAGCCAATACTGGCAATTTACCATAGGAAATACATGGTTTTAAAGCTTTTTAACATACAATAATTATTTATTAATTTTCATTCATTCATTTATTTAGTCATTCTTTTTATTTATTTCTTTGTGTTTTATTGTTTAAAATGTCTGTGTAATGTCCTTTTATAATGAATTTGTATAGAGACTTGCATCATACATTTGGCAGGTTTATAATGAAGTACTTACAACAAAAGGTGATGTAAGAAATGAAACAAACTCTTTGCAGCAGAAAGAGAAAAAAGAAAGGAAAGACAAAGAACTTTGAGATATATTAGACCATATTTGCTGCTTCATTCTCATCATATTCCAACACTTCAAGTATTGATAAACAGGTAAGACTATTTTTATCTTTTAAATTAGTTATAACTGTTATTACATTGACATAATATGCCTAGAATTCTCTGTAATATTCACCATTGTTTCTGTATAAGGATATTCTGTTAAATCAAATATTGCTTTTAACCAATGTTTAGAAGACTAATCACTTGTAAAGTGTACATAAAATAAAAAATCCTAATCAATCCTCATTGTGCTTTAGGTACATCAAATGTCAATCTACGCTGCCTGATGACCCAAGATCATCTTCATTATAGGGCAATATTCAACTCCAGAACCAGCTGAAGATCTTGTGGCTCAGTTCAGCATGCAACATCACATTGGAAATCGTGTGACTCAGTTCGCATTCAGATCATCACACACCATCACCATTGTGGACTACATCTGTGTGGCTCAGTTCAGCATTCAGATCATCACACACCATCACCATTGTGGACTACATCTGTGTTGCTCAGCGAGTTCAGCATTCACACCACCCATCACCATTGTGGACTACTCTGTGTGCTCAGTTCAGCATTCAGATTATCACCATCACCATTGTGGACTACTTCTGTGTGGCTCAGTTCAGCATTCAGATATCACATCTACCATTGTGGACTACATCTGTGTGGCTCAGTTCAGCATTCAGATCATCACACTCACCATGACTCATTGTGTGGACTTACATTACCTTGTGGACAATCGAGTTCAGCACATACTGAAATGCTGACCATTCTGAAATGCTTATCACAGTTTTATCTGACAGAGTTGTTGTGTTTGACAGAGGCCAGTGTTGTCTGTCATTGAGGGTATTTTTAGTGTGTTGTCCTGCATGGACCGAAGCCCTTACACCCTATCATCCCTGAGGATTGGTCTATGAGCTGAACGCCCACTGAATTATTGTCTCTTACCATTTCATATGTCTTGTTTTCATATGCATTGTTTTTTTTTTTTTATTCTGTCATTAAAATTGATCTATGACTTTTAGTTCGATTCAATGTACCTTTTTAAATGCACATTTTTCATATTAACTCTAATGAATGTGCTTACACAAATTGTTGGATATATATTTGAAATAAATGATTATATATATTAATAATAAGTTATATATTTCTGATAATTATTGATCTAGGAGTCAAGAGAATTGTACTGTACTGGTTTGAACATTGATTTTAACATTATATGCTCATAGATGAAAACAAAATGTACAGCTAACCTTATTTATTATTATATTATTTATCATAATATTATTTCCATCATAATAAATAGCTTTAAGCATTTGTTTGTTAGCCAATGCTGAAAACTGTTTAAAAGATTAAAAATGTCTAATGCTATTGCTCCCTCTCGTGGACAACAGCGGTATTACAATACAGTTGAAATGAATGACAGGATTTTTTTTTATTTTTTTTTACTTATATCTCGGGAATGAGAAAGCGAAAAAATCTGAAACTCAGAACTTAGATAGTGTTAGAGGAGCTCTGTTGAACAAGACCATCGCAGTGTTCCTGAGTGATCGGGGACAGGAGTTATGTATGTTGAAATGCATATCTTTGTGCTCTTATAACTCGGGAATGCCCAGGCCAAATCGCACCATACTCGAATCGAAGCTAGATGAGGACGGGGCCTTTCCAACAAGCTCTCCCACAAGGATGTAGGTGCTCTAGATCGGGAGATGTAGCCATTCAGAGTTGGGGGTCTCACGAATTAGAGATCCGCGGTGGGGGGTTCTCCCGAGCCCCGCGACGCCAGATTTGGATCAAGAGCCCGGAGAGGACCTCACCATCAAAATTTGAGCGCGCAGTGACTTTTCGTTTTCGAGTTATGAGTGAATTTGTACTGTAGGGGCGTGGCCTGAAGGTTTCAGTTTCGTTTTAAGGCGTTAATGTTGATTTTAATGTGATACTAATAGTAAATTCTCAATAGCAATACTCCAATAGATGAATTTGGACAAAATGTGAGTGTAAATGTTAAAATTGTGATTTTTATAAAGTCTAAATAAGAATTATACTATAATATTAGTTAGTAGCATGACAAAATGACTATTTTAAACAGCAGGGGGTAGTACAATACCACTTATTGGCTTAAGCCTTTATATTCACATCATTTTCACATATTTAACTGCTATAAAGGTATATTTTGTCCGAATCTGTCTGAAAAATGTTGTGCTTATTTAGTTTTACATGTTCAAACTTGTTTTTAAGAAGATATGAGCATTCATTGAAGAGATATAGGCTTTCAGGGACACTTGATCAATGCTACATATTGAAGTGTCACTATTATAGCCATCCAAATGAATAAGTTATATCTTTTCTGATAATTATTGATCTAGGGAGTCAAGAGAATTGTACTGTACTGGTTTTGAACATTGATTTTAACATTATATGCTCATAGATGGAAAACAAAATGTACAGCTAACCTTATTTATTATTATATTATTTATCATAAATATTATTTCCATCATAATAAATAGCTTTAAGCATTTGTTTGTTAGCCAATGCTGAAAACTGCTTTAAAAGATTAAAAATGTCTAATGCTATTGCTCCCTCTCGTGGACAACAGCGGTATTACAATACAGTTGAAATGAATGACAGGATTTTTTTTTTTTTTTTTTTACTTATATCTCGGGAATGAGAAAGCGAAAAAATCTGAAACTCAGAACTTAGATATGTTAGAGGAGCTCTGTTGAACAAGACCATCGCGGTGTTCCTGAGTGATCGGGGACAGGATTATGTATGTTGAAATGCATATCTTTGTGGCTTATAACTCGGGAATGCCCAGGCCAAATCGCACCATACTCGAATCGAAGCTAGATGAGGACGGGGCCTTTCCAACAAGCTCTCCCACAAGGATGTAGGTGCTCTAGATCGGGAGATAAGCCATTCAGAGTTGGGGGTCTCACGAATTAGAGATCCGCGGGTGGGGGGTTCTCCCGAGCCCCGCGACGCCAGATTTGGATCAAGAGCCCGGAGAGGACCTCACCATCAAAATTTGAGCGCGCAGTGACTTTTCGTTTTCGAGTTATGAGTGAATTTGTACTGTAGGGGCGTGGCCTGAAGGTTTAGTTTCGTTTTTAAGGCTTAATGTTGATTTTAATGTGATACTAATAGTAAATTCTCAATAGCAATACTCCAATAGATGAATTTGGACAAAATGTGAGTGTAAATGTTAAAATTGTGATTTTTATAAAGTCTAAATAAGAATTATAGTATAATATTAGTTAGTAGCATGACAAAATGACTATTTTAAACAGCAGGGGGTAGTACAATACCACTTATTAGCTTAAGCCTTTATATTCACATCATTTTCACATATTTAACTGCTATAAAGGGTATATTTTGTCCGAATCTGTCTGAAAAATGTTGTGCTTATTTAGTTTTACATGATTCAAACTTGTTTTTAAGAAGATATGAGCATTCATTGAAGAGATATAGGCTTCAGGGACACTTGATCAATGCTACATATTGAAGTGTCACTATTATAGCCATCCAAATGAATAAGTTATATCTTTTCTGATAATTATTGATCTAGGGAGTCAAGAGAATTGTACTGTACTGGTTTTGAACATTGATTTTAACATTATATGCTCATAGATGGAAAACAAAATGTACAGCCAACCTTATTTATTATTATATTATTTATCATAAATTTTAGTTCCATCATAATAAATAGCTTTAAGCATTTGTTTGTTAGCCAATGCTGAAAACTGCTTTAAAAGATTAAAAATGCTAATGCTGTTGCTCCCTCTCGTGGACAACAGCGGTATAACAATACAGTTGAAATGAATGACAGGATTTTTTTTTTTTTTTTTTACTTATATCTCGGGAATGAGAAAGCGAAAAAATCTGAAACTCAGAACTTAGATACTGTTAGAGGAGCTCTGTTGAACAAGACCATCGCGGTGTTCCTGAGTGATCGGGGACAGGAGTTATGTATGTTGAAATGCATATCTTTGTGGGCTTATAACTCGGGAATGCCCAGGCCAAATCGCACCATACTCGAATCGAAGCTAGATGAGGACGGGGCCTTTCCAACAAGCTCTCCCACAAGGATGTAGGTGCTCTAGATCGGGAGATAAAGCCATTTAGAGTTGGGGGTCTCACGAATTAGAGATCCGCGGGGGGTGGGGGGTTCTCCCGAGCCCCGTGACGCTAGATTTGGATCAAGAGCCCGGAGAGGACCTCACCATCAAAATTTGAGCGCGCAGTGACTTTTCGTTTTCGAGTTATGAGTGAATTTGTACTGTAGGGGCGTGGCCTGAAGGATTTAGTTTCGTTTTAAGGCTTTAATGTTGATTTTAATGTGATACTAATAGTAAATTCTCAATAGCAATACTCCAATAGATGAATTTGGACAAAATGTGAGTGTAAATGTTAAAATTGTGATTTTTATCAAGTCTAAATAAGAATTATAGTATAATATTAGTTAGTAGCATGACACAATGACTATTTTAAACAGCAGGGGGTAGTACAATACCACTTATTAGCTTAAGCCTTTATATTCACATCATTTTCACATATTTAACTGCTATAAAGGGTATATTTTGTCCGAATCTGTCTGAAAAATGTTGTGCTTATTTAGTTTTACATGTTCAAACTTGTTTTTAAGAAGATATGAGCATTCATTGAAGAGATATAGGCTTTCAGGGACACTTGATCAATGCTACATATTGAAGTGTCACTATTATAGCCATCCAAATAAATAAGTTATATCTTTTCTGATAATTATTGATCTAGGGAGTCAAGAGAATTGTACTGTACTGGTTTTGAACATTGATTTTAACATTATATGCTCATAGATGGAAAACAAAATGTACAGCCAACCTTATTTATTATTATATTATTTATCATAAATATTATTTCCATCATAATAAATAGCTTTAAGCATTTGTTTGTTAGCCAATGCTGAAAACTGCTTTAAAAGATTAAAAATGTCTAATGCTGTTGCTCCCTCTCGTGGACATATCTTTTCTGGAAAACAAAATGTACAGCCAATACAGGCAATTTGCCATAGGAAACATATGGGTTTAAAGCTTTTTTACAGTTATAGCGCCACCTATTGTCCGATCTCCATGAAACTTTGCATGCTTCTTCATCATGGTATGACACATATGCACAGCGATTTTTGTGAAGTTCTGAGTTTTTATTTAGGATTTATAGGCTTTTGAGTGTATTTTGAAACGCCCATTTTCTAAATGACCCTGTTATAGTGAACCAAAGGGCAAATTTCTACTTTTTTTCGATAATTATTGATCTAGAGAGTCCAGAGAATTGTCCTAGACTGGTCTGGTTCCGATCGGGCGAAAAACCAGGGACTAGTTCGCAAAAGTAGGTTTTTAACATATTCGTGAATATTTAATGAACGATTTGACTGACAGCAATGGTTCTAGAGGCAAAGTTGTTCAGCATGAGGAGTTCTATCGACTGATATGCATTTTATGGGGATTTGTGCAACACCACGTGATTACAGAGCCGTAAAACTCGTTAGCGCCAACTAGTGGCCGATTTCTTTCAAAACTCTTTACGGACCTCTTAGGCCATGAGTTGAACATGCCTATCGAGTTTCGTTCCGATCGGACTCCGTTAACCTTGTTTAATAGGTGCTTGAAATTCATTGGCTAATGGCGGCCATGTTTTTTTAGATACGCCAATATCCTTTTACACATACATGGCACCTTGAACCAAGACACTGCATACCAATTTTCAAGTCAATTGGACTAACGGTCAGGTGGCCATACCCCCTTTTATGTTTTTTTAATGTTATAGCGCCACCTAGTGTTCGATAGTCGCGATTTTTTTACTGTGACCTCAGATTGAACTCATGCACATGTGTACCAAGTTTGGTGAGGATATCTCATTTACTTCTCGAGTTATAGCCATTTTAGTAAAATAGGCTCCTCCCACAATGTTTGTTTTACTGCCCCTAGCGACCGTAAATCGAAATTTCAACTTTTTTTCGATAATTATTGATATTCAGTCTCCAGAGAACATTTCTGCACTGGTTTGGTTCCGATCGGGCAAAAAACCAGGGACTAGTTCGCAAAAGTAGTTTTTCGACAAAATTCAAAATGGCGGAAAATCCAATATGGCGGAAATTAAATCGGAGATATACGTTTTTTAAGTCAGAAGTCCAGCTTTCCAATGATATAAGACACTTGAGTCTACGACTTACGGTTTAGGAGTTATGAGCAGTTTCGCGCAATTGGTTGCTATAGCGCCACCTATGGGCCAATCGGGCTCATAATTTGATAACCTCTCCTCGATTTTTGTACTACCATCTGACAAAGTTTCAAGTCTCTAGCATTTACGGTTTGGTCTGCACGATGCGTTTTACGGCAGAAGAATAATAATAATAATAATAATAATAATAATAAAAATCAGCACAAATACAATAGGTTTTCAGCACTTCGTGCTTGAACACCTAATTAAAGCTGCTAGCAGCATTTAGCGGTGTTCAAGCTGTTAAGGCCTTTAAGATTTTTAAGCACACAAGCATCAAAAGACATTAAGTTTTATGTAGCAAGCATTTAACCACTGACATCATAGATGGAATAGTCCATGTTTTAGCATGATTTACCATTACATACCACATTTAGTGTGATTTTTCATGAATTACCATGTTCCAGTATGATTTACCATGAATCTAGCATGATTTACCATAGTTTACCATGATATACCACATTCTAGAATGATTTACCAGGATTCTAGCATTATTTACATTATTTACTATGATTTACCATGTTTCTAGCTTTATTTACCATGATTTACCACTTGGATAGTAATTATGTGAAGCATCAGAACAAATGAAGTGATAAACTGACCAAATATAATTGTGTTATAATAGTAATTGTTATATAAGGGATTTTTTAGTGTCTAAATATATGAATGCATATGTGAAAAGATTGTTAATAAGTTGAATGGCCAGCAGAGGGCAGTAGAAGACCACTTATTGGCTCACTTTCAGTTTGAACTACTTGGTTTCTCCAGTATTCTTCACTAAAGCAAACCAGTTTTCTCATGTTAACTCCATAATGCATGCTTACACACACACACACACACACACCACACACACACACACACACACACACACACACACACACACTGTACAGGCCATTTACCATAGGAAATACATGGTTTTTAAGCTTTTTAACAGTTATTACGCCATCTATGGTCCGATCTCCATGAAACTTTGCATGGTTCTTCACCATGTTATAACACATATGCACAGCAATTTTTGTGAAGTTCTGAGTTTTTATTTAGGATTTATAGGCTTTTGAGTGTATTTTGAACCGCCCATTTTCTAAATGACCCTGTTATAGTGAACCAAAGGGCAAATTTCTACTTTTTTTCGATAATTATTGATCTAGAGAGTCCAGAGAATTGTCCTAGACTGGTCTGGTTCCGATCGGGCGAAAAACCAGGGACTAGTTCGCAAAAGTAGGTTTTTAACATATTCCTGAATATTTAATGAACGATTTGACTGACAGCAATGGTTCTAGAGGCAAAGTTGTTCAGCATGAGGAGATCTATCGACTGTATATGAGTTTTATGGGGATTTGTGCAACACCACGTGATTACAGAGCCGTAAAACTCGTTAGCGCCAACTAGTGGCCGATTTCTTTCAAAACTCTTACAGACCTCTTGGGCCATGAGTTGAACATCCCCATCGAGTTTCGTTCCGATCGGACTCTGTTAACCTTGTTTAATAGGTGCTTGAACTTCATTGGCTAATGGCGGCCATGTTTTTTGAGATACGCCAATATCCTTTTACACATACATGGCACCTTGGACCAAGACACTGCATACCAATTTTCAAGTCAATCGGACTAACGGTCAGCCCTTTATATGTTTTTTTCACATTATAGCGCCACCTAGTGTTCAATCGTCGCCATTTTTTTACTGTGACCTCAGATTGAACTCATCCACATATCTACCAAGTTTGGTGAACCTACCTCATTTACTTCTGGAGTTATAGCCATTTTAGTAAAATAGGCTCCTCCCACAATGTTTGTTTTACTCCCCCTAGCGACCGTAAATCGAAATTTCAACTTTTTTTCGATAATTATTGATATTCAGACTCCAGAGAACATTTCTGCACTGGTTTGGTTCCGATCGGGCAAAAAACCAGGGACTAGTTCGCAAAAGTAGTTTTTCGACAAAATTCAAAATGGCGGAAAATCCAATATGGCGGAAATAAAATCGGAGATATACGTTTTTTAAGTCAGAAGTCCAGCTTTCCAATGATATAAGACACTTGAGTCTACGATATACGGTTTAGGAGTTATGAACCGTTTCGCGCAATTGATTGCTATAGCGCCACCTATGGGCCAATCGGGCTCATAATTTGATAACCTCTCCTCGATTTTTGTACTACCATCTGACAAAGTTTCAAGTCTCTAGCATTTACGGTTTGGTCTGCACGATGCGTTTTACGGCAGAAGAATAATAATAATAATAATAATTAAAGCTGCAAGCAGCATTTAGCGGTGTTCAAGCTGTTAAGGCCTTTAAGATTTTTAAGCACACAAGCATCAAAAGACATTAAGTTTTATGTAGCAAGCATTTAATCACTGACATCATAGAGTGAATAGACCATGTTTTCGCATGATTTACTATGATATACCATATTTAGTGTGGTTTTTCATGATTTACCATGTTCCAGTATGATTTACCATGAATCTAGCATGATTTACAATAGTTTACCATGATATACCACATTCTAGAATGATTTACCAGGATTCTAGCATTATTTACCTTATTTACTATGATTTACCATGTTTCTAGCTTTATTTACCATGATTTACCACTTGGCTAGCCATTATGTGAAGCATCAGAACAAATGAAGTGATAAACTGACAAAATATGATTGTGTTATAATAGTAATAGTTATATAAGGGATTTTTAAGAGTCAAAATATATGAATGCACATGTGAAAAGACTGTTAATAAGCAGAATGGCCAGCAGAGGGCAGTAGAAGACCACTTATTGGCTCACTTTCATTTTGATCTACTTGTTTTCACCAGTATTCACTAAAGCAAACCAGTTTTTCCATGTTAACTCTATTATGCATGCTTAACACACACACACACACCACACACCACACCACACACACACACACACACACACACACACACACACACACACACACACACACACACACACACACACACACAGTACAGGCAATTTACCATAGGAAATACATGATTTTTAAGCTTTTTAACAGTTATAGCGCCACCTATGGTCCGATCTCCATGGAACTGTGCATGCTTCTTCACCATGTTATGCCACATATGCTCACCAATTTTTGTGAAGTTCTGAGTTTTTATTTATGATTTATAGGCTTTTGAGTGTATTATGACACACCGATTTTCTAAATTACCCTGTTGTAGCAAACCAAAGGGCAAAGTTCAACTTTTTTTTAATAATTATTGACCTAGAGAGTCCAGAGAATTTTACTGCACTGATTTTGAGCATTATGATATAAAGATTATATGATCATAAATGGAACACACCATTTACAGGCAATACAGGCAATTTACCATAGGAAATACATGGTTTTAAAGCTTTTCAACAGTTATAGCGCCACCTATTGTCCGATCTCCATGAAACTTTGCATGCTTCTTCACCATGGTATGAGACATATGCACATCAATTTTTGTCAAGTTCTGAGTTTCCTTGTAGGATTTATAGGCTTTTGAGTGTGTTTTGACACGTCTAATTTCTAAACGCCCCTGTTATACCCATGCGCAAAATGCAAAAGTTCAACTTTTTTTTGATAATTATTGATCTAGAGAGTCCATAGAATTGTCCTAGACTGGTCTGGTTCCGATCGGGCGAAAAACCAGGGACTAGTTCGCAAAAGTAGGTTTTTAACATATTCGTGAATATTTAATGAACGATTTGATTGACAGCAATGGTTCAAGAGGCAAAGTTGTTCAGCATGAGGAGATCTATCGACTGATATGCATTTTATGGGGATGTGTGCAACACCACGTGATTACAGAGCCGTAAAACTCGTTAGCGCCAACTAGTGGCCGATTTCTTTCAAAACTCTTACAGACCTCTTGGGCCATGAGTCGTACATGCCCATTGAGTTTCGTTCCGATCGGACTCCGTTAACCTTGTTTAAAAGGTGCACAAACTTCATTGGCCAATGGCGGCCATGTTTTTTGAGATATGCCAATATCCTTTTACACATACATGGCACCTTGGACCAAGACACTGCATACCAATTTTCAAGTCAATCGGACTAACGGTCAGGTGGCCACACCCCCTTTTATGTTTTTTTAATGTTATAGCGCCACCTAGTGTTCGATCGTCGCGATTTTTTTACTGTGACCTCAGATTGAACTCATGCACATATCTACCAAGTTTGGTGAACGTACCTCATTTACTTCTGGAGTTATAACCATTTTAGTAAAATAGGCTCCTCCCACAATGTTATTTTTGCACCCCCTAGCGACCGAAAATCGAAAATTCAACTTTTTTTTGATAATTATTGATATTCATTCTCCAGAGAACATTTCTGCACTGGTTTGGTTCCGATCGGGCAAAAAACCAGGGACTAGTTCGCAAAAGTAGTTTTTTGACAAAATCCAAGATGGCGGAAAATCCAATATGGCGGAAATAAAATCGGAGATATACGTTTTTTAAGTCAGGAGTCCAGCTTTCCAATGATATAAGACACTTGAGTCTATGACTTACGGTCTACGAGTTATGAGCCATTTCGCGCAATTGATTGCTATAGCGCCACCTATAGGCCAATCAGGGTCATACTCTCTGAATCTCTCCTCGATTTTTGTACTACCATCTGACAAAGTTTCAGAGCTCCAGCACTTACGGTTTGGGCTGCACGATGCGTTTTAGCGGAGAAGAAAAATAATAATAAAAATCGGTACAATTACAATAGGTTTTCAGCACTTCGTGCTTGAACACCTAATAATAATAATTAAAGCTGCTAGCAGCATTTAGCGGTGTTCAAGCAGTTAAGGCATTTAAGATTTTTAAGCACACAAGCATCAAAAGACATTAAGTTTTATGCAGCAAGCATTTAACCACTGACATCATAGATGAAATAGACCATGTTTTAGCATGATTTACCCTGATTTACCACATTTAGTGTGATTTTTCATGATTTACCATGTTCCAGTATGATTTCCCATGAATCTAGCATGATTTACCATAGTTTACCATGATATACCACATTCTAGAATGATTTACCTGTATTCTAGCATTATTTACCTTATTTACTATGATTTACCATGTTTCTAGCTTTATTTACCATGATTTACTACGTGGCTAGCAATTATATGAAGCATCAGAACAAATGAAGTGATAAACTCTGACAAAATATGATTGTGTTATAACAGTAATAGTTATATAAGGGATTTTTAAGAGTCTAAATATATGAATGCACATGTGAAAAGACTGTTAATAAGGAGAATGGCCAGCAGAGGGCAGCAGAAGACCACTTATTGGCTCACTTTCATTTTGAACTACTTGGTTTCACCTGTATTCACTAAATCAAACCAGTTTTTCCATGTTAACTCCATTATGCATGCTTATACACAGATACACACACACACACACACACACACACACACACACACACACACACACACACACACACACACACACACACACACACACACACACACACACACGTTGTACAGGCAATTTACCATAGGATACATATTGTTTTAAAGCTTTTTAACAGTTATAGCGCCACCTATCGTCCGATCTCCATGAAACTGTGCATGCTTTTTCAACATGTTATGACACATATGCTCACCAATTTTTGTGAAGTTCTGAGTTTTTATTTATGATTTATAGGCGTTTGAGTGTATTTTCACACGCCCATTTTCTAAATGACCCTGTTATAGCAAACCAAAGGGCAAAGTTCAACTTTTTTTTGATAATTATTGACCTAGAGAGTCCAGAGAATTGTACTGCACTGATTTTGAGCATTATGATATAAAGATTATATGATTATAGATGGAACACACCATTTACAGCCAATACATTCAATTTACCATAGGAAATACATGGTTTTAAAGCTTTTCAACAGTTATAGCGCCACCTATTGTCCGATCTCCATGAAACTTTGCATGCTTCTTCACCATGGTATGAGACATATGCACATCAATTTTTGTCAAGTTCTGAGTTTCCTTGTAGGATTTATAGGCTTTTGAGTGTGTTTTGACACGTCTAATTTCTAAACGCCCCTGTTATACCCATGCGCAAAATGCAAAAGTTCAACTTTTTTTTGATAATTATTGATCTAGAGAGTCCATAGAATTGTCCTAGACTGGTCTGGTTCCGATCGGGCAAAAAACCAGGGACTAGTTCGCAAAAGTAGGTTTTTAACATATTCGTGAATATTTAATGAACGATTTGATTGACAGCAATGGTTCAAGAGGCAAAGTTGTTCAGCATGAGGAGATCTATCGACTGATATGCATTTTATGGGGATGTGTGCAACACCACGTGATTACAGAGCCGTAAAACTCGTTAGCGCCAACTAGTGGCCGATTTCTTTCAAAACTCTTACAGACCTCTTGGGCCATGAGTCGAACATGCCCATTGAGTTTCGTTCCGATCGGCCTCCGTTACCCTTGTTTAAAAGGTGCACAAACTTCATTGGCCAATGGCGGCCATGTTTTTTGAGATATGCCAATATCCTTTTAGACATACATGGCACCTTGGACCAAGACACTGCATACCAATTTTCAAGTCAATCGGACTAACGGTCAGGTGGCCACACCCCCTTTTATGTTTTTTTAATGTTATAGCGCCACCTAGTGTTCGATCGTCGCGATTCTTTTACTGTGACCTCAGATTGAACTCATGCACATATCTACCAAGTTTGGTGAACGTACCTCATTTACTTCTGGAGTTATAGCCATTTTAGTAAAATAAGCTCCTCCCACAATGTTATTTTTGCACCCCCTAGCGACCGAAAATCGAAAATTCAACTTTTTTTTGATAATTATTGATATTCAGTCTCCAGAGAACATTTCTGCACTGGTTTGGTTCCGATCGGGCAAAAAACCAGGGACTAGTTCGCAAAAGTAGTTTTTTGACAAAATCCAAGATGGCGGAAAATCCAATATGGCGGAAATAAAATCGGAGATATACGTTTTTTAAGTCAGGAGTCCAGCTTTCCAATGATATAAGACACTTGAGTCTATGACTTACGGTCTACGAGTTATGAGCAATTTCGCGCAATTGATTGCTATAGCGCCACCTATAGGCCAATCGGGGTCATACTCTCTGAACCTCTCCTCGATTTTTGTACTACCATCTGACAAAGTTTCAGAGCTCCAGCACTTACGGTTTGGGCTGCACGATGCGTTTTAGCGGAGAAGAAAAATAATAATAAAAATCGGTACAATTACAATAGGTTTTCAGCACTTCGTGCTTGAACACCTAATAATAATAAAAATCAGCACAAATACAATAGGTTTTCAGCACTTCGTGCTTGAACACCTAATAATTAAAGCTGCTAGCAGCATTTAGCGGTGTTCAAGCAATTAAGGCAGTTAAGATTTTTAAGCACACAAGCATCAAAAGACATTAAGTTTTATGTAGCAAGCATTTAACCATTGACATCATAGATGGAATAGACCATGTTTTAGCATGATTTACCCTGATTTACCACATTTAGAATGATTTTTCATGATTTACCATGTTCCAGTATGATTTACCAATGAATCTAGCATGATTTACCATAGTTTACCATGATATACCACATTCTAGAATGATTTACCAGGATTCTAGCATTATTTACCTTATTTACTATGATTTACCATGTTTCTAGCTTTATTTACCATGATTTACCACGTGGCTAGCCATTATGTGAAGCATCAGAACAAATTAAGTGATAAACTCTGACAAAATATGATTGTGTTATAATAGTAATAGTTATATAAGGGATTTTTAAAAGTCTAAATATATGAATGCACATGTGAAAAGACTGTTAATAAGTAGAATGGCCAGCAGAGGGCAGTAAAAGACCACTTATTGGCTCACTTTCATTTTGAACTACTTGGTTTCTCCAGTATTTTTCACTAAAGCAAACCAGTGATATACCAAGTTCTAGTATGATTCACCTTGATTTACCCTGTTCTAGCATGGTTTACCACAATTGAACACATTTGAGTATGATTTGCCATGTTATAGGATGATTTACCATGATATACCACATTCTAGAATGATTTATCAGGATGTAGCATGATTTACCATGATTCATCACATTTCTAGCATGATTTGCCATGATACACCATGTAATAGTATTTTTTGCTATGATTTACCATGTTTCTATCATGATTTTCCATGATTTACCACATTGCTGCATTGATGTGAAGTGTCAATAAAAATGAAGTGATCAACTCTGACAAAAAAATGTATTGTATTACAATAGTTAACATGGAAAAACTGGTTTGCTTTAGTACATAATACTGATGAATCCAAGTAGTTCAAAATGAAAGTAAGCCAATAAGTGGTCTTCTACTGCCCTCTGCTGGCCATTCTGCTTATTAATAAAGTGTTTTCACATGTGATTTTGCACTCATATGTAGACATTTGCTCACACACACACACACACACACACACACACACACACACACACACACACACACACACACACACACACACACACACACACACACACACACACACACACACACACACACACACACACACACAAAGACAAATGTTGTTGTTGGTTTTTTTCAATGCTATTGGGATGTCATTATGAAAATATACTTTAATGGTCTATAAGCATTTCACAATGTCTTTGTAAACTATGAATCAGATTATTCAGCATTTATCCAGAAATCTACAACTACACACACATATTCTGTTGTACATACAGACATTTGAACTATGTGATGGTAAAACAACATATTTACTGCAAGCCTCCTTCAGGATTTTTCAATGTGCTACAATAGTCAGTATACTTCAATAGATTAATTTTGACTAAATGTGAGTGTAAATGTTAAAATAGTGATTTTCTAAAGTCTAAATAAGAATTATAGAATAATATTAGTTAGAAGCATGACAAAATGACTATTTTAAACAGCAGGGGGCAGTAAAACACCACTTATTGGCTTAATATTCAATTATGTTCTTAGAATTTTCACCTTTTTAACTGTTATAGAGGCATTAATTCTTATCTTATTTAGAGTCACATGTTCTGACATGTTTTTAAGAAGATCTGAGCAGTCATTGAAGAGATATAGGCTTTCGGGGACACATAAGGCTACATATTGAAGTGACCCTATTATAGCCATCCAAATGAATAAGTTATACTTTTTCCTGATAATCATTAATCTAGAGAGTCCAGAGAATTGTACTGCACTGATTTTGAGCATTATGATATAAAGAATATATTACAGCCATTTACACCATTCACAGCCAATACAGGCAATTTACCATAGGAAATACATGGTTTTAAAGCTTTTCAACAGTTATAGCGCCACCTATTGTCCGATCTCCATGAAACTTTGCATGCTTCTTCACCATGGTATGACTCATATGCTCACCAATTTTTGTGAAGTTCTGAGTTTTTATTTATGATTTATAGGCTTTTGAGTGTATTTTTACACACCCATTTTATAAATGACCCTGTTTTAGTGAACCAAAGGGCAAATTTCAACTTTTTTCGATAATTATTGATCTAGAGAGTCCAGAGAATTGTCCTAGACTGGTCTGGTTCCGATCGTGCGAAAAAACCAGGGACTAGTTCGCAAAAGTAGGTTTTTAACATATTTGTGAATATTTAATGAACAATTTGATTGACAGATATGGTTCTAGAGGCAAAGTTGTTCAGCATTAGGAGATCTATCGACTGATATGCATATTATAGGGATTTGTGCAAACACCACGTGATTACAGAGCCGTAAAACTCGTTAGCGCCAACTAGTGGCCGATTTCTTTCAAAACTCTTACAGACCTCTTTGGCCATGAGTCGAACATGCCCATCGAGTTTCGTTCTGATCAGCCTCCGTTAACCTTGTCTCATAGGTGCTCAAAATTCATTGGTCGATGGCGGCCATGTTTTTTGAGATACGCCAATATCCTTTTACACATACATGGCACCTTGGACCAAGACCCTGCATACCAATTTTCAAGTCAATCGGACTAACGGTCAGGTGGTCATAGCTCTTTTTATGTTTTTTTAATGTTATAGCGCCACCATGTGGCCAATCGACGCAATTTTTTTACTGTGACCTCAGAATGAACTCATTCACACGTGTACCGAGTTTGGTGGAGATATCTCTTTTACTTCTTGAGTTATAGCCATTTTAGTAAAATAGGCTCCGCCCACAAAGTTCATTTTGCGCCCCCTAGCGACCCTGAATCAAAATATCAACTTTTTTCGATAATTATTGATAATCAGACTCCAAAGAAAGATTCTGCACTGGTTTGGTTCCGATCGGGTGAAAAAACCAGGGACTAGTTCGCAAAAGTAGGTTTTGAACAAAATCCAAGATGGCGGAAGATTTTTCCAGGCGCAAATAAAATCGGAGATATACGTTTTGTCCGTCTTGAGCCAAGGATTACAGGGATATAAGACACTTGATTCTAGGATAAATGGTCTAGGAGTTATTCACGATTTCCTACTTTTGCTTGCTATAGCGCCACCTATGGGCCAATTGGGCTCATACTTTGATAACCTCTCCTCGATTTTTGTACTACCATCTGGCAAAGTTTCAGAGCTCTAGCACTTACGGTTTGGGCTGCACGATGCGTTTTAGCGGAGAAGAAAAATAATAAAAATCGGTACAATTACAATAGGTTTTCAGCACTTCGTGCTTGAACACCTAATAATAAAAATCAGCACAAATACAATAGGTTTTCAGCACTTCGTGCTTGAACACCTAATTAAAGCTGCAAGCAGCATTTATCGGGGTTCAAGCAGTTAAGGCCTTTAAGGACATAAACATTTAAGACATTCAGTTTTATTTAGGAAGCTTTTAACCAGTGACATAATAGATGGAAAAGACCATTTACAGCCAATACAGGCAATTTACCATAGCATTTTAACAGTTATAGCGCCACCTATTGTCCGATCTCTATAAAATTTGGCATGCTTGTTAATGATGTTATCTCACATATGCTCACCAATTTTTGTGAAGTTCAGAGTTTTCATTTAGGATTTATAGGCTTTTGAGTGTATTTAGCCACCCCCCTTTTCTAAATGACCCATTTATAGCCATACGAAAAAATCAAAAGTTCAACTTTTTTTTAATAATTATTAATCTAGAGAGTCCAGAGAATTTTCCTAGACTGGTTTGGTTCCGATCGGGTGAAAAACCTAGGACTAGTTCGTAAAAGTAGGTATTTCACATTTTCGTTAATAACTCATGAACAATTTGATTGACAGCAATGGTTCTAGAGGCAAAGTTGTTTAGCATGAGGAGATCTATTGACTGATATGCATTTTGTGGGGATGGACACAACACCACGTAATTACAGAGCCGTAAAACTCGTTAGCGCCAACTAGTGGCCGATTTCTTTCAAAATTCTTACAGACCTCTAGGATCACGAGTCGAACATGCCCATCGAGTTTCGTTCCGATCGAACTCCGTTAACCTTGTTTAATAGGTGCTCAAACTTCATTGGCCGATGGCGGCCATGTTTTTTGAGATACGCCAATATCCTTTTACACATACATGGCACCTAGGACCAAGACACTGCATACCAAATTTCAAGTCAATCAGACTAACGGTCACGTGGTCACAGCCATTTTTATGTTTTTTCCATGGTATAGCGCCACCTACAGTTCGATAGTTGCGGTTTTTTTACTGTGACCTCAGATTGTCCTCTTTGACATGTGTACCAAGTTTGGTGAACCTATCTCATTTACTTCTCGAGTTATAGCCAATTTAGAAAATTAGGCTCCTCCCACAACGTTCATTTTGCGCCCCCTAGCAACCGGAAATCAAAAATTCAACTTTTTTTCGATAATTATTGATAATCAGACTCCAGAGAACATTTCTGCACTGGTTTGGTTCCGATCCGGCAAAAAACCAGGGACTAGTTCGCAAAAGTAGGTTTTGGACAAAATTCAAAATGGCGGAAAATCTAATATGGCGGAAATAAAATCGGAGATATACGTTTTTTAAGTCAGGAGTCCAGCTTTCCAATGATATAAGACACTTGAGTCTATGACTTACGGTCTAGGAGTTATGAGCAGTTACGCGCAATTGATTGCTGTAGCGCCACCTATAGGCCAATCGGGGTCATACTCTCTGAACCTCTCCTCGATTTTTGTACTACCATCTGACAAAGTTTCAGAGCTCTAGCACTTACGGTTTGGGCTGCACGATGCGTTTTACGGCAGAAGAAAAATAATAATAAAAATCCTTACAAATACAATAGGGTTTCAGCACTTCGTGCTTGAACCCCTAATAATAATAATAATAATAAAAATCAGCACAAATACAATAGGTTTTCAGCACTTCGTGCTTGAACACCTAAATATAGCTGCAAGCAGCAATAACCGGGGCCAAGCGCAAAGAAGACGACAAGACATGCCAACATGTGTCAGACCAACTGCAGTAAGGAGCAATTTAAGACATTGTCAGATGAATTTAGGCAAAATGGCTTTAAAAATCACACTAATTAACTAAAAATATGATTTAATGAATTATCACTTTCGACCAATAGGTGGCGTAGTTACTAAATCGAGTGACAATGACAAACCTTAAGACCAGTGGCATTAAAATATGCAGATTTATTCAAAAGTTTTTAGAAATTATGTTATAACTTTTGACCAAAAGGTGGCGCTGTCTGGAAATGTGTTGAGTACCTTCAGGGCATGGTGCTGATGGCACATGCTGAGTTTTGTAATGTTACACCAATGCATTCGTTAAGAATAGCATGTTACGTTCTATTATAGCGCCACCAATAGGCTCAATCCCACCATTTTTTTTATGTGACCTCATAGTGAGCCCATACAAGTGTGTGTAAAATTTGGTGAAAATATCTCATTTAGTTTTGGAGTTATATACATTTATGTGTATAAACACATAAAAAATGACTGACACGTGACTTTGATTGGATTTTACTACCCCTTACTATCAATATTTTCGCATTTGGGCATTAGCATATAGCCTATCGACCTATGTTTCCAAACTTCTGGCGGTGGTTTCGTCTCGATCGGACAAGCGGTTTCGAAGATATCGGCAAATGTTTTTTAAGCGCTAAATCACAACGCTACACAAACCGTAAAACGAAACCCAGCATGTTTGGCATCGTTGGACTCGGCAACGATTCAGGAACTCAAAAAGATGACTCTCGTGAAAATAAGTCAACCACACCCAAAGTTATAAGCATTTGAAAAAAAAAATTCACCACTAGGTGGCGCTGTTTCGAAAATTCTCAGGCTCTTTCAGGGCATCGTACTGATGACCCATACCGAGTTTCGTAACAATTCGTTCATGCGTTCAGAAAATACAGCATTTTAGCACATAATTCAAAATGGCCGACAAACAAAATGGCCGATCTAGGAAAATTGGATACCAGACAACTCGGCATGACGCCCTGAATCTAACGAGACCACTTTTATGATTTTTGGACAAAGAGTACAGTAGTTATGGGGGAAAATAGCACTTTTTCGTATCTCTGGACCAGTAGGTGGCGCTGCGCCGAAACGCAGCATGTAGCCTCAGGTCATGCTTGTGATGACATGGACCAAGTTTGGTCTGAATCTGAAAAAGCGTCGCGGAGATACAGCCTTATGTGTGTTTTCGCAAGCTCTACGTAAAATTAATTTGCGTGGTATTCGAGAACGACTTGCAGCGTTTTTATGAAATCCATAACTTTTTGTCAGCATGGTCTGAAGATGATCTGGTTCAATTTTGGTGAGAATCAGAACAACGGCCTAGGAGGAGTTCGAAAAAGTAGCTTTTTCAGATAATTACAAATGGCGGACAAAATATCGTGACGGAAAATGACGTCATAGGGTGCAATCGAATCGGCATTAGCTCAGAAACAAGGGGAAAAAGGAATTTTGATGATAGGCCTTACGGTTCAAAAGTTATTAGCATAATAAAAGTGAAACTTTGGACAGTTGGTGGCGCTAGAGGGATTGAGTTGGAGACTCCAAATTTGCTCTGTTGACTTTTCAGACTGTCCTCTATCAGTGTACCAAATTTCATAACTTTCCCGCAAACGGTTCTATGGGCTGCCATAGACACCCAGTCGGAAGAAGAAGAAGAAGAAACGGAAGAATAATAAGAACCGGAACAGATACAATAGGTGCCACCGCACCTTCGGTGCTTGGCCCCTAATAATAATAATACAAGCAGCAATAACCGGGGCCAAGCGCAAAGAAGACGACAAGACATGCCAACATGTGTCAGACCAACTGCAGTAAGGAGCAATTTAAGACATTGTCAGATGAATTTAGGCAAAATGGCTTTAAAAATCACACTAATTAACTAAAAATATGATTTAATGAATTATCACTTTCGACCAATAGGTGGCGTAGTTACTAAATCGAGTGACAATGACAAACCTTAAGACCAGTGGCATTAAAATATGCAGATTTATTCAAAAGTTTTTAGAAATTATGTTATAACTTTTGACCAAAAGGTGGCGCTGTCTCGAAATGTGTTGAGTACCTTCAGGGCATGGTGCTGATGGCACATGCTGAGTTTTGTAATGTTGCACCAATGCATTCGTTAAGAATAGCATGTTACGTTCTATTATAGCGCCACCAATAGGCTCAATCCCACCATTTTTTTTTATGTGACCTCATAGTGAGCCCATACAAGTGTGTGTAAAATTTGGTGAAAATATCTCATTTAGTTTTGGAGTTATATACATTTATGTGTATAAACACATAAAAAATGACTGACACGTGACTTTGATTGGATTTTACTACCCCTTACTATCAATATTTTCGCATTTGGGCATTAGCGTATAGCCTATCGACCTATGTTTCCAAACTTCTGACGGTGGTTTCGTCTCGATCGGACAAGCGGTTTCGAAGATATAGCCAAATGTTTTTTTCGCGCTAAATCGCAACGCTACACAAACCGTAAGACGAAACCCAGCATGTTTGGCATCGTTGGACTCGGCAACGATTCAGGAACTCAAAAAGATGACTCTCGTGAAAATAAGTCAACCACACCCAAAGTTATAAGCATTTGAAAAAAAAAGTTCACCACTAGGTGGCGCTGTTTCGAAAATTCTCAGGCTCTTTCAGGGCATCGTACTGATGACCCATACCGAGTTTCGTAACAATTCGTTCATGCGTTCAGAAAATACAGCATTTTAGCACATAATTCAAAATGGCCGACAGACAAAATGGCCGATCTAGGAAAATTGGATACCAGACGACTCGGCATGACGCCCTGAATCTAACGAGACCACTTTTATGATTTTTGGACAAAGAGTACAGTAGTTATGGGGGAAAATAGCACTTTTTCGTATCTCTGGACCAGTAGGTGGCGCTGCGCCGAAACGCAGCATGTAGCCTCAGGTCATGCTTGTGATGACATGGACCAAGTTTGGTCTGAATCTGAAAAAGCGTCGCGGAGATACAGCCTTATGTGTGTTTTCGCAAGCTCTACGTAAAATTTATTTGCGTGGTATTCGAGAACGACTTGCAGCGTTTTTATGAAATCCATAACTTTTTGTCAGCATGGTCTGGAGATGATCTGGTTCAATTTTGGTGAGAATCAGAACAACGGCCTAGGAGGAGTTCGAAAAAGTAGCTTTTTCAGATAATTACAAATGGCGGACAAAATATCGTGACGGAAAATGACGTCATAGGGTGCAATCGAATCGGCATTAGCTCAGAAACAAGGGGAAAAAGGAATTTTGATGATAGGCCTTACGGTTCAAAAGTTATTAGCATAATAAAAGTGAAACTTTGGACAGGTGGTGGCGCTAGAGGGATTGAGTTGGAGACTCCAAATTTGCTCTGTTGACTTTTCAGACTGTCCTCTATCAGTGTACCAAATTTCATAACTTTCCCGCAAACGGTTCTATGGGCTGCCATAGACACCCAGTCGGAAGAAGAAGAACAAGAAACGGAAGAATAATAAGAACCGGAACAGATACAATAGGTGCCACCGCACCTTCGGTGCTTGGCCCCTAATAATAATAAGAACGGGAACAGATACAATAGGTGCCCGCACCTTCGGTGCTTGGCCCCTAATAAGAACGGGAACAGATACAATAGGTGCCCGCACCTTCGGTGCTTGGCCCCTAATAATAAGAACGGGAACAGATACAATAGGTGCCCGCACCTTCGGTGCTTGGCCCCTAATAATAATAATAATAAGAACCGGAACAGATACAATAGGTGCCTCCGCACCTTCGGTGCTTGGCCCCTAATTACCATGGATTAAAAAAAGGCATTTGTAATTTCACACAAGAATAGGAACTTTTACTTTTACATTATGACAATGTAAACACAATTAGGCTACATTTCATCTGTCAAATATTACGTCTATGAAGTGAGGCAGCCTGAACAAAGAATGAGAGGAGATTCAATCAGATTTTCAATCTGTTTTATTGTAATTCCTCTATGTGGAGAAACTAAATGTTCTAAATTTGCTCTACGCAAATCAAATGGGAGTAAAATAAATAAATAATCAGTCGGCTATAAACAAAGCGATAAAATTGTGAGCGATAAATAAACAAAAGTAAAGGCAGGTATGTCACAGTATATGCTTATGCCCCGTTGATGCAGGCTCTAAGCAAATCAAATGTGAGCAAAATAAACAAAAGTAAAGGCAGGTATGTCACAGTATATGCTTATCTTTTAGGAGCTTAAAGTCTTTTAGGAGCTTTGGGCTTGTGTAAAAATTGTCCATGTACACATGGTACCCAGAGCCTAAAACTTTACAGTCCAAAAGAGATGTTACAGCATCATATGACAGTCCATGGCCTGTGGGAAAGTTGTTCTTTCCTGTGTACACAGAAAAGTCCACAGTGTATCCATTTGAAGAGTCTGCAAGAACAAACAACTTGAAACCCCATCTGGTTGGCTTAGCTTTCATGTACTGTGTCATGCCTGTGTGTGCTTTACATGCCACCATTCTTTCATCCACAGCTAAGTTTCTTCTAGGATGATAGATGGCTTTACAAGCATGACGAATGGTATCCATGAGAGGTTTGATCCTGAAAAGACGGTCATGTTCAGGTGTGCCCCTCTTTCTGTCATTCTCCTTATCTGCATCTGGGTGACTCATGTGCACATTCCATGAAATGGTGCGGTATCTGTCCCTGGACATGAGTGTGGCAGGAAAAGGCAAAGAGAAAAGACTGTCTTGCCGCCAGTAGTCCCTGACAGAGCTCATCTTCACCATGGCCATGTAAAACACCAGCCCAATGTAGCGGTACATCTCACTGATGCTGACATCTGTCCATTTATATTTGCGGCCCTTTGCAATTGCACCAGCAGCCTGAGCATTGGTGTTGTGGCACAGAGTTGACACTGCATTCTCAGAAAAAAACCTTTTGAAGAGACTCTGAGGATTGTGTGTGTCAGCAGAACTCAGTTGTGGTCCAGGTTTCTGTGCAGGCAGGAATCTCAGAGTCTGTGAATCCATGTCAATGTCAGTCTCTGTTCTCCATGACATTGTGGACTGCTTGTTGCTTGCCTGAATGTTTGTCTTGGCCCTCTTTGCAACAGGTGTCTGATGATCACCATCATCTTTGTAGCTGTAAAACAAACAAACAATTGTGAGCATGTTTATTACACCCCCCAAAAAAAGTAAATCACTAAATGTAATATTGCCCAAAACATTTTTTTTTTATAAAGCCATACAGACGCACAATTTTTTTATGGAATATGTAAACAGAATTATGCTAATATCTGAAAAAGAGGGAATAAGTGTACTTACTCAGTATCATTTTCAATTGTTCTTAAAACTGAACACCTGCCGCGTGCCCTTCTAGTGCGAGTTGCAGGTGGAGGTGAGAGGGATGCTACCACATTCCTATAAAAATAATAATATTAATGAAGGTTGAAAAAAGTAATATACCATCAAACAACAACAACACATTTTTTGTAAAGCCACACATGCACATACATATTGTTTTCATCACTAAATATATAAACAAAATTGAACTAACATCTGTAAAATAGTGGGTAATTATGTACTTACTTTTTCTGATTTCCGCCTGTGTTGCTGCGTGTCCTCCTAGTGCGAGTTGCAGTTGGAGGTGAGAGTGTGCAACCTACATTCCTTTCAAAAAAAAGTTGAAACCTATTATTATCATATATTTTACTATTCCAGCACATGCATAACTGATAGGCATTAGCATGCTGATAACACAAAGAAAACATATGTAACCTTATCAACCAACCTCCGAAAATAAATAATAAAATCATAAGCTCATTTTGCATCACTAAGTATATAAACAAAATTGAACTAACATCTGTAAAATAGTGGGTAAATACTGTACTTACTCTTTCTGATTTCCACCTGTGTTGCTGCGCTCCCTACGAGTTGGAGAAGGTAGTGATGCAACAACATTTCTGTAAAAAAAAAAAAAGTTGAAAACTTATTACATAAATCAAAGTATAGTACCATTAGCCTATATGAATAACTGATGTGTCAATAATGGTACACGCGTGCTGTATATGCGTGTCAATGGGCCATTACCGGAGTTAGCACACCTAACACATTTGCGCACATAATCAACCGGGGATATTTACACATTTCAGCACATTTACAACAGATATTTGCGAGCACACACTTCGCTGATAATAATGAGTCAGCATAAATACTATAGTCAAAAATATAATCTAAACATAGTCCTTTTTATATATATATAATTTACCATATAATACAGCATATAGCATATAGGCTAACTTAGACAATGTAAATGTAATTTAGCATATCATACAGCATATAGGCTAACTTAGACAATGTAAATGTAATTTAGCATATCATACAGCATATGGCATATAGGCTAACTACTTAGACAATGTAAATGTAATTTAGCATATCATACAGCATATAGGCAAGATAATTTAAACGTAATTTAACATATCATAGCATATAGGCATAACAATTTAAACGTAATTTAACATCATACAGCATAACAATTTAAACGTAATTTTACATATCATACAGCATATAGCCTATATGCTAGCCAATGTAAACGTAACTAAAACCTGCCTATTAAGATACATTTTACATTTTAATACTCTGAATACTGGATGGCAAGTCTGGAAATAGTCCAACCAGTAATACATGTACATGTTTATATAAAATAGCTTGTCAACTAATGTAAGTTTAAAAGACTTACTCATCCGTATCTGTATCCACGGCTGGATCACGTCGCTCTTCAAAATACAAACGTTCGTCATCAGAGTCCCGCTCCTCTTCCGATGAAACTGTGAACTCGTCGTCACTATCCAGGACGAGCTGAAGAGCTTCCTCGCCGGTGTAGCGTACCATCTTTCAAACGTGCAGGGAAGTGAATGAAGGTAATGTTTAAACTTGCTGCTTTTAAGGCATTTGCCTGGGGGCGTTTTTCTATTTTGCATAGATCACCTCACACATTATCTTATGAATAGCGCGTTCTGCGAGTGGGTGTGTGAACACATTAAAGTTAATTAGGTGAGACAGGAGAAACTGTAGTTCTCTTTAGTTTCATACAGATTACATTGCATGAGAATATTTGTTTTAAATGTCAATTGTTTTATTTAAAAGTAGAAATATAAAGCTTTATTTAGATGTGTGTTTCATGTTTGTGTGATAAGTATTAGCCGAGTTTCAGTAGATTTTCCAGACTTGTTTCAGAAAGATTTTTGCGGAGACAGAGTGAGCTGAAAGCGCACCCTATTTATTTTATTTATTTTACAAAAACACAAGGTTTTGATGATAATGTGAGCGTACACAAAAAAAAGAAGACCCTCTATAGTTTATAATCATGTATTCATTTTATTTATCTGACCAAAAATGACGAAGTATATTATGTCTAAGTTGCTGCTATGTGAAAAAAATCTGCCAAAACGCGTGGACGCGGTTTTCGACCCCCAAGGGTTAAACCTTTCCAGATGTTGAGGGACACTGGGTGTGCACAGTCTTTGATTCTGGAGAGCGCTCTGTCCTTCTCATCTGAGTCATATACTGGTACAAGTGTTTTGATACAAGGTATTGAGTTGGGCTGTGTCAAAGTTCCGTTGCACCAAGTCCATCTAAAGTCTGATCTTGTTGGGGGGCCAGTGAAGATAGCTGTATGTTCTCAGTTACCAGTGAACGGGATAAGTCTTATTCTAGGAAATGATCTAGCTGTTGGCAAGGTTTTCCCCTGTCCTGTGGTAATGGATGTGCCTACTGCTTGTGGTCCAAGTGACATTTCAGAACAGTTTCCCTCTGTCTTCCCTATGTGTGCTGTGACTCGTGCTCAGGCACGTAAATATGATGATGTTGTTGAGCTCTCAGACTCTTTCTTGATTCCCCAGAGTGAGCCGGTGGAAGTCAAACTGTCTATTGACCCTGAACTTTTTAAATCTGACCTTGATGACCTGACTGAGGTAGAGAAAATTCCTCTAACAATTGGTAGAGAACAGTTGGCTATAGCACAAAAGTCTGATCCCACTTTGTCTAACTGCATCAGTGCTGCCCATGCTGGTGAGAGAAGTCCTAAAACTAGAGTAGGATATTTCTGGGACAGGGATGTGCTAATGCGTAGGTGGAAGCGACGATATTCTGATGAGGATGAGTGGAGTGCATGCTACCAAATTGTTCTTCCACAAGGTTATCGAAGACAAGTTCTTAAGTTGGCTCATGAGAATGCTTTGTCTGGTCATCTGGGCATCACAAAGACTTTCAGGCGGATTTCAAGGTACTTCTTTTGGCCCGGTTTGAAGTCTGCTGTGTCAGGCTTTGTTCGCTCCTGTCATGTTTGTCAGCTCTCAGGAAAACCAAATCAGGTTATTTCACCTGCTCCTTTGAAACCGATTCCTGTTGTTGGAGAGCCTTTTGAGAGACTCCTTATTGATTGTGTGGGCCCATTGCCCAAATCAAAGCCGGGTCATCAGTACCTTTTAACATTGATGTGTGCTGCGACACGATATCCTGAGGCTTTCCCTATACATAGTCTTAAAGCTAAGGTAATTGTAAATGAGCTTGTAAAATTTTGCTCTACATTTGGATTGCCTAAAATAATCCAATCGGATAGAGGCAGCAATTTTACTTCTCATGTGTTCAGACAGGTATTACGAGAACTGGGAGTGAAACATCAGCTGTCAAGTGCCTATCACCCCGAGTCCCAGGGGGCACTTGAACGGTTTCATCAAACCTTAAAATCCATGCTTTGTGCCTACTGTCTTGATAGGGAAAGACTGGGTAGAGGGATTGCCATTGCTCATGTTTGCAATCAGAGAGACAGTTCAAGAATCACTGGGTTTCAGCCCTGCAGAACTGGTCTTTGGCCATACAGTTCGGGGACCAATGAAGTTGTTGAGTGAGCAGTTACTGTCTAAAACCACTTCACCAATGTCAGTGTTAGACTATGTCAGTACTTTTCGGGAACGTCTGCATAGGGCATGTGAAGTTGCGAAGACACATCTTGTTAAAACCCAGTCTAAAATGAAAGCTCAGTATGATATGCAAAGTGTGGTGCGTAATTTTCAGCCAGGTGAAAAAGTGCTTGCCCTCCTTCCTGTTCCTCACTCCGCTTTACAGGCTAGATTTTCTGGCCCATATGTTGTTGAGAAAAAGCTTGGTGACACAGACTATGTGATTAGTACCCCAGAACGTAAAAGAAAAACCCGGTTGTGTCATATAAATATGTTGAAAGCCTATGTGGCAAGGTCTGTATCTCCTGAGTCAATAACAAAACCTGTTTTGTCCACTAGTGTCAAGCAAGCGGTGTATAATCCTGTGGATGATGGCTTGGCCAAAAGTGGCGCTCATGGCATGGGAATGCGCTTGAATAATTCCTCTATTTTGAGTGATTTGAAGTCCTATCTTTGGTATCTGTCTAAGGCCCAGTATGATGACGTTGTAAATCTGATCTGCAAGTATTCTGCTTTATTTTCTGATGTCCCGACCCAGACTAAAGTGTTGAAACATGATGTCGATGTAGGCGAGTGTAGGCCAATTAATCAACATCCTTATCGGCTCAACCCAATGAAGCGTGGATTGATGAAAAAAGAAGTAGAATATTTGTTACAGCATGGTTTGGCCTTTCCCAGTCAAAGCCCATGGAGTTCACCCTGTATTTTAGTTCCAAAACCTGACTTGACGGTAAGATTTTGTACTGATTACCGTAAGGTTAATGATGTAACAAAACCAGACTCCTTCCCCCTGCCACGTATGGAGGACTGTGTAGATCGAGTGGGCTCTGCTCGTTACATTACCAAACTTGATCTCCTAAAAGGGTATTGGCAGGTGCCTTTGACCTCACGGGCCTCTGAGATCTCTGCGTTTGTCACCCCTGACAACTTCCTGCAATATTCCATTATGGCATTTGGGATGAGAAACGCACCTGCAACTTTCCAACGCCTCATGCAGAGGGTTTTGTCAGGCGTTACCAATTGTGAGGTATACCTGGACGACGTGGTGATTTACTCCATGTCTTGGGAGGATCACTTAAATAGCTTGGAACTAGTTTTCAAAAGGTTGGCTGAATCATCATTGACCTTAAATTTAGCGAAGTGTGAATTTGCTAAAGCTGTGGTCACCTATCTTGGTAAAATGATTGGACAAGGGCAAGTGAGGCCAGTTGAGGCCAAAGTGTATGCCATTGTTGATTTTCCTTCCCCAACCAACAAGAGAGAGCTCAGACGGTTCTTGGGATGACTGGATATTACCGTGGGTTCTGTAGGAATTTTTCGACGGTAGTATCCCCACTCACAGACCTACTTAGTACGACCAGAACGTTCATGTGGAGTCCTGAATGTGAACAGGCCTTTGATTCTGCAAAAATACTCCTTTGTAATGCACCAGTGCTGGCTGCTCCTAACTTTTCACTTCCTTTCAAGTTACAAGTGGATGCCAGTGCCTGTGGAGCTGGGGCTGTATTACTGCAGGAAGATGACTCTGGTGTTGAGCATCCTGTAGGTTACTTTTCTAAAAAGTTCACAAAGAGTCAAAGAAAATATAGCACCATCGAGAAAGAAGCACTATCTCTGTTGTTGGCACTTCAGCATTTCGAAGTGTATGTTGGTGGAAGCTGTAATCCCATTGTTGTATACACGGACCACAATCCCTTAGTTTTTTTGTCACGGATGTCTAACTCAAACCCGCGTTTGATGCGGTGGTCGCTCATTATACAGGAGTTCAATCTAGACATTCATTATAAAAAGGGTGTTGAGAATGTTGTTGCAGACGCTCTGTCTCGTGTTTATGATGGTGAAGTATAAAGAGAGTACTGTCTTGTATTGTATACAAACCTCTGGTTTGTAAATTATGGGTGGGGGTCAGGGTGGGAATTATACCGCGGCCACGCGGCCATGGCCGCCGTTGCCCTACACTTTGGCCTTCATGCCCCGTGAAAAAAAAATCATCGTACGGCCACAGTGGCCTGTGTGCCCTGGCCCTGTCCAAGTTCCATGTATAAAGCGCCAGTGCGGCATAGTGGGCCACCCAAGTAGTCTCTGAACTTCAATTAGTTCGTGCATTCGCGCAGGTGCAGTTTCATAACTGTTGCCAGTGCGTCGGCGCACTTTTTTCTCATGTGCTGTCGTCATAACAGCGATTCACAAAACAACGTCACTCGCGGCTTTTAGCTCAAAAGTGTGCAGATTTGGAGAAATATTTATATATTCTCAGTTTACATCAGATTTCTATCAACAGGAATAATATTTTATTGAATTGAATAGAATGGTATACTATATGAAGCCATACTATAGTATGTGAGCAACCTGATCTCACAGAATTCCGTGAAATGAACACGGACCCTTAACTCAAAATCCGTGGCAGTTTCACGGAATCGCCGAAAATTCCGTGATATGCCCACGGAAGTGATGCCTATGTAAGTCAATGGCAGGCAGCATCCGTGGTCCACACACGGGTTGTTACAACACACGCGCTCCCCCAATTGACGTCGTTTTATAATTTGCAAAGGTATGGCTTTAAATATTCTAAGTTTACTTAAAGTACTTTACTTTAAATATTTAGTTTTAAAGTGATTTAACTTGATATTGCATTGTTCTGTCGTCGTTTGATCGCTAGGATAACGTCTGGTCACCCTGAATTCCGTGACCGTACCACGGAATATTCAGTGGTCGCCACAGATTTTTTTTCACCTTCAATGGTTGCCTATTGCTGATTTTGACAGTAAAGTAGGCTATTCAAGTTGTCTGTTTTTGTGATGCATGTAGCCTAATTAAACTTTGAACCTCAATTATCTCCCCTGACTATAGCCTTTTGCTTATTGACAAATTCTGTGATTGCACCACGGATACTTCCGTGACCGTACCACGGAATATTCAGTGGTCGCCACAGATTGTTTCACCTTCACTGGACGATATTGCCTATTGCTGATTTTGACACTTAGGCTATTTGAGTTGTCTGTGTTTGCGATGAAAAGCAGGCTGTTAACATATTATTTCCCCTGATCAGTTTGTGTAAGTTTCCTTATTGTCAAATTCTGTTATGGCAGCACGGATTACCTATTCCGTGACGGGACCACGGATTATTCCGTGACGGGACCACGGATTATTCCGTGACGGGACCACGGAATATTGGCCAACCTGATCTCACAGAAATACGTGAAATGAACACGACCCCTTAACCCCTTTTTACGTGGTGGTGGCACGTAATAGGCTACATTAAATTACGTGTGGGCACCACGAAAACAACACCCATACAAAGTCAATGAGGCTCGTGGTGGACACACGGATTCCCTGGTTCAACAACGTCACAGTGGGCGACGGTAAATGTTATTTTCTAGTTTACGAAACGTCCTCCTTTTATCATTTATTATAGTGTATTAGTTCCGATTTTTGTTGACTAAATAACAGTAAATTGTTTGTGATATAACTATCAATTTATATATGGAGTAGTTTTAAATAATGGCCCGATGCTGTGTTAAATAGATTGTTCCCTTACGTTATTAAACCCTTTACGATATTTTATTTTTTTCAAATGTATTTTCTGTCATATCAGCGAATATTATTAATTATTATTATGAATCAGAAGACTTTCAGTCGTTACCACGGCAACGATACGTCACGTTACGCACGCTTCTTACCCATAATCACTGCGCGTACTTTAGCTCATTTCAACGCCTACCTACTGATTACAGTAAGTATCTCAAACATAGGCTTCTCAACCCAAGGGGTCTTTGTTTATTAAAAATCACGCAAAACCATTGCTGTTATTTATGTAGTTGTAGCCCGAACTGTGTAGCGTTTCATCCCTGAAGATTAGGTTGAATTTGTTAGTGTTGCATTATCATTTACACGGCTAAGTTACCCACCGAAGTAGTTAGCTAGCCAGCCAAATGACAGCTGTCCCCGGCACAGTTGTATTGTGACACTGCCAGCTACCAAAAAGACAACAATTAACAACGTGTTGTTGCAGTGGTTAAAGTTTTATTCAAAGTGCAAAGTAAATGTCAGAAGTGTAACTAAGGAGAATTATCGCAATCATTCCTTATGGAATAAGTTCATTTTGAAATGAATTGGTTTCATGTTATTAATGATCAAAGGGTTAAGCAAAATGACTGTCTCTGCAGCTGCTTCTCAATCCAGAAGAAGGGATCCTGTGCATGAGGACGGCCTTCAGATAGAAGATCAAGAGTTGGCAAGTCTTGGTGAGAATACGGAGTGTTACAGTAATATCATTCATTACACTACATTTTCCAATTTCCACCATTTATTTAATCATAATCAAGCATTATGTTTTGTCGGTTCCACTACAGACTCACCGTATAACTTATATATACTTGTGTGTGATCATAATCATGATTATAGCCCTTTTAAGGACAAGTGAATGTATATTTTTGTTTTTTTAGAAACAAGACTCCAAGAGTTAAGGGACACCATAACTGCAGGTCAGGTTCCAGAGGGAACAGACAGAATGGTTTCTGCTTGGGAACAAAGGCAGCTTCTCACAGATGTGAGAATGAAAACTGCTAGGCCTATGCTTTTTTATGCAAAGCTCTCAGCCGAGAGAGTATTCATCCAAAATTGTCACAGATGCTGTGCTGTAGAAGCTGTGATTAGGTGCCTGGACTGTGTAACACTGGACATGGAGTTCCTCTGTGCTACCTGTGACGTAGAGGCCCACAAGAGAAATGTCTTCCATGACAGAGAGGCTGTGTTTCATGGATTTCTTGAGCCCATTCCCCCTACAACTGCTGTGGTGGTGAATGCAAATGACCAGCCTCAGTTTTGTAAACAAAGTATGTTAAAATTAGCATTATATCAAATTGTCTCATACTTACAGTGTAATTCCCTAAATGTTGTTGTAGCAAGCGCACACTTATATTTAACAGTGTTTCTAAATGGCTTCTCATTCTAAGCTTATTCTCAAAACTCTAAAGTGCAAGTGTGAAATTTAATAGCTGAATAACAAAAGTATGATTGGTTTTGACAGTTCTGACCAGCATATCTTTGACCAGCTAAGTCAATTACATCTTAATATTTTTCAAAATGTGCTTAAGCATTTACATGTTGTTTCAGCATGACTATTACAGTTGGAATAGTGGTGTGGCCAGTTTGGATTAATTGTTGGGTTTTAAAGCACTATTTTGAATATGAGGTTAGCGTTTTGGGAAATGCATCTAAGGGACTTAAGAGAAGCTGTAAATACACCCTTCATAACTTCTTTCTGTTTTCAGTATGTCAACTGCCTGTTCCTGCACCAAGGTCAATTTGTGAATGCACTCATGACCTCACAATCACTCCAGGGAAGCATATTTCTGTGGTCACCATCAATGGTATGTTGTTCTGAAAGCCCTCCTTTTTGTGCAAGTATTATTGTACCATAACTTTACCGCTGTATGCAATGCAAAGCTTTTTATCACAATGTCATTTTCAGGTAATGCCCAAATGCCATGTCAAATAGCTAATATATAATATATTTGTATCTCTGTATAGAAGGCAATCTGTTGCAATTTGATTACTGAAATTATTTTAGTCTTTACTACATTATATTCACTTGTTCACAGGATGATATGACGTCTGCTTGCCTCGGAAATCCTGTCCATCATGCTCTGCAGAATGGACTCCCGAGGTGAAGGACCTGCTCGTTTATCGGTACTGGCCAGCCAGCACCAGCTGCCAGACCCTATACAAGTTTGATGTCTTCACCTCGTTTGAACATATGAAGGTGACGGCACCAGCCATGTCCAGGCAGGCCTTCCTGAAAATGTTGGAGCACAGATCTGTTCAAGCTGGAAGGGTAAATCTGCCTGAATATCACTAAAACGTATAACAAACAAAATTATATTACTGTATACCTACTATTTAATTATTTGTATTGCTTCAAAAATTCCTAACCAAACATTTCTTAATATGCAGACAGGTAGTATCTGTGCTGATACATTTCAGCGAAGCTTTTTTGAGTTTACCTTCTGTCAATACAAAGAAGAGGATATATGCCAGGTCCATCATTTTGAGTGTCCAGCATGTTCTCCAGACATGTTGGCTGTCTGCTCTGATGGAAACCGAAAACATTACCGCTTCAGCAAGTCAAAAGGGTAGGTATAGGTATTTTTCAGAAGTTTATTTTAGTCTTGTCTTACAAATAGTAGCCATTCGGGTTGTCTTTGAGTGATCATAACTTACATCTTAACAAATAGTAAATGTAGTACTTGTGATTTTTATTACTGACGCATGTTATCTTATGGACAGGACTGAGGAGCCACCTATATATGAGGGCTTGTTCCTGGCCAAGGACGAGGAAGTTGCTACCTTTGTTGACCTTGTCAGAGGCAACATAAGAAGTGTATGAACATTTGATTTGATATAGTTTGTACAGTATAAAAACCATTACGCCTATGGAGAGTCCCCACAAAGATAGCGAACCAGACGTGTGTGTGTGTGTGTGTGTGTGTGTGTGTGTGTGTGTGTGTGTGTGTGTGTGTGTGTGTGGTGTGTGTGTGTGTGTGTGTGTGTGTGTGTGTGGTGTGTGTGTGTGTGTGTGTGTGTGTGTGATTCTTGAGTCTGATATTTGAGTTTTAATGGCAATCCAATTCTGAGTAAAAATTGAAAGCATTTCACACGTTTCCTTGCAGAGTGGTATTTATCTAATCTTTGTAGTAGCCAAGTATTATATTTTGTTATAGGCACTCAGTTGACAGAGATGTGTGCTTAAGCCAGGCCTTACTGGGTCAATTGATTCTTAACCACTAGATTTTCTTCTGATTTATCAGACATGGGTTTCTCTTACGAGGACTGAACCATTACCGTGGAGAAATATATTTGCTTACCCGATGTTTCTTCAAAGAGAGATGTCAAAGAAGGCAAATGTTACCTTCTTCTGTATGGATGTTACATGCAGGTAATTCTCATTGTCATATTGCCTATATCCAACTCCATGATTAAACTGTCTTGTTTCTCAGCTTTACAGTTATGTTAGTAATTTTAGATTTCAATTAAAAATTAATCTTTTTTACACTCACATGATGCTGCTCCTGCTTTTTAGGTACTGGCCCTACCTTAACAAAGTAGCAGAGGGTTTACCAGAGCTTCTGCCATTGACAGAAATGAGGCCATTCCTGAGCGGCATGCATGCCAAAGCCCATGCGAGGTACATGCAATAACTTTAAGTCTGGTATGGCTGTTGTTATTGGGAAATAATGGGTCGGATAATAGAATATGCTGTGTGTTATCTTTCACCAACTGCTTTTCAGCTGCTTGTTCAAATTTGTAGGACAGGGATTTTGTTTTTCCCCGCCAAATAAAAGCTTGGGTCATGAGATGTTTTAGAGATAATTGTATGAATTAATGTATATATAACATTCAAGTAATCTTCAGTGCAAATTATTATTTTTACATTTGTGGATGTTATGCCTGATTGGCTGATGTTATATCAACACTTCTAAAATACTGCTGCATAACACTTCTCACTCTGTGTTGCAGGTGAGATGGGGTTGCAGATGCCAGGATGGAGCAGAAAACACAGTGGGAGAGGAAGTGGAGCAGGTATGGTATTATTGTCAGTATTTTAACTATGGCTACAAAGAGTCTTAAAGGGGTCATATAATGCCATTTTCGTACAAGCTAATATAATTCTTTAGGGTCTAAATTAAAAGTTTGTAATATACTTTAATTAAAAATTCTCATTAGTATTGTAACAAAGTTTATCTGTTTTGTTCTTAAGAAATTTCTCATTGTATTACTTCAAGGTAATGACCAGTTCAACTAACTTTAAGTCATATGGTTTAGGCATGTCTGTTGGGTTTCTCTTATTGCCTTTATGATGTGAAATCTTACTTTTTGGCTTGTGGGTGCATTATTGTTTTCATTAGGAAGAGTGAACATGCTATCGCGACAGGCCATGGGTTGGAACAGAAGAAAGAGGGACAACCTTCATCAAGTGTTAGCCCACAGATATGTCAAAGTAAGGGTAAATTATAATTGAGATCCTAAGCACTGCCCCTTTCCCTCAATGCACCAACTACAGCTAGATCTAAAACTATTTGTTGATTAATTGTTTAATCACGTTACAGAAAATAAATATGCGACTATTCTGATAATAATCATGTTTTATTCATTTTATGTAACTGAGGGGAGGGTAGTGCTTAGGATTGGTCAGTTATCTTCTAAGATTGTAACCTCACTGTTGTACAGACATTTTTCTCCTATTTACCTAAAGTCTGCTTGGTAGTATACACAGATATTAAATGTTATTTAATGTTACACCTGTTCTGATGGATGTCTTGTACCGAAAGCTCAAGTAAAATTGGTGGGGTTTGCATTGTGGTGGTGTGTAGAGCTTTTTTTCTGACATTTTGTTATTTTTTCTCTTTAAAAGATCACAGAGAGGGTAAAGGTGGAAGCTGCCAGCCTTAGCAACCTCAAGAAGGAGCACAACCTTGATCAGGAGACAATACAGCAGTGGGTGTGTGATGTCAGACAATGGGCGGTCACAGGTAAAACATGTAAAGTACACAATGTATATACAGTGTGTGTGTATATACACATGCCCACACACACACATCTGTTAATGACTGTACCTTTATACAAATAATAAAAGGTGGCTATATTTTGAAAATGTCACTAATTGTGTCTCTTGTCCAATTGTTTTGTTTCACCTATTTAGAGAGTCTACACTCCAGGTTGTACTGAAGAGCTAAGGGCTGACATTGAGAACATCACTGTAACCCTTTTGCGCAAGAAGCAAGATCTGTATCATCAGCATGGTTTGTTATCAAATCAAGTTGTTTAAATTAATAACACTTCAAAAAACAATAATATTCTGGGATTATGACAGTTTTATTTTCGTTTCGATTTGCAGATAGCAACCAGGCAAGACAGAGTTGAAGAAGAAGCTTCGCGAAAAGGTCTTGCAACACAACACCGTAGTGGAAGGAGATCTGATTGACGAGGAGTTGGCTTGCAGTCTGACAGAGGGATACATCCTACCATGGGAGAGACATGAAGATGGTATGATATGTATGAATTGCTAGTTTAGCTTGTTGTTCTTTTAGTTGATATCCATAGTATATGGCATCACTCTACACTAGCTATACAAATTTTATTCTCTTTTCGATCTTCACATGTAGTAATGGTTCCAACCACAAATTTTCATATTTACTATTGTCCTTTTTGTTACTTGTCATGCTGTCAATTCTGTTATACTTGTATAATATAATAGTAAACATTCCTTGTCCACTATTCCATTCCTTTTCCCAACCAAAGGCAACACCTTCAGGTTGAAGAGATCTATCTTCGACCAGGTAATGCTGCTGAAACGCTTGGAGGAGGAGCAGAGCATCCTGGTAAAGGAGATGTCTCAGCACATCAAGTACCTTCTGAAGCAAGTCCAAGAAGTGGAGTCACTCAGAGGACAGACTTTGGAGCGGATCAAAACCAGCAGTATGTACAAGATCTTTAGATTTTAGTATCATGTATTTATTTATAATATATGTATGGATGGATGGATGGATGGATGGATGGATGGATGGATGGATGGATGGATGGATGGATGGATGGATGGGATGGATGGATGGATGGATGGATGGATGGATGGATGGATGGATGGATGGATAGGTATTTCCAGGGAACTCTACTTATACATTGAGTTGTGATCAGGCACTTCTCTTTCTATTTTTTTCCACAATTCCTCTACAGGTTTCGTTGACCTGACAGAGGACGCTACACATGGGCTCAACAGTGTCCTCAATCGGAGCGATCACTCACTTAGAAGTCAACACAAACAGGCTGTTAATGCATACAGCAGTATAGCCACTATGGAATTTGATTTTCTTTCCATGCAGGAGGACATTGAGGAGTGGGATGACAATGGCTTCACCAGCCCCGAATCTGAGGAAGAAGACACCTAAAGACCACTGCCAAACAACACACAAGAACTGGAGATTTGTACAAAAAAATATTGCCTTGCCTTTGTTTTAAATAGCTGTACCAAAGTATCTACATGAAAGTTTTTGTAGATTTTGTATGTATTTAATTTAATGTATTTCCATAATGTATGTGGATTTATACTGTATTTGTATGCAATATGCATATACTACCCATGTTATTTTTTTGTTATTTGTAGTTATAGCATACTGAATACTATCAAATAGTATTGAAACCATAAATGTTTTTCTTTTATGTTTTCCATATGACAGCATCTAAATGTACATACAGACAGACAAATCCAAACATTTTTCACTTACATCCTGTAAAACTAGAAAGAAATGTATTTGTTGTGATGCATACATATGCACCACTGTAATAAACCCATTTGATGGAATTGTCTGTTGTGTGAACTTAATATGCCAGTTAAATCCTTCAGTGGTGGTCAGTAAATAAGTACATTTACTCAAGTATTGTAATTAAGTACAAATTACTGGTATTTGTTCTTGTGTATCTCAAAAAATGACAATAACTTGATTTTTTTTTTACGAGCATTTAATAAAAATAATTAAAAAAAAAACAGATTGCATTTCCTGTGACTACTTCAAAATAAAATTTAACTTGTGTTTTGCCAGTTAAATGCTTTTAATGTGAAGCTTTACAAGGGTGGGATTTTGCACACAAACAATAGGAAGAGTATAAATTAAGGTACTCAACAGTTTATACAAGTACAGCTAGTACATTAGTTGATCAACCGAACTTTAATTGCCAGCTATTTAGATAATTGTTTGTCATGTCATGTAAAAACATTTCATGGTTCCATCTTCACAAATGTGAAGATTTTCCTCTTTTCTTTTTGATTATTTTAATTTATATTTGTAAACATTTTTAGGTTTAGACTGACGAAAAAAGCAGTGTGAGGGTGTTATTTTTGGGCTATGGCTCTCGATTCATAAAAATCTAAAAATCAGCAAATTCATCCATAATGAAAATAATCATCTCATGCAGTCAGAGACAAAATTGTTCAACCACAACCAACTACTTTTACATTAGCACATAAGGAATAATAATATCATGATAATAATATTACAACGTTTTTCTTTCAGCTTTGAATACTTTTACTTTCAATACTTTACATTTTCCTGATTATGCTTTCATAATTTTACTTAAGTAACATTATCAATGTGTTATTTTGACTTTTATTTTTACTTGTAACAGAGTATTTGTCCAGCAAATTATTAGTATTTTTACTTAAGTTAATGATCTGAAAACTTCATCCACCACTGACATCATTTGTAAGTACTTTTGAACACCTATTTGCATCTTTTAGACTAATGCTGATGTTCATAAGTTTATGATTATGGCCAAAACACTCAAATAGTCTGTTTGTTGCTTGGCTGCAGTACATACATATGTGCAGTATTGTTATAATACTAAATTAAATATATGTATATAAAAATTGAGGTCGGGCCTCAAAGTCCTCACTAAAACTATGCCTGAGCCAAGGCTGTGTCCATGAAAAGTTAAAATTGAAACTTTGTCGTAGGACTAAAACAAACATATTGTTGGAAAGGGCTTGACCTGGAGAGTAACATATGTCAGTCTGAAGGTTGTAAATGGCTCCTGCGTTGAAATATTGACCTCTGAACCTTGATTTTGGTGCATGTTGGAAAGCTTGTCATTCAGGAACAGAAGGAGCTACAGACATGAAACCAACTGTTATAAATAGCTCTTGACTTGAGCTACATGACTATACCCATATGGATAGAGTCACCAAGAGGGGGTGCTGTCAAAAATGGTCAAACTTGATTTTCACCTATTTAACAGTAAGGTATTTGAAATTTTATTACACAAATGTGATTCCCATCAGCTTTAACCCATCAGTGTACTCTTACATCATTATTTACACATTCCAATTTCAGTATATTGAGTCATATATTTTTAAACTACAATTCCCTCTAGCCGCGCCATGCCACTTGATACTAATTAGTATCATATTTGTAGTTTTTCCTGTTTGCAAATTTAGGCTGTGAATAGGGTTGTAAAAAGATGTATGCACTGGATATATTAAATATCTAGTACAGCCGAACTAGTACTTTTACACTGTATTTAGGTGTTGTATGATTAGAAAAAGTAAAGAATGAATTAAAGTGATTTATTAAGGCGATTTCAACAAGTAGGCCTATACACGCGTTTCGGGATTATGTTCAGTTCACTGACTCTCGACGGGAGTTACGTAAAGTAGCTCCTTAATTACACCTCAGAAGCTTTAGGCATTTGTATATTGTTTAATTACAGTTTCAAAACGTTTTTTCGGCCGCCAAGACTTAAATAAAAATGCTCCTGTGTGTTTAGTAATAATGTTGTACGTGTATTGCGTACAATAGGCCTACTGTGCTATGTGCTGCGTACTCACGTTGTTTGTAATAGGCTAAACTTACTAATATAAGGCTACAAATCACTCCTAAATGTGTAAATATGTATATATAATTTCCTTTCTCTTTTACTTGTTGTTATACAGGTATATATTACCTTTATCAAAGTCTCAATAGGTTATTAACTTTGCTAATGTCCATGTTCTCTCATTATGTGATTTATGTCCATATTCTGATTGTGGATTTACTGATTATCAAATAAAGTTTAACTGAAAGTTTTCAGCCATTCCCTTGATAAAAAAAGTTCTTAAACTAGTTATGTCATAGATTGCCAAGCTTCAGAACCATAATAAAAGACAAATCTGAAAATGTCATGGTACACTTCATTTATTTTGTTAGGTATTGTTCAAATTTCATAGCTTAAAATCTATTTTGATATGAATAACAGAAATGGCAAATGAACAACAAATGTGGTACCAAAAACAACATTTTATTTATTTGCAATGTATGTTGCATATTTTCAGGCTAGCTGCATGGGATAGGAATCAGGCTGGCTGCCAGGATGGAGGCCAGGTCTTTCCACTGAGAAAAACATAAAGAAAGAAAGAAAGAAAAGAAAGAAAGAAAGAAAGAAAGAAAGAAAGAAAGAAAGAAAAGAAAGAAAGAAAGAAGAAGAAAGAAAGAAAGGAAGTTGAAGGAGAATTAGTAAGTATAATACACATTGAATTGATTGTCATGTTTGTAACATTTACTGTTTCACAATACTTTGCAGAGTTGTGCAGTGCATCAAGAATCTGTTGTTCCAGAGTGGAGACGATAAAATGTTAACGTTAACCTTGTCTTGCATAGCCTGACCTATATCCACACTAGAGCTGTGCCAGAGTTGGAGGAAGGTCTTGCTGAACCCATTATCATTCTGGTGTGTTTCCCTGTGCGTAAGATTAGTTTTAAACAAGATATAAAACATCACGGTCATTATGGTATGTCAGTGTTACTCAAAGTAACTGTTGCTCATAGAGAAATATATTTTTTAGATAGGCACAATACAGCCGGAAGGTGGAACGTTTACGTTGCTGTGGACCCTGCAGTGGTGGCTGCACAGCTGGGACTTGGTGTGGTGGCTTCTGGATGTGTGGAGCTGAGTGTAGTGGTGTGTGGCTGGAGAGAGCCAGGTGTGCTGGCTCCTGGATGTGTGGAGCTGAGTGTAGTGGTGTGTGGCTGGAGAGAGCCAGGTGTGCTGGCTTCTGGATGTGTGGAGCTGAGTGTAGTGGTGTGTGGCTGGAGAGAGCCAGGTGTGCTGGCTCCTGGACGTGTGGAGCTGAGTGTAGTGGTATGTGACTGGAGAGAGCCAGGTGTGCTGGCTTCTGGATGTGTGGAGCTGAGTGTAGTGGTGTGTGGCTGGAGAGAGCCAGGTGTGCTGGCTTCTGGATGTGTGGAGCTGAGTGTAGTGGTGTGTGGCTGGAGAGAGCCAGGTGTGCTGGCTCCTGGATGTGTGGAGCTGAGTGTAGTCGTGTGTGGCTGGAGAGAGCCAGGTGTGCTGGCTTCTGGATGTGTGGAGCTGAGTGTAGTGGTGTGTGGCTGGAGAGAGCCAGGTGTGCTGGCTTCTGGATGTGTGGAGCTGAGTGTAGTGGTGTGTGGCTGGAGAGAGCCAGGTGTGCTGGCTCCTGGACGTGTGGAGCTGAGTGTAGTGGTATGTGACTGGAGAGAGCCAGGTGTGCTGGCTTCTGGATGTGTGGAGCTGAGTGTAGTGGTATGTGACTGGAGAGAGCCAGGTGTGCTGGCTTCTGGATGTGTGGAGCTGAGTGTAGTGGTGTGTGGCTGGAGAGAGCCAGGTGTGCTGGCTTCTGGATGTGTGGAGCTGAGTGTAGTGGTGTGTGGCTGGAGAGAGCCAGGTGTGCTGGCTTCTGGATGTATGGAGCTGAGTGTAGTGGTGTGTGGCTGGAGAGAGCCAGGTGTGCTGCTTGACGGGTGTGGTGACGTGCAGACGGATGTAGTCTGGGTTGATGGTGTGTCAAGGGATGGAGCCTGGTTTTGAGATGGTGTGGCTGGTGTTTCCTGTTGTGGTGACTGGTCACACGGCACCAAATGTAGGATGAAGTTCTCTTCTTGAGGCAGTTGGTCTGGGTTGAGTCTTGTCCAACCTATTAAATGGACATGGAACACACACAAATATATTATATAATATGCAATTAGGCCAAAGTGAAAATAAAAAATGCAACCCAAATCAACCTAGACGGTAAAAAAGATGGACGTAGTGAACGTGATTTTACCCACAGGATTCTGAAAGGCATGGGGCAGAGGAGTCAAGGAAGAATGGAGAATGGGTTAGATATGTGTTCTTTCAACAGCTGTTAAGTATTGCCATTATTGTGTCAGTCTAAGACGCAAAGCACATTGTCATCCATTGTAAGTTTTGTGCGACCAGCAAAAGGTTTACAACCACTAACCACTTGCAGGTTAACCTCCACAACCAATTAATGTGTAAATTAAAGTGCTCAATATGTATACATTACAAACAAAGTGTATATATTATGAAAGATTCATTGATAATAACAGAGATGTGTGAGATCGCGATGAACTGATGTCAGCTTTTTAGGAATTATAATGGGAGCGCACTTTGCGCGCAGTCCTACCAAACCATGCATGACTGTAAGTTAGCCTGCTTGCTTTTATGTTATAACAGTGGTTTGTGTGTAAATGCTTTAATAACAAATAATTGATCAGGAGCATGTATGCTGATGTGTATGGTGGGCTAACACGTAGGCTAACTTGAAAGTATTTGGAGGTACAGAAAAAAAGTCTTTTTGCGGGCGGGAGCAGGACAAAACATAAATGTTGCGGTCGGGAGAAAGTAACATAGAAAGTAGTTGAGAACTCCAGTTATAATAATGACCCACGTATTAAAAATGGTCGGGTTTAAATCGGCCTCGGGCTCATAATTACAGTTAATGTGTCGGGCCGGGCTGGGCTCGGACACAACGTGCTCGGGTAGGGTCGGGCTTGCATGAGATCTACCTCGGGTAAGCTAACACTTACAGGCACGAATCAGTCGTTTGTCGTTGGGGAACATGTGGAGCCTCTCCCCCATTTTTGATGTATTTGTACATCCGCACAAACACAATAGTTAACCATTTTTGCTAGCTAGGTCTCCAATATAAATGCTAGCCTACTTGCTGTTTAGACTAACGGTAACTCTAGGCTTGTAGCATAGACCAGGCATAGACAGTAAAAGCTTGGAGTCCCTTTTATGACGTCACGCCCAGCCTAGTGGAAGGAAATCTTAAAACCGTGCTTAAAACCACTGTAAAACGTACCAACTTTTCATATTATATGCAGCATTTTGGTATAAAAAACATAAAAAACAATTGTGGGCGGTTCTTATCTTTATGTTTAGTAAGTGCATTGCATTATCTTTGTGAAAAAATTAACCTCCAATTTACACTTTAAGCAAAGTTGAATCTTCTGTAAAAACACTGAATACTGCTCTTATAAATACATGTGCAGAACAACATTAGTTCACAAATCGGAGTTGACTTGCTTTATTATTTTTAAATATGCACATTGCTTCTCTGTACAGCATCACCTGGTCAGAGAGGCAGCAATGTGTAAAGTTTGGCTGATTGTTGACTTCTAATGTTAATTATTGTTCCAGTAAAGTGGATTCATTTCACTTTAGCTTTAGCTGCGGATTTCAAAATTTCCAATAACTTAAAACTACCAAGGAGATAGAAGTGATGTATTTTAAAGCACAGGTGACCCCATCATCCCAAAGCATTTTTGTTCTTGTTTTCCACAATACCAGCTCTTTAAAATGACTCTAGGTTGCAGCCAGATCAGAATTTCTAGTCTTTGCTGTTTGGAAAATGGACAGGACAACACCAACAATTGTACAACGGATAGTGAATATATGCATGTGTTTGCATTTCAAGGTTAAATAAATGCAACCTCACCTTCAACCATCAATTTGTAGATGGCATCCACATTGTCAAGGCATGTCTTCGCGGATGTGCTAAGGTGGGCATGCATCACCTTAGGAGGATGTGCAATTAGCAGTAGGGGCTTCATGCCAAGGGCATACAACTTCTTAAGCTGGAACAGAGAGGTAGAGAGATCAATTGGATATATACACAAAACTGTATTTTACAGCTGAATTTGTTCTCACGCTTGATCTGAAGTTACATCAAAGCTAGAAAACATCTACAAACAATCAAACAATGATTTTTACATAATTTTTGGATAGATAAATGTGAGGATTTGACTGGGAGTTTCAACTCCCTAGACATAATAGTTTGAAAAAAAAAACAGCAAACATGAATTATATTCTTATTAATAGTGTGAGGCAATATATTATACAAGTTCATTTATTTGATTATGTCAAAATAACAAAACACTTTTGGTGAATGAGATGAAAACTACATACCAGAATGGCAGCATCATCAAGAACGTGGGACTTTATGTTATTTTTCTTCATGGACGGACGACAACCACTGCTTCTGCTGACTTTGAAATTTGTCCAGTTTTTTTTTAAAGTCTTACATGTTGGGGTTGTGGATGGTTGCAGAGTGAACAAATTTTAAGTCCACAGTATATTTTTCCCCGCAGTTTGGGCAGGTCTTTTTTTGTGAACCTCCAGCCATTTCTGAACAGGAATAACTGGGAGTGAGAGATAGATTGAAAGAGTGATTAAAAGAGAGACAACAACAGAAACAGTGATCGAAAGAGACAGAGAGTGATCGAAAGAGACAAGTGAGAAAGATAGATAGAGAGTGGCTCTTAAAAGTGCCGTTGTTTTAATTTGTGTGTGTATATGTGTGTGTTGGTGGAGTCAAAAGTGTTGCAATAAAGCTGTAAAACAGGAAAAAGCAAAAGATTATTAGAATAGTAGTATTTTAGTAAATGAGCATTTCTTAATTGTTAGGACAGAGTAATTGTAGTACAATACAAATCAATCCTTAGTTACTGTACAAATATCAGATTTGTACCACATTCACTTGACACAAGCAAGTACCTACAAAAACCTATTTTTATTTAGGCCTACAAATAATGGAAACAGTGATCTTCTTTTGTCCTGTTGCGTAAAATGCGTCTCATAATATCCACTGCTCTCTCTTCTCAATGTCACAAATAACTAAAGTAACAATTACCATCTTATCTCATGAGGATTTCAGTGCCTTTCTAAAATGGCAAAGTCTTACAAAAGTATGGCATTGACATTGAGTCGCACAAGGTTGTGGTCGCACTGAGCAGTCAAATATTCTGGAAAGATTCCAGGTCCACTTTTTTATTCCAGTCCATCCCTGATTGCGATAATTCTCCTTAGTTACACTTCTGACATTTACTTTGCACTTTGAATAAAACTTTAACCACTGCAACAACACGTTGTTAATTGTTGTCTTTTTGGTAGCTGGCAGTGTCACAATACAACTGTGCCGGGGACAGCTGTCATTTGGCTGGCTAGCTAACTACTTCGGTGGGTAACTTAGCCGTGTAAATGATAATGCAACACTAACAAATTCAACCTAATCTTCAGGGATGAAACGCTACACAGTTCGGGCTACAACTACATAAATAACAGCAATGGTTTTGCGTGATTTTTAATAAACAAAGACCCCTTGGGTTGAGAAGCCTATGTTTGAGATACTTACTGTAATCAGTAGGTAGGCGTTGAAATGAGCTAAAGTACGCGCAGTGATTATGGGTAAGAAGCGTGCGTAACGTGACGTATCGTTGCCGTGGTAACGACTGAAAGTCTTCTGATTCATAATAATAATTAATAATATTCGCTGATATGACAGAAAATACATTTGAAAAAAATAAAATATCGTAAAGGGTTTAATAACGTAAGGGAACAATCTATTTAACACAGCATCGGGCCATTATTTAAAACTACTCCATATATAAATTGATAGTTATATCACAAACAATTTACTGTTATTTAGTCAACAAAAATCGGAACTAATACACTATAATAAATGATAAAAGGAGGACGTTTCGTAAACTAGAAAATAACATTTACCGTCGCCCACTGTGACGTTGTTGAACCAGGGAATCCGTGTGTCCACCACGAGCCTCATTGACTTTGTATGGGTGTTGTTTTCGTGGTGCCCACACGTAATTTAATGTAGCCTATTACGTGCCACCACCACGTAAAAAGGGGTTAAGGGGTCGTGTTCATTTCACGTATTTCTGTGAGATCAGGTTGGCCAATATTCCGTGGTCCCGTCACGGAATAATCCGTGGTCCCGTCACGGAATAGGTAATCCGTGCTGCCATAACAGAATTTGACAATAAGGAAACTTACACAAACTGATCAGGGGAAATAATATGTTAACAGCCTGCTTTTCATCGCAAACACAGACAACTCAAATAGCCTAAGTGTCAAAATCAGCAATAGGCAATATCGTCCAGTGAAGGTGAAACAATCTGTGGCGACCACTGAATATTCCGTGGTACGGTCACGGAAGTATCCGTGGTGCCATCACAGAATTTGTCAATAAGCAAAAGGCTATAGTCAGGGGAGATAATTGAGGTTCAAAGTTTAATTAGGCTACATGCATCACAAAAACAGACAACTTGAATAGCCTACTTTACTGTCAAAATCAGCAATAGGCAACCATTGAAGGTGAAAAAAAATCTGTGGCGACCACTGAATATTCCGTGGTACGGTCACGGAATTCAGGGTGACCAGACGTTATCCTAGCGATCAAACGACGACAGAACAATGCAATATCAAGTTAAATCACTTTAAAACTAAATATTTAAAGTAAAGTACTTTAAGTAAACTTAGAATATTTAAAGCCATACCTTTGCAAATTATAAAACGACGTCAATTGGGGGAGCGCGTGTGTTGTAACAACCCGTGTGTGGACCACGGATGCTGCCTGCCATTGACTTACATAGGCATCACTTCCGTGGGCATATCACGGAATTTTCGGCGATTCCGTGAAACTGCCACGGATTTTGAGTTAAGGGTCCGTGTTCATTTCACGGAATTCTGTGAGATCAGGTTGTATGTGAGATATAAATTTAAGTCATATTAAATTCAAGTTCACGAAAACTTTTTCCTCCGCTGCGGTTGTCTGTCATTCTCCATTCAGCATCAAACAGCGCGTCGCGTTCGGTTACAACACAGTCAATGATGAAACTCTCTCCAAGGGTGATTCAATGTTAATATTATTGTACTTGATCTGTAGATAAAGCTCTATGGTTTCGCATAAAATGACTATCTTGCAGGACTGTATTGCTGTAACTTAATCATGTTACTTTCTATCGTGTGTCTGTTAGATCACAACACTGGAGCACTATAATTGTTCTTCACGCGCACAGTAAGTGAAATTTAAAACTGTTAAAAGAAAAGGCTCAAACTATTGCATAGATAGATATTGTATAATACACGACTACGCATCTACATGTCTTTCCTTTGTGCTTTGAGCTTTTCAATGCGGAGTCGGACTCGACGCGCTGCGCGCTGTGACTGTTGCTTCAAGCGCATCATTCTGCGCTCGGGATGCGCATACGCGCTTTGAGTCGCACTGTATTGGATCCTTTCATAATCATATAATACTTTTGCGCAATGAAAGATTCTTAATAGCCTTTTTTGTTCTGTCCTATCGATCATACGTTGCTGTCTCATTAAACAGTTGTGCTATACATTTAAAAAAATGTCTTAATTTTATAGTAGCCTAGACTATATATAAAATAATTGATCTTTCTGATTTTTATCTTGTTTTTCATTAATGTATTTACAACAATACAAAGAGCAAAGTGTAACGTTTTACCAGATTTAGTGTTACACTTATTGTCTCTTATTTGTTCCCCAGTAAATAATTTTTTTTTTCACTAAATGTTCAGATTTGATAAAATTATTGTACACTTGTGATTTTTCTAGACTAAATTTTACTGCTGAGTTATCCACTAATCTAGTTTATAATAGAATTTTTGTCATAGGTTATGATCCAATTTTTTTTATTTGTTGTTTTTCTTTATAATGAAGTTGTCTGTATTAAGTAGATTGTGTTTAACACACAAAAGAGTGATTATCACAGTTATAGAAATTCTATTTTTTTTTTTTTTTTACTGCGCTGGTATGCAAAAAAATGCATCTAAAAATGCATCAGATTGATGCATTAAAATATGGAATATATAAAATTTTCTTACGGGGGAGCATGCCCCCGGACCCCCCTAGAGGGGTAATATCCTTCTCACCTTTTTCACCCCTGAACCGTTTTCATGCCTTATTATACATAAAATATTATATTTTCTGTCTGATTTTTTTTTATCTGAAGCCAAATCAGATCACAGAAGGTAAAAAATGTTTTTTTTTATTTAAAAAAAAAGTCATAATCAATGTCTTATTCCAAATTAGGATGTTATGGTATCAATCTGAATAGGAAAACCATCGAATTGTACTCAATGGCCTTTGTGCCCTGTCATATGGCCTTGGTGCCCCTAAAAAAAAGAGAAAAGGTGGAGGCCAAATGGCCTTGCCCCTAAAATTACATAATTCCCACCCTGGTGGGGGTGTTACGTCCTACAGTGTAATTTTAATTATTTGCTCTGTATATTATGTGTGACAGGCCACTGGGTGGCAGTAGTGGTTGTTTTTCTGCCTTCTTCTGTGCAGGTAAAGCCAGGTGATGGTGATCACCTCTGCTGATGACTACTCGGTCATTGGTCTTCAAAGGAAAAGAAGAATATAAAAGCCTCACTGATCTCCACTGAAGGAAGGCTTGTTTTCCTGCTGGTTGAATTTGACTTTGTTGTGTCTTTACATTGCTGCTGTTTGGTTGTGACCAATTTCAAAAGCTACTCACTTTATTTTCTTGTTGTTAAAAGTCTCTAAAATAGTGTTACGTTGATGTATACACTTCTTGTTGCTGAACCCAACTGTTACACTGTTTATTTTGATGCTCTTTTTGTATATACTGTATATAGATTAACTTGGAAGTCTAGGGAGTGAGTGCCATTTTATTTATTTTTGGAAAGCTTTTCTCCTGTTTAAAGTAGAGAGGGAGGCAGGGAACTATTTTGTTGTTTCTTTCCTTTTTCTTTCCATAGGTAAGTGTAGATTGGTTACCTAGTTAGAGGTATTTTCTTTATGTATTTTCTTTGGCTTTTCTCACTCCTGAAGTCTTAACTTCCTATATATTGTGTTACACCAAATGAATCTTGTTGTACCACATTTGCTGTTGATTGGTATGTTTGGAGCCTAACATTGTTTTGTTATAATTTTATTTCTTTAATGTTGCTTCCGCTATCCTAGACTGGGTGGAACGTAACAGCGAACTAGAATTAGACTTATCTCTGGTGCAATCCGCACTGCAGAGACCTCCCTTTGAGCCGCTGCAGGCAGCAGAGTTAAAAATTCTGTCTCAAAAGACAGTTCTCCTGCTTGCTTTAGCCTCCATCAAGAGGGTAGGGGACCATTTTCTCTCAGCGAATCATGCCTGGAATTCGGGCCAGCTAACTCTCACATTGTCCTGAGACCCCGGCCTGGATATGTGCCCAAGGTTCCTACCACTCCCTTTCGGGAACAGTTGGTGAACCTGCAAGCCCTGCCGCTTTTAGAGGCAGACCCCCCTTTTCTCTGTCTCGTCCGCGCTCTGTGCCTATACGTGGACAGAACGCAAAGCCTCAGGACCTCAGATCAGCTCTTCATCTGTTACGGAGGCCAGTCGAAGGGAAAGGCTGTCTCGAAGCCGAGGTTGGCCCACTGGATTGTGGATACCATCATCTTGGCGTGAGTGTGAGATGCAGACCTTGCATGCCAATTTGCATTGGCTCGTTCAATAGTACTCGAAGATGATAGGCTCCCTGGCGTGATCCCATTTCAGTCGACGTAGACTACGTCATCAGTTCCCTCCTTCAGGGAATGGTGGGTTGCATACTTATCCAGGACGTTCTTATGTATGACACTGTGTGCACTTTATAAATATTTACTTCAGCGTTTGAAAAACTGCTTTTGATGAACTATGATTAATAATGTAGTTTTCTTTTTACCCCCATGTTATTTGTCAGTATATTAGTATCAGTATATTTATCGGTTTATGTCAGTATATGTTAAATGTAAAATAGATGCTATATGGCCTTGTTATTCAGCAGAAAGGGGTTGATAGATTTACCCATTTAAATGGTAGTTCATTATTTTGTAAATTACAGTGTTAAATTGTGCAATGTTCAGCTTTTTCTGTTATTGTTTATATTTTTCTTGTATTTTTACAGACTCATTCAAATTGTAGCATATATTTGTAATATTGTCAATATTAACATAGTTCTATTTAATTCTCTTTATTTCTGTTTAATTGTAAACCTCAAATATCAACAATAAATTTCTCTATAATTGGAAACACACACACATCCAATTTTAACCTACTCAAGCCTTTGACGCGCCTCCTAGTGTGTACGCGCACGCGCACGCGCACGCGCACGCGCGCACACGACGCACGCACGCACGCACGCACGCACGCACGCACGCACGCACGCACGCACGCACGGCACGCACGCACGCCGCACGCACGCCACGCACGACACACACACACACACACACACACACACACACACACACACACACACACACACACACACACAATCTCATTGCCAGCAGCCATATCACCCTGTACCCCAAGACTTGTTGCCCACTGAAGCTAAGCAGGGTTGAGCCTGGTTAGTACCTGGATGGGAGACTTTCTGAGAAAACCAGGTTGCTGCTGGAAGAGGTGTTAGAGAAGCCAGCAGGGTGGCCTGTGAAAAGGCCTGTGGTCTGTGTGGGTCCTAACGCCCCAGTATGGTAATGGAGACACTATACTGTCAAAGAGCACCGCCCTTTGGATGAGACGTTAAACCGAGGCCCTGACTCTCTGTGGTCACAAAAAATCCCAGGATGTCTTTCGAAAAGAGTAGGGGTGTAACCCCGGCATCCTGGCCAAATTTGCCCCTTGGCCTCTGTCCATCACGGCCTCCTAATAATCCCCATTATACCAATTGGATTCATCAGTCTGTCTCCTCTCCACCAGTAAGCTGGTGTGTGGTGAGCGTACTGGCGCAATATGGCTGCCGTCGCATCATCCAGGTGGATGCTGCACACTGGTGGTGGTTGAGGAGATTCCCCCTTCTATGTAAAGCGCTTTGAGTGCCGAGAAAAGCGCTATATAAATGTAATGAATTATTATTATTATTATTATTATTATACACATAGATAATCTAGTCGGTTATGTAGTTGGTTTCTTCAACATAGCTGAACTGCTCAGTTATGTCTGAGTCAAGACATGAGTCAGTGGGCCAAGTGACTGCAGGTCCTTCAAGGCATAGGGGATGTCATGGGACAAAACCAAAGTCCAGATGCATTGTGCATGTCCCTGGTCTTGTATATGGACCACTCGTGCAATTATAGGCAAACGCAGATTCTGATGCAAGATTAGCCAGAATGAAAGAAATACGTGACAAGAGATTAGCTGAACCACTGGAATCTGCTCACAGAATGACTGTAACCTGTGAACTTATACCAGACACCATTATAGAAGGTGATGGATATCACAGAGAATGCTACCAAAGATTCACCATGAATCTCAAAAGACTCGACCAGAAGCCTGAACTATTAGCAGCAAGTTCAAGGCAAAGTCAGAGGGCCCCAACTGGTGACAATGTGCTCTTCACACCTGACTGTATATTCTGCAACTCAATTACACGGAAGAAGGTAAAAAATAAAGGGATATGGACGACTGAGGGGTTAAGAGAGTTTGAGTGTGATGGGTGGAGAAAAGTCCTCAAAGTTGGTTGGAATATGTTCTTCCAGGTTGGAATATGGAAGGTGGCCCATATTGCTAACCCTGCCATCCATGATGCTTGCAATGGACATGGTTGGACACTGGTTGACCAAAAGATTGAGCCTCTGTGGTATGAGGGATGTGTTCTCCCACAGCAATTGGCAGATATCATTGAATCTGTGAGTGGCAGGGATGAGGAAGATGAATCAGATGATGATAGCGTAACAGATGAACAGTATTATCTGATGATGACAACTCTGAGTCAGACCAGGATTGAAAAACAGTTTGAGTGTCATGTTACACCTGACATATGCATGAAAGAGACATGTATTTTATTGATTGATAAAACATATTACCCTAATAGTAGGTCATTATACCTACTATTTGTTCAGTGTTTCTTTGGGAAAGGGAAGCTATGTATGCTGTAGTTCTCTTACAGCATGTGTTTGTGTGTGTGTGTGCATGATGTATATAGTTATTGTGTGTTAATGTGTGTTCTTGTGCATTTTCCATGTTGATTGTAGTTTTTGTATATAGTTATTTTGTCTGTCTGTGTGCATGCTGTATATAGTTCTTTTGAATTTGTGTGTGTGTGAATGCTGTATATAGTTCTTTTCCATGCTGTATGTAGTTATTGTATATAGTTATTGTTTGTGTCTGTGTGCATGCTGTATATAGTTCTTGTGAATTTGTGTGTGTGCATGCTGTATATAGTTATTTTTCATGCTGTATGTAGTTCTAGTATAGTTATTGTGTGTTTGTGTGTCTGGGTGCATGCTTGCATGCTGTATATAGTCCTTTTCCATGCTGTTTGTAGTTTTTGTATATAGTTATTGTGTGTCTGTGTGCATGGGAAATCCGGAAATTACAAAGGTAAACAACAGCATGACACACGTAGATGGTGCACGTGTCAGCAATGTCTTTGTTATTAAACATTGTGAAGTGCTGTCCCAATCCCATCTATACCTATCTTAGCCCATGTGGTCTCACACACTCACTCACTTAGCATCTGAGATCAATTAAGTCTGTGAGTCTTTAGTCCTTAGTCCTCAGGGTTCACTATGGGATTGGCCCTTTGAGTGTGTGTGTGCATGCTGTATATAGGAAATGGGCTCATTAAATCAACATAAGGCCTTAACTATATTAATTTTAGTCACTTACCAGGAAGCAGTATAGGGTGCCCTTTGACCTAAGTCATCATATGTTAAGTTTGAGTGTGTAATGGGTCACCTAAAAGCTGTTCTGATTGACTAGGCCAATTTCGATGTGTTAAAATCGTTTTTTAGGGTTTCCCTATAGGGAAAAAAATACTAAAAAAAAATGGTGCTAAACAGCACTAAAAGTGGTTCATTGGCTCGTAATCATAGGGGAACCAGTTTTGGTGCTATATAGCACCCATCTTTACAGGTGCTATATAGCACCTGTAAAGATAGGTGCTATATAGAACCATTAGGTGCCATTTAGCACTATATTGCTTCAACAAAAATGGTGCTTAACAGTACCCAACAGTGGTTCTTTGCTTCGTAATCATAGGGGAACTTGTTTTGGTGCTATATGGCACCTATTTTTAAAGAGATTTTTTAAATGGGACTTTATAGAACCATTACGTGCCATATATTGTTTTTGCATTTTGCCCTAGTAGGACTCTAAAATCATGGCAGATCCTAAAGACAAGTTAATATGCTTCTAAATGGCAACTACAATTACTTAAATTAATGATAGTCATTTGTTACCACACAGTGGCTCAAAAAAATCTAAATCATGTACTAAATACTTAAAAGAAACAAACTGCATTACCCTTACAAAACCTTTTAATTCATTTTTTCCACAGCAAGTAAATTCCGAGCTGACAAGTCAGAGAAAAAAAAATGTATATACATATACAAACACACACACACACACATATATATATATATATATATATATATATATATATATATAAATAATCACAATATACTTCCCTTTTATAGACACAAAATAATCTAAAAAGCTATACTATGTACATTTTAAATATGTAAAATAAATAAATAAATAACCTGTAGCCCAGTAAGCTGATCTCTTTGTGGCCTATTCAGGCATAAGACTACTTTTTAACATTATATATATATATATATATATATATATATATATATATATATATATATATATATATATATATATATATATATATATATATATATATATATATATATATATAATTTGTAAAAGCGAGTTAATGAAAGATGTGAAACTGGCTAATACAGTTGACGTCCTCAAGTATGTTTCAGCACAATAAGAACAATAAGATGTTTATAAGGATTTCAAAAACAAAAGAAAGTGGAACTAGAACTAGAAGAGGCCCAGTTCAGTGTAAAAGTCCTTGTTCTCTTGAACTGGCCATTCAGAAAGAGATTATGGAGTCCTACAGTCTACTCAGAGATTGAGTTGTAGACTCTTTTTATTGTGACAGGAAGTCCGGCTGCATCTTTCAGTTTCAATATAACACACTCGAAAAAGGTCAGTGTCTTCTTGAGTCCTTTAGGATACTGGATCCCAAACACAAAATAAACACAGGAGGAGACCTAATGCCATCGAGATGTCCTCGCTCTCTTCTGTTATTACCTACCCATCCATAGTGAGCACAATGTGGTCATACTGCATAGGATGACCTTCCCTGCAGCCTTTAAGCACCATCTTGGGTGTTGAGATGCCAGGAGTTCTGGTCTGGGCCCTGGGAAGAGAGGACACAAGCATTAACCATCTTCTCTCACATGTATTTGAAGGCAAACCTTATGAATAAACAAATTAATTTTAAATACCGTCATACAACTGCTCAAATAAAAAATTAAGAATCGCATCGAATTTGGATGTGAATCGCCTTGAATCGAATCGTTCTGAATTTGCACAAATCGTTCTTGAATCGAAACGAAAACCTATCGTGAATCGAATAGTTTCGCTGTCTACCCAAAGATTCACAGCCCTAGTGACTAGCAAGTTATAGCAGTTATAACTTTTGAGTCAAGTCTTTTTTAAAGTTAGATTTGTCATGCGAGTCGAGTCTACAACTCTGCATTGTAGTCAACTGTTCATGGCTCACCTCAACTTCAAACATCAACCCTGGGTCCTCCTTGAACAGTGCAGGCAATAGCAGAATGGCTGCTACCAACTGTAGGCCTTAAAACAAAATAACATTAAGTTAAAATAACATGTTGAATGCTTGTACCTAATACCTTTAGAAAAAAATATATATATATTATTGTGTGTGAGACGACTCCTTGCAGAAAAGAAGACAGGTAAGATATGGGTCACACAGGTATATGGAAAATATGTAGGGGTGTTAGTCCATCAACTAAGTGGTACACTGTAAATCTAAGCAGTGCAGATTTAGTTACCTTTTTTCAGCCTGCCATTTTCAGTCAACAATAATGCATCTGAACTTCTTCTTAAGTGGACTCGAGGTGCCATTACAGAGAGTTGTGTGACAATCTGTTGGTCTGCATCGATGTTTGTGTGGTCTCGCATGCAGGTCCCAAAGGAGCTTAATATGTTAAGATGAAGCAAAGTAGAAAAGACATGTATTAAAATATAGTTACAACTCATACAAATAAATAATGAGGTAGTTAGCACACTACTGTACTTACCATTTTGGCCAGTCTGAAAAACGGAAACTTGGAGAGTTTCCTCTGTGCTGTGGTTGGACTCAATTTCTTCTGTAGCCTTTTATCAGTGCCATCCTTTCTTTGAGGAGCTCTAAGTTTGGTCGAAGCTTCTCTGTTTCCACTTTTATTACTCTCAGATGTTCCCGGATGCTTCGTTCATCTTCTCCTGCATCAACCTATTGAGGTAGTTACATTGTTACATATTGGGGACTGTCAGTAAAATGTAATGTCCTAGTTGTTATCCCACCATATTAATAGAGACAACTCTTTGAAACCTTAAAGGTCAAGTTTGCTTTTTTTAACTCCGGTCCTATTTAACCATTGTTTGGCATGACGTTGACAAGTAAGTTAACTTACACAGAGTATCTGTGAAACGGGCGTTAGTCTTATTGGTTACAGGTTAAGGGACCACTGGCATTATTATTACAACATAAATGAACGGCCCCAGTTACACTAACTTACACTTAAGTGTATGTGTACCAACAAATCTGCCCATATTAATCATAACCTATCTAAAGTTAACGTTACAGAATATTAACCCTTGTGCTGCATTAGATTTTTTACGCCGTTGAGTGCATTAAGGGACAAAAATGGCCACATATTAAACATTGCCTAAAATATTATATATTATTATTATTTTCCACTTTTACCAAGTTAAATCTTTTAACCAGCATCAGTCCTCATCATAACTACCAAATATTTATTTTATTTCAGGATTTTAACCCTTTAAATACCAGTTTTGGTGGCGATACCATCAATTTGTATAAGAGGAAAAAACACAAAAATGTAATTATTTTCCATATACTAAATGCAAATAGAAAACTTCAGCTTTGGATTATCACAGTCTTGAATATGTCAAAGATTAGCGGCAACATTATTTCTGGTGCATTTAAAGATTTTGTGTTATGTCAGATCTTTAAAAAAAATCCCTCTTAGCGCGTTAAGGGACAAAAATGGCCACATATTAAACACATGCCTAAAATATTATATATTATTATTATTTTCCACTTTTACCAAGTTAAATCTTTTAACCAGCATCAGTCCTCATCATAACTACCAAATATTTATTTTATTTCAGGATTTTAACCCTTTAAATACCAGTTTTGGTGGCGATACCATCAATTTGTATAAGAGGAAAAAACACAAAAATTTAATTATTTTCCATATACTAAATGCAAATAGAAAACTTCAGCTTTGGATTATCACAGTCTTGAATATGTCAAAGATTAGCGGCAACATTATTTCTGGTGCATTTAAAGATTTTGTGTTATGTCAGATCTTTAAAAAAAATCCCTCTTAGCGCGTTAAGGGACAAAAATGGCCACATATTAAACACATGCCTAAAATATTATATATTATTATTATTTTCCACTTTTACCAAGTTAAATCTTTTAACCAGCATCAGTCCTCATCATAACTACCAAACATTTATTTTATTTCAGGATTTTAACCCTTTAAATACCAGTTTTGGTGGCGATACCATCAATTTGTATAAGAGGAAAAAACACAAAAATGTAATTATTTTCCATATACTAAATGCAAAGAGAAAACTTTAGCTTTGGATTATCACAGTCTTGAATATGTCAAAGATAAGAGGCAACATTATTTCTGGTGGATTTAAAGATTTTGTGTTATGTCAGATTTAAAAAAAAAAATCCCTCTTAGCACGTTAAGGGACAAAAATGGCCACATATTAAACACATGCCTAAAATATTATATATTATTATTATTTTTCACTTTTACCAAGTTAAATCTTTTAACCAGCATCAGTCCTCATCATAACTACCAAACATTTATTTTATTTCAGGATTTTAACCCTTTAAATACCAGTTTTGGTGGCGATACCATCAATTTGTATAAGAGGAAAAAACACAAAAATTTAATTATTTTCCATATACTAAATGCAAAGTCAAACCCTTGGCTTTGGATTATCACAGTCTTGAATATACCAAAGATTAGCAGCAACATTATTTTTTGTGCATTTTTATTTTTTGTGCTATGTCAGATTTTTTTTTTTAAATCACACATGGCGCAAGTACAAATTTGGTCCTATTTGAACCCATTAAAATATCCATTTTTGAACCCACTGTCATAATATCATAAAATCATCATTTCTATTCAAATACCCTGTCATTACCAAGCCTTGGGTAAAATATTTACTTTTGACTGTTTTCCACCAGTTGGTACCATTTTTCATATAATTGACATACTGCAAACATCTGTAGTACTGCAAACATTTTCCTGATTTCTACTAGGAGATTATAACCTGTGCTTGTCTCACTACACATGTAATTTGCTAAAGCAAAACTACAAGATCACCATGAACATGAATTTTTATTTTTTCTATAAACAATTTAAATCTATGAACATATAAAACATATCAAAACTTCAAAACAAAATGGGGTCATTCTTCAGCTCATTTGGAGGAGCTGCAGAATTGCAATGCATGCTCCTTACCGATGTAAATGCCACATTTTGAGCAGGTGGTAGAGATTTTTCTTTTTTTGTTAGGGCAGAAACTGCACCCCCTCCTCCTCATGTCATGGGTGTCTGCAGACCCACTAGCTTTTCTTCATCTTGTCGAGTTTAAAATTGCCGCACCAAAGATGTGCACAGCTTTATAACTTCTGCATCAACCACACTTGTATGAAAGGCAGACTTTGTTTTAGATCCCTCGCAGCTACATCTTTGTGTTGCCGCAAGATGAAAGGTGTTATTATTGTCTGAGGAATGACTGCATGGCTGTGTTTGTACCTCTAAAATTATCAATTAACTTTGAAACATAGACTGCTAAAAAAAAAAAAACGAAGCTGTGTCAAAGATGTGTAAAATTCAAAAGATTCATGTTTGTGCGTAAAATACCGAAAGAAAACAATGCAGTGAGAAGCGCGTTCTCTTGCTAAATGCACGCACACGCACACACACACACACACACACACACACACACACACACAAAAAGAGAGAGGAGAGTAGACAGAAAGGGTAAAATATGACCTAGGATATTGTGATTTGTCACTCGCCTAAACACCATGTATTATATTTAGGCCCTACACACACACACTTTTGTCAACACAGACACACATTGCTCTCAGACATCCACACATACTCAGAAACATCATTTTAGATCATTGAGCCATTAAAATGCTTCATAAAACACTCCATAGTGCCCCTAGTGGAAACCAGGAAAATAACGTGCATTTCCACCCATAGGGAATACATATGTAGTGACGTCATCTGTTGGAACACACTATATTATGCAAATATAATGCTTTTGCTTCAAAATGAAAGGATGTTTCAACATAAATCATGATTTGTGTATTAATGACGGCCCCGACTTTAAACAAGGTTTTAATGGGTTTCAATGGGACATTTTTGTCCATTATGGTGCTGAGTGTTACTATTTGTTCTACACAAAGTGTGTTATACATATTTTGCAAAATGGAATAATTTTTTTTACATTTATCCCAAAAGTCACAATTTTGCTAAATTACATATCATTTGCATTAAAACAGCCAAAATGGTCAAAGAAATGAAACTGCAAAAGACCAAAAATGTCCCTAATGCAGCATAAAGGCCTGTTCACACCGGGACGAATTTCACGCGCGTTATACGCCGACGTTTAACGCCTCGTGACTAAACAATGGGCGCCAATGTGAGTGTTCACACCGACGTGTAAAACGCCACGCGTAAAAGCGTCATTTTTAAAAAAAACGCCTCGGGTTCGTTTTTTCAGTTTGACGCGCCGCGTCAAAAACTATCCGACCAATGAGATTGGCGCTTTTGCTCACGTGTCTGGAGCTTCTGAAGTTACAGTAAAACACAACTTGGGGGCGCTCAAACACAAAACGGTCTTGCCGAGCACACATACGTAATGGCGAAGAAGATACACAGCGTCCGTCTACAACACTCTGTCGGGAAGAAATAAGACGAGGAAGATGCAAGGCCAGATGAATGTAGAGCTGCTGGTCTTGTTGGTGTCTATATAAAGATACACCAATGAGAATAAAGTACTGTATGACAAACGCGACAAACTTGCTCTCTTCTTCTGAGTGACAAGCGAGTGTCAGAAGCACTTTGTGGACCGGGGTATTTCTGTACATTTAGCGCCATCTAATGTCAGGGAATGAATTTGCATGTTCAATCGGCTCATCGTCAGCGAAAAACGCTTGGGTGTGAACACAAAAAACGTGTTGAAAAACGCTGACGAATAACGCGAGCCGATATTCGTCCCGGTGTGTACGAGCCTTAAGGGTTAAATTATCCCTCTCTCTGTCTCTCCAGAGTTGTCAGTTAAGTTAGATCAAAGGCATTTCAGTAATGTTAACGTTATAGCTATTTGGTTAATGTAATTTAAGTTACTATAATATCGAAATTTAATATCTGCAACTAGCTCGACTAGCTAACGTTAATTCGATGTTTTAGTTAGCCCCGTTGGTCAGCTAATGCCGAGTTCAGACTGCACGATTTTCAAAATAATCGGGTCACTGTTGTTTTCACACTGCATGACTATCTGGGGTAACATTCAGTTGCTTCTGTGTTCATACTGCACGATGGGTCGGCGACAGGAGGTTTCACACTGCATGACTTTACAAAAGAAAGAATCGCCGACAACCTCTGCCTGGTCCGCAAACTACGTTTCACAACCAAACAAACGCGAGAAGTGATACGGAAATAACGGAAGATCACGCGTGCGTGAGACCGGAGTTCTCGCGCGACACTGAGTTTGTTATTAAAAATGATAGCCTACAAGAAGATTCCGATCCAAATTGTCTGTGCACTGATTTGTAGCGAAAATGAAACAAATAAATATTCAGTTTATGCAGGAGGAAATGTTTGGGAAGACGAGGGGAGCAAGGACTGTGTTTTGGAAAGAGAGTTGGGGGTAAATAAATAATTTTGCAAACGTCCTGCTGTTGCTGCTGGTCATGCAAATGTTTGTGCTTTGTTTCTGTTTGATATAATTGTAAATATAGGCCTATCTATCTATTAAAATACTGATATTCTGGTCTATAACTCCTCCTCGAACAGCCTGCTGTCCTGTATCATGCTCTCTCATTGGCTGTCGGTCATCGCCGATGTAGTTTTCAGTCAGAACACTTTCACACAGCAGGATTGTGAATCGCCGACAGGTCCAGATATTTAGCATGCCAAATATCTCACCCCAGATAGCAAGCACAGTTAGGCCGATTCCGGCTGAAATGCGTCACTGTCGGCTCACTGTCGGCATCGGTGAACAGATAATGGGCCAGATCCGTGCCGACTGTGCATAACGCATCTGGCTGACTGACGGCTTTTTCTGTATGGGCCAGTATCGGCTGAAAGCAGTTGTACTAGTGTCAGGTCCATACTCGTTGTAGCTGCGTGTATTTACCATCGGCCCGAGTTCGTTTTGTCACAAGCGGGCCACTACTAGAATTAAGGAACTCAGCCGCCGGAAAAAAGGTTTTGGCGGTTAATTTAAATCCTGAGGAGGATCCTGCAGACGCAGTCAGAACATCGTTTTCGAGAGGAATCATTCAGCTGAAAAAAACGAGTAAGTAATTGAATTCATTTATTGTTCTAGTGTTGTTTGATGTTTAAACTGTCAAGATAAAAATAGTTTTTTTAATATAGATGTTTGCGATGATTATTGAGCTTACGTAACGTCAGAATACCCATTCGGTCGCGGAGAGTGTTGATGAGAAGGCCTAACGTTACCGTATGGTCTCTTTTTAGGATGGTTGTGTTTGTGCTGTGATGGACACAGTGGACTGTAATGTTAGCTAATGCAATGATACTGAGTTATATTCAATTTTGTTTGCTAAAATTTAGTCAGTCAACTCGTCTTTTTCAGCGAGTGATTATCGAATCAAAGGAGTCGGACAACGCTCTCGGCGCCGCATTTCTCTATACAGGCGACTCTTTCTGATTTGATTCACTTACCTTTCAAAAGAGTCATTTATTTATGAATCGAACTACACGACCACGCTGTTGCTGCATTACACCCGCGGATACAACGTGTATAATCTGAAATTAAATATGTATTTTGTTTTAACACTCCTGTGGGGAACTCCGAAACAGATAACGTGTTAGCTACATAAGAGAAGCTGCCAAATAAGTGCAGCTTCTTGATTCATCGTCTTGTGTTCTTGAATGTAACGTTAACGTAATCTGCTTTAGAGCAGGCACTTTACGTGAAAGAAAAATATTAAAGCGAATATATCTCTGTATATATAATGTTATTAAAATGGTAGTTAATTTTTTTTTACTGCAGTGGGGATGTTAACGGTTCTATGATTGAGCGAACGCACTGTTTGGAATCTGACACCAACACTTTACAGATATTTTGGTAACACTACAATAAGGTTTCATTCGTTAATATCAGATGACTAACGTTACATTAGTAAACATGGACTAAGAATGCACATTTACTAACTAATACATTTTTAAAATTAAAAGTGAACACTAGTTGTATTTATTTTGTATGTAACTAATGTTAACAAAGATTAATAAATACGGTAACAAATGTATTGTTCAATGTTAATTTTAGTTAACACATTAACTAGCTTAATTTTAACAAATGAGACCTTATTGTAAAATGTTACCAATATTTTAAACTGCTGCGTGAACTCTGGCAACAACATTTGTCAAACCTATGTGCTTAAACTAATGCTTAAGAATGCCTCACAATATCTATTCCTTTATTTAAAAGATGCAGTTCAGAGAAACCCTCATGGCTAATGTTGCTGAAATGGAGATCGAGGATCCATGAACTGGCAGCAGATCGAGGGGCAGACACAAGATAAGTTTAAATCTATATTAAAAATACACCTCTTTAACCTAGCATAAACATTACACACTCACATTTCTGTAATTCACATCCGTTAAAGGTAGCTACACCGAATGTACTTGTTACATTGTAGGAAGAATGGCATCTACGCTAATGTTAGTCTCTCTGTCTCATTCTTATCCCAAGGTTAGGCTACTGTAGTCAGCCGGATCTAGTCCGCATCCAGACCAGATGGTGGACCTGCACCCTGAGATGACCACAACAGAATGCCAGACGAGAACATCACAACTAGACGAGACCTAGAAACAAACATCTGTGAAGACCTCGTTGACACAACAGTCCTCGGCACAGTCATCGGATCATCGGATCAGATCCACGAGAACCAGACCAGTTCTCCACACAGACCCAACGGCCAGCTTCAACTCCCCTCCCACCAACGCCGGCATGATCTCATGAAGGTAAAAGAGTAGCAAAACTGGAACATAGATGTGAATTGGAGAACTTGTACAATAAATATTTGTACTTGAAAACCTGTTGAATGTTGAGATTTTAACTCGCAGACAATAGTCACAAACCTGTATTCTGAATTTGAAGCTGCAGACAAGTAGTCACAAATGTGTAAAATGCCATTCACAGAAATACAATGACAGACAAAAACTTGTATTTGTTCATTCATATTCGCAGTACAACCTCAATTAGGCATTTGCAACTTCTCAAATCTGCCATTGCTATTTCAAATCTTCACGCATTGACTTTGCAACTATTTTTGCTATATATTAGATGCATAAATAACTTGTGCATTTGTAAACTGAGTGGCGTGAGAGAGAAAGGAGGGGCAATTAAAAAAATTACAATGACAGATTTGAGAAGTTGCAAATGCCTAATTGAGGTTTTCACATTGAAGCTGTGAGTGTACATTTTATTGTACAAGTACAAATATTTATTGTACAAGTTCTCAAATTCATATCTACATGCTCTCGAGTTTTGCTACTCTTTTACCTTGAAGTAAATCTTTTCCAATCTCCAAGCAAAAGGAGCTGAATAAAATGCTCTGAATATCATCAATCCACAATCTGACTTGTGAAGCAGCCTGAACCCTAACACACACCGTGTGCGTTGTTTGGCCAGAGGAGAACTGCCCCCCCGACTGAGCCTGGTTTTTCTTTCTTCGTTTTGTCTCCGATGGAGTTTGGGTTCTTACCACTGTCGCCTCTGGCTTTCTTAGTTGGGGACACTCATTCTTAATAATATTGATCTGCCTGCATTGACACCATTATATGAGAACTGAACTGAGCTGGTCGATGACATCACTGTTTTCTGCAGAGCTGCTTAATAATGAAAATGGACTCTTTTTATAATTGATATACTTTATACAGTTATTGAACAACTGAATCAACACCGTTGAATTCAGATGAACAATGACACTATTTTCTTTTTAGAGCAGCTTTACAGCCAAATTGATTATTTTCCTGTTTAACCCTGTAAAGCCGCTTTGAAACAGTCATTATAGCGCTATATATTTAATGGTGACTTGACATTTGCAAAAGGAATTTATTTAGTGTTAAAGAGAGTGAAAGAGAGTTTGTGTGTGAAAGAGAATTATGTTTTTCTTTTAATCATATACAATAAATATAATTTACTTATTATTTTTGTGGTTTAAAATTTGTTTTGTTAATAAATGTTAAAGTGTATTTTGTTCATTGTTAATACATGTTTATATTAAAGTGTATTTGTTAATTTTATAATAAAAACCCTTTTTAAATGGTTGAATTTGTGTTTCACTGTTTGCCAGTTTCTGGGCCACATCTGGCCCGGGGACCCAGCCGACTCTCAGCCAGATCCGTCTTACAGTGCCTGGGCCAGACCTGGGCCATATCAATAAATAAAAGTCATTATACAGTGCCTGGGCCAGACCTGGGCCATATCAATAAATAAGAGTCATTTTACAGGGTGTGGGCCACATCTGGGCCAGGGGAAGTTGTTTGAGTCCGTTTTCAGTGTGTTGGGCCAGTTTTGGGCCGGGGACCCAGCCGGAACTGGGCCAGAATTGAAGCAAGGATGAGGCCCAGAGGTGGGCCAGACAAATTTTGCTATCTGGGACGGGCGTCGGCGACTCGTCGGCGATTCTCTCAGATAGCGTCTTTGCTCATTCACACTGCGTGATTGTCACTCGCGTGAACGAGCACCGATTTGCCTGTGATTTCGGGCATTTGTCGGCGATTTCTCAAAACCTGTCGGCGAGCCAAAATCGTGGCTAAAATCGTGCAGTCTGAACTCGGCATAACGTTAGCATAACGCATCAACGTTACAAAACACATTAAACGTTTGAAAAAAATACCAATGAAAATGTTCCCCTGACAAGCAAGTAACTTTACGTTAAAAGTCTGTTTCTCTGGCAGCTGTCATTAAGACACTCACCTCAAAAAATATCTGCGTATTGTAACTCTGAAGCCGGTTCCTCCAAGTTTTCGGATCCAACGTCGCAGTTGTTTGTTTTCAGATTTTTCGCGCCGCGCTCGCGCACGCACACTGCCAGGGCGGAGGGCGCACCTGACCTGCACATAGGCGCGCGCAGGGGTACTTGCTCTGCGTGCTCTGGTCAAATGTAGTTCCGTGTCAAAAACACATTTTAATGACAAGTGCTTATAACTTAAACTGCAACTGACAGCTTTCAGTATCGTGTCTTGTTGCATTCTCCTGGCCACCCCAATCTCCATATATTATGTTAGACCACCTGGCTATTGTTGCAGGTCAACAGACCTGATTTTGCGGGACACGAGGGAGAGAACTTGCTATTATTATACTAGGTGAATAAATATTGATTTTATAAAATATAAATTATATTTTTAATATAAATATTAGATGTATTTTTGCAGTGATGTTAACATGCATGCTTTAAATTGCTAATAGGGTTTATAAAAATGTTAATGACGACGACGCTGACCGGCGCTGTGAACGTCACTAATAATATAAAACTCATTTTAACAGCATGGGTCATTCAATCTTAATTAATTTCAACAATGGCAAGCTGTTTCAAATCACTTGCATGCTTTTCTGAGGCCAAAAAGTCTCCTGTGGGGGCCCTGGAATATATCTTTATGTTGGGGAAGCTTGGGGGAAAAAAGGTTGAAAACCACTGCTTTAATATGTTATCCTCAGGAAATACATTGTTTTATTGTATTCAATATTTATACATTTCTAAAATATGAGAAGACAGATTTTATAAAACCTTTAAAGAATCATACAGGGCCTTAACAGTTTTATTTGTATAGTTGAGGTGCTATATAGCACCTCAACTATATAAAGAACCACCAAAGAACCACTAAAGAACCACTAAAGAACCATACTGGGCTGAACTGGTTCTTTTTATGGTAGTGGTGCTATATAGCACCTCAATCACCCCAAAGAACCACTGAAGAACCGCTGAAGAACCGCTGAAGAACCAACTTTTTTTTGTGTGTATTCACAGGCCTAAAACAGGTAGTGCAACCCACAATTTTACAAATGTTAACATTCATATTCATATTCTACACATCCAGACCTTTCAGAAAAGTATGATTTTGTTGGGGGGGGAGGGGGGGGGGGGGGGGGGGGGCAGGGTAGGCCTATGTAGCTTGCCGCCTATAACGGTATAGTTTCAGGTACAGATATTGAATAAAGTTAAACCTTATTAAAGTGACAAAAAAGTTTTTCAGCAGTGAGTGATTTCTTTGTCATTTGTAGTTTGATTAACATTCAAAACAAATGTGTTGTGTCTTTCCTTGTGCTTGAAATTGGCAAGGCTTGTCAGTTTCTTCAACTCTCTGGAACGTCTTTCATGCCGTCTGTCACTCAAGGTAAACAAGATGATGACATCTAGTGGAGAAGACTAGTAACAAGAGTAACATCAATCAGATATTATGTTCAATGTTTGCACAGATCGATTTGTGACGTTTAATAATATATAGAATATAGAATCGACCACATGTAAAAAAATATATTAATAATAAAATCTAGCTATAGGCCTATATTTTTTTGACCAGTCCTATTCAGCATTACTTTGCTGGAAAAGCAGAGCTGGCCATATTAGATTAGGATACGTTTATGTTGTGTATTTTTTTTATTTGCTCGTTTTTTAGTCTGTAGCCTACATTTCTGTATTTGTGCGACTTTAAAGTGGACTTCACTGTTTGCATTGCACTAGCCTATATACTTTACATCGAGGTTATACGTAAAATCTGTAACTTATTACCGGATTGACTTAAATGCTGTTAGAAAACCGTGTAGCATTTTGTTTATTGGAAGCTAATTTATGAAGTAAAGACTCAAACAAGCACATTTTGGAATTCTCACTTATATAGCTCAATGTTTAGTCCACAGAACGTTCTGGGAACATTAGTTTCTTGTTCCCATGGTGGTTTTTATGGGAACAACAAACCCTCTCCTGTTCTGTGCTATAACACACCTGATTCAACTCATCAGCTTATTTAGAGATTTCATGGCCCAAAATAGGTGTGTATCCAGCACCTGTATAGACCTTATGCACCAGAGAAACGAGGGCGCCGCCATCTTTAGAATATTGTCTTTGAACTTCCGTTTTTGCGGTCGCTGTATATATTTCTATGACATCGCTGTCCAGGAGTAATTAGCTGGTGAAGTTGATTTACTTATTGTAGAGTTAACAAAGTTATCATGAGCATTGTAATGTTTATCATAAGCATTGTAAAGAATATTCATAAATGTATGAATATATATATATATATATATATATATATATATATATATATATATATATATATATATATTATATATATATATATATATATATATATATATATATATATATATATATATAGGGATTCATACATTTTGGGGCATCTCGCCCGGGAGGACGGGGTTACGTCCTGCGTCACATCTGTCATGCGGGTTCTCATCGACCAGGGTCAGCGCACACCATATAGTAAAAGACAGGCAGGCACAGAACTATCTAGCGAACAGGTCTTAAATCTAATAAGTTATGTTTTTTACAACATGTTATTTGATGGAAAAGTGATGTTTAATTTCCATATTCTTTGTTTAGTGAACGAAAGCTAAATCAGGAATTGCGGTCTTTCAGTTTGTTTATCGTTACCTAGCTACCATGGGTTTAAGTTGTACAAGATGTGCTCTAGCCTAATTACAATGGCCAAGTCGCGTTTCATATTAACAGATGAATAGGCTTCGCTCAGTTTATTAAATACATCCAACCTGAAATGTCTCTTACAAACTATGAAGGGACAATGAATCAATCAATACACTGACATGGCAATGCTAAATGCAGTTATTAGACATTCGCTTATGCATATGTGCTATTGCTAGCTAACAGTTAACTCCCTTTACATTTTGTAAATGTAATGTAATGTAATACTTTTTTTTTTTTTTACTGTGTATGGTTTAGTAATGCATCTTTTTTTTCTATTCTTTTTCTTTTTTTTTCAAGTGGTTAATATTATTGATCGAACATTTACAACGTCAAACCATGTGCAACAAGTGAATACATTTTGGGCTTTTCCTAACACAAAGCTATCATATGGATTTTGAAGATTTGCAAACAAATCTTTATGATACCTTAATGGTGCTTTTCTGTCATTTGTGAACCTGGACAGCACCTGTGTTTATTTATTTTTGTTTTGATATGGAAAATAATATTTCATTATTTTATTTCAGAAATTAGTAATAACCCTAAGTAATAGTAGTGATGCTTATATAGCATTTATTCGATGGGAATATGACTCATCTCTCTAGTGGTCAAATGCTGTAGGCCCTATTCAGACGGGACTAGTTTTCCAGGGGGACAGTAGAAATTCATGTTTCACAGACGTAGGCTTTGCGATTTTAATCTTGTGCGAATCTGTCAGGTCATGTTTTTCTCACACTTCCTAAATAAAAAACCTAAGTAAAAATTCCAGGGCAAATTACCTATTGTTTTTTGGTGAACTCAACGATCCTCTGAGAATTCGAAGCCGGGCCGAATGCGAATGTCTGTGGCTGCATCTGAAGTTGCATTCTTCCCTACTATATAGTAGGCGAAAAACGTCTCGGCTACGTATGTAACCCTCGTTCCCTGAAAGAGGGAACGGAAACGTCACGTCAGATTCCAAAGGCGTCAAAGTTGGGATCTCAATACGTCGGTGACATGCCAAAATTATGTCGAACATGACCGACTGAATGTGACAGTATGTCTGAATTCATAGTACTTATAAAACAGTAGGCAAAAAGTACCCGGATGACCTTCTACTTCCAGCGAGATTCTGATGTGTTCACGATGCATTTACTAGGCCTATCCGATGAGGAGAGGATTTATGAATGGCATAACTGACACTGGTAGATCAAATGATAATTACAGCATGCCAAATGTATGCGTAAGCCTATACATTCATGCTATATACAATGTAGTGAAGTAATCGTGAAGTAATTACTTCTTCAAAATAATTACCTACTCAAGAGAGTATGTGATTTCGGATGCAGCCTCTGATTGCCAATTATTGTATTATTTAGGTTTATCTGTCCAAATTGGTGCATGAAATCACAGACATTGAGTTATAAGAATTGTAACTCAAACAAACGTTGTTTAGAAAACTATCCCCATCGCAATAGTGCTAACATGATATGACCTATCAAGGCAACAAGGGGGTTATAAAGAATAGTTCTTCTTAGAAAGAAGTGTTGCTAAAGCTGTAAATACTACTGAAACCAGCACTGCTTAACTGCACGATCACTGCATGAGCATAAAAGATCATAATGCATATGCACACAAAGAATATGATATTTTCATATTCCACAGTAATTTCTTTGTTTGATTTGAGACTTTTTTTGTACCAGCATTGATAAGTTCAGAATTTTGTCAAGCAGGTTTTAAAATAGTCACATGGTTTCATGTTAGCAGGAATGGAAAAAGCCCTTTAACCACATGCTAATGACTCCTCAGACACACAACTGACAGCAGACACACTCTCTGACATCAAACACACACAGCTCAGGCAACAGATCAAGCAACATCTGTGTACAAAGGTAATAAAAGAAACCACAGCAGAGTCTCCAATCCTTTAGATGAATGTTTTGCATCTATGTTTTGCACAATTGTCATGAGATTTACACACATATCCTCTTTAAGACTTAATGGGTCATATGATTTAAATAATTTGTTAAGAGTCCTTGTAATACAGGGCAAGTTTGTTTGAAGTTTTTAGGAGACAATTTCATGAATCCATCTTAAAGGAACACTCCACCGTTTTTTTCATATTAAACTATGCTATTCCCTTAACTAAGACGAGTTGATACATACCTCTCTCGTCTCAGTGCGTGCGCTCAATCGCTCTGGTGCGCAGCTACACGTTGATAGCCCAGTTCATTCATTAGGATCCAAGCAGAGATGAAGTTAGAAGCGACCAAACACCTCCACATTTTCCCTATTTAATTACAGTTACACGAGTAGTTACACGACCAACACTCAAAAAAATGAATTGTTGAATGAACGTGATTTAATCAAATAAATTGTCGAATGAAAGTGATTTAATCGTATCACCCATTATGCATCTAATCAAATCAAGTAAACTTGAACTACTTTGAATATTTTATATGAACACAATATACATTTGTAGATTCAACATGATTGTAATATGTCAATGTAACTTCTTTACAACTAATTGAATCAAAATGTTTGTATTGTGTTATGCCGAGTTCAGACTGCACGATTTTCAAAATAATCGGGTCACTGTTGTTTTCACACTGCATGACTATCTGGGGTATCATTCAGTTGCTGCTGTGTTCACACTGCACGATGGATCGGCGACAGGAGGTTTCACACTGCATGACTTTACAAAAGAAAGAATCGCCGACAATTTCTGCTTGGTCCGCAAACTACGTTTCACAACCAAACAAACGCGAGAAGTGATACGGAAATAACGGAAGATCACGCGTGCGTGAGACCGGAGTTCTCGCGCGACACTGACTTTGTTATTAAAAATGATAGCCTACAAGAAGATTGCGATCCAAATTGTCTGTGCACTGATTTGTAGCGAAAATGAAACAAATAAATATTCAGTTTATGCAGGAGGAAATGGTTGGGAAGACGAGGGGAGCAAGGACTGTGTTTTGCAAAGAGAGTTGAGGGTAAATAAATAATAATTTTCCAAACGTCCTGCTGTTGCTGCTGGTCATGCAGATGTTTGTGCTTTGTTTCTGTTTGATATAATTGTAAATATAGGCCTATCTATCTATTAAAATACTGATATTCTGGTCTATAACTCCTCCCCGAACAGCCTGTCCTGTATCTTGCTCTCTCGTTGGCTGTCGGTCATCGCCGATGTAGTTTTCAGTCAGAACACATTCACACAGCAGGATTGTGAATCGCCGACAGGTCCAGATATTTAGCATGCCAAATATCTCACGGGCGTCGGCGACTCGTCGGCGATTCTCTCAGATAGCGTCTTTGCTTATTCACACTGCGTGATTGTCACTCGCGTGAACGACCACCGATTTGCCTGTGATTTCGGGCATATGTCGGTGATTTCTCAAAACCTGTCGGCGAGCCAAAATCGTGGCTAAAATCGTGCAGTCTGAACTCGGCATAAGTCCAATCAAATTTATTCTTATCCACTGAATGTCTGTAAAGCACTTCATTTCAACAAGATTCTGCCTTGCTACATAAACTAGTTAATGTCTTGTTTTGGTAGTTGATTGAGCATTATTAAAGACACCTGGTGTTAACAAGCAGCATCACTGAAGGAGAAAACCATAATTTTTAATTCACCGTTATGGAGATGAGTGTTAACTTTAGTTGGGCTCTTGACACTTAAAACATTAACTTTAGATTTTGTTTGACTGCTGTTACTGAGTTATAACAGCTAGATGAACAAATGGTTATGGTCATCTGATAGTGTTGACTGTGTTTAAACATAATCATTATTTCACAATCATTTGACCTGAATCACTGAACTAACATAGAGCCAAATATACGGTTTACTTTATTAATTATAGCAGCACTGGCCTTGTTCAGCATCATATTTTTGACCTCTTCAATGAAATCCAAATGATTACGTCAATGAAAAGAAAAGTTCGAAAATTCTTTATATAGGCACACAGACATCAATAATTAGCGTATGAGTCTCAGCAATGGTGACAAACAGAACACCTCTGAACATAAGCTCATTATTTATTCATGCAGCAATGCATGATGGGTGCCATGAATGAGTTTTGATTGGTGCCACCCAGAATGCAACATGCTTTATTATTGTCACCATTGTTGAGATTCACAGGCTGATTATTGATGTCTGTGTGTCCAAAAACTATGTGGAATCAAAATAATAGTTTTTTTATATATAAAACACATTTTAAAAAAACCTTAGATTACATTGTAAAGGATGAAAATATGATGCTGAATAAGGACAATGCTGCTATACTTAATAAAGTAAACCTAAATTGGGCTCTATATTAGTTCACTGACTACCATCAGTTGGCCATGACCATTTGTTCATCTAGCTGTTATAACTCACATACAGCAGCCAAACTAAATCTAAAGTTAATGATATAAGGGTCAAGAGCCCAGCTAAAGCAAACACTCATCTCCATAACGGTAAATTAAAAATTATGGTTTTCTCCTTTAGTGATTCTGCTTGTTAACACCAGGTGTCTTCAATAATGCTCAATCAACTACCAAAACAAGACATTAACTAGTTTATGTAACAAGGCAGAATCTTGTTGAATTGAAGTGCTTTACAGACATTCAGTGGATACGAATAAATTTGATTAGACTAACACAATACAAACATTTTGATTCAATTAGTTGTAAAGAAGTTACATTGACATATTACAATCATGTTGAATCTACAAATGTATATTGTGTTCATATAAAATATTCAAAGTAGTTCAAGTTTACTTGATTTGATTAGATGCATAATGGGTGATACGATTAAATCACGTTCATTCAACAATTTATTTTTTTGAGTGAAGTATGGTGACACAAAATAAAACGTGTGGCTTTTCTAAGCGGGTAAAATGGATAACTATAATGTATGGCGGAATAGCACTTGGGAGCACTTCGACTCAGTCGGCACAGTAATATCTTCACTCCTGAATGATCCTGAATGATCCTGGAGTGATGATATTACTGCGCCGAGTCAAAGTGCTCTCTCAAGTGCTATTCCGCCATACATTATAGTTCAAAGTTCTCTGCCTGCCAGAGTGATTGAGCAAGAGAGGTATGTACCAACTCATCTTAGTTAAGGGAATAACATAGTTTTAATATGAAAAATGTAATCCTTTAAATTATAATACTTTAAATCCGTTGTAGGTCCCACAGTTGGGTCTTGTATTAAAGATTGAAGTTTGATCAACTTCTCGTTGTAATAGGTGCATACACCACATCATCCTCCTCTTTTACTTTCTGTAAAAAACACAACACAAGATATGATGATGATAATAATAATAATAATAATAATAAATCTTAGGTTTATCCTTATTAAGCAGTTGTGATATATAGGCATTATAAAAGTAACCCATGTGACTCCAGTGGTTTAACCTCAATTGTATGTACAAAGCCAGTGCTTTATTTACAAAATATAAATCTCCAACGCACATGCAACGTCCACTCTCGTGTCAACACAACACACATGCGTCCTGGTCTTTTATATATATATATATATATAAGAACAGGACGCATGCTTGTTTTTGTCTGATCAATCACACATACCAGCGTCATATAGTTATATATATATATATATATATATATATATATATATATATATATATATATATATATATATATATATATATATATATGATCTATATCTATATCTATATCTGACTCACTTCTAAAATGATAAAGAGACAGGACAGGAATAAACGATCTTACTGTTTTATGTGTGTTTCTTTTGTAGAACGCCGGATCTGCGTAAGTGATCTCTTCTGTACGAGTCTCATCTGTTTCAACGATAATAGATGCATTAAAACAAAAAGTAATACTAACTAGATCTGTGTGCGTGTGTGTGTGTGTGTGTGTGTGTGTGTGTGTGTGTGTGTGTGTGTGTGTGTGTGGTGTGTGTGTGTGTGTGTGTGTGTGTGTGTGTGTGTGTGTGTGTGTGTGTGTGTGTGTGTGTGTGTGTGTGTGTGTGTGTGTAAATAATTTTATTGTATGCAAATAGAGATGTATTCAGAGACAGAAATTTACAGAAATTGGTAAACACAAAAACTACCATTTATTTTGGTTTCTTTTCATATAAGTGATTTAGAAGGTGTTAACTACAATTTTATGGGGAGAATGATTGATTACATGATAATTAGGTATATCAATAGCCTTGAAATAATAAGAGTACATTTTCAAATTGTTAATATTTATTATAATACTTGTATGTAACACTTGCCTTTTCTGTCAATTTTTCTACATTTCCTGTAGATCCAGAAGATCCAAAATCCTGCAACAATCATCAGAGATCCAGCAGAGATCAACACTATCAGAGACACTGAGACTGGAGGAACTGAAGGAGAGAGTCATTAGTGTGAGTGCATTTGTACATACACAGATATATCATCATGAGGAGGAGAGAGTGTGTCCGCTGTAATGATAAAAAAAGAAGAGAATGTATCAGTGTGATCTACAACAGAAAACAGAGATCAGGTCAGTGAATACACACATATATCATCAGTGCTGTGGTACCTGCACATGTGTGACAGAGTGTGTTGATGTCCAGATGTGTGGTCTGGTTGCTGATGGGATTGTTCAGCACACAGCTGTAGGTGTTTTAGTCGCATCACACACACTCAACACTGATGAACACACCAGTGAACAATTTGATCATGATGAAGAACATTGTGAAGAGTTACTGATGATGACAGGAACAGGCAGACGAGCTGGAAAACATGAAATAAATAAACAGAAATATGGATAAATCTACACTGTTAATTTTCGGTTCATTGTGTTGATGAGCAGTGATTGTGTCTGTCTCAAATTATAATATTATTAAACATTTCAATATGTAAATAACTAATAAAACAAGAAGCACAGGAGAAATTACATCTCTACTCACCATAGACAGAAACATTGAATGTTTTTGATGTCAGTTTCGCTCCACTTATCATTTCTTCATAAACTCCAGCATGATCAACTGTGATGTTTGTGATGGTCAGAGATCCAGTTTGATCGACCAGCTTCAGTCTGTCTCTGAATCTCCCGTCAGGATAATGATCAGAGGGGAAGAATCCATAACTTCTACTGATTTCAGCTATAATATGCTTTTTAGCTCCATACTTCCACAGTATGCTACTGTATTGTTCATGTATTTCAGTAATATCAGTGTTTAGAGTGACAGAATCTCCCTCCATCACTGACACTGACTGTATTTCATTTGTTTCGGCAGCAAACACACCTGAAGAACATGAACAGGTTTTCAGATTAATGATCATGTTGGTTTAGAAAGCCTGAGATCAGTTTGTAAGAGTTTAACCTTTAACAGCAGCAGAGACACCAAACTAAATTAAAAGTCACATATATGAATCAATAATTTGATCTGTAATGTATTTTAAAATAAGCAACTGTAGAGCGAAATAAAAAAATGATATGATAAATTAAATATAGCATGAAAGAACAAGTTTAAATATGCTGAATATATTCAACACATTTTTTATTACTGAATTTGACTTTTGTAGTTGTTTATGATTACTGCAGAAGTATTTAAAATTATTTAAATTATTTTTTTTTTTATTTCTGGGGAGGATTTGCATTTGTATTCATTTCAGTTAAAATACCTAAAACAACACGAGAAATTTGATCACAGCAGATGAAAATAATCTAATTTTAACTGCAGGTGAAGTTTATTACTCTGAAATGTGAATAAATTACATAAATTATAACTTACCGATCAGACAGCAGAAGCACAAACAGAACAAAACAAACATTTTCTGATGTAATAACACTAGCACAACTGATCTAAACAAACACAAGAGAAGTAATGTGGGAGCAAGTCCTCCCTCAACAGAGTCTGACCCTCCTAATGCGCGCACACACACACACACACACACACACACACACACACACACACACACACACACACAACACACACACACACACACACACACACACACACACACACACACACACACACGCACGCACGCACGCACGCACGCACGCACGCACGCACGCACACGCACACACACACACAAACACACACACACACACACACACACACACACAAATTATTACAAATTATTTTAAAAAATCAATGATACTCAAGTTCCCAGCACTGTGGCAGGAATAAATTATGTAGAGAGTGAATCTCATAGTTGTTATTTACTGTTACTCATCAGAAGCTCCTCAACTTTCCAAAGCCTTGAAACTGAGTTATTCCAACTTTAGTTTTATAATTGGTTTAATAGATTTCAAATTATGCATTCAAGTTCAACACAATTGCTTGCCTGACTGTGTTAAATATGTAAAAAAAAAAAGAAGAATATTGTCTGAATATTGGATGAATTACTTTTCATGATAAAATAAAGACTAAGTCTAGTGATTTTAAAATTATATATATAAATATATATAATATATATATATATATATATATATATATATATATATATATATATATATATATATATATATATATATATATATATATATACAAGGAAAAGGTATAGTGAGTTAAAAGCGTGTCTGATCTGACAGTTTTAGTGAGGTTTGGAGTCACACTGAAACTGCTGCGGTCGGTTTTCTTCAGAAATGTGGTTTGAACTATTTATGGACAAGAAGATTGTCTGTGAGAAAATAGCTTTATTTGAAGAGCTTCTTCCTATCATGCTTTTTAATCTACACAACATGTTGAGAAACTGAGGTGAGAAAAGCAATAAAATACACAATTATCATATAACACTGCCATTTAATAGTTTAGCTTGTTAAAGATGTTATTTAAAAAAAAAAAAATTATACTTTTATATTACGCAAGTAAAAACACATTTATTACATTCTTGTACTCAGTTTCCACTGAGGTGCTTTATTACAGGTGAAAATAGGCCAACAGCTTCACTGATATGCATGCAGTTATTTTACACATTTGTTTATTTTTTCTGTAGTTTATAACTAAAGACATTTTCTAGAGGTTTATTTAGTAGAATCTCATGTTTAGTAAATGATTTACTGCAGGTTTGATTAGTCCAGTATGCAAAACCAAAGACGTTGATATCAATATAATAATCCCCGGATATTCAAACTGTAAATATTGTATGTAAATCAATGCAATGTTTTTAATTAAAGTAATGGAAATAATTTATGATCTTCATCAGGGGTTTAAGGTTGTGTGAAAATGTGCAATGATCTCTTGGTTGTATGAATGTGTATGATGAATCAGGATGTGGTTTGTAAAGTTGTTGAATGTCTATGAGACTCATGTGTGTTTGTCAGAGAGTGAAAGTGTGAATCAATGATGATCTTCTGCTGTTTGTTTGCATGTGTTACATTTACCAAGCAATACAAACCCATAATCAGCTGTAATTTTAAAAGCATTTATTTAATAGGCCTTATACACTAGAAGATGCTAGTATACATATGGCTAGTATGCTTACTATATTATCATTGTGTAGCCTACATCTCACCATTTTCACTTGCTGGACGATAAACAGGTGAAAAACATCCATCCCACACACTTGCACTGTGTGTGTGTGTGTGTGTGTGTGTGTGTGTGTGTGTGTGTGTGTGTGTGTGTGTGTGTGTGTGTGTGTGTGTGTGTGTGTGTGTGTGTGTGTGTGTGTGTGTGTGTGTGTGTGTGTGTGTGTGTGTGTGTGTGTGTGTGTGTGTGTGTGTGTGTGTGTGTGTGTGTTAACACAATTTTAATCTTAATACCATAGACTCGATCGTCATAAGAGTTTCCTATAGTGAAATAATCCCACAGCTGTATCAGCCTACATTATATTGAAAAATTGAATCATCTTCTCATGCCGACAGACACATACTCCACGTGACTCTCCTCTTCAGCGTTCTGTAAAACACATCACACAATATATAATAAGATATTTCAAATGAAAACAAAAAACAAATATTAGCATGAACTGCAAAGTTCTAATGTTAAATCATAACAACACAAGCTGCATGGGTATTTTGTAAATACCTAAATAACAATAGATTAATATTATAATTAATATGAGTCTGAACTGAATAGTTTCAGTTTAAGTTTCTTCCTCCGTATAAAATTGAATGAGTTTATTTTTTGTCCTTTCTTTTGCACAATTATACATTTAGTTGTATTTTAATTAAATTTCCCCTGCTGTCTGCACTCTAAAAAATGATGTGTTGGATTTACTTAAAATATATATGCACCATTTTTGCATCATACTTTTTAAGTAATCTCAACTTGGAATAATTTTACTTAAAACTAACAAGAAAACCTTTGTTATATGTACTTAAATATTTGAGTTCAAGCAACATTCTTTACTTAAAAATATATGCATCACGTTACATATATTTTTAAGTAAAGAATGTTGCGTGAACTCAAATATTTAAGTACATATAACAAAGGTTTTCTAGTTAGTTTTAAGTAAAATTATTCCATCACGTTACATATATTTTTAAGTAAAGAATGTTGCGTGAACTCAAATATTTAAGTACATATAACAAAGGTTTTCTTGTTAGTTTTAAATAAAATGATTCCAAGTTGGGATTACTTAAAATATATATGCACCATTTTTGCATCATACTTTTTAAGTAAATCCAACACAGTGAGGGCCATGTGAGATAAAAACAAATCTTAGTTCTGTTAACTGAACATTTAAGCTCATTTATATATAAAAATAAGTCAATTAAATGAGTTGAACCAACCATTTTAACTTATTTTAGATCTTCAGCTATAGGTCAGCTTACTGCACTGCTCCAGTACATTCAATGTCTTTAAATAAATTAAACATGCAAATCACACACAATAAAGCATTTAACTTTATTTGAGCAACACTTCTCAAAAGATTAACATTTTTCCAACATTTACTTTTGGAACATACAAAAATCCTCTTAAAGGACAATTCTGGTGAAAAATGAACCTATAGGGGTAATTAACACATAGTTACCGAGTTGATCGTTCTCTGGGATGCGTTTTCATGATAATCGAATGTAGAGTTTTATCTCTAAAAAACAGATTAGCTTATAATGCTAGTATATGGGGCATAGAATGAGCAAAAGAAAATCGCTAGTTAAAACCACTAACAAGGCTCAAAACAGCCTCACACTAACACGGTAGTATAATGAGGGTCCTTACATGCAAACCGAAACATTGAGAACTTTGTAAGTGTACAGACAGTTTAATAAGATGATACTTTTTAAAGACAGTACATTACACGTATACAGGCAGGAGTCATCTTGGAAAACAGTCTCGATTAGCCGAGTCACGAACGCCGTGCTAAGTGAGATGAACTGTGACTTGGAATCTCATATGGTCCATTGTTTCTGGAAGAAACTATTTTAATTAACAGATATAATTCATGCATTTCCATGTGTAGCAGGGTGAAGGTTACTCATGTGGATGATTGGCCATTGTCATGTAAGAGCGTTGAACCTATCAGCAGTTTGCTGTTCGGGTATAAAATGAGGACATTTATGTCACCTGGAATGCGTTGTCATCCGTACCGCCCCTTTACGGAAGTCACAATTTATGAATGGAGAGTGTCTGGAGTGCCGTCTCTTCGTTCTGTTGCTGTGCATAGGCTGCCCATGGCATGGAGGTTGGTTCGTTTGTTTTAAGTCAATTGATTTGTTCGTGGAAATATTGTTTATTATAAGTTTTTGTTTGTGTAGCTCGTCAACGAAAACCCACTGTATGTTGTGGTCTGCGACTATGCATAGTATCGCGTTAGGAACATCATCTGGTATGTATGAGAGCCATTTACGTGGTTTGTCTTTTTTTTGTTTTGTTAGTAATTTTTCTGTTTCATGTTTGACAGATTGAGCGACAGAATCAAGGGTTTACCTCTATTGTGGGACGAGATGCGCGTCTGTTGATCTAACGCACTGCTGTCTTGCCTGGGCTTATTTGTGTTTTTGTTGGAGTGAACTTAAGCTCTCATAACAGCGAGCCGGAACGATTGCTCGCCGAGGCGTGAGCACTGTGGAAGCTTGTTCTCTCGCTCGTTTGCTCTGCTCTTTGAGTGTACGGCCGATCGTGGCCTGTTTGTTTCATTTTGATTTGTTTCTTGTTTTGCTCCGAATTGTAATTTAAAGCTTCTTTTGTTATTTGTTTTGTTCATTTTGCGTATTTTGGAATATCATTTATTTTCCTTCTGTTTAGGCTTAAGTTTGGTTGAGAAACAAAACGAGACTGAAATTAATATGTTTTTGTTTCTCATTTTTATTTTTTTGGTTTGTGAACTGAGAATTTCCTTTTGGTGCTGGCTTTTGCCAGTTATTCAATGTTTATTGTTTGAGTCTTTTTTTTATAAACAGCGGGACGAAGAAAGTTTATATAGAGGGGTTTAGCTGCTGTTTAACGGGGGTTACACTGAGTGCTGTGCATTGAGTGACCTGACTTCACCAGAGTGGGTGTGTGCACTGTGTAGATATTAAGTGTGTTGTGTGAATTGAGGGTCACAGCAGGCTATTTCCCCTCCACTTGAGCTTCCTTGTGTATTTGTCTGTTTATTTCCTTATTTTGAAGTTTTGTACAGTATTGGTTCTTTTGTTTTCTTTTTTTTGATGTGTGAATACTGAGCCCTTGATGTTCACTTATTTGATGGTTTTAACTTTTGTATTTGAATAAAGCTGTTTCCTATTTGATACACCCTGGCCTATGTCTTTCTGCTCACCCATTTCTTTTGGTTACGAACCTGTGTGCCCCCTGTCCTGGGGCTGAGTTCCCGGTGAATATACCGGGTGGCGTAGTCGATAATTATATTGCTTCATACATTTACCTCCACTAACTGATGCCACTGGCCACATTTGGCGTAGTGTCGGCAGGGTTTCCATATTTTGGGTGAGCTGGTATTTTGAGAAGCGGGCCAGGGAGTGCTTTTGAGGCAGTATTTATTCTTTCTGTTATTGATATTGTATGTGTGAAAAAAAAAAAAAAAAAAAAAAGTCTATTTGATGTATTTTTTTCTTTTCCCTAAAGGCAAGGCAGCGGTGTATGTTATCGGTGAGTAAATCTCCTCGTTGTTGACTTCCCCCGCCGCGAGTGGTAAGTAGTGTGTGTGTAGCGATGGAAGGAGAGTTGCAAGAATTAAGGGAGTTGGTAGCACAGCTAAAGGCTGATAATGAAAAATTGCGCCAAGAGCGTGTATCTGCTCCATTGTTGCCAAGTAACGCTCTTCCTAGTGTTGCAGAGGCCCCCGCCACCGTGTCTCAACCCATGAGTGCTGGTGCCACCTCGGCTGAGAGGTTTGTGTTTGTACCTCGTGATCGCCGATGCCCAAAATTTAATGGCCGGACTGGCATCAGCATTGACGAATGGGTTGAGGAAGTACAGGCATGTATGCAGGTGCGCCATCTTTCTATTGCTGATCGAGCGTTTTTTGTTTTTGACCATTTGGAGGGGGAAGCACGGGAGGAGATTAGGCATCGACCTAGTGTTGAACGGGGGGATTGTGCTAAAATTATTTCAGCATTGAGGGAATTATATGGCTGTTCTCAGTCATATGTGGCTCTGCAGGAGGCATTTTTTTCTCGTAAACAACGTGAGGGGGAGACCCTTTTAGAGTTTTCATTGGCTCTAATGAGCCTTTGGAAAGCTGTTGAAGAAAAATCCCCTTATGAAATGCCGAATTCAGAAACCCTTGTGCGTGATCAATTTGTCGAACATGTGATAGATAGCTCTTTACGCCGTGAGTTGAAACAATTGGTGCGCCGCTCGCCCTCCTCTAGTTTGCTGGAGGTCCGTAGTGAGGCTCTCAGATGGGAGAGGGAGGGGTTGCCGGGGGGCGATCGCCGTCGAAGCCAGTCGGTTCCTTTGGTTCCTGTCATGCAGTATGGGGTACAGGGGGAATCATCGTTAGATGCCCGCGGTGCCTCAACGTTTGAGTTAAGTGAGTTAAGGGATCTATTGAAATCGCAGCAAGCCCAATTAAATCAGCTCTCTAAAAATGTGACTCGGCTCCAGATGGTTGCTGAGTATAGCCAAGCCCCTCGTGGACGTAGTCATTCTCCACACCCGCGGAATCATTCTTCTCGTGGCAATAGCATAATTTGTCGAAGATGTCAGCGACCTGGCCATTTTGCCAGGGAGTGTGACGGGGAACGTGTTCCTCCTCATTCTCCATCTTCTCGTATGGTCCCTCCTGTGGCTGGAGTTGGGCAGCCTTTTGCACAGCAGATGTCGGAAAACTAGCACCCGCCGGGCTGCAGAGTCACAGCTCGGTTGGGGTTAATGGCGGCTCAAATATTCTTCAAGGTTCTCGTTCAGTATCGTCTTTGATGTCATCGTGCCCACATTTGGTAGTTTGCGTTGGTGGGGTTCAGGTGCCCTGCCTTATAGATACTGGCTCCATGGTCTCTACAATCACAGAGAGTTGCTTCTTACAAAATTTTGAACCATGGGGTCAAGATCGTCTTCGTTCATGCCAATGGTTGCAACTTCGTGCTGCCAATGGGTTGGACATCCCCTACATTGGGTATATGGAGTTGGATGTCGAACTCTGTGGCAGGTTAGTGCCGAAATGTGGGGTGCTGGTTGTCCGAGATCCTCCTGGGGGCTTGTGTTCCCAGGCACCGGGAGTTTTGGGAATGAATGTTCTCAGTCGGTGCTACCAGGAGCTCTTTGGACAGCATGGCTCTTCTCTTTTTGAATCTCCCTCGTTAGTTCAGGTTCCCAGTATTGTAACAAAGGCATTTCAACATTGTCACGAGGTATGTTCCCAGCCTCATTCTACTCTCATAGGTTCAGTTAAGGTACGCGGTCGTAGGGTACAACGCATCCCAGGTGGCATGTTACAACTAGTTACGGCAACTTGTTCAAAGCAGTTCTTGCATGACACTGTGCTTTTTGAGCCCCCTGAATCTGGTCTGCCAGCTGGGTTGTTGGCTTCGCCATCGTTGGTGCAGGTAAATCAAGGTATTGTTTCGGTGCCAGTGGTGAATGTGGGAACCACTGACATTGTGCTTTACCCACGCACCCATTTAGGCACTCTGACTAGTGTTTATGTTGTCAGCTTACCATCAGGGGTCACCGAGGTTAAAACTATTGCGGCTACTGTTAACGTGCAGGTTTCCCAGGAGTTACCTACGGTTGAAGAACAGATAAGGACTGCTGATTTGTCTGTGTTGTCGCTTGATGATCAAGAACGTGTTCGGGCTCTGCTCTGGCGGTACCAGTCGGTGTTTTCTGCACATGAAGGGGATTTGGGGTGTACTACCCTTTTGTCGCATGAAATCCCACTGTTGGATGATACCCCAGTTCGGCAGCGGTACCGTCGAATACCCCCGTCAGAGTATGAGGTGGTAAAGGCTCATATCAATATGTTGTTGGAGGCTAAGGTGATACGTGAGAGTTGTAGCCCTTATGCATCCCCTATAGTTCTTGTCAAGAAAAAGGACGGTGGTCTGCGCATGTGCGTAGACTACCGTCAGTTGAATGCTAGAACTAGAAAGGATGCATTTCCTCTTCCTCGTATTGAGGAGTCATTAGATTCACTGACAGGGGCCCGTTGGTTTTCCACTATGGATTTAGCTAGCGGATACAATCAGGTCCCTGTCAGTGAGCAAGACCGGCCTAAGACCGCATTTTGTACACCATTCGGCTTATTCGAATGGAATCGCATGCCTTTTGGCCTTTGTAACGCACCTAGTACGTTTCAGCGTTTAATGCAACGTTTATACGGTGATCAACAGTGTCAGTCATTACTACTCTATCTTGACGATATAGTCATTTTTTCATCCTCAGTCGTACAACATCTGGAACGACTGGAGCTTGTTTTGAGTAGGTTGCAGTGTGAAGGTCTTAAGGCAAAATTGGAGAAATGCGCTTTCTTCCGTTCGGAGGTCACATATTTAGGACATGTGATTTCAGCCGATGGTGTTTCCACAGACCCCAAGAAGATTGAGGCGGTGGCCCAGTGGCCACAACCTACTAGTGTGTCAGAGCTTCGTTCCTTCTTGGGCTTTGCGAGTTATTACCGCCGTTTTGTGGAGGGGTTTGCTAAGTTGGCAGCCCCTCTACATCGGCTGGTTGCAGAGTTTGGGGGTACAAAGTCTCGGAAGAGAGCAGAGCCGGGTTTTGCCAGTGGCTGGACTACCCACTGTCAGAGAAGTTTTGAGAGTTTGAAAGGTAAGCTCATTTCTGCCCCAGTGCTCAGTTATGCAGATTTTTCCCTTCCTTTTATCTTGGAGGTGGATGCTAGCCTGGGTGGGTTAGGTGCAGTCCTTTCGCAGGAGCAGGGTGGCAAAGTAAGACCTGTAGCGTATGCAAGTCGTGGCCTAAGACCTACAGAACGTAATATGTCAAACTATAGTTCTATGAAACTAGAGTTCTTGGCATTGAAGTGGGCAATGGCCGAGAAATTTAGGGAATATTTATTAGGCCATAAATGCGTGGTGTACACTGATAACAATCCCCTCAGTCACCTGACCTCGGCTAAGTTGGGGGCGACGGAGCAGCGCTGGGCATCACAGCTAGCTTGTTTCGATTTTGAAGTTAAGTATCGACCGGGGAGGTGTAATAAGAATGCAGACGCCTTGTCTCGCCAGAATCCACCCGTGCTGGAAGTGGCAGGCAGCCTATTTCCTGGTACAGTTGTTCCCGCTTCAGTACAGCAGGCTGTTGCAATACCATCGGCCCCTCTTGCGACTCAGGCTGTTGTGACTGCCTTACCAGGTCATTCAGTGGATCATATCGGGGCCCTACAAGCGGCTGATCCAGTAATTGGTGAGATTTTGGGGTTTTGGAGGAAGCAAGAGCTCCCTGGGCCTCTCGAGCGGCGGCAGCTTTCACAGACTGCTCTAATTCTTCTTCGGCAGTGGGACCGCCTAGTGGAGAGGCAGGGAGTGATTTACCGTCGCATTTTTCGTCCTGATGGTGGAGATGAGATTTTGCAGGTAGTTCTGCCTTCGGTGCTGCGGCGTGACGTTTTGCAAGGGTTGCATCAAGAACACGGGCACCAGGGCATTGAGCGCACTACTGAGTTAGTGCGCCAGCGGTGTTATTGGCCCGGTATGACAGCCGAGGTGGCACGATGGGTCCAGGAGTGCGAACGATGCCAAATGGCCAAGGACACTGAACCGGCCGCCCGTAGTTTTATGGGACACTTGTTAGCGTCCCGGCCAAATGAAATCTTGGCCATAGATTTTACATTGCTAGAAGCCTCCCGCTCAGGCCTGGAGAATGTTCTTGTAATGACGGATGTGTTTACGAAATTCACGCTTGCCGTCCCTACTAGGGATCAACGGGCCGAGACTGTAGCACAGGTGCTGGTGAGTGAATGGTTCTATAAGTTTGGGGTCCCGGTACGACTCCATTCTGACCAGGGCCGCAACTTTGAGTCCTTTCTGATCCAGCAACTGTGTAAGCTTTATGGGGTTGAGAAGTCTCGCACTACACCATACCACCCGGCTGGTAATGGTCAGTGCGAGCGCTTCAATAGAACCTTACATGACTTATTGCGCACCTTGCCAGTTTCAAAGAAAAGAGATTGGGTGTCATGCCTCCCTCAGGTGCTCTTTTCATATAATACCACCCCACACCAGGCCACAGGTGAATCCCCGCACTTCCTGATGTTTGGTCAGGAACCACGGCTCCCCATTGATTTCCTGTTGGGCAGAGTCTCTGAGCCAGTGGCAGGAGAGGTGCATGAGTGGATTATGGAGCATCAGACACGGTTACAAGTAGCCTTTGATGGGGCAAGAGATCGTTTAAAAGTAGCCGCTGATCGTCGGAAAGCAAACTTTGATCTGCGAGTCCGTGATGCACCACTTGAGCAAGGGCAGCTGGTTTATCTCCGGGAATGTGGTAGGCAGGGCCGACACAAGATTCAGGACCTGTGGAGCTCTGTGGTGTATAGGGTGAGGGAAGCGCCTAGGGCGGGTGGCTCGGTTTATACTATTGCACCGGTGGATGACATGAGTAAGATCAAGCGGGTTCATCGGTCCCTGTTAAAAGCTCAGGTTCAACGGAGCCCTGTTCACATACCTTGTGTCGCTCCGGTAGTGGAGCCAGAACCGAGTTTACATGATAGTTTTGATGAGGTTGACTTGTGGGTAGCCGTGCCAGAGTCGCCCCAGGCGGCTGGGGTCTCCGTCCCTTTGGAAAGGTCAGTTGCCTGTGAGGGATCTGGGGCAATGGATGGGCCAGGTCCTCCTTGCGAGGTGGGAATAAGTCAAGGGTTATCAGACTTGTCAACTCTGGGTCAGTCACGAGAGGCTGTGGTTTTGCCTCGTAAATCAAGGCGGCCAACAGCTGGCCAACATTCAAATGTTTATCATTTGCCTAGGGCAGTGGGAGAAGCTGCAGAATGCGTTAGGGCGCCTTCTGGTGCAACATCTAGTGTGGTTTTAGCTGTTTTTAGGCCATGGGATTGACTCTCGGCCTAGGGACTTATCGTCGGGGCGACGATTTATAATGCGGGGGTGGAATGTAGCAGGGTGAAGGTTACTCATGTGGATGATTGGCCATTGTCATGTAAGAGCGTTGAACCTATCAGCAGTTTGCTGTTCGGGTATAAAATGAGGACATTTATGTCACCTGGAATGCGTTGTCATCCGTACCGCCCCTTTACGGAAGTCACAATTTATGAATGGGAGAGTGTCTGGAGTGCCGTCTCTTCGTTCTGTTGCTGTGCATAGGCTGCCCATGGCATGGAGGTTGGTTCGTTTGTTTTAAGTCAATTGATTTGTTCGTGGAAATATTGTTTATTATAAGTTTTTGTTTGTGTAGCTCGTCAACGAAAACCCACTGTATGTTGTGGTCTGCGACTATGCATAGTATCGCGTTAGGAACATCATCTGGTATGTATGAGAGCCATTTACGTGGTTTGTCTTTTTTTTGTTTTGTTAGTAATTTTTCTGTTTCATGTTTGACAGATTGAGCGACAGAATCAAGGGTTTACCTCTATTGTGGGACGAGATGCGCGTCTGTTGATCTAACGCACTGCTGTCTTGCCTGGGCTTATTTGTGTTTTTGTTGGAGTGAACTTAAGCTCTCATAACAGCGAGCCGGAACGATTGCTCGCCGAGGCGTGAGCACTGTGGAAGCTTGTTCTCTCGCTCGTTTGCTCTGCTCTTTGAGTGTACGGCCGATCGTGGCCTGTTTGTTTCATTTTGATTTGTTTCTTGTTTTGCTCCGAATTGTAATTTAAAGCTTCTTTTGTTATTTGTTTTGTTCATTTTGCGTATTTTGGAATATCATTTATTTTCCTTCTGTTTAGGCTTAAGTTTGGTTGAGAAACAAAACGAGACTGAAATTAATATTGTTTTGTTTCTCATTTTTATTTTTTTGGTTTGTGAACTGAGAATTTCCTTTTGGTGCTGGCTTTTGCCAGTTATTCAATGTTTATTGTTTGAGTCTTTTTTTTATAAACAGCGGGACGAAGAAAGTTTATATAGAGGGGTTTAGCTGCTGTTTAACGGGGGTTACACTGAGTGCTGTGCATTGAGTGACCTGACTTCACCAGAGTGGGTGTGTGCACTGTGTAGATATTAAGTGTGTTGTGTGAATTGAGGGTCACAGCAGGCTATTTCCCCTCCACTTGAGCTTCCTTGTGTATTTGTCTGTTTATTTCCTTATTTTGAAGTTTTGTACAGTATTGGTTCTTTTGTTTTCTTTTTTTTGATGTGTGAATACTGAGCCCTTGATGTTCACTTATTTGATGGTTTTAACTTTTGTATTTGAATAAAGCTGTTTCCTATTTGATACACCCTGGCCTATGTCTTTCTGCTCACCCATTTCTTTTGGTTACGAACCTGTGTGCCCCCTGTCCTGGGGCTGAGTTCCCGGTGAATATACCGGGTGGCGTAGTCGATAATTATATTGCTTCATACATTTACCTCCACTAACTGATGCCACTGGCCACACATGTAATTAGTTTCACAAACGTAATTCCAATCGACCAGCTCACTTAGCATGGCGTTCGTGACTCGGCTAATCGAGACTGTTTTCCAAGATGACTCCTGCCTGTATATGCGTAATGTACTGTCTTTAAAAAGTATCATCTTATTAAACTGTCTGTACACTTACAAAGTTCTCAATGCTTCGGTTTGCATGTAAGGACCCTCATTATGCTACCGTGTTAGTGTGAGGCTATTTTGACCCTTGTTAGTGGTTTTAACTAGCGATTTACTTTTGCTCATTCTATGCCCCATATACTAGCATTTTAAGCTAATCTGTTTTTAGAGATAAAACTCTTTACATTCGATTATCATGAAAACGCATCCCAGAGAACGATCGACTCGGTAACCATGTGTGAATTACCCCTAGGTTCATTTTTTAAGAATAAAACTTACAAAAAAAGGAAAGAAAGAAAATACTTTGGTTTTGTGCTAGAGAGATTGCAATCTTTACAAAAGTTTCACAAAACTTCCTTGTTTTTTCACTCTTTGCAACACTTCTCTAAATATTCAAATTTTTCCAACATTCACTTTTGGAACATGCAACAAACAACCTGAGACTAAAACAAGGCTACAATCCAACCTTTGCAAACTGACACTGTACTAAAACCAGATGCGTTTGGCTGAAAAGGTCTTGTGAACATATTTTCGTTCAAAGTGTCAAAGTGATTTCGTTCATAAAACTTACAAAAATAGGAAAGAAAGAAAATACTTTGGTTTTGTGCTAGAGAGATTGCAATCCTTACAAAAGTTTCACAAAACTTCCTTGTTTTTTCACTCTTTGCAACACTTCTCTAAATATTCAAATTTTTCCAACATTCACTTTTGGAACATGCAACAAACAACCTGAGACTAAAACAAGGCTACAATCAAACCTTTGCAAACTGACACTGTACTAAAACCAGAAGCGTTTGGCTAAAAAGGTCTTGTGAACATATTTTGAGTCGTAATGGTCAGAACAACACCATCAATATCTATTGTTTCAACAAAGAAGCTTGTTCTTCAGAGAGTAAACCTTTGGAGAAAGTTTGCCACTGTCTAGTTCCAGTAGAATCTTCTGAAAAAATTCAAACGAGTATCTGAGCTCTTTGGGGTAACTCAGATTGATTGCATAAATTAGGCCAAGTAGATAAACGCAAGCCTTCGCAACACCTGACAACCCCGTCATCACCTCTATGCCTTCCAGCGTTACCCCAGTCTCTAAAGGATCATCTGCTGAGCCACCTTTCGTGATGATCCTCAATGTGAGATGTTCTAGTTCCTCTTCGTTCCCATGAGTTTCCTTAAAAAAAAAAAAAAAAAACATTTTTAAAAACAGCAAATCTGCATTTACTTGCAACATCACTTTTTATTGTTCAGTTTAATTAATTGCCATTATACAAGCTGTTTATTTTTAGGTTTGGAGCTCAACTTGGTTATTGATCGATTTTAGGTGCTCACCTGATAATGCTTGATGAGATTCTCAGGATTTTCCGAGAGGTAGACAATTAAGCATCGAATTACAACTTCTCTGCGTTTTTCCACAGGACTGGTCTGAAAAGTATACAAAATGAGGCTTTTCATGGTGCATACAACAAAACAACAATTATACAGAGATCCCATAGAGTTTGGGCATTATGTAACAAACTCATCTTCATTGACTGTATAATTAACTACTGATGTTAGATTAAGTTGGAAGCAAAATTAATATTGAAAGAGCAGAAACTTCTGCTCAAGTTACACCACAACAATGATCTGAAAATTCTGACATTAATTACTCACCCTCATGAACTACTCATCATCATGTCGTTCAGAACTTGTAAAACTTCCCAACCCAGTCTCACGGCAGTTCGTGATATGGTCACGTAATTTAATCTATTTATTCGTGGCAGGGGCACGTTAATTTCGTTATTTTCGTAACTGCAGCACGTTTTTTAAACTAATGCATTTCAATTGGATGAATCTTTCGTGCAATAGCACGATTCTTTCTGCCGTTATTTTCGTAATTTCAGCACGTTTTTTAAACTAATGCATTTCAATTGGATGCAGATTTCGTGCAACAGCATGATTCTTTCTGGAACCCTGGCCTGCAGCGTTGAAATTTGACGTCTTGGCACGACCCAAAAAAATATTCAGGGCGAGTAAAATTGCTGCCCCTAGATCATTTTTATCTGGCCCTCTAACTGGTTTTTGATGTTTAAAACCCCTCGCAAAAGTGCCCTCTGCGCAAAGGTTTAGCGCGTTCATCAGCGGTGAGTTTAACAACGCAGACGGTGTGCAACCGCATTCAGCGGTGAGTTTAACAACACTCAACTGCAGGTAAACCGTAAATCAGAGGTGAGTATAACCAAACCAACGCTCAACTGCAGGTAAAACGGCATTAAAAGGTGAGTTTAACAACGCTCCAAGGCGCGTGCAAGTAAGCAATTTAAGCATTTTCTTGTCATAGGTAAGCTGCTTTAACTAGAGCATGCTGGATAACGTATTTTTATCGGAGGTTTGCTGATTTGCTGAAATATATATATATCAAATTCTACGATTGTGTTCAATTAATCAGTTTTATTTGTATTTTATTTATTTTATTTATTTAAATCCTCTAATTATTAACGCTGACGTCACCGTATGGGTCGATCCCAAGGTCCATTGCGATTTTCCACTCGGTAAGTAGAAGAGTTAATTAATAGAGATGGATACTATTCTTACATTTACACTTCAAAAACTGTTGAATTAGGACAAGAAGTTGTGTTTAGAAACTTTGTAAGTTGGCCATTTCATTTTTAAGACGATAAATGATAGACGACTTTATAGCTTTCTGCACCAAAATATCGATTTTTGCAGGCTAGTAAAGTTAGCTAACGTTAATTGAATTCAAGTTCATTTTTTTCGCCTATAATCATGTAAGGTATAGCCTACAATCATAGGGGAATATAAGATTTTCAGTATTAGCCTACATTAGCACACAATTATTATCCAACATTATAATTAAATGTGCAGAATGAATGACGGTGTTGCCAGATTGGTTAACGTTAGTGTTACAGCCTAACGTTATCATTGTTAAAAATCCACGCAGAATACACCCACATAAATCCATAATAAACTATACAAATTCATAACTACTATTGTGGCTAATCACAATTTTTCAATATGAAATAAAAGATAATAGAGAAAATAGAAAAAAAATCGCTAAAGAAAATAGAGTGAACAGAACCAAGTCCATTTTAGTTTTTTAATTGAGCACTTTAGTGCTCATGAAAAAAAGGTATATTTAGCTCTGTGCATTACAGTCACAATATTTTGACATTAAGTCATTTCATTGTCTCTGGCCCATTAACTCCCTCCCCGTAAACAAGTGTTTTTTTTGTTTTTAGGTTCTTCCAACATTACCCACCTACTAGTAGATTACCATTACACCACCACAACCAAAGGCCCTTTTAAGCGCCAACCTCTCTGTATTTGTGCACTGTTTGTCTTTCGGTCTGTCTCTCATTTCTGTCTGTGTCTCTTATCTCTGTCTGTCCATCTCTGTGTCTGTCCTTCTTTTTCTGTCTGCCCCTCATTTCTGTGATGACCACTACACGTGTCACCGATTGTCAAGATGACAATTACATGGAGGGGAGACGGATGGCTCTTGAAATGAGCTTAGAACATGTTCTGACTGAAGCCAGGGTAGGTGTTTTTTATGCGTTTAATTTTTTTAAAATTAATTTTCAGATGCAATGAAGTAGAGTGCCTACATTGGGTCCTAGTCCTATTCTATGTATTACCACGTACAAAAAAATCCATTGCACCTTAATGGTTGAAGAAATATTTAGGCTATAATAATCACTCTGTAGACTATTATATAAGCCTAGGTACCTCAGACTCATTCAGTCTGTGATTGTATCTAGCTGCTCTCAATTGTCAAACATTTGTATGAAAGGGGTATAGAGTTGATTTTTACTTTTGAACTCCTTGGCAAGTCCAGCCAAACTGAATGCGTTGATCAAGGATTCTTTCTTGAAATTGTTTTTCCACCTTAAAATATATAGGGTATAAAGTTTATGATAAGAGTTTTTTTTTTCATATCCATTGCATCTTTTGTTAAAAATATATTTAACAGCCTAATCATGATTTTCACTTCAAACCTCAGAAAGAATCCGAGGAGCAGAGGCAAGTTCCCCCTCTGCCAATCCCAAAAAGGGTGTGTTTAGGGCGTGGCAAGCCAAGGGGAGGCGTGGAGGGCTTGGCAAGCCAAGGGGAGGCGTGGAGGGCGGGCCAAAGCCTCAGCTACCGGTAATAAAAATAATAGTAATTGGTTACACATCATTGTCAATATCAAGTTGTGTTGGTGGTCTAACTTGGTTTTATTTTTCTGTGTGCCGTTGTAGTTACACACAACCAGATCGGGAACTGCCTGCTCACTGAAGATCTTCCTGCAGCCAGTCTTGATCCTCAAGTGGAATTTGGTAAAATATGGTCAAATACATTTGAATTATTTTTAGGTAATTTTCTGAGGCAGTACTGAAAGCAGGGTTCACCCAAATCCTGGATTCATGTAAAATTCTGGCATAAAATGTTAAAACTCGAAAGCTTGCCAGACCTCCTGTGCCTAGTTAAGGCCTGCTAAGGCATGAATTGGCCTGTGGCGGTATCGGGCGTGGCTTAGCGAAGGGTCAGTTGTACCCAGACCCACATCAACTGCTTATAAATCATCAAAGCCAAAGAGTCCTATTATTGAACCACTTTTTTGTTAGTTTCATACGTCTCAATTTTCACGTTCATTCAATTTACCCTGATACATGTTTCAAAGTATGCTGAATTTGGCCCTAGACTGTTGGAAAGTTGATTTGGAAAAGTTCTGAAATTTATGTTTCTGAAAGCATTGGCAAAATTTTACCCATTATTATGAAATCATGGGTCTGCATAGAAACGGTCCTTTGTCAATTAAATTAATATTTGTCTTTGCAGAAAAAAACATGGAGAGCCTCTCTGCTATGTCTGACTCCCCTGAAATCCAGAGGGCCTCATCATCATGGGCTTTCAGGCAGCAGCAAGCCTCACAAAGATGGAAGGAGGCAAGGCCATTCCACCTTAAATGCCTCATCCAAACTCAGGATGTTGGCCAACCATTTTGTAGCCATTGCAGCAAGCCTGCAGTTGTTAGGTGAGATCTCATTAATGTTCTTTCATACTTTGTAGGTTTTTAGAGTGCATCACTAATTGGTGTCTTCATGTTTCGGATAAACTGCATGTTTATGGTGGAGTCAGGGCTGTTTTAAAGAGTTGGTTCAATGACTATATTGGTTCATTGATTTCGTTCCTAGATGCAGAGAGTGTCTGCCAGACCAGTGGTTCTGTGAAACCTGTGATTGCAAGACTCACAGAAGATGGCCACTCCACGATAGGGAGTCAGTCCTTGAGGGCTTTTTTAAAGCTATTCCCCCATCCAAATATTTTGTTAGAGGGGAGGGAGGATACAGCTCACACGACCAAGGTAGGTAATTGCAGAACTCTTTTGTACTCTTGTCTAATGAATGTCTAATGTAGTAGGCTAATTTTGTGTTTATCTTTCCTTTGCTAGCTTGTATTTTGCCAACGGTGAGAGTGACTCAAAAATGTCCCTGTGAACCCCCAGCATAACTGTGTCACCTGGCAAAGCAGTCATTTTAATTTCCATCAATGGTAATATTTCTAAACTCTGATCTTTTTTCAATATTCAGCTGTTTCCCCCTTTTTTTTTGCCTTTGCTTTGCAATGAAAATAATAGTACTTTAAAAACGACAGAATACATCTTGTTCAACATTATGATAAACCAAAAAATATATACTTATTTGAACTATGCTGGTGTGATTCTACTCAAGATGTAGCCCAAGTGTCTTAAGGTGTGCCAGCTGATTGTTTCTAAAAACTCAGGTATTCATGGGTTTGTTTTCTAATTACCCAAGGGCGTTATGACATGCACCAGCCATTGTTTGCATGCCAAACATGCCAGCAGCAGTGGGCTCCAGAGTTCATGGACCTCGTAAACAGTGGTTACTGGCCAGCTTCCACCAGCTCTTCCACTTTGTATTCCCTCAACCTTTTCAGCAGTGTGAGGGAACTAAAAGTCATCGCTCCGGCACTGTCCAGACAAGCCTTGGCAAAGTTGCTGGAGCACCGTACAAAGTGTGGTGGGCGGGTAAGTGTTCACAATATTATCGAATTCTTTACCATATGTTGACATTTCTAAAGTAACATTTAATATAATGCATCTTTTAGTCAGGACCAGTGTGCGGGGATACGCTGCAGCGCAGCTTCCTCGAATTTTCATATTGTGCTTTTGAGGAAGACAGCATGTCCTGCGGTGCACCTTTCACCTGCCCCGCTTGCACCCCAGACATGCTGGCAATCTCTGTGGATGGCAACAGGAAGCTATACCGGTTTCTCCGAAGCGGAAGGTGATATTTTTTTCTTCCAGTATAGATTGATCTGGATTTTTTTATATTCAATATTCAGCATGGATTAATGTTCTGTTTGGTTTCTTCCTCAGCTCTGACTCTTCGTTTTTTGAAGGAGCATTTATTGCAGAAGACACATCTGTGTCAACATTTGTTGATGTCTTGCATAAAGCTGTGAAACAGGCAAGTTTCAAATAATTTCTAAATTCAATTAGAATGCTTTTACAGCCCAGATTGTATTTGCATTGGTGAGAAAACTGCCCTCAGCTTCAAATTACAAGGAGTATATACAATATGTTTATAGTGTGTTTCATTTACATGACAGCTACCTGGACAAGGCAGATGTGGGAGCTCCTCGTGAACAGCAGCGAAGGAGACTTCTAGGAGGACCTTCAAGTTGGACGAAGAGGGCATGGAGGTTGCGGTGTGTCGGCATGGTTTCCTCCTTAAAGCGCTCAATATGTTCAGAGGTGAGATTCTAATAAATTGTTTGCTGTTAAATGTAACTTTGTATTGTTATTATTTGTATGCAGCTTATACCCCTGCTTGGTTGAGTTTCCCATTATGATGTTCTCTTCAGAATGTACAATAATAATTTTTATATCCCTAGGTGAAATCTTTGCCTACCCCATGTATCTGCACAAGGAGTTGATGAGTTTAAAGCCAAGGTTTATCGCCATGGATGTAATGTGTAAATACTGGCCATATTTAAACAAATCAGCAAACATCCTTCCTGATCTCCAGGGGCTAACATCAACCAGGCCTTTCCTAAGCGTCATGCACGCTACAGCACATTCCACTAAGTGTGAGGTATGTTCACTGTTTATTATGTTTAACTATCATCGGAAAATAAGTCCCTCTGCTGCGCATCAGGGTCCGGTTCGCCTTGTTGTTATTTATTATCCGATATGATGAGATGGTCCTCACTGCAGAACATGAAATCCACGGGGAGGAGTCGGATCTAGATCCAACTCCTCCCACCTTACATACCTTAACCTACCCAGCTCCACCCCCTTATCCCTAAACACACCCCTAAACCTACCCAGCTCCACCCCCTGATCCCTAAACCTACCCAACCCCACCCCTTAATCTGGATCCGACTCCGCCCCCCGGATCTCGTGTACTGCAATGAGGTGCTACTGGATATGATCGGCGGACATTACATTATCCCTTACATGCCTTCTTCTAGATTACATGGAGTGGAAAAAAACCAAGATGGAGCAGGGTCAACTGCAGGGGAGGAAGTTGAACAGGTGAACAGCTACCTCTCCCGCTGTGCCTTAACAACTAAATACATGTCGAAAGGAGGTAATTGTAGAATTTCTCTTCTAATGTGTTTTTTTTTTTATTGCTTATTGCATGATTTTCACTCAACATTTACTCTCAACAGCACGTGTGGATATGCTTACAATCCATGCTATGGCCTGGAACTACAAAAAATTCACAACACTACATCGTGCATTGTCTGCAAGATATGTGAAGGTGTGTTCTCTGTAAATGGTTTCAATTTGTGGTTATTGTGTAGCTTTGTGTAACTATTGTTTCTACCAGAAAGACTCGGAAGATAAAATGATGTAACAAAGCATCCATTTATTGGCATCCCAGCAAGCAATTATTTGCAAAGTTCTTTGGCGTAGGCCCCGTCCGTAGATCGTAATCCGAGGGTAGCGGATCAGCATCTCCTGCCTGAAGACGAAGGCAGGGGCGCAGCCGACCCCCCAGTGGAGTGTAGACGGGACCATCCTGGTGGTGGTGGGGAGGGTGGAGGTTGTTGTCGCGTCGGCATCTGCGAACTCAAACATGTGTAAGTACCGATCTTTTATACGATAAGAATAAGGACATGATTGGATGAACTTGAAGGTAACGAGTGACGCAGTAATTAAGTCTTCCTGGCAGAACTTATGCTAAAGCTTTCATTTAACTGTCGAATTAGACTTGCCAGAGGCTTCAGGAGGAGACTGCAAGTCTAGCGGAGCTTAAAGAAAGCTTGGCTTGCACCGATGAAGCATTGTGGGTGTCTGATGTGAGGGAATGGGCAGCTGGTGGTAAGTTTGAACCAATAACATGTTTCACTTTGTGCTTCCTCATTGGTGGCGATCATAGATCATGATATTTAAGCTGTCTGCTTACTATACTGCATGCCACTATCTCTGTAAGCCTGTGTTTTTGTGTTGTGTTTCCAGATACAACAGGTACTTCCCTAGAGCAGTCCATTGAGGGACGTTACCTTAACGTGAGGCAGCGGAAGCAGGCTCTATACCGCCAAAATGGTAGAATTACATTGTCTATAGATAATTGCTCACTGTATTTTTGGTCATTTTTTTATACCTTCTGCTTGTCTTTACAGATAGCGGCAAGTTCCGTCATCGCCTGCGGAGAAAAATTGCTGAGAGCAAGAGACTGCTATTGAAAGACATAGAGACCTATAACAGTCATGAGCCTGCCATGGCAATTGATCTAAATGAAGTTGAGCAGTCACTATCAGGAGACAACCCGTCCCCAACATGGCCATGGGAGGTTCATGGCAGCGGTAAGCGGAGTTTCCTGAGGCATCCGATTTATTTTTTAAAGATTCAAGTCAAAATTGTTATTTATACATTTTCTTTACTTCTGTTGTAGCACAAATCGAAGACAAGTTAAAAATTTTCAACAAAGCCATGCTGAAAATGAGACTGGAGGAGGAAAGGACAATACTTGTTCAGGAGATGGCCCAGCACTGCTCATGGTTGCAGAAGTTGCAGGCAACTCTTAAAAGAAAGACTTCAGAGGAAGGCAAGTTTCATCTTTGTAACCATACCAATCAAACAAGGCAGTAATGGTGATAAGGACACCATACTTTAACTTTACCTAACAACAGACATATCTTACTAGAAAGCAGTTGAAAAACATTACACTGACCATCTAATTTTGATGAGTTATAACAAATATTACAAAGCAGGTGGGTATGTGCCATCCAGAAACTTGCGCTCTGCAAGCGAAAAACGTCTTGTGGTGCCATCTTAAAGAAGCTCAAAATCTCTTTCTCAGACCTTTACCATGACTTATCTGCTGGTGGAATGATCTGCCTATCTCAACCAGAGCTGCTGAGTCCATAACCACTATTAAGAAACATCTGAAGATGCATCTTTTTCAAAAGCACTTGATCTAGTATACTAACATTACTCTTCTCTTCAAAAAATAAACCCAAAAACGTTTCTGTACTGCGTTAGATCAAACTGAGAAAGGTCATAGCACTTGCATGTTGTTGTCCTACTGTGGGTTTAACTAAAAGCATCTGCTAAATGAATTAATGTAAATGTATGTCATGGTAATTTGGATGTTTTTTCACTTTTCACTTACAGACAAGCAAAACAAGGGCCTTTCCTGTCTCTGCAGAAGACGTCTATCTGAAGTTTCGGATACGTTGAAAGAGGTGCATCTTCAATACAAGGCTGTTTTGGGCCCTCAGGGATCTGCTATAGAGCTGGAAGAGGAAAATGAAAGTGATTTCAGCAGTCCAGAGACCAGTGAAAATGAAGAGGAGGAGTGCAGGTAATGATTATGTGAAAAGTGTCATTTTTTTAATACCCTTAATTTATGTAACCTGTCAAATTGAGTAAAGATAACGGTAATACTACATTTTTTTTCCAGAGTTTGAATAGGGACATGTTTAATGTTTACACTGTTTGTGTCTGTGTCTCTCAGGGAGGAGCTACCGGGCAGGTGTCTGTAATCGATTGATTGCAGCCTGGGCAGTGTGAGGGACTTTCATGGCTGCTATTCCGCTCCTGTATCACATTGTTTTTCTTTTTGTTCACCTTTTTGCCAAATGACTGATTACGCTACACTTTTATTTCATACCATATCATTTATACTGATTATTGGGTAACATTTTACTTGAAGGGGTGTGCATAAGACTGACATGACACCTTCATAACCATGACATGACATATGTCATGAATATGAAGTAGGGTTTATGCATATTTATGATAACTGTCATTAAGTGTCTTTCGCTCAATAATGACATTTTGAATGCAAATATGACATTGTTTAAGATGTCTTTGTTATGACACCTTGACATAAACCATAACATCATAACCTGTCAGTGTCTTTGTCATGACAACTTGACATTAAATTAAGTTAAACTGTCATGTGATTGGTTTTGACATTGGCTGTCATGAGGCCATTATAACTGTGTCATGAATATTTTTCGTGACCTCAACTACAGTCGTACAAATTGAATTTTTCATTAAAAAAGTTATAATGGCTTCATGGCAGCCAATGTCAAAACCAACCACCTGACAGTTTAATGTGATGTTAACCAATAAAGCTAAGTGGTTTCTTAAGTTTGATAATTAATCTGCTATGTCATATGTATGACAGGTTGTGTTGTCTTAGTAATGTCAAGTTATCATGACAAAGACACTGACAGGTTATGATGTATTGGTTTATGTCAAGGTGTCATAACAAATACATCTTAAACAATGTCATATTTGCATAAAAAATGTCATAATTGAGCGAATGACACTTAATGACAGTTGTCATAAACATGCATAACACTTCCTTCATATTCATAACATGTGTCATGTCATGATTATGAAGGTGTCATTTTAGTCTTATGCACACCCCTTCAAGTAAAGTGTTACCGATTATTGCTTATTTCTCATTTTTCATCTCATATATTTACTGTAATAAATCACTATTTTTTTGTATCTTAATCCATGTGTGGTCTCCCCATTTCATTTTGCCTGGGCAAAAGAGCCTGGTCAGGGTTACACTGTTGTTCCACTTTTCTGGACTTGTAAGGTTTATATATAAGCTAAGTAAAATCACACCTTACACATTCACTGACTATAGCGCTTTCTAGAAATCAACATTTTTTCCAATCTTACGTTCCGCCTCCTGACAACACACAAGCAGCTGGAGGTCCCTGAATCAAAATATGTGCCACAGACATTTCATAAATTAATGGGTGTAACACATATACGTACAAGGTGTTACAAGTATATCCGGTACATCAAGCTTGCCACGGCTGGTAAGGTCAGTGAAATTGGGTTTATCTCAAAACACACCTCTTTTTATCATAATAATCAATCAAAATATGGATGTTTTAATGGTTTGAGTATGATTTCGGAACTTTTGTTGACCAACATACGTCAAAAATATGGTCTCTGAACGGTTGTTGTTGAAGATATCTTGTGCATCAAAATTCCCACACCTAAGATAAGCATAATTAGGTTTATTTCACCAAAGCACACCTCTTTTTATCATAATCAATCAAAAATATGGATGTTTTAATGGTTTATGTATGATTTCAGAACTTTTGTTTTTGAACAATTTTTTTTTTACAACATACATCAAATGTACAGTAGCCTAGATGCAAATACAGAGCAGGCATTAAATCATAATAATACATTTAATTTGTTTGATTGGGGAGACAAAGAAAATGTGCAGTGTTGGGGGTCCTTCAGGAGCATAGTAAACACTGCCATAGAGAGTACTGTTGCAGTAGTCCAGTCTGGAGGTGATGAGGGCATGGATGAGATTGATGCATTGGAGAATTAGTTCATCAATATAGAATATGGGGCTATGTATGCAGTATGATGCACCGAAGTAATCAGGAGGATAGAACAGGTGGTACATTTTGGCCTATTTACCACTGAAGGACAGCTGATTCAACTACCAAAACCATATATTTTTCTAAAAGCCTATAGCTTGTGACAATGACTAACCCTAACCCTAACCAGTTCTGTCAATGGTTGGAGAATTATTTAGTGAACTGGTTTGTCCCGAATATTACTGTCCACATGCTGTCTGAGGATCCGAGTCTGAGCCCTTGACTTGCCAAAGCAGGTCTGCTATAAAAACTGTATATATTTAGCAAAACATATACAGGGGTTGGACAATGAAACTGAAACACCTGGTTTTAGACCAAAATAATTTATTAGTATGGTGTAGGGCCTCCTTTTGCAGCCAATACAGCGTCAATTGGTCTTGGGAATGACATATACAAGTCCTGCACAGTGGTCAGAGGGATTTTAAGCCATTCTTCTTGCAGGATAGTGGCCAGGTCACGAGTGATGCTGGTGGAGGAAAATGTTTCCTGACTCGCTCCTCCAAAACACCCCAAAGTGGCTCAATAATATTTAGATCTGGTGACTGTGCAGGCCATGGGAGATGTTCAACTTCACTTTCATGTTCATCAAACCAATCTTTCACCAGTCTTGCTGTGTATTGGTGCATTGTCATCCTGATACACGGCACAAAACTGTGCTCTTACCCTGCTAATTGGACCTTCACAGTCTGCTCTTATTGGTTCAATGTGCAATTAATGAAGATTGGCCACCAGGCTGGTCCAATTTGAGCCAATGTAAACCTCCACACACATCAAAATGAAGAGGGGCGTGTTCAATAAGCTTCATCCATTGTCCAAACCCCTGGTTACATCCCTGAAATTTATTTTGCCAAAATTGCACATATCTTTATGTTTTATGGTCGTGATCATTGTTCATGACATGCTCATGAAATTGTACTGTATCTCTGCATATGATATGCCTGGTGTGTGTGTGTGTGTGGCAATAAAACTACATATATTTAATCAGATTGAAGGAAGAATCTGAGAAAATTTTACTGCCCCTGGACCCCAGGTTATCTCAGTAGAGCCCACCGAAGGTGTAAAAAATGGCACATTTAAAAGGGCTTGAATCCTTAAAACACTGTCAGATCTTAATGAAATGTTTTATGCTAATTACTTAAGATATGGTTTATAATTATATCCGTCATCGGTCCATCTCGTGTCCATTTATGTTATATGAACCACATCATTCAATGACAAATGATTAAAAGTGAAATTATACAAAATATATCAAAAATGTGTACTTCTGACCCCTGTTGCTAGGCAACACCCTGTACAGCTTGGCTAAAGAACAATAAACAGGCTGCATGAAACTACAGAACCTTATGATATGCATTGAATTATAATGCATAAGAATCATGAGATTGTTATCACCCAATTACGCACTGAGTCATTGTTAGAAGGAAATAATTTTATTGTTACTTATGCTATGGATTATCAATACATAAACATTCAATCAGAGGAAGACTGTCCACTCCACACACATTGGGGCACACCTGGAGTAGTGGGAATAATCTATTTAATAATCTATCAAATAAACTCAGATCACAAACTGCACAACTACCTTTAACAATAAAACACTGTTAACATACTAAATTTAAAAACTATTCCATATTTGTTAATGTAATGCATACTAATTTCATTTACAGACATTGCTTCTTTTAATTAATTTGTACTTTGTTGAATGTTGTCTATTTGAAAGTGACAAAAGTATCTCACAATTATTGTCTTTCTATGCATATATGTATGAAAGTGACAAAAACATCTCAATATTTGGCAAAAATTTAATTTAATATACATTTAATGGAAACTACAGGGATGCAAGCAGATGACAGGTGGGTGGAGTTGTGTTTAGGCTTAACAGGCTGTTTGATTGGACAGCCGTGTGCTAAAAGCGACATGAGGTAACATGAGGAAGTGGCACCACCACCACCATTGTCCACTGGAGCATTCTTATCATCTTGGGTCTTCTTTTTGGGTCCTTCTACAGTCTCACCACCACAATATAACAGGAGAGCCTACAAATGGGGGGTCGGGGGAGGACAAATATGTAATGCTCAGCTGACATTTTCCAGTGGGTGTACAGAAGCTGGTAAAGTAAAAAATTGAGGATGTCCAAAACAGTACAACACTTACTTATCTACCTTACCAAGGACTACTGATGGAACTGAAACCAAATAATGGAGTGGGACCACATCAGCCTATCAGGAGCAGTGACTGGTAAAAAAAACATCAGTAAAGGGACAGATGTTAAGGTCATTTAAACCACCAAGAATATAAAGTTTCAGCTAAATCAATCACACACACAACCCCCCAAAACAATCACAAATGATCAAATATTGTAAATAATCACACTACATCCCCTTCTATTGTATGAATGTTGGAACTGTAATGAACTGCCAGGTTTGAAACGTGTTTGTGATGACCATTATGGATATTGCACAATCATTTTAAATAATTAACACTGTCATCTGTGAGGGAATTTTTTTTTTTTTTTTACAATAAATTGCATCTGACTTACAGCATGTATTGAAGAGTCTTCATAGAGAGAATGAAGAGTCCTGCTTCCATTTGTGCACACATTTTGCTCGGTTTAATAATTTACTAACCTCTTGATAAACCACATATCAAAAGAAGCACCTGTTTCTGTATGGAGTTAGGCATTCTTGAATTATCCAGTTCTGAAATGGTAGAAAATGTTGAACATCTACCATCTTCAACTCAGGGCTTGTAAACAACACTTTATTTTGAATGGAAATATAACAAAATTACTATAAAAACGTTATTGAATATGGAATGTACAATAAAAATAAATAAAACTACATATATTACAAAATGAACAAAATGAAAAAACTTAAACAAATGACTCCTTGGGCTCCCAAGTAGGAGTCCACTGTTTCCCACTGAAAACAGAAGGGAAAGAATGACGTTACAATGTGATATATCAATTATTGGAATGTTACCTTCAAACACATTTGCATATTCTTTAAAACAGGTCTAGGTAAAAGCTTTTGACTTCAAAACATGTGAGAGTGAAATAGAGAGTCAGAGCAATCTTATTTCTGTATTTGTCATATAGTAAAACACGTACCATGATGCACAAGGCTCCCAGTCAATAAGTAATTCTGTTTTGCCCTATGATAGGAACAACAATGCATGCTTACACATTTTTTTGCATCAGGCTTTGGTAACAGCCACCATGTTTCCTGTTTCATGTTTTACCATGATATTTAAAGTATTTTAGTCAAGAGACTGTAGTATATACTTTGTACAATATTTACATTATTAGACTATTTGCCATCTTTTCTTCTGTGATTGATGGGTATTTTAATCTTGACTTTATTTTGAGATAAATAGAACAAATAAAGAGTAGTATGGTGTTAAGTTATGCATGTCTTACCTTTCTCACTCTTTCTCTCAGGGCACTTCTAATTGGATAAATACTCAGGCTTGTGTGGTAGGAGCAATCTGAAGGCATCAAAACTCAGATTAGGAACACAACAACATCATTAACATATCCAGGTCAAGCATTCACATCAAATTGATCAAATATCAAGTCTGAATGCAAATGTATTAAGTCATTTAAACTTACTTTTTTGTTTTTTTTTGCTTTTATCCATTTCTGCCTCTGTGGGATAGAAAAATACATATATCCACTCAAAAAAGGCAAACAATTCAGAAACGGTCTGGCTCATCATAGAATTTATTACAAATAACAATATCATTAAAAAAAACCTGATAAATGCAAAACATGCCTGACTTCCGCTTTCTCTTCCCTGTTGACCCTGTGGTTTTAAAGAAATCAGATGTCAAACTAAGTATGGAGTGGCAAACAATTAAGGACTATCTAGGTATGTCTTTTTATACATGTTCATTAAAACAGGCACACACAACACACACACACACACACACACACACACACACACACACAACACACACACACACACACACACACGTAACCTGTCCACCAACAAAAATGATTGCTGAAAAAGTTGTTGGATACAGTACATACCATACTCTTTCTTATGTGTGCAATAAACTCCATTGTAACAACTGACATCATTAGCTTAGCCAAATCACAGGAGTACTTAGGCCAATCTAAGCTAATAATTTCAGTTGAAGAAAGAATAGCCTTTAGCTTACATGCTAGTCGGCCCCTCCGACTTCAATTGAATTAGGCTAATAGGGGGATATGTGGAACTGGGATGTTGCATGCAAATACAAAAAAATGATATGTCCCTGCCTAATCTAACTCTCTGGTAGACAGCAAGTGAGCGAATTAACTAAAACACAGTGGAATGTTGCTTTAAGAGCTTTGTAGTTAGCTGTAACGCCGGTTTCACACTGCATGCGTTAGCAGCGCGTGAGCAGCGCAGGAGCAGTGCATACGGTGAGCGGAGGCAGGACACGCGCGTTTTGCTTTCATACTGGCAGCGTTTGACGTGCGTGGCGTGTTTACACACAAAGTACTCTATAATGGGTAAGTTGGCATTGCATTATTTCGTTTTCAAATACATTTAAGAGAAAAGACTTGTCAAGAAGCTTATTTTATTAATTAATAGGCTATATTGTATAACTTTTGGTTCATCTTTGTTTTTGTTGACTTTGTTTTCTTTTTAAATTGATGGTCATTTGATTGACTTTTTAAAACACAATAGATATCTTCAATGCGCTTTTGGGTAAAACTGCAGTGTATTTTGGCCATGATCAATGGATTGTCACTTTAATTCAGCGTTAGCGGCGCGGCAAAAATAGACCAGACGCCGAAACGATCGCAGCACTGCTGTTCCTGCTCTGCTCCTGCTACGCGCTGACGCGCCGCCTCTGCATGCGGTGTGAATGCTCTAACCTGTTAACATGAGCGCCGAAATAAATACGCGCTGCTTACGCCCTGCTAACGCGTGCAGTGTGAAACAGGCGTAAGAGTTACCTTTTTTAGGTAGATGTATTTCACCCGCCTTCTCCACTTCTGCCTCCACAGCAGGGCTTTCCAGCCCCACCTTCTCCAAAAGGCCTGCCGTCACCACAGAGGGGCCTTCCAGCCCCTCCTCCTCCGCGAGGCCTTCCGGCCCCGCCTCCTCCACGAGGCCTTTAGCCTCTACACCGGGCTATCCAGCCCCTCCTCCTCCGCGAGGCCTTCCGGCCCCGCCTCCTCCATGAGGCCTTCCAGCCCCGCCTCCTCCACGAGGCCTTCCAGCCCCGCCTCCTCCAGGAGGCCTTCCGGCCCCGCCTCCTCCACGAGTCCTTTAGCCTCTACACCGGGGCTTTCCAGCCCCGCCTCCTCCACAAGACCTTCCAGCCCTGCCTCTACACCGGGGCTTTCCAGCCCCGCCTCTACAGCAGGGCTTTCCAGCCCCGCCTCCTCCACAAGACCTTCCAGCCCTGCCTCTACACCGGGGCTTTCCAGCCCCGCCTCTACAGCTGGGCTTTCCAGCCCCGCCTCCTCCACAAGACCTTCCAGTCCCGCCTCTACACCTGGGCTTTCCAGCCCCGCCTCCTCCATGAGGATTTCTGGCCCCGCCTCTCCTGAGGTGCCCTGCTCGTCACAGGGGGTGAGGGTCAGGGTGAGGACAGTGTCCTCACTCGCCTTCCAACCTGTTCAAATTTGATTAAAAAAAAAAGTAGGAATGAGGCTGAAATATAATGTATTATAAAAATTCAAACAGGCATATTATATTCCCGCACAAAAGAAATTTAAGAATATATTTCTTATCTTGTATGCATTTACATATTTCTGAAACACAGGCAAAAAATTGGGCTATAGGCTACTTTTCACACTGGATGCAAGTTTACATGATTTTGGTTAAGGCGTGAATAGCTAAAGGCAAAACAATGGGGAAAACAGGGAAACTTGGTGCAACATACACCAAATATCGAACTGCCATCTAAAGAAAACCCAACTATGTTTTACCAAATTTTCAGACTACACTTGGTAACCTATATTAACAGGACTATGTATTGAACATGGCTGGAATTATAACCTTAAGACATCAGAGTATTGTTTATTTATTTATTTTTCAACTTAGTTTCTCCGCAAAAAAAGTAGTTCTACCTTCAGTGGACAGTGTCTTGTTTGCCACAATTGTCTTGCCATGTAACCAACATTCCACAATGTTGAAATGTAATAAGGTTGTCATTTGTTTTATAAACTATAAATATTTGCTAAGTGCTGAAAAAATAGGGAAGGGTTGACAATCAACTGTACACTGTATGGCGACTGAAAAAAATATACTGTACGTCTCACCTGCACAAACCAACTCATAAAATGCTGCCATTTTGCTGAGGTGTTGTGTAGCCAGCGGGTCCAGCTCACATCTTGGGGTGAGGGAAGTTATTTTCGGTTTCTTCCCATTGCCTTCCTTCTGAAGGAGGAGGAGTGGCTTGTAGCCCATTGCATGTAGCTTCTCAAGCTGCAAAGACATTTATTTGTAAAGGATAAAAATGTATGTTATCAAAAAACCTGAGTGTAAATTCAGTTTGAAGCAAGACTTGAAATTTGTTGTAAGACCAAACATTGACAAAAAAACTACACATTTTACATGTCATATTATACTAAGTTCCTCTGATCATATTGACATAATTCGAATGCACTTATGACCAGCAAAAGCAAAATTACTGAGTCATCCTCAAAAGTGAAGTTTCTATTTTGTCAAATTTACTGTGTATGAAAAATAATCTCTGGCTTGAATTTGATGTTAGAATTATTAACAGATCAAGGACTCAACGTTAAATTTTAAAAGTGGTTAAAAGTCAAAATCTGGTTGCCACTTGTATAAATTTGGTAGCCAAGGGCAAACATTAATGTTCAGCCCTGTATATGATTTTTTTCACCCATCTTTCATGTTTAACACCCCAAATGAATAGGTTTACACTGAAAATCAATGCATTTCAAAACATTGCAAATACATAACAGGATTAGTTCTACGTGGAGGAAGGTGGGACATCTAGGATCCAGGATTTAGTAAAATACACAATATAGCTTTGTTCTTTACTTTGGTGAACCTATTCATACTATGTTTTTTTTAAGGTTAAGTGCTCACGAAATAAATTAATTTTCGGTTGTCTTTCTTTTTAATGTTGTCTGGGATTCTGCATTCCGGATGACGGTGGGGAGATCATTCCACCAGCATGGAACCGTGAATGAGAATGTCTGGAGAGTGATTTTTTGGCAAAGGTTACTTTAGTTAGTTCAGTTTAGTTCATTAATGCCTTTCAAGTTAACAGTCCCCGCCCCCCCACCCCCCCCCCCCAATCCCCGGACTTCCTTCTACCCACCTACTGTGCAGTATTTATTAACATTTAATACTTTTGATAACACTGATATTCTGTGCAATTCCCTTAGTGTTCAATATTTAATACTTCTGATAAAATCAAAATCACAGATTACAAACCATATTTATCTTTCTATTTTAATGTATAGCTTCTTAGAACTGTGCACCCTACCCCCCCCCCCCCCACTCCCCCCTCTTTTGCAATACTAATTTTATTTCTTGTCACATTTCTCTTACGTACATGTTGACACTGGAAAAGGAGTTGCTTCAATCTCGTTAAACATGTGTATGATAACAATAAAAGGCATTCTATTCTATTCAATTCTGAAGAATCTGTTTTTAAAGTTAAACTCCACTTTTAACAGCAGTACCTAAATTATAAATATGACATGAATGCCATGACTACATTAAATTCATTAGATACTACTGAAAGGGGGAATCACATGCTCAATTTAAGTCAGTTTTTAAATAAAGATTTACCTGGCCCGCAACTTGGACCCAGTTTTTAATTTTGGACCACCGTGTATTTGAGTTTAACACACCTGCGCTAGGCTTTAACTGTGTGAAAGAGAACGTTCAAGTTGCATTTGGTGTTTAAACTGTTCAGAGGTCGTAAACCCTATATTTCAGAAATCTGGCTTAAATCGCTCTTTTCAAAAATAAAAATAAAAGAATTTGAAAAATATATTATGATCTTGTGTCAAAATGTCACTCAATCAGGACTGGTAAGTGTGGCGACCCTATTAAAAAGGGTAGTGTTAATTGTACACACCAAAATGATGGCTTCATCCCGCATGGCTGCCTCATTGTGGTTATTTTTAAGATTGCCAAGCCACTCCCCCTTCTTCATATCAAGGGCCTGCAGCCTCTTCATCAAACGAGCCTTCTTGGGCTGCTCTGCTCCACAGGCCTTACAAACCTTAGTGGCACAGGGCATGACCTGGGGGCAGTTGGGGCATTTCTTTTTATTAGAAACCATGTTGTCTGAGAAAAAAAGAAAGAAAAAAGAAAAAGTTATTTATGTATAATATAGGCTGCCGCTACCCATAGAAACATTCTGAATTATCATCACACTATATGATTTAAAATCACACTATGCAAGGGATGCTATGTGCTTTCTTAATTTCAATGGTCAAATTGTAACCAGTCATTCTTCTGAGTTTTGAACTTTTGTTCGTGATGACATTGCTATAAGGGTAAACATTTCTCTGATTTTTAACTGCCATTTATACAATAATACATTGTGTGTCTCTGTGTGTGTGTGTGTGTGTGTGTTGCCCAGATGAGAGACAGAACATAGTTCAATATATTGATAAAGGAAAATGTGACAATTACATGTCTACTGCATGTCAAATGTTAATATCACATTATTAAACGAAAAGCGAAAAGGAAGAGTTAAGAAAATGTTTGTGAAGTAGTAGGCTACACTAACATGTGACATGCTAGGACATGCAGTTAGCACTTTATAGGGTTTTATATCAGACAAATGGAAACACCAAAGCAATGTCATAAAAAGTTAAATAGGGCATAAGGCAGACAATATCCCAGCAACATGACACACACTTGACTACACTTTTGCCTGTATATTTCATCAAATTATATAGGCTACTTGTTCATGAGGTAATAATTTTGACCTACCTTAATCAACGACTCCAGAGAGGAAATAGCAATTGGCGCGAGCGAGCTCCGTCATCCGGATATTGTGAGAAAAAAAGAAAGAAAAAAAAAAAGAATTAAACGAATTAAAAAATATTTTTTATAAGAGGGCATCAAAAGAAACTCCCTAGAGCTTTTAAAAAAATATATTTCGGAGCTTAACTTAATGTACTGTACTGTTTTTTTTTTGTTTTTGTTTTTTTTGGGGGGGGGGGGGGGGGGGGCTGTAAGATGCGCAATGTGTCTTTTTTATTTTTATTTTTTATTTATTATTCATTTTTTTAATTACAGAATTCAATATCAAGTCCTTGACATATTACTTTTACACATTTTCACATTTCGTAACAATATCGTTTAAATAAAAAGAACCACAAAAAAAAGAAAAAAGAAAAAAGAAAGAAACTTAAAATAAAGGGCATCACGAACGAATGTTAAATTAATTTAGCAGAGATAGGCCTACAGATCTTTGGGCTTTTCAATTTAAAAAAAAAAAAACTTTAGACTCTAAATATATTGTAAAGGCTACTGTCGTTAATGAACTGCTGATCGCGGTCAGGTTCTGTGATATGAATGTCCGCATTGTATTGTGGCTAACGGGCTTAGAATGAGCACCGCTTGGCCTGTGTTCTGGTTTACTGTAATATTTGTAATAAGACCGAAATAATATTATTAAAATAAAGAAATGAATGAATGATAACATCTAAATAAATGTTGATATGTAGCGTTATAGTTTTAAAAATAGCAATAAAGAGCCAAGCAATCCAGGTTCAAAATAATAACTGAAAAAGACAGAAATAATAGAATACATAACCTTGATAAGATCTCGTGAATAAATGTTGAATAAACAGATCTGTGCTGCAGCCCGATTGGCAGAAAGAATCGTGCTGTTGCACGAAAGATGCATCCAAATTAAATGCATTAGTTTAAAAAACGTGCTGAAATTACGAAAATAACGGCAGAAAGAATCGTGCTATTGCACGAAAGATGCATCCAATTGAAATGCATTAGTTTAAAAAACGTGCTGAAATTACGAAAATAACGGCAGAAAGAATCGTGCTATTGCACGAAAGATTCATCCAATTGAAATGCATTAGTTTAAAAAACGTGCTGGAGTTACGAAAATAACGAAATTAACGTGCCCCTGCCACGAATAAATAGATTAAATTACGTGACCATATCACGAACTGCCGTGAGACTGGGTTGAACTTCCATTCATATTCGGAACACAAATTAATCTCTTTTTGATGAAATCCGAAAGCTTTTTGTACCTCCATTGGCAGCTGCACAATTGCAACTTTGACACTTCAAAAAGTTCTTAACGAGATTGTAAAACTAATACATATACTTTGAGTGGTTTAATTTAGTGGTTTGTTTATATGCGAGTAAAAGCCTCAATTAAATCTGTTCATCATATAAAGTGATCAAGTATCTTCAGAAAATTTGGACTAAACCACTCAAATTATATGGATTAGTTTTACAATCTATTTATGAACTTTTTGAAGCGTCAAAGTTGAAATTATGTAGCTGGAGGGACAAAAGGCTTTCAGATATCATTAAAAATATCTTCATTTGTGCTCTGAAGATAAACAAAGGTCTAACATATGTGGAACGACATGAGGATGAGAATCAGTATTTTCATTTTTGGGTGAACCCACAAAATAAGATGGGAGATGAAGATGCCTACAGTACAAGTAGTCATTAAAGGCAAAAGATAATTTATATACTTTGCTGCGTACATTTTTTTGATCCCCTGAAATGTCTGCAACAATGTAAGATCTGTTGTAATTTCTGCATGTTAAAACTAAAATGTCTAGAAATAGTCTCTAATAAAACTTGATAATGTGCAATTGAACTATTTGTTTATAAATCTAAAATCGTGATTCGTGGAGTACAGAGGAAAATAAGAAAAAAATGCTTAGTCCCAAACATTTTAGAAGGCACTGAATATAGATATATAAAATATATACGTGCCAACAAGATTGTCAAAAGTACCGGTACTGAAATGTTAAAAATGTTACAGTACCAGCATTTCCCCCTAGCATTTTGAGTGCTGTTGAACGGATTCTGACTAACTTAAACACCTATGACTAGCCATTGTGTTCACATGCTCAACAGATATGTCTGTGATTGGCTACAATAATCAACGCTTCAGAAAAAAGTTGCTATCAGCAATCTTTCACACTCTTCACCTAGTGCTTATACAGATACACATATGAGCGTTTGAAAGCAGGCATCTATCAGCGGTCTACCAGAATGGGTGAACACAATGGTCAATCAGAGGTGTTTAAGGTAGTCAGAATCCGTTCAACAGCGCTAATTTAAAAAAAAAAAAAAAGTATTAGAATTTCAGTACCGACTTTGTACTAAAGTACTGCTACTTTTTACAACCCTACATAAACTAGCCACATACCTGGTTTAGCATACTCAAAATTTCTCTAATTTGCTGTCCAGCATTTCCTCCCTTGGTGCGAAACAAAGACAGAAGTGCATCCGTGTGTTTATCCAGGTTTGCCATGAATGTTGATTCCAGCTCAACAGCTGTCAACCTCCTGAATTCTTCTTTGACCTAAAAAGACAGAAATACATTACTCAAAACTCAGACAAATTTAGAGCAGAATTAAAACAAGAAAATATAAATGTAGATACCTGAGTGGTGTCGAACAAAGCTGGCCATCTTTCCTGTATGCTTGCTATAGAAGGACTCTTCTCAACAATCTCCTGACGACGGTAGGAGAAAGTTCTGGACATTTTTTGATTAATATTTGTCCAGTTATCCCTTATCTTGACATCATCAAGAAGCTCCATCCGTTCTTGTTCTAGACTCTGTTCAGTTACTCCCACAGGATGTGGAGGGAGGTAGTTTATTTCTGCTTTCTTTGGTTTTTTTACAGCAGCAGGTCTTTTATTTTTTGCCGAATTCACAGTTACTTCTGGGCAACCGATACTTCTCAATTTTGACCGATAGTTTCCCATCTTGTATTTTAGTCTGGTTTGCCATCCATAGAATCCGGAGTATGACCCAGGCTCCTTTAAGCAAGGATGCTTTTGGATTAATGCCTCTGCAACTGAGGAAATTTGCTGGCTGGTCGGATATGCACAAAACTGGAAAATCTTTTCAGCTAATTTGTCTAGAATATCGGACTTCACACTTGGATTGTTCAGAGTAGTTCCATCATTTATGAATGCATCATTTGCAGACTTCAGAACCAGCTCAGTGTCAAAGGCAAACTCTGGAACTTCAAACGGTGATGGCCACGACTTCGATCTTTGTCCATGACTGTCTGGAGAGGAGAGCAATACGGTGTCATCTGATGCGCCAAATGATGAGGGAGCTGAAGAGGCAACTGAACAGTCATCTGAACTAACTGGGGCATCAGAGGTAGAAGGGCCAGCACACTCTAAACTGGCAATTGTTGTTAAATGAATAGTCACTGGCTCAACTTGCACTACTTTGATAGTGTCTTTATCTTTAAGGTCAGATGTTGAAGTCACAGAAAAGAACTCCTCAAAATCATTGTCTTTGTAATGTAGAGTAAAGTTCCCTTGAATCTGAAATGTCTCTTTAACTACTGCCTCCAACTTCACACAGGTATCTGGAATTCCAGAGGGCAGGTGAAGCTTGCGAATGGAGTTTTGATCAAGTATTACACGTAATATTGCTGGTTCACACATGTCCTGTTTGAAAAAGAAACACTATTAGACAAAAATGGGACAATTCACACATAAAAGATAATTGTCAGTCTACTATATCATGTTGTTCCAAAATTAAATAATTTCAATTTGTATGATTACATTTGTTGTTATTATTATTATTGAGTAAATTACCATTTTTATTCTGGGTGAAAATTTCTCTTTTTGGTAATAAATAATTTAACAACCATATCTTGTTAACAATGACCTATTATGATTACCTAGAACTGTGTAGAAATGAAGCACTTCAAAGTTACCATACACTTCCCCTTAACAGTGTATGCAGCAAGAGGTACAACATCACTCAAGTCTTCATGGAAAAGTACTTCAACATGGTCAGGTGCATCTAGTTCAAAAGACCTCAAGTGCTCATTGTACCAGGCTCTACGTGTTTTCACTATGAACCCTAAAGAGTTGTTTACAACCATCAGTTGGTTTATCTGAACAAAATCAGGAAGTCCTGCAGTGGAACCATGAGCCAGAACCATACCTTTACAGTATTTTGTTCCATAACAAGATACAGTGTTTGCCAACACTATTGATGTTTGATTCGGGAATTTTTTGTGAACTGCTTCCTGTACATCACTATGTAGCAAATCCAAATTGACACTGGACACATGTGAAACAGAAATTGATGGTTGAAAGTTCTCTGAAGGTTGACAATTAAAAGCCATCAACAACTGGTGTTTCACTGCAAGCGAAAGCAAGATGTTTCTGAAAGAATGGGTGCGTCGCACAACACGTTTGAAAAAACTGTGCTTCGCCTCGAAGCGCATGGTCCACATAGCCACCAGAGGACCAAAAGCCTGGATCAGTTCCGGATAGTGTTCCAAGAAATGATGCTTAGGAAGCAACCTCTGCTGTGGAAATACACTCAAAAATCTGTGTCTGTGCTCAGATATTTTGATATCAAGGTAGCCAATGGACTCTTGAGTATGCACTGGTGAAACTATCAGTTCCACAATTTCTTTAAGGTCCATAAGAATTAACCATGCAGGTTCATCCACTGGAATTTTTGGACCTATGAGAAATGGAAGAAACCTGACCAAGGCCCAGTTTTCATGGGCATTTCCGCCGATACTCTTTCGAGTTCCAAAAGACAGAGGCAATGCCTTTGGACAGTTGGTTTTGTCGGTCCATTTAAATGGGAAATGCTGGATTGCAGCATTTATATCATCCGCTGTCAAGTATTTCTTTTTGATGAAAATATCCAAGCATAAAGCCAGTTCTACTGGAACGATCCCTTCAAAAACATCGTGTAGGAGATCTGGTGGATATCCTGATAAAACATGGAAATAATCCAGTTTGTCAGTCATGATGCATTGTCTTTTGACACCAAATGAATGGCTAACACTTGTATCCTCTAATGCTGTTTGAACATGTAGAGTGTGTTGCTCATTTGTCCTTCTCTGAAATGCACCTGAACGTACTTCTTTCAGCTGAAAATCTGAACGCTGGCCAAGGCAAAACCTGCAGGGATATGGTCCGGAGAAGTTCCCTTTCGAGGAACTCGAACTGCATCGGTGACGACGCTAGGGGAACGCCCTTCAGCGTAGCGCGTCTGAATTTATGAATGAAACCGAATCCAATCCTATTGGCGTTGCGTGATGACGTAGGGTGTGACGGCATATGCGGATGTGTACAAAGCACGCCGGCACACATGAGATGTCAGCTTTTTGCTATTCAGCAAGCGCTCTGTGTTGTCTGAACCAGTTTGTCTTATTTGGTGTTGTTTGTCTCTCTATTTTGCAAATTAGAAGTGTGTGTTCCCATGCCCTCGTTTTAACACGGCGGGGGACACACACGAGATGTGTGTGTCATGTCTGGGAACGCAGCACGCTCAAGCAGCCCTCGAGGGTGCTGCTGCTTGCGGCCACTGTGAATCTCTTACTATAAGAGTGCTGCGTTCCCGCCTGGCCTTATTTAGTAATGATGGTCAGATGCGCGCTCCCCGCGGATCAGGTCCCGCATCTGCTGAGGCAATGCGGCGGCTTAGATCGTGGGGCTCGCAGAGAGAGCTCTCAGAGGAGATCGGGACTGCCGAGGCACTTTCCCGATCTTCATCTGAAAGCTGCAGATTCCCCTATCCCCCGTTCGGGAGCCCGCCCCGCGGCTTCTCCCGTTCGGGATGTAGACCCGGTGTTGCAGCTGTCTGATTCCGAGGAATATTGGACGTGCTCAGCATCGCGGAGGAGAATCTGCACGAAGCGCACACACATACACACAATTTGCAGTAAGATTCTGTAGCTGGGATCTCGCGTCTGCCGAGGCAGCGCGTAGGTTTAATGTTTGCCTTGCAGTTGCAACACAGAATCTAGCTCGGATCTCGCGTTTGCCGAGGCAGCGCTTAGATTGCGAGTGTACTTTCCAGTAAGATTCTGTGGCTGGGATCTCGCGTCTGCCGAGGCAGCGCGTAGGTTTAATGCCTTGCAGTTGCAATACAGAATCCAGTAGCTCAGATCTCGTGTTTGCCGAGGCAGCATGTAGGTTACGAGTCTACTTTGCAGTTTGCTGTGTGAGTACGAGGCATGAACAGTCAGCTCCTGAGGGTGCTTGCTGTGTTCATTGAAAAAAAAAAAAAAAAACTCGCCGCACATGTGCGTTTCGGGTGTCTCAGCCTCGCGCCTGTTGACTTTCTTCTCGAGAGATGAAAGCCAAATATATTGTACTACTCTCGCGTTTGTTAAGGCAGCGCGTTATGAGTCTACAATAAAGGGGACACACGCGATCTGATAAATAATACTGTTTATTATTAGCCCCTGAGGGTGCTGGCTGTGTTCATTGAGAAATATCCTGACGCGTACAGCCGTGCGCTGTCAGTTGTTTCAGTCTCGCGCCTGTTGACTTTCTTCTCGAGGGATGAAAGCCAAATTATAACGGCTCGAATCTCGCGCTTGCCGAGGCAGCGTGTAGGTTATGAGATCGTATAATTAAATATAAAACGGTATTCTGGTGTTTATGGCTGCATTTATTTCCTACAGCCTACCATTCAGACCGTGTTTCACTTATCCAGTGTTATGGCTGCATTTAATTCCTAGGAGTTAAAGTAATTAAATATTAATTCAGCCTACCATCTGAAGGAGAGTATCGCTTTGAGGTCCCCTCAAAAAAAAAAAAAAAAAAAACTGACTGAGCTTGGGACTTTAGGCGGTGCTCTTACCCAGAGCCTCCTGAGAAGACGGATCTGAGGACCGTCCTTCAGTCCAGGAAGGCTAAGGGAAAGAGGTCCTAATTTTTACAAGACCTCCAAGGGCCCGCCCCCGAGAGACAGCGATTGCGGTCCCCTCTCTCGCTGGGCCCTCGGGAAGCTGGCGTCAGTATCCCGCCGTCTCTGACATTTCGGGACACGCTAGCTTCCAGCGAGCACACACTGGTCTGTCTGCCCCAAAGGCTTGCAGTCAGTCAGTGTTCAGGTTCGCACACTGTGACTCGTTGTCGGTCTTCCCTGCCGGTCCTCCGCTTCAGGGTGCCGTCAAGGACTCGCACAAAACACCGGACACCAGCCCGGAAGGGCTGGTTCCCTTGGCGAATTTTGCAGAGGCATGGCAAAACCTCGCGAATATTTCTCCATGGGTCCTGCGCACTGTAGAAATCGGGTACAGACTGCAGTTCCAGGTCCGCCCACCAAGGTAAGTATCAACGGGGTGGTCTGGACTTCAGTTCACCCAGAGCAGAGTCTGGTGTTGGAACAGGAAGTTCACTCGCTGCTGGAAAAAGGGGCCATAGAGCATGTTCCCCCACCAGTCAGGGAGTCCGGGTTCTACAGCCGGTACTTCATAGTTCCCAAGAAGGATGGAGGGCTGCGTCCATTTTTAGATCTTTGGCATCTGAACCGGTCTCTGAGGAGGTTCAGGTTCAAGATGCTCACTATTTATATTATCGTGAGTCAAAACCAATCCGAGGATTGGTTTGTCATGATAGATCTAAAAGACGCCTATTTTCACGTCTCCATCCTTCCATCTCACAGGAGGTTCCTGAGGTTTGCTTCCGGGGGCGAAGCTTACCAATATCGGGTTCTTCCATTCGGCCTAGCACTCTCCCCTCGTACTTTTACCAAGTGTATGGATGCAGCTCTAGCATCCTGAGGCTCGAGGGCATCAGGGTGCTCAATTACATCGACGACTGGCTAATATTGGCCCAGTCGAGAGAGCTGGCGATTCGGCATCGAGATGTCTTCCTCGCCCACATCCAGAGCCTGGGGTTGAGACTCAACACGAAGAAGAGCGTGTTGACACCAGCCCAGAGAACCACGTTCCTGGGAGTGGTGTGGGACTCAGTCACGATGCAGGCACCTTTTTCTCCTGCTCGGATCGAGTCCATCCTGACCACAGTGTCCGGGATAAAGCTAGGCCAAGCCATCACTGTCAAACACTTTCAGAGAGTGTTGGGTCTCATGGCAGCAGCGTCCAACCTGATACCTTCTGGCCTGCTACACATGAGAGCTCTACAGTGGTGGTTAAGAGCCAAGGGGTTTTCCCCGAGGGGAAATCCATTCCGCTTGATAAGGGTTACGCGCAGATGCCTTCGTTCCCTATCAATTTGGAAGAAGCCTTGGTTCTTGTCCCAGGGTCCCAGGCTGGGAGCGTCATGTTGCCGGATATCTATTTCGACAGACGCCTCCCTCACGGGCTGGGGCGCGGTCATGGACGGCCACTTTACGAGAGGTCTCTGGCAGGACCATCATTCCTCTTGGCACATAAATTGCCTAGAGATGTTGGCGGTGTTCCGAGCTCTGAGGAGCTTTCTGCCAGACCTCCATGGTCGCCATGTCCTAGTGAGATCCGACAACATGTCGGTGGTTTCCTACTTAAACCGTCAGGGGGGTCTGAGGTCGCGCCCTCTGTGCAGACTGGCGCATCAGATCCTCCTGTGGTCCCAGCGGAGACTGTCGTCTCTCAGGGCGATGTATGTCCCGGGGGACCAGAACCAGGGAGCAGACATGCTGTCGAGGCAGGGGCTGAGGCCCGGGGAATGGAGACTCCACCCCGAGGTGGTGGAGTTAATATGCAAGAGGTTTGGCCCAGTGGAAGTGGACCTATTTGCGTCTCGAGAGACGACACACTGTCCACTGTGGTTCTCCCTCACACATCCAGCCCCGCTGGGGTTGGATGCCATCGTGCAGACGTGGCCGAGGCTGCGTCTGTATGCCTTTCCCCCAATTGCTCTGCTCCCAGCAGTTCTGGAAAGGGTCCGTCAGGACGGAGTCAGCCTACTATTAGTAGCCCCGTTTTGGCCGGCCCGAGTATGGTTTTCGAACATCATCCTACTTCTGGCAGGCCCGCCGTGGCAGATCCCTCTGAGGAGGGACCTGTTGTCTCAGGCAGGGGGCTCAGTTCTCCACCCTCGGCCCGAGCTGTGGAAACTGTGGGTCTGGCCCCTGAGGGGGCACAGTACCTAGAAGCCGGCCTGTCAACAGAAGTGGTTGAAACCATACTCACTTCCAGAGCTCCCTCCACGAGGAAGCTATACGGCCTTAAGTGGAATGTGTTTTCCACTTGGTGCAGAGAGCGTGATCTGGACCCAGTTCACTGCCCAGTGGCTTCAGTGCTGGAGTTCCTTCAAGACCGCTTTTCTGCCGGGCTTACCCCATCCACACTCAAGGTTTATGTGGCTGCCATTGCGGCTTTCCACGCTCCTCTGAGTGATGGCCCTCTGGGGAGGCATCACTTGGTCGTACGTTTCCTCCGTGGAGCCTGGAGGATGAGACCTGCGGCTCGCACCAGGGTTCCCTCTTGGGACCTGGCGGTGGTTCTCGAAGGGCTGGCCGAGGCCCCCTTCGAACCATTGGAGTCGGCTGAGGCCAAGAAAACTTTCGTTTAAGGTGGTCTTTTTGTTGGCCATTACTTCTCTGAGGAGGGTAGGAGATCTTCAGGCGCTCTCTATTTCCTATGGGTGCTTGGAGTTTGCTCCCGGCAACATTAAGGCCATCTTGCATCCCAGGCCCGGCTATTTGCCCAAGGTGCCATCTAATGTGGCACGGCCTGTGGTTCTGCAGGCCTTTCATCCTCCACCTCATGTGACGGCGGATGAGGAGAGACTTCACCTGCTCTGCCCTGTCAGAGCACTGCGATGTTATATCCAGAGGTCCTCCTCATGGCGGAAGTCGGACCAGTTGCTGGTGTGTTTTGGGTCGCCCAAGTAGGGGCTTCCCGCCTTTAAGCAGACCATCAGCAACTGGATCGTTCAGACTATTTCCCTGGCCCATCAGGTGCGCAATTTGCCTTCACCTATGGCCGTGAGGGCTCACTCCACCAGAGGCATGGCGTCCTCTAGAGCCCTCCTTTCAGGGGTTTCTATCCATGACATATGTGAGGCGGCTGGCTGGGCCACTCTGCACACATTCATGAGGTTTTACAGTCTGGACCTTCCCTCTACACCCGGTGCACGAGTGCTTTCGTCCTAGGTTGTGCCTGAAGACAGTTTCACACCAGGATGAGCGGGGTTCGTTGTGGTATAGTGGGTATCTCGTTCCCCTAGCGTCGTCACCGATGCAGTTCGAGTTCCTCGAAAGGGAACGTCTCGGGTTACGTATGTAACCCTTGTTCCCTGAGAAGGGAACGAGACACTGCATCGGTTCGCCACACCTCACCCCGCCTGGAGCACTTGCTTCATAGCAAAAGCTGACATCTCATGTGTGCCGGCGTGCTTTGTACACATCCGCATATGCCGTCACACCCTACGTCATCACGCAACGCCAATAGGATTGGATTCGGTTTCATTCATAAATTCAGACGCGCTACGCTGAAGGGCGTTCCCCTAGCGTCGTCACCGATGCAGTGTCTCGTTCCCTTCTCAGGGAACAAGGGTTACATACGTAACCCGAGACGTTTTCAACAAACCCAGCAAGTGAATGGGCAGCTAAATTGTCTGCCACAACACACATCACTGTACCTGTGACATTCTTTCCAAGCCTAGAAATAAAAATGCCTTCTCTCTCCAACACTCCTAGATCTTTCAAAAGGGGTTCTAGCACAACTGAATATCCATGCCGTTTAACATCTTCTGCTTTGCAAAGAACTGCCAAATAAATGGACGACAACTCAGAACGGAGTAATGATGGTACATTTCCCAGCACCCAATACACTGCAGTGATTTTATGCTTTTTCCGGGACGTTCCGAGTGGATTGCATATCTCAAAGTCGTCAATGTATACAATCAGGGAAATTTTATCTTCACCTTCAGATAGAAGAGGGTTTTGCTTAAAATTTAGCCCATCATGAAAAGATCTGTATGTTGGTACATCCTGTTCAGAGATCTGAGATCTGTCTAGTGCCTTTTGAGAAATATCCGTGTCATTCATTAAATGAGACAACATTTTGAGAATGGGCACATACTGAAAACTCTGTTTTTCCTTTGCATCAATAACATATTCAACAGGCTCCACAATTTTGAAGTTCTCTTTATAATACTCTTTCCTCTTATAAGAGGAACTAAAAGGACCATCCAATCTAAGTGACTTGCCCAATGGACTTGACTCACAAAGTTCCTTTGCCAAATCTGTGACTACTGATGTTTCAAGAACACAGTCATGTTTCTTCAGCGTTTGTTCAATAACACATCTAAATGCTTCGGTTGACCCTTCTGTTGAAATGAAGAGTAAGTCTTCCACCAACTGGTCAATGCACTTGCCTGATACATGAAACAGGCTTTCCAACTTAAGTAGCACAGAACCAATTTTTTTTACCATACAATCTGGCAAAGGTTCACTTTCTGCCCTCAGTGGCAGACTGCTTTCTTCTTCTTCACTTTCTTCCTCACGAGTTATGCTGTTAGAATGACAACAGGCAGAATCTAAACTTGAACGCAGAACTTGCGGTTTAAAATCAGTGACACAATGAGGCATATGCTTTCTGCTTTTGTGGGCAGCAAATGTGCCATACACATTTGTCCTGAAATCACACTGATTAAAAAACACAATCAACAGTCTCCTGTTTCTTTAAATGGTGTCTAAGATGTGTAAAGAATTCTTCCTCTGTAGAAAATGTAATAGAGGCACAATGTTGACACAAGAAGGAAAAGTTATCTGCGGGTGTCTGTACATCACAAGGGGCATGGTGTCTTTTCAAGTGTGAACGAATTGAGTTCAATGTTTTAAATGAACAGGGACAATCCGGAAAAATACATGGCAATGATCGGTGCCGTCCAAGACAGTCATGTTGTAATCTGTAATGTTTAAGTAAGTCTGCCTTTGTAGAAATGACTGTACTGCAAAATTTGCATTTCCATTTCATTGTGGACTAGAAAAGGGGGGAAAACATGAATACATTGTTTTAGATTTTGTCTGAATGTTCAAGACATTGCAGCCTCTCACTAGCACAGACTTTTTCAGTAAATATATTATATCTACAATTAAGGAGAACCATATGAACTAAATGTGATATGATAAATTATTTTTGGCAAAGATAATTTGTCAAAAACAATAATTAGACAAGTGTGAAATTAACACATATATTTGTGAATTCTTACCTCAATTTATTCACATCCAAGTTCTTGCACCATAACCTTTTGCACAGCTGCATGGATTAAAGGATGGAGAGAAAAAAAAAAAAGATAATGTTAGAGACTTTTTATTATACATTACTTTTGGAAGTCAAATCTGGCACCATCCCCCACTTTCAATATTGCCTCACATTATTAAAATGAAATAAAACAAACACCACAAAATATTAAATCAAACACTTTAAAGCAGTGATTTTTCAATCCTGGTCCTGGAGATTTACCACTCTGCACATTTTGTATGTCTCCCTTATCTGACACGCTAAGTTCAGTTCATGGAGCATCTAATGAGCTGATGATCTGGTTCATATCATGATAATTTAACATGGGAGTGTCCTGACTAATGCAAACTGTATTTTAAGGAAGAGCATTCATGTATTTACTATACATTATTCATTCACAAAGAAAATTTGCGTCCTTAAAGGTTGGAGTTTCTCATTTTTTAAAATGAAGGAATTAAGATCAATTTCCAAAAGATGATTTTTTTTATTCCTCTTTTTAGTCAACTTTAGTATGCTATGTACACTACCGGTCAAACGTTTTTGGATGGCAAGATTTTTTGAGATTTTTAAAAGAAGTCTCTTCTGCTCATCAAGCCTTCATTTATTTGACACAAAATAGAGCAAAAACTGTAATATTGTGAAATATTTTTACAATAATAATAAAAAAACGTTTCTATTTGAATACATTTAAAAATGCAATTTCTTTCTGTTGCCAAAGCTGTATTTTCAGCATCATTACTCCAGTCTTCAGTGTCACACGATCCTTCAGAAATCATAATATGATGATTTTGTTAAAAGAAAAATTCTAATTGACTCAAACTTTTAAATTGCATCTTAAATATTTTTAAATGGAAAACAGTTGTTTTAAATTGTAAAAAAAAAAAAAAAAAATATCACAATATTACAGTTTTTGCTGTATTTTGGATCAAATAAATGAAGGTTTGGTGGGCAGAGACTTATTTTAAAAACATTAAACAAATCTTACTGGTAAGTGTGTGTGTGTGTGTATATCTCAAAAAAAAAATTTCTGGTGATAAAAATCTAAAAGAAAAGAATCTAAAATATGTAAAAAGAAAAAAATAATAATTAAATGTTACAAATTAGTCCATTATTAAATGCCTAGAATTATAAAAATGTCTATTAAATAATATCTATTAATTTAAACAAAACATAAGTTAATTAATGAAGACTTTTGTCCAGAGGTTTTGAACGAATCTCTTCAAAAACATTTTAACAGTCACTGAATACCCCAACAGTAAATAAAGATCTAGAATCTTTATTTGAAGCTTAGCTTTTGCTTAAATGGTATTTACTTATTTTGATAATTTTGAAGGTTTAATAGACAGGGTTGTCGCTTGTTGAATCAAGATCGCCATTATTTAATGATACATCGTGCACACAGAGCTGTAGCCAAAGTGTTTTCGAATTTAATATTTGTATGTTAACGTTACCAGCTAACCCGCGCCCAAGGCCTGGCCGCACCCCTTTCCCGCGATCCACGTATAGGCCTAGATATTAGAGAATATGCGAATTTGTAAATACGCAAAGTGCTTTCTTTTTTTAATCCAAAAACTAATAGCCTGCATATATAATAATATATAATAAATGACAACTACATTTAGGCCTACCTAATAAATACTCAAGTATGCCGCGTTCCAGGCAACCTGTAACCCGTGTTTTTCCAACCTTATACCCGTGAAAGTGCACTGGAACGGCAGTCAAACCCGTGACTTCCCACCCGTGAATTTGTACTAGATCGATGTACTCACAGTTACGAGTTGAGAAAACACGGGTTACAGGTTGCCTGGAACGCGGCATTAGCTACGTGACAACTCGTTAATGAAGTACGTTAGGCCTTAATTTATCCGTGGGGGAGCGCGCCGTCCGAATTGTCCTCTTAATGCATGTGCCAACGTCATGGTCATTTCGAAAAACACAATAAATACTCTGACTTCTATAAACACTTGACACTTGATACATTCGATGGAAGCACACTCGCGTGCAAAGTCACTCATTTCATACATTAACATGTAGACTAGCCTACAAACGTTTTCATACGTGTTCGTAAGTAACACATTTCTAATTGTTGATGCAAAATTCGTAGCCATTCTGAAATTAAGTTTAAAAGGTAATTCCTTGACCAAAAATGCAATAAACGATCGAGTTAAGTTAAAAAAAAAGTTAAGCTTACCTCTTTCAGCCTTCACGGTCTTCACATGTGCTTCACAAAATGGCTCCGATTTTTGGCTGGAAACGGCTGGAAAGGCGTCACGGGAAATTGTATCACGTGGCTCGTATAGTTACTTAAAATGTTATGCTTGATTTACTTAATTTTGAAGCAATTGTTATAGTAGTTGATATGACTTATGTTTTTTCATTTTATGTATGCATATATTTTAGTTCACCTAGTAACTTATATTTTTGTGTTACACACACTATACATGTTCAGTAGAGGTTGAAAAGTTATGAATACTTATTTTTTTGTGTTTAATCTAATTACTTTTATAAGTAATGGTTGTTCAGCCAACGAATCGTTTTTTAGAGTGTGTGACATTTATAACATTTTATTAATTTATTAAAATAAAATATCTTGCATTCATTTTGTGTTAATGAATTGCTTTGAAATGTATTACTTGCTAAGTAATATGTAATGTGATCAATCATAATATGAAATTAACATAATCTTGGAGCTACAATACACTCCTTTTAATTTACCTCTGTGTTACATCAGAGCCACAAGATGATAAATCAACTATAGATGACTTTTACTGAAATGTTATATCACCAATACAACATTAACAGTAAAATATCTTCTTTTGGAACTACTTGAAGAAATAAAATATCTGATGTATGATGATGATTTTAAAAACACAATCACACACTGATCTCCATCTGACTCACTGCTGAAATGAGACAAACACACACAACAGAAACTAATGATAAATGATCTTACCGATGTTTGTGTGTTTCTTTCATAGAACGGTGGATGAAGTAACATAATAACAGAAGTTTTCTCATCTTCACGAATCTGAACTGTTTGAACAACAGGAAGAGATTAAAACTACATAGGCCTATGTGTGTTTTTTTTTTTTTACAACATATGTGTCATTATTAGGCTGTCAAAGTAATTGCACACAATGAATTAAATATATTTAATACTGAAATTTTAAAAATGGCAATATGGAATTTGACATTATTACTTTTCACACTCAAAACATCACATCACACATTACCAGAGTAAAATAGAATCAGTTTTTGTGTGTGAGACGAGTAAAAAGCTGCTCAGATCAATGCAAAAACCAATAACCATATTTAACAGTACCTACATAAATACATATTTAAATATTTAATTATAAAATGGGCTATCATTGATAAAATAATTTGGAGTAGATTTTATTATGTATTATTATCTGTTAACACTTGTTAAAAGCTGTAACTCTTGCCTTCTCGATCAGTTTTTTTGTGTCTCCTGCAGATCCAGAAGATCCAAAATCCAGCCACAATCATCAGAGATCCAGCAGAGATCAACACTATCAGAGACACTGAGACTGGAGGAGGAGGAGGAGGAGGAAGAGGAGAAGGAGACTGTGCTGTAATGTCTAAAGAGAGTCATTAATGTAAGTGAATGCATCAGTGTGATCTACAACAGTAGACAGAGGTCGGGTCAGTAAACACACGCATATATTAATCACACACATATATACATTAATCATCTATAAAGCTATCTTGGGGTTGTTGCCTTCTTATCTCTGTTGTTTTATGCAGCAGAAAAACATCAAGAATTATTCTCTTCATTCGCAAAACTTCTATACTCTTTCTGTCCCTTTTGCGCGAACTGAGTTAGGTAAGAAGTCTTTTATGTACGCAGCGCCGTTTAATTGGAATTTCCTCCAAACTAAATTAAAATTAGAAAATTTGCTGACTCTAGACCATTTTAAATCAGTTATCCGGCGAATGGAAGCTGATCTAACATCATGCAATTGCTTTTAAGTGTTTTCAATCTGTCTGTGTGATGTTTATCTGTGACGTAACTGATTGTACTGCTGCACATTTTTGGCCAGGACACTCCTGTAAAAGAGATTTTTAATCTCAGAGAGCTTTTCTGGTTAAATAAAGGTTAAATAAAAAATAAAATAAAAAATATCATCAGTGCTGTGGTACCTGCACATGTGTGACAGAGTGTGTTGATGTCCAGATGTGTGGTCTGGTTGCTGATGGGATTGTTCAGCACACAGCTGTAGGTGTTTTGATATTCCACCTCCAGAGGTAGAGAGAGACTGATGTTGAGATCACACACACTGATGCTGGACAATACACTCATTCCTGCGTACCAGGAGAGAGTCGCATCACACACACTCAACACTGATGAACACACCAGTGAACAATTTGATGATGATGAAGAACATTGTGAAGAGTTACTGATGATGACAGGAACAGGCAGACGAGCTGGAAAACATAAAATAAATAAACAGAAATATGGATAAATCTACACAGCTAATTTTTGGTTCATTGTGTTGATGAGCAGTGCTTGTGTCTGTCTCAAATTATAATATTATTAAACATTTCAATATGTAAATAACTAATAAAACAAGAAGCACAGGAGAAATTACATCTCTACTCACCATAGACAGAAACATTGAATGTTTTTGATGTCAGTTTCGCTCCACTTATCAGTTCTTCATAAACTCCAGCATGATCAACTGTGATGTTTGTGATGGTCAGAGATCCAGTTTGATCGGCCAGCTTCAGTCTGTCTCTGAATCTCCCGTCAGGAACATGATCAGAGGGGAAGAATCCATAACTTCTACTGATTTCAGCTATAATATGCTTTTTAGCTCCATACTTCCACAGTATGCTACTGTATTGTTCATGTATTTCAGTAATATCATTGTTTAGAGTGACAGAATCTCCCTCCATCACTGACACTGACTGTATTTCATTTGTTTCGGCAGCAAACACACCTGATGAACATGAACAGGTTTTCAGATTAATGCTCATGTTGGTTTAGAAAGCCTGAGATCAGTTTGTAAGAGTTTAACCTTTAACAGCAGCAGAGACACCAAACTAAATTAAAAGTCACATATATGAATCAATAATTTGATCTGTAATGTATTTTAAAATAAGCAACTGTAGAGCGAAATAAAAAAAATGATATGATAAATTAAATATAGCATGAAAGAACAAGTTTAAATATGCTGAATATATTCAACACATTTTTTATTACTGAATTTGACTTTTGTAGTTGTTTATGATTACTGCAGAAGTATTTAAAATTATTTAAATTATTTATTTTTTTTATTTCTGGGGAGGATTTGCATTTGTAATCATTTCAGTTAAAATACTTAAAACAACATGAGAAATTTGATCACAGCAGATGAAAATAATCTAATTTTAACTGCAGGTGAAGTTTATTACTCTGAGATGTGAATAAATTACATAAATTATAACTTACCGATCAGACAGCAGAAGCACAAACAGAACAAAACAAACATTTTCTGATGTAATAACACTAGCACAACTGATCTAAACAAACACAAGAGAAGTAATGTGGGAGCAAGTCCTCCCTCAACAGAGTCTGACCCTCCTAATGCACACACACACACACACACACACACACACACACACACACACACACACCACACACACACACACACACACACACACACACACACACACACACACACACACACACACACACACACACACACACACACACACACACACACACACACACACACACACACACACACACACACACACACACACACACACACACACACACACACACACACACACACACACACAAACACATTATTTAAAAATATCAATGATACTCAAGTTCCCAGCATGCACTGTGGCAGGAATAAATGATGTAGATACTGTGAGGGAATCTCATAGTTGTTATTTACTGTTACTCATCAGAAGCTCCTCAACTTTCCAAAGCCTTGAAACTGAGTTATTCCAACTTTAGTTTTATAATTGGTTTAATAGATTTCAAATTATGCATTCAAGTTCAACACAATTGCTTGCCTGACTGTGTTAAATATGTAAAAAAAAAAGAAGAATATTGTCTGAATATTGGATGAATTACTTTTCATGATAAAATAAAGACTAAGTCTAGTGATTTTAAAATTATTGTTTATTTATTCAGTTCTCAATTTGAATATATATATATATATATATATATATATATATATATATATATATATATATATATATATATATATATATATATATATATATATATATATATATATATATATATATAATATATAAGGAAAAGGTACAGTGAGTTAAAAGCGTGTCTGATCTGACAGGTTTAGTGAGGTTTGGAGTCACACTGAAACTGCTGCGGTCGGTTTTCTTCAGAAATGTGGTTTGAACTATTTATGGACAAGAAGATTGTCTGTGAGAAAAGAGCTTTATTTGAAGAGCTTCTTCCTATCATGCTTTTTAATCTACACAACATGTTGAGAAACTGAGGTGAGAAAAGCAATAAAATACACAATTATCATATAACACTGTCATTCAATAGTTTAGCTTGTTAAAGATGTTATTTTTTGTTTTAGAAATGTATACTTTTATATTACGCAAGTAAAAACACATTTATTACATTCTTGTACTCAGTTTCCACTGAGGTGCTTTATTACAGGTGAAAATAGGCCAACAGCTTCACTGATATGCATTTGTCACATTCACCTCCTACATCTGTGTCTTCACTACACTTCCTAGCATTCCCGGTCATGATCACCTGCACCTGCACCCCATCATCCTCATCATGATCACCGTCACCTGTGTCCCATCACCAGTATGGACTATATAACACTCACTCTCCCTGCAGTCACTGTCGGTTCTTGTTAATGTTACCTGGTGTTTTGTGTCCTCTGCCTGCCTGTACCTGTTTTGATTTTGGAGTTTGAGTAAATGTTTGGAATTGGATCTTTTGACTCTGCCTGCCTTCTTCAACCCACACCACACCCGTGACAGCATTGAGGTATTTTACACATTTTTTTTTTTTTTTTTCTGTAGTTTATAACTAAAGACATTTTCTAGAGGTTTATTTAGTAGAATCTCATGTTTAGTAAATGATTTACTGCAGGTTTGATTAGTCCAGTATGCAAAACCAAAGACGTTGATATCAATATAATAATCCCAGGATATTCAAACTGTAAATATTGTATGTAAATCAATGCAATGTTTTTAATTAAAATAATGGAAATTATTTTAATCCTCTTTCTGTCCCTTTTGCGCGAACTGAGTTAGGTAAGAAGTCTTTTATGTACGCAGCGCCGTTTAATTGGAATTTCCTCCAAACTAAATTAAAATTAGAAAATTTGCTGACTCTAGACCATTTTAAATCAGTTATCCGGCGAATGGAAGCTGATCTAACATCATGCAATTGCTTTTAAGTGTTTTCAATCTGTCTGTGTGATGTTTATCTGTGACGTAACTGATTGTACTGCTGCACATTTTTGGCCAGGACACTCCTGTAAAAGAGATTTTTAATCTCAGAGAGCTTTTCTGGTTAAATAAAGGTTAAATAAAGGTTAAATAAAATAAAAAAATATCATCAGTGCTGTGGTACCTGCACATGTGTGACAGAGTGTGTTGATGTCCAGATGTGTGGTCTGGTTGCTGATGGGATTGTTCAGCACACAGCTGTAGGTGTTTTTATCCTGATATTCCACCTCCAGAGGTAGAGAGAGACTGATGCTGAGATCACACACACTGATGCTGGACAATACACTCATTCCTGCGTACCAGGAGAGAGTCGCATCACTCACACTCAACACTGATGAACACACCAGTGAAGAGGACGAGCAGGAAAACATTAGACAATAAAATGGAATATGGATGAGCTTAAAAAAAAAAAAAAACTTGGTTTAAAGTGTGAATGTGAATGTTCACGTTTAGTATAATAACAGTTAGTAAGTGTGTTTGTCATCTCACACACTGAAAACTTATGTAATAAAAAAATTTAAATAGATCCAGTAAATTAAAACAAGAATATGTGAATGTTTGGACAAATTATCTCTACTCACCATAGACAGAAACACTGAATGTTTTTGATGACAGGTTCGATCCACTTATCAGTAGTTGATAAACTCCAGTATGTTCAGTTCTGGTGTTTGTGATGGTCAGAGATCCAGTTTGATCGTCCAGCTTCAGTCTGTCTCTGAATCTCCCATCAGGAACATCATATGTGGTGAAGATTTGGTTCTCTTTGCTGATTTTAGCTATTAGAGATTTTTCAGCTCCATATTTCCACAGTATATCTTCATCTTCATGTATTTCTGTAACAGTGTTTAGAGTAACAGAATCTCCCTCCATCACTGACACTGAATCACCAAACACACCTGAGAACACACAGATTTTACACAGAGGTTTTCTGATGGTTTACGAAGACTGAAATCAGTTTTTCTTAGATGTGAAGTTGAGAAAATCCAGAACAAGGCAGAAACACAAAACTAAATGTTTTAAATGTAAAGGTGAGATTTATTTTGTTGCAGCACATCATGTTTAACACATATTAACAGATCAGGGATTATAATTATAATCTGTGATTAAAACATTAATCTACGGTTCATTTTATCCACCATGATGGATTCACCATTGTAATTAAACATCATCAATCATTATTAATAATATTAAATTTCCCTTTTTTTTTACCAGAAATCTTCTTTCTGACATCAGTAGCTCTTGATAAAGGAAATTATGTGTAAAATATCTTTATAAACTGCTAACGCTACTGAGAGACTGTCAGAAAACATTGCAGCAGCACTTATGAATTGCCTGGAAATATATTTATTGTATGTATGGACTGATATGGCAGCACATTTATGAAAAAAGGAAGATAACCACCTTCAGTATGTTAGTGTCTTACCACAAGAATTGTTATTATTATTATTATTATTATTATACTTTTACAAATGCCCATTTTAAAAAAGCAAATACAATGCATTGGATTTTCACACAAAATATTTCAGGACGTTTAATACTGTACATTAAAAACAATTGCATTACTCCAGATCCTTTATTAAGGATTTTACATTAAAGTAATACAGCAATCATAAATGTAAAGTAAAACCAGGATCAAAATGATGGTTTAAATGTAAGTCTGCATATTTTTAAACAAAGTTTGGTGCATCCGATTTATTAGATAAACCTTGATTTAATCTAGATTGAAGCTGAATCTAACAGATCCTTAATCTTTCATTTGTTTTAATATTATCGGATAGAGGAAAATCAGTGTTTAAAGTTACATAATTTATCAAATCAATACGTGATAATTATTGCAGATTGAAAATACAAGTTTTACAGTGCTCAATATTTTTAGTATATATATTTTAAATATATGAGACCTGCGCATTTTAACGAATGACTTTCAATGACTTTTGTAGATCTATATATATCAAGAATTGGAGACCTGAATTCAAAGTTAGTAAATTTCACAATATTCATGATTCATTTTAACAGCAGATAAAACTCTAATTTGAACATTAGATAGCCACTTTATTGCCCCGAAATAAAAAAATTTTTTTTAATAACTTACCAGTCAGACTCCAGCAGCAAAAACAGAACAAAACAAACATGTGAAACATTTTCTTCAGTAGTTCAGTGACTGATGAAACACTCAGTCTATGTGTGTGAATCCTCCCACGACACAGTTTGACCCTCCTAGTTTCACTCGCTGCAATTGCACATAATGTTATAATTCATCTGGCCATTATTAAGACTTTAATATAATTTATAATTTAATTTATTAACTTTTATTTTTTATAATTTAACAAACTTCTGAAAGAGAGTTGACTTAGTTCAATGGCTAAAAGTAGAATAATATTGTGTGAATTGTGGACAAACTACATTTCATTGTAAAATAGAGAGTAACTGATTTCATTTATTCAGGTCTCTATTTTAGTGAATGGAAAAACAGTTAAAATCATGTATGATCTTCTTCTCAGGCAAACTGAGACCTGTGGTTGGTTTTCTTCAGAAATGTGGTTTGATTTGGACAAACATCTTGTGTGTGTGTGGGAACGGTTATTTAGAGTAGGTGTGTTTAGTTTGTAAGTGAAAAGCCTCTTCAAAGGTTTAGAATGATTTTGTTGTCCTGTCTGTCAGGGCTTGGTGGAAATGAGACAGTTGAAGGACTTATTTGCAAAGTGTTATTTATTAAAAACAGTTCAGAAAAAACACTGGAGTACAGCAAACCAAACCATAAATTTATTAAAAACATAAAAAGCAAAACATTTTTTGTTCTTAATTTTCCAGAAGTAGTTTAAAAATCTCGCTGTATTTTTACATCTTGCTCTGATGTAAGTGACTTGAATGCACAATGACTTCCCAAATCATAAATCCAAACTTTCAACAAGAACTTGAATGCTCCATGATATGATCCTTAATATGATATGAAGTTTAATGATGGACCTTGATATCTCTCTAATAAAACCATCTCTGGATCCAGTGTTTTTACCAGATCGCAGTGAGCAGAGTTTATTGAAAGTATGTAGTGAATGTTTATGTGTATATGAGGATGAGTATATGAATCATGATGTGGGTTTTATGATGTTTATTAAGATTCAGGTCATCCGAGACTTGTGTATGTTTGTCTGATGAGTGAAAGTGTGAATCAATGATGTTCTTTTGCTGTTTGTTTGCATTATGAATCACAGGGCCGGATTAACCATACGGGCAATTGGGCAATTGCCCAGGGGCCCAAAACCTCTAAAGGGCCCAGGGCAGCAAGGGCTCGAGCAAAATACTGTATCTGGTAATCTCCCGCTTTATATTAAACAAACTGTCAACACAGGCTTTTGCGCTACCCAGAGAGACGCTGCGCTGCCTGACTTTGTATATGAGCAAAAAGATACCTTTCACTAAATATCAGTGGTGTAGGTTGTAGGGCGTGAGGTGCTTGAAAGCAGCTTTTGACACGGTGGACACAAGTTTGAATCCGCTTTTTGCCGAACTCTCTTCTCCCTTTTCCCAACACCGAAACCGTGATATGGCTTTGTGCCTTTATAAAACAGCACAAGACTTTAATTAAGTATATAGCCATTCTGTTTGTGCTGGGTGGTTTAAAGAAAAGTGCGCACTTTGCTCACGCAATCAGCATGGTGATCTGGTGTTTTCTCCAAAATAAAAACTCAAGGGTTTATTTCTTGCAAGTGAAGAAATTAGGACAAAAGTATTGTAATTTTCCTATACAATAGTGTAAGTAAAATATACTTTTGAAATATTCATTTTCATTTGTACAGTACATTTATAGGCTATATGGATTTTATGTAATAGGAATAATTATATAAATCATTATTACATTATTATAATAATCGTTTGGCATCCTAAAACAGACTGAGACTCTACACTGTAAAAAGTGAACAGTTGGATCAACTTAAAAAAATTACTTCAATTGGTAACACCTAAAAAAATTAAGTTTTCTCAACTTAAATTATCACGTTAAAACGTGATAATTTAAGTTGAGAAAACTTAATTTTTTAGGTGTTACCAATTGAAGTAATTTTTTTGTGATAATTTAAGTTGAGAAAACTTAATTTTTTTAGGTGTTACCAATTGAAGTAATTTTTTTAAGTTGATCCAACTGTTCACTTTTTACAGTGTATATCATAACTAAAAAGATGTTTGATCCCTCTTTAATGTCCAGGTACAAGTCAATTGTTTTTTTCTTTGTTCAAGGTCACAGTTCATGGGTTGAAGCCGGTTAAAGCTCTTATTTTTGAGCTCTCAAAGTGCACCAGATTGATGCATTTACCCTTAAAATGTACAATATTTTCTGCCCCGGACCCCCGTGGAGGGACAGAGGTCCACCCAACATAGTTTTACCAAATCCTATGGGAAAGAACAATACTTTATGAACTTAACTCCAAAAACAAAGTTTCTTTTAAATCAGTAAAACTGTTTTGGCCAAATTAAAATTGGACAAACTATACATTTGGCCTGCCTAAGGGGGGCCTACAAGACATTGTGCCCAGGGGCCTCTGAATTGTTAATCCGGCCCTGATGAATCCAGACATATTTCTCTACCAACAATCGATAAATACAAAACATTTACACAGTAGGCCTACTTTCCTGTTGTATATATATTTGTTCCACTATCAAAAAAAAGAGTTATATATTCTGTGCCACCTGTTAGTGCTGTAATGCTGTTTTAGCTGCTGTTATTAAAAACCCACCAGATGGCGCCACTCAATATCGAGAATGAAAGTGATGACAGTTGAAAGATATTGAGAAAAAAGTTTATCAGTCAGTCTCTAATAACAATTATATATTTTTATCATTACAGCTTCAGGTCTGTCTTCTGGTCCTATAGCAGGAATATGTGTTGTTGTTCTGCTAGTGTGATTTACTACCAATACACTCTTGTGAACATGTGTAACAGTTTTATAGAGATTTTTATTACAGTAAACTGTGGTAATGTGATATCAGACACCACTGTCTTTAAAAAAAAATGGCAAAATTGATCTTACACTCTTTGAGGATCTCACATTATGATTTTGATAAATCATATATCCCACATTATTCTCCAAGAAATTGTTCCTATACTTGGAGAATAATGTGGGATATATGATTATGGTTGATTGCTTTATGGTTTAGTAATGCATCTCTTTGCGTTTTATTATTAATACCCGAAAGGAATACTATAAGAAATAGTAGATGCTTGACAAAGCAAAACCCCACTTTATCCTGCGGGATTGTCTCATCCCTCTAATGGTCACATGATGTATTAGGATTACACAAAGATGGAGGTTTACAATACAGAAACATTGGGTGGAAACACACATCAGTTTTGTTGCGGGACACAAGTTTAATATATAGCCTATATATGTTTTGCAGTTGTCCATTGTCAGCATAACGTAATGCTACATTCGGAACCACATACTACAGCTGTCTGCCTTAAAAATATATGTAGTAGTGAGTGTGTATGATTATCAACAGAGAGGGTCATTTAGTGCCGCCTCAACCGTTAATTAATATGTTTTATATTCATGTAGCGTAAGAACTTCGACTCATTTATTCACTTTATTTGATTAAAACTGAATGTTTGCCAGTATATGCTTACTCCCTGGTTGCCGCCATTTTCGCATGAAGTCACAATCTCGTAGCATTGAAGTTATGGACTTCGCATGAGTTCTGTCTGTCTGACTTCAAGTGGCATCATGCCACTTTTCTTAGTAGAAGTTGGGAATTGCGTCTTTCTGAGTTGAATTGAACGCAGAAGTATCTGTGTGTAAACTGTCCTGCACAGTTTCGGTCCTGTGCTCCAGATATGAATGCAGGGCCGGCTCTAGCTCTTTGGTTGCCCTAGGCGAGATTGATCCCCCAGTTCGGAGCTCATGTGATTTGTGGATTAATTGCAAAGTTAATCATCATAAAAGGGGACGTTTATCATTTGCATGTGTTTTTATGTCCTGTCAGTTTAAGCGCAAGAAAACTTTGTGCTGTTGTTTTCTGCGCGCACTCCGAATTCAGTTCTCTTTCTCTTCTTTTTGAGCTTGAACAGACACGTGTACGCAAAAAGTCAAAATGCCCGTCTCCACGAGTATCACACAAGTCGGTTGTCAGTATTAAATGTGTTGTAAACAACTGAGAAAGAAAATGGATGCGTATCATTAAATTGGATATGTGCAGTCTTAAAGTGACAGCAGCCTAATATACTGTACCTGCAGCTGTTTGTCAATGTTAATCAAACAACAACAAAAAGAGAGAAAAGGAATTTGTAGCTTTAACAAAGTAACAAATCATTTGTGTTAATTAATTATATTTAATTTATACAATGAACACTATGCAGTATGCTGTACCTGAAAAACATAAAGCACTGCTTATTTCATTTCTATATTTGTTCTAGGCCTATTGTATTTATTAAGGCCCAAGCACTGATGGTGTGAGGACCCTCTTGGAATTGCTCAGTTTATTACTATAATCTATGCTTTCCTAGATTGTAGATAATTATTTCTTCTTATCTATGTGTTCCCTCCCTGATGAAGGAGTTTTCATATAGTGATCATTTCACATGGCATTATGGATCAGGTGTCACGCATGCCAACAAAGACAAAACACTGTAACACTGTCAACACTGGAAATCAGCAGGTTTTTGATTGAATTTTAATTGATGTGAACTTTCACTCTCTTAAAACGTATAAAAACAGAAATGATTAAAAACATCTTAGAGAACTCTTAGAGCTTGAAATAACTACTTAAAACCAGCACTGCTTAACCGCATGATCACTGCATGAGTATCATCAGAGTAAGATCATTTCAAAGTAATATCTCTGAATAAGATCTTTTTGTCAAACACTACATTGATGAGTTCAGAATTGTGTCAAGCTGGTTTAAAAATAGTCTCATGGTTTCATGTTAGCAGGAATGGAAAAAGCCCTTCAACCACACGCTAATGACACCAGACACACAACTGACAGACACACTCTCTGGCATTAAACACACATTCAGGCACAACAGATCAAGCAACATCTGTGTACAAAGGTAATAAAAAAAAAACACAGCAGAGTCTCCAATCCTTTAGATCAGGGGTTTTCAAATTGGGTGAATGTGAGCCTCCCCTTACAGTAGGTTAGGACAGCCGAGAAACCCACCCAAATCCCGTCCGCATGTCCTAACCCACACACACACGCCTCTGCAGTAAATGCCATCTTTTGTGTGTTCCAGGCAATGATGAGTTTCAATAAAAACTGATAAAATTTTAATATTTTTTAATATTGTATTTGAAGACATTTTTGAAGACATCAACTGTTTAAAACGTGCATTCATAAACTATTCTTTGCAACAGCAAATTATTTTCAACTTTATGCAGGCCTAATTGAGGCTACTTTTAAAATCACTGAACATCAGTAGGCCTAACCACAAGTCAACAAAACACGCTTAACATGTGTAATGCAATGAGTAGCTGTGTTTCGCCGATGTTATGGGGTTTGCCTGCCTTTGCTATACGTGACACGATAAGATGCTTCTGTCGGCTTCATGTTAATAGAGCCAAACAACTGTATTATGCTTTTTTGTGCATAATAACACACACACACACACACACACACACACACACACACACACACACACACACACACACACACACACACACACACAAACACACGCGCGCGCGGGCCCCGACTACTCAGTATAATATTTCCTAAGTTTTTTTAAGTCCCCCTGTCTCCTTACTTAATGCAGACTTTTGACTTTTTGACTTGGGACAAGGAGAAGATGCATTTTAAAGCTAATAAACGCACGCACAATTAATATCAGGGGTTAAAGTCCTGAGTCTGAATTTTTTCATGCCATCTTTTTATGAATGAAGGCCAGTATCACTGATATTAATATCTACTGATGTCTCAATGAAAATTACTTTCCCAAAAATTTTAAACATTTATTAGGCTTCAAAAAATATAACAACTTTTAATTTAAGTTAACTTAAAACAATCATCACTTAAAAAAATCCTCACTTAAACCCATAATAAATGTCATATTTACCTGTACCTTTCCTGTCTAACAGTTATGAAATATACAGAAATTGAATAAGGTTATAAAACAGTCTGCATTAAATTATAAATAAAATATAGATTAATCCTTATTAAAGCTACAAGCGTTCTTTAGTCAAGAGCAGTGAATAATTTTCTCTGTTCCCTTCTTTTGTTAACTTTACAGACAGAGAGAATGAGTGTCGCTGTCACTTTAAGATCTGCCGCATCTCATTCTCTCACTACTCTTTGCTTCATTTAAGATTTTATTTAACTCATTTAAGACTGTTCTTGTGAGGATACTCGACAAAACGGACATTTTGGCATAAATGTGTGGGTTATTGTTCGTTCAAGCGCGAAAGAGAACTCGATACTGGGGCGCGTCTTTCTGTGCGTCATGCGTGCGTGTGTGTGTGTGTGTGTGTGTGTGTGTGTGTCAGGAGGACATTCACTGACAGCGCGTTATCTTTTGTCTTGTCGCGAATGAATGGTTTAAAAGCATTTGCGTGAATAAGAGCGTGATCATATACAAAAATGTATCGCATACGTTGCTGGAATACTTTAAGCCCTGCGATATTAATAGAGCTGCATACAGTTATTTTTTTCTTCGCGTGTCGCGCCTCCCCTGTGGCTCTTTGGCCCCCCCCCAGGGGAGGCGCGCCTCACCTATTGAAAACCGCTGCTTTAGATCTTGCATCTACGGTTTGCACTTTTTTCATGAGATTTACACACATAGCCTTTTTAAGACTTAATGGGTCATATGATTTAGATAATTTGTTAAGAGTCCTTGTAATACAGGTGCAAGTTTGTTTGAAGTTTTTAGTAGACCATTTCATGAATCCATCTTAATTTATTATACTTTAAATCCGTTGTAGGTCCCACAGTTGGGTCTTGTATTAAAGATTGAAGTTTGATCAACTTCTCGTTGTAATAGGTGCATACACCACATCATCCTCCTCTTTTACTTTCTGTAAAAAACACAACAAAAGATTTAATAATAATAAATGTTAGGTTCACCCTGATTAAGCAATTGTAATATATTTTGTTCAAATAAAATTTATCAGCACTTATCAATATAAAGCATCTTGAGGAAATGATATCAAACAACATCTTTTATAGTTATCTGATACAGGAACTTTACTTTCTTTGGTTTAAAAAAACATAAATTGTTTAAATTGACTTGTCATACAAACCATTAATTGTTGAAATATGTTCCTCGATGCAATTAGATTAAGTAACACTCATCAACCATTACTCCATCCAGGACAGCCAATGTAACCGGTTCTACTGACCCGCTCCGAGTGGGATTAAACACGGGTCTCCGGCGTGGGAGCCTGGCGCTCTAACAAAGACCACAGCCTCTAGTGTCAGTCACTATGTTTACACGCACAGCTCTTACTGGCCTACAACAGTTACACTCACCCCCCTAAACCTCACTCCCATCCGGGTCACGGCACCAAATGAAACAAGTCCTACTCGACCCGTTCCGAGCGGGACTCAAACTGTGGTCTACGCCGCTAACAAGGACGCTAAAGACCACAGCCTTGAGATCAGGGGAGGGAGGTTTACACACACAGCTCTTACTGGACTATGACGGTTACACCAGGAACCTTGGAGTTGTGATTGATGATCAATTAAACTTCACAGACCACATTACTAGAACTGCCGGTCCTGCAGATTTGCCTTGTTATACAACATCAGGAAGATCAGGTTGCTACACGACTCCTTGTCCAAGCGCTTGTTCTATCCAGACTGGACTATTGTAATGCTCTCTTGGCAGGTCTTCCAGCATGACTGTCAAACCTCTGCAACTGATCCAGAACGCAGCAGCAAGAGTGGTCTTTAATCAGCCGAAGAGAGCACACGTCACACTCTTAAACTAGCACTGGTTGCCAATTTCCGCTCAAATTAAAATCAAGGCACTGCTTTTTGCCTACAGAACAACCACTGGATCTGCTCACTTTTACCTAAACTTACTATATCAGACCTATGTGCCATCCAGAAGCTTGCGTTATCAAGTGAACAGTGCCTTGTGGTGCCATCATACCAAAGAGACACAAAAACACTTTCACGGACCTTCGCCTGTTCCCTGCTGGTGGAATGAGCTTCCTAACTCAACCTGAGCTGCTGAGTCTTTAGCCCTTTACAAGAACCTTCTTAGTCAACACTTGACCCATTCATACAAGTACTTACTGTTCTTTTTCTATTCTACGTTTCCTATAACAAAGTTGCTTTAAGCAGTTCAACTTTAAAATAAAATCCAAAATGTGATCCACAATATGGAAGTAACATGATCTTTTATATGTCTAATATTGTGTTGGTTTCTGATTGATCAGACAAAAACACAATCACAAACACACACTGATCTACATCTGACTCACTGCTGAAATGATAGAGACACAACAGGGGGAAACAAATCTTACCGTTTTATGTGTATTTCTTTTGTAGAACGCTGGATCTGCGTAAGTGATCTCTTCTGCACGAGTCTCATCTGTTTCTACGATAATAGATGCATTAAAAAAACAATAATACTAATGTGTGTGTGTGTGTGTGTGTGTGTGTGTTGTGTGTGTGTGTGTGTGTGTGTGTGTGTGTGTGTGTGTGTGTGTGTGTGTGTGTGTGTGTGTGTGTGTGTGTGTGTGTGTGTGTGTGTGTGTGTGTGTGTGTGTGTGTGTGTGTGTGTGTGTGTGTGTGTGTGTGTGTGTGTGTGTGTGTGTGTGTGTGTGTGTGTGTGTGTGTGTGTGTGTGTGTGTGTGTGTGTGTGTGTGTGTGTGTGTGTGTGTGTGTGTGTGTGTGTGTGTGTGTTGTGGTGTGTGTGTGGTGTTGTGTGTAAAAAGAGTGCTGCTCCATTTATTAATATAGATGAAATCTGCAGAAATTGTCAAACACAATTATTTTGGTATTTTTTTTAAAGGGGTCATGAACTGGCTTTTAAAAATTGTTTATATTGTTGTCTGAGGTCAACTTATAACGTTCGCTTGGTTTTTACATTCAAAAAAATCAAAATGAATAAGTAATAGGCTATTTTCTACCCTAGTTTTGAGCCTAGCTCAAAAACGCTCGGTTTTTATGGGCGTCTCGCATTGAAGACTTGGAAGTAAACGCCCACTGCTGTGAGTGGATAACAGTTTTTCATATTATAACGAGTTTCAACTGGGCAGTAACGATTAGACTGATACACATACTGATCATACATACACATACACATACACATAATTATTAGATATCAAACGATCTGTAACAATGCAATACTAGTCTATCAGATTATTATTACTTTTTAAATAAAAAATTTTCTCGCATAAGTGTGTTGCACTTACACCATTCCTGTCGGATCCAATATAGACAGCACAGCACCGTTTTTTAATCTTAATCGGTCTGCAAATCCAGTCTCGACCTGTGTCTTGTTTACAAAACAATCCTCAGTGAAATGAAGCGAACAAACGGACCCAGATCAGTTGGAACGTCATTAAAAATAAAGTTTAAGCATTCCTATTGGACTCCAGAGGAAGCTTATGCAGCGACTGTCTTCTTCCACAACCAGGCACTGCACAATATATTGTAAACCACATGTTTATTGCTCGGTAGCTCGATCCGGTTTGTCATCACGAGGTAGGCCTATGTTATTTAGCTAATCGGTGGGCGGAGCTAAACTGGCCGTATTGAAGTAGGCGTTGATGATCTTCTGCGGGGGTGGTGTTTTATCCTCTTTGACGTCATAGTTCCCCACTTTGAAAAACGAGTCGTTTGCTGAGGCTGGTGTCAATAAAAGCATTTATTGGACTAACAAGGACGTTTTCAGTTCTGAAACTTACAGGATATTCTTATAATATGATGACCTCTTAGATGTCAAAAGCTCAAGTAAAATTTAATTTCTCAGTTCATCACCCCTTTAATTACACTTTATTTTGGTATATTTTTTGCATATAAATTATTTAGAGGATGTTAACTAAAAATTTATGGAAATAATTATTGATAAAATGATAATAAGGGCTATTAATAGACTATAAATATTAGGCAATATTTCCAAATTGTTTGTTAAAACTCTTGTAAAATGCAGGAAACTCTTGCCTTTTTGATTAGTTTTTTGGTGTTTCTTGCATATCCAGAAGATCCCAAATCCAGCAACAATCATCAGAGATCCAGCAGAGATCAACACTATCAGAGACACTGAGACTGGAGGAACTGAAGGAGAGAGTCATTAGTGTGAGTGAATTTGTACATAAACACATATATCATGAGTGCTGTGGTACCTGCACATGTGTGACAGAGTGTGTTGATGTCCAGATGTGTGGTCTGGTTGCTGATGGGATTGTTCAGCACACAGCTGTAGGTGTTTTTATCCTGATATTCCACCTCCAGAGGTAGAGAGAGACTGATGCTGAGATCACACACACTGATGCTGGACAATACACTCATTCCTTTGAACCAGGAGAGAGTCGCATCACACACACTCAACACGGATGAACACACCAGTGAACAATTTGATGATGATGATGAAGAACACTGTGAAGAGTTACTGATGATGACAGGAACAGGCAAACGAGCTGGAAATCATGAGATAAATAAACAGAAATATGTATAAATCTACACTGTTAATTTTTGGTTTATTGTGTTGATGAGCAGTGATTGTGTCTGTCTTCTAAGCCCGTCTATTGGTCCAAAGATGGTTTCCAATAATTTGTTCGGGTCACATGACATCACTGTAGCTTTGCGCCGCCATCTTTACGACCGACTGTCTCAGTGATGACTGCAATATGTTGTGCAGTTGGCAGCAACAACAGCGGAAAGAGGAACCCCGAACTGGTATTTTATTATAACAAAAGAAAAGGATAAAAGATTGAAGTGGTTAGCTGTCATTTGAAGAGATCATCGCTTCATGTCTCATCTTTCTGTGCGCACACACACCGACCCGAAGCGAGCAGCCATAGACCACTATACAGCGCGCGAGTAATGCATTAAGATCTGTTTCGTGTCTGAATGGACAAATACACACAACATTGTGTTTAAATGTCCGTTTTGGAGAGTATTCATGTAAAATATGTCGGTTATGTCTTAAACAGAGTTGTCATCCAGTCTCTTTGGTAGAGAGAGACGAGGAAAACAAACAAGCATGCAAATGGAAATTATTGATTTAATTGACTATCGCTATTTAATTAATTGATTTATTCGCCTTATTCACCGCGCCTCCATCTTGAAAACCAAAACGAGGCTGGGGGGTACACTCTACCGGAAGTGCAGTGACAGAGCGTGGCGGCGGGCGTCTGTGTCATAGATATCTATGTACCTGTGTGGACAACAAACCTCTCATCTCTTCCAGAAATAACAGTGGAGTATGATGAAAAATGGGCAAATAACGACTGCGAGATTTCCCGGGCTGTTTTGCTGAAAAGACACGGCTAGTCACGGCAGGACATTAGCTGATCAGGCTAGTCTAAAGAGCTACAACTTGCTTAACGTTAACAAGCAAGCTCGGGCTAGGGTTATGAACAGGCGAAATAATTAACTCACTTTCATGTTTGAATGCCGTTTGTGATCCGATGTGGATTCTGATCACCTTATAAGGTAACGTTAGAAATATTTATAACGTTATAGCAGCTATACGCGATGCAAAAGACTATGCACGCTAACCATTACCATAGTAAACATAGTAAACGCTTGAAGATTACGCATAGTAAAAAAACATGGTGAACGATTGAAGAAATCAGACCAATAATAAAGTCTATGTAAAGATTCTAGGGGATCTAATCCCTGGGGAATTTGCATATCATAATTAATAATTAGTAATTAATAATTATTCATACATGTTTGGATTAGATCAGTCTTACATGTTAATAAATCTCCCTAAAGGAGAATGACACTTTACCTGGATGTATACATGCAATCCTTTCATTTTAACAAGTTGATTGCAGTCAATTACACAGATCACGTCTTACAAATCAGGCAAAATTAATTTAGCTCAATTGTCAGAAGAATATTGAGGGGTTTTCCCCAATATCATCTTACTTTATAGGATTGCAGGAAACGCAATTCTCTGGCCAGAAGAATTGGGCTTCCTGCCCCATAATAAGTACTCTTTAAATTATTAATTATTGAAATAATTAATTAATTCGTAAAGCTTGTAGCATAAAATATCTTCTTGGCACTTAAGAGACTCGAAATTGAGCAAAGAGGAAGTCCATCAGTCAAGTGAATATAATGATTTAATAAAGGCATGTCTACTTATATATATTTACTACGTTACAGGAATACATGTATTTACAAACATTAACACGAACGAAACACATTAAGACATTGATGAACGAGAAATGCGTAAAGTTTGGGCAATGGATGACTTACACGCGTTAGCGAGTAAGAGAGAGAGAGAGAGGGAGAGAGAGAGAGAGAGAGTGAGAGAACATTGGCATACTTCCTCCTAAGACATTCACCTTTCTGATTACAACACGAAACATCATCTTAATGCTCCTTAGAAGCGTTATAAAGAGATACTTGCACAAGTTATGGGTCTCGCTGTGTTGTCGCATTCCTGAAGGCCTGTCCCGGCCGCGTGCGTGAGCGGAGTCCTTTGTGTGTGTAAGCGTCACGTGTTGTCTCTGAGCGCTCGGGTGGCGCGGCGGTTTAAAGTCTTTGAGTAGCATTACCAATGAAAGTAGCCCGGCTACGTTTGTTTCACTCCGTGGAAGTAAACAGAGTCGACTATGGAAAACAAAACTTTGCCTTACAAAGGAAAGATATAAAGATCGGATCGGGTCTCCGAAGGAGACCACGGATCGGGTTACATGATGCAGCAGTAACGACGGGCGAAGCAAGAGAGTGTGCAGAGCTGCGCTCCTACATTTATCACATCGGCGAAGTCCAGCCTCTTCCCATTGACTCGGCCAATCAAGAGGTCGAAACTCGCAGGCGGGACTTCTGGTTTTTATGATCCCTTTGTTCTCTTAAGCAAGGCATTTGAAACCCTAATTTCATCGGGTGTTTAAAAGCAGAATCTTCCTAATTATTATAGTCATATGTGTAACAAAGTTTTAGCAAGATGTGATATCAATGGCTAACTGGGGCGCGACGATTGGAACTCAGAGACTCCAAACTTGTCACAAATGGATTTGGTTAAACATTAGTTGGCAAGGTTTGAAACATTATCCCAGTTTTCGAGAAACGGACCAAACACATAAAAGGCAAATCATAACATGAGATTAGATACATTGTTCTTACAATTCTAAAGGGGAAGTATAATAGAATATATATGACTGCAAAATTCAGTTCTCCTTCGTTAGAATTCTAGGGAATACGCAGTTACATGTAAAAATACATAATGGTAAACTCAGTTATTTCAATGTAACATGAACAAACAAACACATAAAACACATTGAATATTTCTGTTTACAATGTCTTTTAAAAAAAAGAAGTTTCTTTTCTCTGTAACATTAACTTCCTGTGGCACATTCCACATTCCTGGGGGTGGGGAACGCTGGTGGAATGTGTGTGTGTGTGTGTGTGTTTAATTTTGAGTCCTGGGGGTGGGGAACGCTGGTTTGGAAGCTTCCCGGCCTTTGAAGGCTCTTAGGATTTTAGTTATCCAGAATATATTTAATTATTCAGATTCACCCTAAATACGCTACAGCTATCACAATCATGTTTTTACTTTATCTGTCAGTAGCCTACGTCTCGTCTCTTTATAGCGGAGTATCATCATAAAATAAAGCAACTTTTTTTTTCGGGAGCTTCCTCTGTTTCTCTGACTGAAAATATCTGTAACGTTAGCCTTTACTGGGAGTCGAGAGAGTGCTAAAGCTCATCAGGTTTTATTTTTGGTGGCATATATTTGTAGAAATTATCATTCTTTCTAAATTTGATGCATGTCTTGTAACGTTAACTACCAAATAAACAGAAACAGACGCGACTGAAGCGTGTCCTCTTTCTTTTGTGAAACCTAACGGTAATTTGTCTGTGACTAATGTGCAATTTTGACATACATTAATTCATGATCAATGTCACTTTTTATTGTAAACCTGGCTGTAGTAAAACATCGATGCTTGGGTGTGTGTGAGTGAGTGAGTGAGTGTGTGTGTGATATTCAAGTAAACAACAAAAATGCCAGCAAACGGTCGCTTTTCAGTCGTTTCCAGTGATTTCTTTTTGATTAGTTTTCTGATAAAACTTCCGCTTGTTGGTAAAATGATGGGTTAGTGGGACGTTGTTCCATAGAGGCCTGTTACGGGCGTTAAGATAACGTTATGACTGTAGCCTACAGAGGGCCACCGTTACTTCCGTACCCCACAGCCTCGTTTTGGTTTAAGCTGGTGACGTAGGTGAATAAGGCGAATTGATTATCACGACAGGCCTAATCCAGATTAATGACAGCAAGTCGTGAGCCGTGGCTAACTGGCAAGCTACCAGCTGTTAGTCACTTACCTAGCTAACAACACACTACCTAGTCAGAGCAAACTACCACCAAAATCATACATTTTAATTTTTTTTTTATAATACCTACATTTCCCATGATTAAATATAAATCCTTGGGGGCCAGGTGCCGCACATCTATGTATTTTACCCATCCAGCCACAGCATATTGATATGCATCGGTACTCTTGAAAACCTTCAAGCGATCCCCATACATATATATATATATATATATTAGGGGTGGAGCCGAACCCGAATACGGTATTCGGAAAGGCACAAATAACGTGTTTTTTACGAATACTTATTTCGAACAAATACTTAAAAAAATATTTGTATTCGGGAACAAGAAAAACTTTATATCAAAAAGATGCGTCTTCTCACGAGACCGCATGCCCGGATGAGCGAGTTAGAGTGAGTGAGTGACGTTCAGGAAGAGGTGACTGACAGCTGCACACAGCAACAGAGAGGGCTCGGCTGCAGCGAAAAAACACTTAACTGCTTCACTATTTTTGTTGAATAGATTTGTGTACCTTAACTGGGTTCCGGAGGCAGTTTATAACGGGAAGCGGAGTTTGATCGGGAGATTATTCCATTACGCTGCATTATTGACGTCTGCAGTCGGATGCTCTCATGTTCGCTCTGTGTACGTAGCTCTGTTAGCTCGGTAATTTAGACAATGAATAGGCAGTTGACAGAGTAAAGTTAACGTTCGGTTTTAAAAGGTTAAAAAAATGCTTGTGTAGGTGTGTCTAATTGTATGCACTTGTGGGAGTTATATGGCACGCAGACATCCCAAGACTCCCGGAAGTTCAGCAGGGAATCTCCCGCATATTGATAGCGGCTCCCTGATGTCCGCAAATTAGTTCAAATCTCACGTAAATCTAGAGAGCGCATGCGAGACAGAACTGCTTCAAACCGTGTAGCGCGCGCACGGCAGTAAGGGAGAGAGCGAGAGACCTTGCGTGTGGGTCATGAAAGCTAGTCCCCCCCCCCCCCCCCCCCTACATTTTACCCGAATACAAATACGAATACAAATACTTTTCCCCCCTCAACAAATACAAATACAGATACAAATACCGGCTACTTTGCACATCCCTAATATATATATATATATATATATATACCCTAGTGAAAAAAAAGTATGCTAAGTATACTTGCAGCCAGACCAATTGTCAGTATACTTCAAGTGTGTTAATAATTAGTTAACTTCAAGTGTGCTATTTTGGATAAAAAAAAAAATTGTACTAAGTGTATTTTAGTTATAATTAAATTATACTAAAGTATAACTTTAAGTGTATTTAGTGTACTTTTTGATGCTAAATTGAGACAATTTCAAGTATACTTAGTACACTTTAAGTACATGTGTATTTAGCATCAAAAAGTACACTAAATACACTTAAAGTTATACTTTAGTATAATTTAATTATAACTAAAATACACTTAAGTATAACCCCTTATGCCCTGAAGGCATTTTTGGGATTTTTTGTCTGAATGACACACAAAAAAGTAAAGACTCATAACTTCAAAACTATAGCAAGGACAGTCAAAAGGTAGATATCATTTGTTAGGAAACTTTTTATATTTTTAGAAAATATAAATTTTTATTACTTTTGGACAATCTAACGGTAAGAAACTGCTGATAAAAGACAAAAATATTATTATTATTTTTTAATAATTTACATATCTTTCTTATTTGAAATGCAATAACTTAGGAAGGTAATACGGTAGCAAAATAATTCTTTTTTGGTGATGTTCCCCTATGTGTGGCCTGCACCTGGATCATTATTTTATGAAGATAGCATAGAGTAATCCAAAGTTACAGCACTTGGAACAAAGGGAGCCTTTTTGTTCAGTCATTGACATTTATAAAACTCTTGTTTTCTGAGTGACATGCACACATTTAAAGACTCATAACTCCAAAACTATAGAGATGAGAGTCATAAGGTAGGTATCATCTGTTAGAAAACTTTTTATATTTTTAGAATATATACATTTTTATTACATTTGGACAATCTAATGCTGAGAAACGGCTGATAAGACAAAAATATTATTTATTTTTTAAATAATATTACATATATTTCTTATTTGACATGCAATAACTCAGGAAGAAAATAAGGTAGCAAAATAATTCTTTTTTTGTGATGTTCCCCTATGTATGGCCTGCACCTGGATCGTTATTTTATGATGATAGCATAAAGTAATCCAAAGTTACAGCACTTGGAACAAAGGGAGCCTTTTGTTCAGTCATTGCAACACTTGTTTACCTAGAGTTATAACACATAACCCCACAGACACACATTAGCTAAGCTATGAGTGATATCTTTAGATCTGAGTGACAGATTATGGTGATTGTGGTCTCTTTTTAATCGTAAGAGTCTGCTGTAAATAAGGATGTCTCATTTGCAACGATCTGAGTATGTTTCATGAAGTTACAGTAGAAAACGTCACATCAGTATATTATGTACCTATGGGTCTTGTAGGGCTTATGAGGAACTCTATGAGTGATATCTTTAGATCTAAGCAACGGATTATGGTGACTTTTGTCTCTTTTTAATCGTGAGAGTCTGCTGTAAATAAGGATGTAAATTTTTTAACCATCGGAGTATGTTTCATGAAGTTACAGTGAAAAACGTCACATCAGTATATTATGTACCTATGGGTCTTGCAGGGCCTATGAGGAACTCTATGAGGAATATCTTTAGATCTAAGCGACGGATTATTGGTGACATTGGTCTCTTTTTAATCGTGACAGTCTGCTGTAATTAAGGATGTGCCATTTTCAACGATCGGAGTATGTTTCATGAAGTTACCAGCGTACAAACTCATTTAAAGCTACATATGTTTTTACTTAGCTTATTTGCGCCTCTGAGGTTATACGTGTTATAACTCAATGAAGGATATCTTTAGATCTGAGTGACGGATTTTGGTGACATTGGTCTCTTTTTAATCGTGACAGTCTGCTGTAATTAAGGATGTGCCATTTTCAACGATCGGAGTATGTTTCATGAAGTTACCAGCGTAAAAACTCATTTAAAGCTACATATGTTTTTACTTAGCTTATTTGCGCCTCTGAGGTTATACGTGTTATAACTCAATGAAGGATATCTTTAGATCTGAGTGACGGATTTTGGTGACTTTGGTCTCTTTTTAATCGGGAGAGTCTGCTGTAAATAAGGATGTGCCATTTTTAACGATCGGAGAATGTTTCATGAAGGTAAAAGCCTAAATGCTACTTTAAAGCTACATTTGTTTACTTGGCTTGTATGTGTGCCTCAGAGGTTATACGTGTTATAACTCAATGAAGGATATCTTTAGATCTGAGTGACGGATTTTGGTACCTTTGGTCTTTTTTAATCGTGACAGTCTGTTGTAAATAAAGATGTGCCATTTGTAACGATCGGAGCATGTTTCATGAAGTTACCCGCAAAAACGCCAAGTCTAAGCAACTTTTTTACTCATGTGCATCTGTGCTGTTTTTTGTGTGTTATAACATAACGAGGAATATATTTAGATCTGAGTGATGGATTATGGTGTCTTTAGGCTCTTTGTAATCGTGAGAATCTGCTTTAAATAAGGATGTGCAATTTTCCATGTTTCATGAAGTTACGAGTGAAAAAACGACACGTGAATGCCACATCAGTATATTATTTACATATGGGTCTTGCAGGGCTTAACTAACAAAAACTCACTCAAGTTTAGTCAAAGCCCAAAATAATTGGGCTTGTTGTGTTCTACTCCATGAGACCTTTCACATGACATATGACACATGACTATCTGAGCTATATGATGTTTTTGACACATTGCGGTACATAATAATTTTCCCTTCCTCATAAATTATTATTTATTTATTTATTATATTTATCAAATGATGCCTATTTTGTGTTGATCAATGCAGTAGTTTTGAAAAATATGACAGTTAATTTTTTTCATAGCTAGGTGGCGCCCCCCGGTGGTACACTCCGTTCTAATGGAATAACTCAGCACCTGTTAGGAGTTGAATAAAATGGATAGGTGCATTGAAAAGCTGAGATTCTAAGCTTTAAAATGATAAGTTGTGTTATTACATTCAGTGGTTGCTTAGTAATTTGATTATGAATTTTTTTTTATGGGGTGGTGTCCCGCCGGCGGGGCGCTTAGGGTTTAAGGGGATAACTTTAAGTGTATTTAGTGTACTTTTTGATGCTAAATACACATGTACTTAAAGTGTACTAAGTATACTTGAAATTGTCTCAATTTAGCATCAAAAAGTACACTAAATACACTTAAAGTTATACTTTAGTATAATTTAATCATAACTAAAATACACTTAGTACAAAAAAATGTATCCAAAATAGCACACTTCAAGTTAACTTTTTATTAACACACTTGAAGTATACTGACAATTAGTCTGGCTGCAAGTATACTTAGCATACTTTTTTTTCACTATAGATAAAATAAAACATACACAAACCTGAATTTCACAGAGGAAATACACCAATTCTGCGACCCCGAGAAGAGAAAACTGTTGTTGCTCTGAGAAGACCGGAGACTGAGAGAATTCAAACACAAACAGCCCGCGCTTACTCAACCGGAGGGGCGCATTGTTTTAATTGAGTAAACTTACTCAATTTATTATGTGTGTGTTAAATATGAATAATATTGATTTGAATAAAGTAATATTTGTGGTTCTTGAAACAGATCAGTTTAATTATCCATTCTCAAAATATTTTGATGGAAATTTCACAAATAGATTAAGTATATTGTAAATAAATAATTGGTTAGTCAAATACTAAATTCTTTTAGTGAAAAAACTTAAATATAACTGGAAATTTTAGACAAAATTAACTGTTGGATTTTTAGTCAATTATTATTGTATGTTCAACTCCAATCAAGTAAATGATGTTCAGAGATTTTATTAAGTTAGGCTAATAAAGTTAATTATTACTGTGATATTTACTAATTAAGCCACTGACATATTTTTTAGAGTATACTTTCTTCCCCAAAGCTTTCAATGCATTTATCATATGTTTTATTACTTTCTGAAAGTAGCAATTAAGTGAATTGCAAGCATGACGAAATACACTTAAAAAATTCCATAATTTATTACTGCAACTTCAGGTTATTTAATAATGTACTTTGAAAGTATACTTTCAATGCATTGTTACAATAATCATTTTCAGCACATAGTTAAAAAAAAATATGCATAAAATATATTTAAGAAAAGTGCAAATAAATATACTTATAAAAAATAAACAGAACTTTCACTTCAAGTATATTTTTGTAAAATATATTTTTTAGAAAATATACTAAATTATAATTATTTTAAAGTGTGTTAAAAATTGTATTTTGAAAATAGTCAAAAGTATGCTGCTAATATACCTTTTGTATATTTAAAAAAGTACATTTTTTATTAGTATATTTGAAATGTACTATTAAAACAGGGAATATATTACAAATACAATAAAGTATACTTTTTTTTTTCACTAGGGTATATATATATCACTGAATCTTGAGAGTCGGGACAAAACATGTCCCACATAGAAAAGTCTAATTTATAGCAAAAATTAAGAAATTCATCATGTATGACATACTTACAAAGTTAATTCTAAAGGAATTGTATATACCTATCTGATTTTTAGAATTAACTTTTTTATCTTTTTGGGGAAAAGTTGTTTAAATGTATGGTCTGTGGTTAGATGGTCCATGTTATTGCACTTGTCCTCAGCAAGAGGTTACAATATTAACCATCCGAAAAAACTTAAAAAAAAACTCTACAATTGTGAAAACATATATATCAAATAAAAAATAAGGGGTATAAATATAAAAAACAATGCATGAAGTGAACATCAAACAATATTTTCCATAAATATCTGCCTATTAAAGTTGTGTCCTCAGTTTCTGTCAACTCCGTCAGATTTTTTCATAAAGCTCTTTAAATCAGAAAAAAAGTATGGTCAGCTATATCCTTGAGGACCCCTTTTCATCTCCCTGTCTGTGGTGAATGCAGCACACATGCTCTGGTACGGTTTACATTTTTTTATATTTTAGACAAACAATGTCAATATTCCTATGGTCACAACTGCACCATGTCAATACCATCTTTCTGTTAAGATACTTTTCTTAAACCATAGCGGATTGAATTTAAGCATTTTAGTGAGGTTATTGGGACAGCTAGCAACTGAGGAAAAACTTCCTAGCTGCAGTGTACAATACATGTTTTGGTGGGAAAATACATGCCCTTACGTCAACTCCGTCAGACGTCAACTCCGTCAGGTTCTATGTCTGACGGAGTTGACCTGTAAGCTGACGGAGTTGACAAATCCACCAATAACCTCTTAATGTGCGAATATAATATTATTTGTGAATATAGTGAAGGGTTAAACTGTTATTTCAGGGTTTTATTTACACACACATACATAGCATGCATTACATTTTTTAACCATACGCATCTGACTTGTAGAGAATGGGGAGGCAGTGGTCTGCTTATTATTGTGTAACATGTAACTTTGCCTGCACTGTGCGTCTGATCTTTAATATATGTATTTATATATGTAGAGACAGAGATAGAGAAATGAGAAGCCAGTGTAGGGCTGGGCGATATGGCCAAAAAAAAGTATCACAATAATAAAAGTCTGATTCTATAGTCTTATTCAAGTACATTTTTCTTTATTTTAATTTGTATTGTGGGATAGCATGGCTGGACAATAATTGTCAGTTGAGAGGAGCAAAGGAGAAGAAATAGAGAATACCAATGAAAGAGAGGAGAAAAATTAAACAGTGACCAAGAGAGCAAGCATGCTATGCAAGAGAAGGAAAGACAAAGGTGGAAGGAGAGAGTTAAAGACAAAAAAGTAATACAAATAGAGCGTGTGCATGTCCGACGCCTGCTGCTCAAGGCATAAGTGCAGGTTAGACAAAAATGAAATCTTAAGTAAGCTAATTAAACCTGATTCTAAGATACAGATTATGTGTTGCAGTAATTGATGTCAAGGAATGTCAATTTAAGATCACACCCAGTATAAAGTAGGTATAAAGTTTCCCTTATTGTTTTTTTATATAGTTGGAAAACGGTGTTATTTATAATAGCTGGAAACGGTGCATGTGCAATATGTTGATTATAGTTTGCTTTACAGTAAGTTCAATACTCTAATAACAAGGAGAAGTTTTAGTAGTAGTTTAAAGAGCATATCTGTTCAATAATCACAATGCACACATATTTTTTGTCAACACCGTCAGTTTTTCATCAACACCGTCAGATCTTCATCAACACCGTCAGATCTTCAACAGCGTTGGATGTATGTTTTTGTTAATTTTGGGGGGAAAAACATTTTCTTCCTTCAGTTTATGTTGTTTTTGTAATAAAGGACCATCTGATCTACATCTTCTTATGTTTTATTTATTTAAGGAATTTGTTTTTACAATATTGAAATTAAAATCAAAGTTTGAAAATGCAAATATTTAGAAATCTGAGTTTTCAGAATAGTGTGAAATCACAACTTAAGTTTATATATTGTATTGTATTTTACATATCAGAGTAACTAAACACTATTACAATATATTTCAGAATTGTAGATTCTTGTTGGATTGGAAGAATTAAAATTGTATACTTTTTAGTGTCTGACGGAGTTGACACAAATCCAGTTCTGAAGGGAAACATGTGTATTTGTTAAAAATGGGTTTTTATTTAGAACCTGTTCCTTTACATGGTTAAATAGCTAAGGCCTTTCTCTGCAGAAACATACAACTCTAATTGATATAGGGCCTTATTTTAACGATCTGAAACGCAAGTGTCAAAGCGCAAAGCGCAAGTAACTTTGTGAGCGGATCCCGGCGCTGTTGCTATTTTCCGGGCGGGATAAATGCCTCTTGCGCCTGGCGCAAATCTAAAAGAGGTTGGTCTGAAGTAGCTTCATTATTCATAGGTGTGGTTTGGGCGTAACGTGAAATAAACCAATCAGAGCGTCATCCAACATACCCTTTAAGAAAAGGTGCGCATGTTGCATGGCGGATTGTTATTATAACGGCGCAAATACCAGGCGCGCGCCAGGAGCTTTTCACAGCCGAGGAGATCGATGTTCTCGTCAGGGCCGTAAAAGAAAGAGAATTGACATTGGTGATGGGACAAACCCACCCAAATCAATAGAAAAAAAATATGAGAAAGCTCAACTTAACTGGTAAGTTAAGAGTAAGGTTTTTAATGTACTTACATTATGGTAAAGGTGATTTCGCAGTCTTCAGATTTTTTTTCCTGGTTCAAGACGGACAAACTAATTTGTCAGATGTCCTTATATACATGTGTGTCTTGACATGTGTCCACTATTGGGCAAACAGCTCTGATCCGTCATTACTACAATTTGCCTGAAAAATTTGGGTAAATGTGTAAGCTAGATTTATGCCTATTTTTTCACATCTTCATGGACACCACAATGATTTCCCTCGTGTGGTAATATATTTCCTTGTTATAATGTATGATTTGCAAAAATAAAAACTGCTGCATCTGTGTAGATTACATGAGCAAAGTGTATGCGCGTTGTGCACGCTATACATTATGGTCAAGCATGCGCTCTTAAAATAGCATAATGAACAACGCGCAACGCGCCACTGACTTTAGACTAGTTTTTTTCTGGTCAGTGGCGCAATTGTTTTATAGAACAGCAAAATAGCACTAGGGAAAGTTTGCGCCGGAACACGCCTCCTCTTTGCGCTGAACCGCCCCGGGGAGCGCAAGTGTATTTCTTAGTTAACCGACGTGTGTCTGTGGAGGGAAAAGTGTGCTTTGCGTGGGTGCAAAATAGGAATGATACATGCGTCGGTGAACAAAGTCAATTGCGCTGGGTGCAAGATAGGGCCCATAGTGTGTATTTTTTTAAAAAAGTTTTTTAAAACGTGTTTTGTCCCGACTCTCAAGAATCAGTGATATATATATATAATATATATATATATATATATATATATATATATATATATATATATATATATATATATATATATATATATGGAAGGCATATTGGGGCAAGTCTGGGGCAGATAATAATGAACAAAAGAAAACTGGGGGTAACAAATAAGGATCGGAGCCTCAAATAAAAATTTTCTCCAGGTATATCTGTCTCTCTCTCTCATTCAACTGGCCAGTTTGGGCGGCCATACCGGGTGCGATCGGTCGTAAATATGGTCAAATATTGGATACTGACTCCAGTCCAAACGTCTCCATATCCTCCATTTAGAGACAAGTTGTCAAAGCTCGCGTTTATAAATGCCATTGATGTTTTTATCTTTCTAGATGACATTATAGAAATCAAACCGTTCATACACAATAATATAACACGCGATATTCGCGGTTCCCTTTCAAGGCTACGGAACTTCGACATTACGGATGTCGTATATGGGAACTCTCTCTCATCCTTCACTTCCGCTGAAATCTTATTGGCTAACGCCAGCAACGCTGGCCAATTGACGCAAATATGCAAATACTGAAACCCCGTTGCAGTATAATGCAAGTGCAGCGTCAATTCCTCCTCAGAATATCTCTCTTCACGCTCAAATCGTGTGCTAGAAAGCTGATACTACCCTACTTTGGATACTGCTATCGTTGAAGGTGCACCGGAGATACCTGAACTGTCTCCAGCATCCGATGGCGACCATCTGTAATTGATGCTCGGGCCCCATAGTGCCCCCCGACTTGCACCTGTTACTGCATCGCGTGCATGGGGCTGGCCCACGTCAAAGAGCAAGTTGGAGGCGTGGTTCCTCCAATCGAGCCGCCGTCAGGCCGCTTCGAAAGGGGAACCCCGTTCTTTTCTGATGTGCACGAGCACGTGGTGAAGTCGTGGGTGGCCCCGCAATCGGCGCGCACCCTCACTTCGACCCAGGCCATGTTCCCCCCCGTGGACGAGGCGGGGGACCACGGCTACCTCCGCATCCCCCCTGTCGAGGAGACCGTCGCTGCACATCTTTGCCCGTCAGCTCCCGCCCTGGGCTCGGACCGCAGCCTGCCGTCTCGAGCTTGCAGGTTTACGGCTCACCAGGCTAACAAGGCCTACGGCGCCGCGGGGGAGGCGGTCTCTGCACTACACGCTATGGCCGTTCTTCAAGTGCTGCAGGCCAAGCAGTTGAAATCTCTGGATGGCGCCGCCTCTGTCGACGCTGACGCCATCCGAGACCTCCGTTCGGCCACGGACCTCGCGCTCCTGGCCACGGACCTCGCGCTCCTGGCCACGAAGCGCTCGGCCCAGGCGATTGGCCGTTCGATGGGGTATTTGGTGGTCATCCACAGACACCTGTGGCTCACCCTGTCGAACGTGCAGGAGGCGGACAGGAAGACGCTGCTAAACGCACCGATCTCCCCTGATGGCCTGTTCGGAGATGCCGTAGAGAAGGTGACCGAGCGGTACTCCGAGACTCAGAAGAAGGCGAAGGGCCACGTGATCCCTCGGCGAGCGCCGCCGCCGCCCCCGCCGCAGCGCCCTCGCTCTCACTCGTCTTCCGCCTCGGGGCGCCAGTCCCAGGTTGCAGCCAGACATCAGCCAGCCTCCCGCCCGGGACCGGATGCCCGTAAAGGCCGACACAGGCAGTGGCAAGGGGCGGGAAGCAAGAGGCCGGCTCAGAGGAGCCCGCGCAGAAAACCCGCCGCGTCCCCAGCGAGGCCCAAGCAGTCGTCCTGACCGCTCGGGCAAGAGGAGAGGAGAGCGCCCGGATGGCCCCGCTTCCAAGCGGCGCGCTCTAGAGCACGCGGTCCCTCTGCGTTCGGCGAGCGACGCGTGCGATCGTGTTGTGAATGTTGTGTGTTGTTCAATAAAGCAAATTACTTCTTCACAAACAGAGTTTTTTTCTCCTCTTGCACTTCACACTGTGTTACCCGCCCTGTCTTCGAGCAGCGCAGAGTCACGGTCATTAACTATAAAGGCACCTCGCGGGAAGCGCGAGGTGTCTATCCCCAGCCCTCACATAGCGGCGATGACCGCAGGTCTAGACCGGCCCACACTCAGTCGTTTCCTGACGGCGTGGGAAGCTATTCCGGGCATCTCGCCGTGGGTGCTGAATGTAATTCGACACGGGTACACACTTCAGTTCAAACGCAGACCACCCCGCTTCCGCGGCGTAATCCAGTCATTAACTTTGCCCCAAAACGCTCATGTACTGAGGCAGGAAGTGTGCAGTTTACTCGACAAAAGGGTGATAGAGCCGGTTCCCCCGAGCGAGCGAGCGGGAGAGCGGGTTCTACAGCCGCTACTTTGTAGTGCCGAAGAAGGGAGGGGGTCTCCGCCCCATACTGGACCTGAGACCCGTCAACAGAGCGCTTTCAAGCGCGCTTTCAGGATGACTACACTGAAACAGATCCTGGCGCAAATTCGCCCCGGGGATTGGTTCGCTTCAGTGGATCTAGAGGACGCTTATTTTTACGTCCAGATAGCGAAGCGCCACAGGCGATTTCTGAGGTTTGCGTTCGAGAATGCGGCGTACCAATACGGTACTCCCGTTCGGGCTAGCCCTCGCCCCCCGCACTTTCTCGAAATGTGTAGACGCGGCACTTTCACCCCTCAGGTCGAGCGGGATGCGCGTCTTGAACTACCTGGACGACTGGCTGATTCTCGCGCAGTCGAGGGAGACATTAGTCGGCCATGTGGAAGCCCTACTTCACCACTTGGAAATGTTTGGTTTGAGGGTAAACGTCCAGAAAAGTGTGCTCACACCGAGCCGAACTACCACATTCCTGGGAGTATGCTTGGACTCAGTGAGTATGAAAGCGCGTCTCTCCCCCGAGCGAGCGGACTTCTTCGCTCGGTCTCTTCAGACCTGGCAGACTCGTCCCACTGAAAGAGTTTCAGAGGCTATTGGGACGGATGGCAGCGGCTTCGTCCGTGTGTCATTTGGGACTGCTGCATAGGAGACCGCTCCAGCACTGGCTGAAAGCGCGCGTCCATCCGAGCCGCAAGCGCATTATGGTCAGCCGTGTGTGCTCCCGCGCCCTGGCCCCATGGAAGAACCCGGATCTCTACAGTTCAGGTGTCTCTATGGGTATAGTGACGCGACGCGTGGAGGTCCTGACGGACGCTTCGTCCACCGGGTGGGGAGCGGTCTGCTTGGGCAAGCCCGCCTCCGGGCGGTGGTCAGAGAGGCAGATGGAGTGGCACATGAATCGCTTGGAACTGGAAGCGGTCTCTCTAGCCGTAAAAGTTTTCCGGTCTCGACTGGAGCAGTGGCAGGTGTTGATTCGAACCGACAACACTTCTGTGGTCTCTTACATCAATCGCCAAGGCGGTTGCAGGGACCTATTCAAGCAGGCGGAATCCCTCCTGCTGTGGGCGGATCGGTTCTTTCTCTCGGTGAGAGCGGCACACATCCGCAGTGTTCTAAATCGGGGGGCGGATATGCTCTCGAGGAACGGGATTCCTCAAGGGGAATGGAGGCTTCACCCCGGGACGGTTCAGCTGATATGGGATCGTTTCGGCAGAGCAGAGATCGACCTCTTCGCGACGAGCGAGAACGCGCATTGTCGGATGTTTTTCTCGCTGTCCCGTTCCCCCCGGGAGATGGACGCGCTAACTGCGCGATGGCCGAAAGCCCGTCTCTATGCCTTTCCTCCGGTGAAAATTTTGCCCATGGTGTTGTGCAAAATCAGGGAGGAGAAGGCGGCGGTGACTCTAGTAGCCCCGTACTGGTCGAATCAGCCCTGGTTCGCGGACTTGGTGGAGTTACTAACAGGGCAACCGTGGGAAATTCCGCTCAGAAAGGACCTACTGTCTCAGGCGAGCGAATCGATTTGGCATCCCAGCCCCGGGCTGTGGAGTCTCCACGTGTGGCCGCTGCAGGGGCGCTGAGCGGGTTGGAGGTGCTTCATTCGCGGGTTCAAAATACCATCGCGGAAGCGCGAGCCCCGTCTACCAGACGCCTGTATACTCTGAAGTGTTGTCACGGCCGCCCTTTGAGCCCTTAGTGTCGATTGCAGTTAAGGAGCTTTCGATTAAAACGGCGCTGCTTCTCGCTCTCGCTTCGGCGAAGCGGGTTGGGGATTCGCTTGTATTCGCTTTGGACCCGGAAACTGTAACGTGACTCTCAGACCGAGGCCGGGTTATGTCCCTAAATCGCTCAATACCCCGTTCAGGGCGCAGATTGTTTCGTTGCCTGCCCTATCTGTTGAGCCATCGACCTCACTAGGTTCGGATGCTCAAAGTGCTATCTGCCCAGTCAGAGCGCTCCGGGAATACATCTCGCGCTCGGCTGCTTTCCGAAGCTCGGACCAGCTGTTTGTGTGCTTCGGTGGATGCAATAAGGGACGGGGAGTCTCTAAACAGAGGCTTGCTCACTGGATTGTGGACGCTATTGTTTTGGCTTATGATTGTATGGGACAGGAATGCCCCCTCAACGTTAAGACCCATTCGACCAGGGCGATCGCCTCTTCGTGGGCCTAGACTAAGGGTATGTCTATTCAGGATTTGTGTCTTGCGACCTTCTCAGAACACGTTCGCCAGGTTTTACAAGTTGGATTTACCCTCTGTAGCGTCTCAAGTGCTTTCGGTTGAATTCATACACAGCATTTTAGAGCTCTCTGCGCTTTGCTCATGAGTTGTTCTGTGTGCTTATGTGTATTTAAAACTTTTGTCACCGCTATGCGTTGGCCTTATTTTACTGTTGTTGTTGCCCTGTTGGTCGACAGTGCAGATTTCCCCCGGTTAAACTGCTCGCGATATGCAAATTCTGGCAGTGTTTGTGAGTTTGTGATTCGTCCCTTTGGACCTATCAGAGGTTGTAGGCTAGCTATTGGCCAGTCTCGTCCTATCAGATGCTTGCATTCCGGGGAAGCGGTGTCGGGTGTTTGTATTGGGTTCTGTTATAGTGGATTGTTATGCTTCCACGGCGGGATTCTATACAGTTCCCATATACGACATCCGTAATGTCGAAGTTCCGTAGCCTTGAAAGGGAACGTCTCCGGTTACTTTCGTAACCTCGGTTCCCTGAAAGGCAAGGAACGAGACATTACGCTCGCCGCCGTGTTCGCTATTGATTTGGCGTTCTGTTCGATTCTGAGGAGGAATTGACGCTGCACTTGCATTATACTGCAACGGGGTTTCAGTATTTGCATATTTGCGTCAATTGGCCAGCGTTGCTGGCGTTAGCCAATAAGATTTCAGCGGAAGTGAAGGATGAGAGAGAGTTCCCATATACGACATCCGTAATGTCTCGTTCCTTGCCTTTCAGGGAACCGAGGTTACGAAAGTAACCGGAGACGATATTTCTGTAAACAGGGTTCACCCGGAAGTGACCGAGGGAGCGCGTCCGTCACTTCAGCAGGGTTGCCAGGTCCCAGAAATATTTCAAGCCCAATGACAACTCAAAACCCGCCCAAATAGAATGAAAACTAGCCCAAATTTCCAGTGTCCAATCAGATAGACAACGGCTGGATTCCCACAAAGGGCCTTAAAATAAACTTATATTTATATTAAACTATATATATATATATATATATATATATATATATATATATATATATATATATATATATATAAATTGTGTCCCTCTATATACAGGTGAAACTCGAAAAATTTGAATATCATGAACAAGTTATAATTTTGATGATTATGGTTTACGGCTTATGAAAACCCCAAATTCAAAATCTTAGAAAATTTGAATATTACATAAATATTTAAAAAAAGGATTTTAAATGCAGAAATATCAGCCCTCTGAAAAGTATAATCATGCATGTGTATATAGTTTTATATATATATATATATAGTTTTATATATATATATATATATATATATATATATATATATATATATATATATATATATATATATATATATATAAAATATATTAGTTTCATCTTTTAATTTGAATTACTGAAATACATGAACTTTTGCACAATATTCAAATTTTTTGAGTTTTTTGATATATATATATATATATATATATATATATATATATATATATATATATATATATATATTTTTTTTTTATTATGTGTGTGGTGTGTGTGTGTGTGTGTGTGTGTGTGTGTGTGTGTGTGTGTGTGTGTGTGTGTGTGTGTGTGTGTGTGTGTGTGTGTGTGTGTGTGTGTGTGTGTGTGTGTGTGTGTGTGTGTGTGTGTGTGTGTGTGTGTGTGTGTGTGTGTGTGTGTGTGTGTGTGTGTGTGTGTGTGTGTGTGTGTGTGTGTGTGTGTGTGTGTGTGTGTGTGTGTGTTAACTTTAAAGTTTTGGCCTTTTGTCTTACCCAAAATCTTAATATCACACACTGTGTTTTTTTTTTTTTTTTTACACAATCTCATACAATAAAGGTCAAACAAGAACTCCTCTCTGATATTTTCTGACCCTAGTCACTTCCTAAATGATCAACAGTTGAAGTGTTTGAGTGACAAGCAACGTGGGCAGCCAGCTTCAACTCTGCCTCTTTCACAGCAACATTAGTTCTTAGAAAGGAACTTTGCCTGTGTCAAATAATGTTTTTTTATGTTATTCAGTCGCAGCATAAGCTACTAGATCACTGTGGTGAACTCTGATTTCACATTTGCAATATTTGCAGAACGTTTTTCTATCATCATTTGGAACACTTCGTATGTGACGTGATCATGCTAGATTTGTGATAACACCATGGATAACACATGTGGCGCGCCCGCCGCAGCGGTTGTTGCCAAATATTCATTCCCGGGGATCAACCACACCCACTAATAAACGGTTTCCTTTTAATTTTTTCTTTGTCTACAATTTAATCATTCTTTTTTTTTTGCGGCCGCAGTACATAATAAATATAGCCCAAAAAAACGCAACCCGCAACTCCGTAATTTTAATAGCCCAATTGTGCGGGAAAACCGCCACCCTGGCAACATTGCACTTCAGAATCCCGGTCTGTTGACTGGCCGCGTCAGACATGTGACGCGTGCTTAGTTCCTGTTGAGATCTCTATAGAGCTGGTAAGTCCCGCCCCTTCCGCTAACCGCGCTGGACCTCCAAAATCGTCAATGCAAGTGAATGAGAGAAAATTATTATTTTCTAATCCCGTTTGAATTTTGCAATGAATGTGAACATATGTTGTCTGTGAATTTTGTATATAATGTTTCGTGTAAAGAATGCTACAATTTAGCGGGTAGAATTTTCATACGGTTAGACTTTGTGTGAGAGCACTTTGTGGACTACAACTTTTCGACGCGTTTGATATACGTCACCACCACTAGCACACGGATCCCGCTAAACATGCCATCATGAATGGTGACATTTGGGTACAAAACACACAGGCATCTCGATCTAATTCCTTAGATTATCGCACCGTGATTTGTGGAGGGAAAATGTGTTATGCGGTGACGTCACATATGCGACGTGTAGTCTTTCTCGTTATGTCTATTCCACAACTGCTAGCCAAAGAATCATACGATATACTGTCAAACTCGTTAAATGAGAAATTATATAAAAAATTCACAGACAACATATGTTCACATTCATGGCACAATTCAATCGGGATCAGAAAATAATTATTTTCTCTCATTCACTTGCATTGACGCTTTTTCAACCTAGAGGTCCACTCGGAGTTTTACGGATGGGCGGGACTTACCAGCTCTATACCATAACATAGTCTTTAGCATTAGCTAGAGTAAGCCCAGCGTCCAGTGTTGCCAACTTAGCGACTATTTAGCGACTTTTCAGACCGCTTTAGCGACATTTTTTCAAAAAAGCGACTAGCGACAAATCTAGCGACTTTTTCAGACAAACATCAGTACCTCCAAATGTTGTCAGTCGCGCGACCGCAAGCTCTTGCTTTCTCCCTGCCGTCACTCTCTCTCTCTCTGCGTGACTGCGTCTCCCCTGTTCAGTGAATGGCTGAGAGGAGCAGCAGGTTGAGCACACGGCAGTTTTTTTTTTTCAGACGGACTTATCACTTATCTGCTTCTCTGTTGTTTTATATTTAAAAAATGTAGTTTGACCATTTTCATTTCCCTTTTTCTTGTGCTTTCATCCAGTTCCCGAACTCTCTCAATTCAGATATTTTTAACATAGCCTACAAAATTTTGTCATTCACTATACCATAGCTAGTCTACTTGTTCTATTGTCTGACAAAAAATAATATAGGAAATGAAAACAGCTTTATTGGTCATTCGGCTATATTATATGATATGATATTAAAATACAGTATGTGAGCATGAATTTAGAGAGAAAACACACAGGCAGGCAGAACGCAAGAACAACGCGATGACGTCATGAATATGCTAATTTTACGTATGACGTCATCTAGCGACTTTTAGCGACTTTTAGGGAAGGCGTTAGCTACTTTCCATTGAAAATAGTTGGCAACACTGCCAGCGTCTGTGAATGTAGATGGCTTGCAGATCTAGTGTGTTGCGCGCTTACGCGCTCATCGCGCGTCTCCCCTCAGTTCGTTTGATATGGATTTTCTCACCAAGGAAAGCTCACAGAAACGTGAAAATGGTCTCATTTGAAAGATAACATCCTAAGCTAGAAGGTGATATAGATTATGTGGCTGTTTGCGGCTCACTGAAGCCGACATCGGAGCAGGAATGTGATACTTTTATCTGTCACCTCTTTTTGAATGTATTTCACTGTGTGATTGTTTTGAAGATATTTCGATCTATGATTGTCTCACAATGTAATAACCTACATCGACAGATTTCTTAGAATGAGAGCTTTATTGTAATATATGGTTTGACTTATTTGTGAAATAAATAAAAAATAAATATTTGTAGAAAGATTTCTTCGCAATCATAAAGCGGAAATATTTGCCTGGGACCAATGCATATTTAAGCTAATATTCCATTTGATATGTATCATAAAACCGAAAGTGATGGTATTCTGTGTAAAGTATAGATTCTAAGCTTTCAAATGATACCAAGAATTACTTGATACCTTATATGGAAGACTATTAAAAGAACGTACGAAAATCATAACAAAGATTTTTTATCCCGGTACCGGGATGGTGGACTTTAAGGGGATAACATAATTCAAAATTTCAATATTTAAATAGCTAATAAAACAAGAAGCACAGGAGTGTTTACATCTCGACTCACCATAGACAGAAACACTGAATGTTTTTGATGTCAGGTTCGTTCCACTTATAAGTAGTTTATAAACTCCAGTATGTTCAGTTCTGGTGTTTGTGATGGTCAGAGATCCAGTTTGATCGTCCAGCTTCAGTCTGTCTCTGAATCTCCCATCAGGATCATTCTGTGTTAAGATGCCATATTTGCTACTGATTTCAGCTATACCTGTAATGTTCTTTTCAGCTTCATATTTCCACAGTATGTTGTAGTCGTCTTCATGTATTTCAGTA